>JAESUZ010005618.1:0-600561 GCA_017311185.1 Proteles cristata cristata | reverse complement strand
CTGGGTGGCTTAGTCGGTTAAGCGTCCGACTTTTCGCTTGGGTCATGATCTCGCGGTTCGTGGGTTCGAGCCCCGCGTCGGGCTCTGTGCTGACTGCCAGCTCAGAGCCTGGAGCCTGTTTCAGTCTGTGACTCCCTCTCTCTCTGACCCTCCCCTGCTCGCGCTGTCTCTCTCTCTCTCTCTCCTAGAAATAAAGCATTAAAAAAAAAAAATTAAAAAAAAAAAACACGTTAAATCTTTTTTAACCTCCTAAGAAGGATCTGTTTCACTACTGTGCTTAAAAATGCAACATCTGTTCTATACATTTCTCCTATTACACTGATAAGAAAATGATTCTATTAATTTTTCTTGCTTGCAAGAGACATTATCCATTTTGAATATTATCTCTTCATTTGAGTCCTATTTCTCATATAACTGCAAAATTTCTTGCAAGTGGGTGAAACTTCTCTAGAATCCCAAATAAATAGCATGAATATACTTCACATTATGCTATAAGCATTCTCCACTGACCCAAAATCCAAAAATATAGGAATCTGGGTAAAAGAAATCACATTTGGAAATACAACCTAAGTGACCTGTTATTTTATTTTATTTTTGAAAGAGAGAGAATCTTAAGCAGGCTTCATACCCAGCACCAAGCCCCACGGAAGCCCAATGTGGGGCTCATTTTCAAGACAGAAAAATCATGATCTGAACCAAAATCAAGAGTTATGACTGACTGAGCCAGCCAGGCAAGTAGCCTCTTATTTTAAAACAGCCCATGCAGGGGCGCCTGGGTGGCTCAGTCGGTTAAGCGTCCGACTTCAGCTCAGGTCATGATCTCATGATTCATGGGTTCAAGCCCCGCGTTGGGCTCTGTGCTGACAGCTAGCTCAGAGCCTGGAGCCTGCTTCAGATTCTGTATCTCTCTCTCTCTGACCCTCCACTGCTCACACTGTCTCTCTCTCTCTCTCACAAATAAAAAAAAAAACTTTTTTTTTAATTTTAAATAGCCTATGGAGAAGCACTATCATTCATATTTTTTAGAAAGTTAAATTATCACATTTCAGGTTTACTTAGGAGTTATTAAGGTATATTTAAGATTAACTGTACTCAAAGTTTCTCAGTGAGAAAAAGTAAATAAATTTTACCTGACAGGTAACAATTTGATGTCTGTTTAGACGATCACATAGCTCTTGCGACAAGCCCACTCTTCTGAGTTTCTTGCTACCCATGCTTTCAAGATGCAGCAGAAAGAGAACCCTGAAAAGCATTAGAAAATACCATAACCAATAGTAGACAGGCGCCCCTGTGTGGCTCAGTCAGTTAAGCGTCCGACTTTGGCTCAGGTCATGATCTCACAGTCCGTGGGTTCAAGTCCCATGTCAGGCTCTGTGTTGGCAGTTCAGAGCCTGGAGCCTGCTTCAGATTCTGTCTCCCTCTCTCTCTGCCCCTCCCCTGCTCTCTCTCGGTCTCAAAATAAAATAAACACATTTAAAAAAAATTTTTTAAAGCAATAGTAGAAAGGCTATCAAAACACACTACAATATAAAAAATTCTTCAAGCTTCTTCATATGCAAACGAAATGCATAGTATTTAAAATATTATTGATAAAATAAAGGCTATAGAATCTTTCTAAATGTCTGCCAAACATGCACACAAAGAAACAAGACAACATAAGAATGTGCATTTCACACAATTCTTTTATATTTACTACATGAATATAAAGATACCACTTCACATTCGTACAGCATGTTAGGGTTTTCAATGTATTCATAAATTTTATTTGGATGTATAATTAACTTTCAAGGAATATTTCCAAGCAGCACTCCTTAGGAAGTCTTTACTGTCCAGACACCTAGGTGGCTCAATCAGTTAGCATCTGACGTTTGATTCTGACACCGGTCACGATCCCACAATTCGGGAGATAGAGCCCCCTCGGGCTCTGCACTGTAAGTGTGGAGCGTGCTTAGGATTCTCTCTCTCTCACTCTCTCACACTCGGCCCCTCCCATGCTCATGTGCTATATCTCAAAATAAATAAACTTTAAAAAAATCTTTACTTTCATTACACTGTAACAATAATAAATTTACTGAGCACCTACTATGTACACCAGGCACTGTTCCAAAGCTTTACATAAATTATCACATTTAATCTTCTCAATAGCCCTATAAGGAAGGTTGATTATTGATCCACTTTCTACATACAAGAACACTAATGCCTAGATGTTAGCTATTCCATTGTCACCAGAAAAAGTAAATGGTGGATCCAGAATTTCAACTCAGGGAGTGACTCTAAGGTTCATCCTCTTAACCAGCATACCCCTACTCCAAGTCCATTATCATATTTAACCTCTCCTTTTTCTGAGGCAAAACAAACCTGCAAATCAAATGAGATATTATTATTTCAGGTCTTATTTACAAACTGAAATAGTTTTTTTTTTTTTAATTGTATTAGCTGCTCACATTCCCACATGCAATTAAATTTCACTCTTACTGTTGAACCTCACTAGGACTAAATGAGGCTCATGAAATATTTGCCTTTGGAAAGCTAGAACACAATCACTGTGATTCCTTTCATAACACATTCAGAGAAGAGGCTGTGCATCTCACTGAGATGACAAGAAATCCTCTGGATAGAATAGAAACAAGAACTCTTCATTGTTCCAGGAGATAAAACAATATCATTAATAGAAAAGGAGTAACACTTTGGAACAAAAATACAGAGGACTGAGACTGTAGACACCTGCCCAAATTTCTACATAAAATCTAAATTCTCTGAATCAAATTAATTCTCTCCTTCCCTCTCTCCCACTTTTTTTCACATTCATGTGCACATGTGCATGTGCGTGTGCGCTCTCACACACACACACAATACATCCCTCTCATTTCTCTCAGTGGAAATTTGTACTGATGTTTCCTGAATAGTTTACCAAGTAATATCTGCTATATCACTTCTTAGTGTTTTTATAGATCAGGTAGTTCTGGGGAATAACACCATATAGGCTGATAACATTGAATCAAAAAGAAGAACCGAAACTACCTGGACTTTAACAATCACCAATTCTGCTATCTCAGCCTTCTTACGGCCATTCCCATCATTTGCCTGCACTATTGCATACTGCCTCTTGTTATTCCCTACACCATAAAAAAACAAACAAGCAAACAAACAAACAAACACTTATTTGCTCCTTCAGGAGACCCTTCTTAATCACACACTCTGCTGAGCTGCTGAGTTCTGGGGTACAGCAATCATTTAATCATATTCCTTTCCCTTTGAGAACTCAAAGTAAAAGATGAAAAGAGATGTATACACAAATTATTACAGTCACACGATAAGTACTGGCATTGGCATTGGCATTTAAATGTGCTATGGAAGCAGACAGGAAGAAGCACCAAACTGGTCTCCAAAAGTCAGGTCAGTGCCCCAATCCTGCCAGAGGTAGCTACCTAAAACTGTGCTCCAATCTTGTCACTGTCATTCCATGGGACCATTAGAGCACGGGATGAATTCCACACTTCTTAAGATCACATAAAGACCCTTCCTAAACTCGTCTCTTCACTTCCTTCTCCTTCATACATCTGATGGCAAGGCCCAGATCCTGCCCCTCCTGGTGCCTTCAGTTCCTCATCAGTAAAACAAAGGTAATTCAAATACCTCATAGGAATGTAGTGAAGGTTAGAAGATTTGGATGGTGCCGGACACACAGAGTTCAAGGTTAACAACCATTACCATCAGCAATTCCCTCAGCAAAACATTGTTTGTTGCCTCTCTTCATCTGCTCTGCAACCACAATACTGTATATTGATAGGTTACACAAGCGCCATCCTGACTCCCTGACTTCCCTCCACAAAACTTGCCCCCAAGTCAATCTCTTTCACTCCAATGTGTTCATCATACATTATACGCATTTGTTGGATAATCTTATTAACATATTACAGCGTGCGTGTTTGTTTCTTCCACCAGAGACTGTTAAATTCCTGCTGTGTGCATACCCACATGGCCGCACGTGTAATCAGGGCTGAGAAAAGATCGTCTGTCCCGAAGGCTGAAACCTTTCCTCCTCAACAAAGTAAAAATCCTCACGGAAAATGTTCAGTGAAAACTGTAAGTAACAATAATAGCTAATATTTATTGAGCCCTTATTACGTGTCATCTACTGTTCCAAGAGCTTTCGATGTTTGAGCCCATTTTACAGACTAAGGATACTGTGGCATTGAGTTGAAAAACGTGCGTGAAGTCTATCAGCTAGCAAATCGTGGAGTCCGCATTCGAATCTAGACATAGAATTCCAGATTCCACGCTTTAATCACCTCTTCTTCAGTACCACAGAAGGCGAGCAGACCCCAATGTTCCCTTAAGGACGGGCTCCCCCGCCGAGACTCCCAAGAAACCGCAAGTGGGAGAAGGGAGTGGGGCATCAAGAGGAGAAATCGTCACTCTAGAATCCCCGAAAAAGAACTTTTTTCCAGCAAGGAGCACTGTCCCAGCAACCCCCACAAAGGAAGGCCAGAAGCTCCCAGATTTGCGGCGGAGTTCCCGTTAAGATGCCTCAGGCCTAAGGGGGAGTGTACGGGACCAAAGAGAGATTCTCCGCCACCCCGAAAGTAATAACAGAGAGGGGGCCAGAGAGGGAGCAGGAAAAAATAAGCACACCCCATATCCCCACAAATGCCCCCCACACGAAACTTTCCCGTACCGGGTCTGTAGCATCCAACTTTCAAAGTTTCCCCCACCCCTCACAGTTCCCCGCGGAAAGCGCCGCAAAGCAACAACCCAAATGCCGATTGGGTTGTCACTCGGGTGAAATATCCAATCAGAGGTAGGAAGAATCCCAGGTTGATTCCACTGCTTACTGGGAATTGTAGTTCACACTACAATAAGTCAATGAATCCGTTTCTTAATATAGTGGTTATCAAAATCCGGCAGAGAAACATCAGCAAGAGGAAAATGAAGCCAGGGAAAACCTTGCTTGGAATTGTCTCTTTCTTTTTTTGTCACTACATTTAAAAGTGCATAATGGACCAAAAAGACATGTTAGTTTTCATTCACCTATAGTAGAAAAGGTCTTGGAGGAGACCTTGGATTTGTTTGGGTTTGCTTTTTAGGGTTTCCTTTTTTCACCACACTTTGGCGGTGAAATAATTTGGAAAATGCTGAATGAAATTGCTCAAGCTGAAAACACATAATGGGGAAACGTTAAGAGTCTGTAGTTTAAGAAGACCATGAAGGAAACCACCGAAGTTTCGGTGTAAAGGGGAACTGTTACTTTAAGACTCGGTTTCAGATTACACTATTATATTTGCGAAAAAGCTTTTGCTCACTCTTTGCTCTCATATCTCGAGTGCATACTTCTATCTTATAATTTAGCCTACTGTATCCTAATTACTGACCTGCCCTTGTTACTAGACTGTGAACTCGAGGACAAGTTCCGCAATTTATTCAGCCTGAAAAGTAGGGAGGGCCTAGGACATCGTTCAGTTAACGGTTGTCGGGTAAATGAGCAAATCAATGGAGCTAGGCAGAAAATGGGAATTAAGAACGCAGGATTCTGCGATGATAAAAGAAGCCAAGTGGATAAAATATCAATGGAGGAGTATCCAGGTCTTCTTGCTCTGGAAATCCCCAAGGCCTGGCAAAACACTGTCACTGGCGGGCACTTCGTAAAAGCTGACTTCAAACGCTATGGAGTAAAAGAAATGAAAACAATCAAGGGACACTGATATTTCTGCTACCCGCTCCGCCGAATGCAGAACTGAAAGTATCGAGCGGAGGTGAGGTCAAAACTGAAAGGAATGGTCCTTAGCCAGGTAGCTGGTTGACTCTGCTTGTCCTAGCTTTCTCTAGTCCAAAGAAGTGACATCACGTGACCCAAACAAATATGGCGCCTTATTTGCATCTTCCCTTCGTTGACCAATAGGAGTAGCCTCTGTCAGTCGTCCCACCCCACCCCGCCCTCCGGCAACCTCCCGAATGGGATCTATCACCTGACTCCGTTCAAACATGGCTGCGCTGGAAGCTCTATTGCTTTCGGTATCAGGAGCAGGTGAGTGTAAGACGCCCCAGAGAAGACCCGGGCGCTCTCCACGACCCCTGTAGGGAGCGTCCCTGCACTCCAATCCCCACTGTCCTCCAGCTCTCACACAGACCCATCTGCGGATCTTCACTCCTCCACCTTAAGTAAGGGCTCAAACTAGGGAGGTTCCTGCTGCGTTTCTCATCCTTAGGGAGGTGACCCACCTGGGCATTTGGAGCCGGACTGGGTCTAAAGTTAAGTGGGGAACATGAAAGTGGATTTATGGGTCTGCGCCCCGAGCTAAATCGACTATTAATATTAATTAAATGTTGGATGTGTGTAGAGAGATGGGATCCACCCCTCGGGGAAAGGTGGAACTTCTCAAAAAGAGATAGTAACACGTCAAATCAAACTTAAAACGATAATTAGGGAAGTAAGTCCCGCTTTTCCCAGCCAGGCTAGTAATTAGTTTGTCTAGATATAGCTCCTTCATTGTGGTGTGTATTGTTTCTAGGAGGTGCTCCACGAATGAGAAAATTGACAATGTGTTCTGCGTAATTCATCTCTTTCTATCTCCCTGCACTCTGTGCTGGGAAAATGCATCATCCATTTGGAAAAGAGGAAACTGCTTCTCAGAAGCAGCTTTATGGATTTTTCTGTGAGTGCCTTCGCAGAGGAGAATGGGCGCTGGCACAGGCATGTGTACCTCAACTACATGAGGCACAGGGGGATATCCCAAAGAAGGTGGAAGATATACTTCAGGCGCTGGTGGTGTGTCCAGATCAGCTGAGGTAAGGGATCTCTCGTCTTCCCAGGCAGTCACAGGGTGGGAGACACAAGGTCAGTATTTGAGCTCTTGTTACCTAGTCTCTGAAAAATTAGCAGAGGCAGACTGTATTTCATATGCTCTGAAAATTTACATCTATAATACATGTTTATTACTTAATCAATGTTGACTTTAAATTATCATCTGAAACTGCAGTTAATCCTTGCCAGCAAAATGTGCCTGAAACCACCATTTCTTGATTATTATCATAAAAGTAGATGGTCGAACTGCATTGAAAAGCATTTTCTTTGCGTCCAGAAAAGCAAACGCTGCTCCCTTTTTGTTTATGATATTGTAGTTTTAACAAAGGATTAGAAGTTAATTCACTTAAAGTTTTTATTTTGAAATAATTATGTAAATATTAAAAATTATATAAATAAGTTTTACATTCACGAAAAGTGCAACAAAATACAAAGAGTAACCTTCCCCGCTTCCCCTAATTGCAGTATCTCGTATACCTATTGTACAATATCAAAATGGAGAAACTGACGTTGATACATTACTGTTAACTAGACTACAGACCTTATTCAGTTTTTAGCATTTTTTTAATGTGCATTTGTTTTTATGTGCATAGTTTTGTGCAGTTTTATCCATGTACAGATTATGTAACTACCAGTAAAATCAAAATACAGAACTTTTCCATCACCACAAAAGAATTCCCTCACTTCCTGGGATTACTTCTTTGTATTTTGACCCCTCCTTTTATCCTGGCAACCACTGTTCTCGATCTAAATTTTTAATGAAACTCTTCCTGGCAGTGCTGTTAACAGCTAGTAGTATAACAGTTAAATGTGCTATTTAGTCTTTCCCTCACTTTTCCTTACTTTGACAGCTATATTATATTGTATTAGTATATAGAGAGTAGAAACTTAAATGATTTTTTCCATTTATTTTTTCCCCTTAAATTTAGGTTCTAGCCAGTTGCTATCTAAATTATGCAAAGAAACCCTTATAAATTCCTGTAACCCTGTTTTTAGCATAGAGTTAATAAATGTTTATGAAATTCGTTTTTTTCTTTAATACTACTTGATTCAGTTTCTTCAAAAATATACTTTAGGGAGCTTTGCTTTTTATTGTTTTCTGTATAATGTTATTTTGTTTAAAAATAATAAAGACTAGGGGTGCTTGCATGGCTCAGTCATTTGGGCTCCAACATTGGCTCAGGTCATGATCTCACAGTCCATGAGTTTGGGTGAGACTTTTTTCCCTTTTGTTTTTTTTGGGGGTTTTTTTTGTTTTTGTTTTTAATGAAATCTAGCACTATTCTGGTTCTAGTTTTATTGATCTATCATATGCACTTGAAAATTTCTCATTAGTACAGTGTCTTGCCTGTTTAGGTTTAAAACAGACTGAGCAGTGAAATCCAAATCTTGGGTTACAAAAATGAAAAGGTCAATAGAAATTATTTGTTCAGAAATTCTTTTTTTTTTTTTTTACATTTTTCAGATGTGGACAAGACATCAACCCTCAAAGATTAGCCTGGGTCTGGCTTCTTGTACTGGAAAAATGGTTCTCCCAGGAAAAGGTAAGCAAGTTTATATTTCCAAAGGTTTTCTGAGGCCAAGACTGACTTCCAAGACTTGGAAGTAGTTTTAAGATTTTTCTTATCTGTTACTTCCTTATGAGGTTTGTCATATTATCCTCTCAGTATTTACAGTGAGATGGCTTGAATTTTTATTGCTGTTTCCGTACCTAAATTTATTCATTAATCCACTAACATACATTGGTGACATAATTTTGTTAAATACCACTGTGAGTCTTGTACCTGAACAGAACTTTGCAAAACTCAGTGAAAGTGACAACATAACAAATAAAGTATGAACCTCATAATACTCAAGTACTAGAGAATGGGCTCAGTTGAAACCTGGTTGTTCTTCCAAAAATCTCATTTTAACTAGTCCAGTGCACTGAAAGCTTATAGATTTAAACCTTGTTAATTAATAATTTAATAACCCACATGAATTAAGCTAAAAGTTACCAAATAAAAAAAAAGCGAGCAAATTTAGTGACAGAAACCTTATGTTGAAGTGCTTTTTTAAAAAAAGAAAGATTTCAGGGGCACCTAGGTGGCTTTGTCAGTTGAGCATCCAGCTTCGGCTCAGGTCATGACCTCATGATTCAAGAGTTCGAGCACTGCATCAGGCTCTGTGCAGGCAGCTCAGAGCCTGGAGCCTGCTTTGTGAATACTATGTCTCCTCTCTCTGCCCTTCCTAGCTCTCTCACTCACTCTCTCTCTCAAAAATAAACATTAAAAATTTTTTTTTAAAAAGATTGCCACTAAAAGCCTTTTCAGAAGTATGTGATAATTATCAGAAATTGCTATCCATTAGAGGAATTTCTCTGAGACAATTTTGTATTAAACCCCAGAATTTAAGATTTTGTTTTATCTTTTTATTAATTTTTTTACATTTATTATTATTTTGAGAGAGGAAGAGAGAGAGAGCAAGTGGGAGAGGGGCAGAGAGAGACATAGAAAGAGAGAGACTCTGAAGCAGGCTCTGCACTTACAATACAGGGTTTGAACTCACCAACGAGGAGATCATGACCTGAGCCGAAGCCAGACACTTACTCAACTGAGCCACCCAGGTGCCTGTAGACTGTAAGATTTTTTTTTTCATGTTTTATTTATTTCTGAGAAAGAGAGAGAAAAACAGCATGAGCAGGGGAGGGTCAGAGAGAGAGGGAGATACAAAATCTGAAGCAGACTGTAGGCTCTGAGCCAGCTGTCAGCACAGAGCCCGACACGGGGCTCGAACCCACTAACCGTGAGATCATGACCTGAGCCGAAGTCGGACGCTTAACCCACTGAGCCACCCAGACACCCCTAGACTTTAAGATTTTAAAGTGAGGAACTTATGGCCCAGAAGAGAAATGAAGAAACGACTGCCCCAGGTTCATGCCATAAAGTTAGTTGGCAGAACTGAGGCTGGAACCAAGATCTTTTGACTGAATCTCCAGTCTACTAGTTTTTCCATGTGAACATTATTTTTAGCCTTCTTGGACATAAAAGCAAGAAACCATAAATTCTATTTTGTAAATGTCTGTAAGTCAGCCAAATTTTTTTCTTTACTCGCCTCTGTCATCAGAATTAATTTTGCTTTTAGTTCCAGTTTTGCCTGACACTTCTCCACATTGCTGTCAAAAAGTACTAGAAATCACTAATCTAAATGTATTTCTTGTCCAGGCATTTGGAAGTCTAAAAAAAGGAAAATCATAAAAAGACTAGCCAGGAGAGGGAAGAAAGAGAAGCAAAATTAAAAAATAAACCCAGAATGATTAAGTTGGCTGTAGTTTCAGATCTACAAGGGAAAACTTGAGTTAAAATATTTAGAGTGTCTTCAGAGAGAAAGAGAAAAAATGTTTATTGTTACTAAAGATCTTTCTAGTCCAAACATGGAATTTGTCAAACCAGATGGACTTTCTCCTCACCAAAGGGCATTTGCCTGCTTTATGGCTGTTTTGTTGCCTATTTTCTGTACAGTTGCTCAACCAGACCAGGTGGTTGATTTCACTTCCATGGCTCCTTACCACAGACTAAGAGTAGTTCTTGTTTTTCTAAACATCAGGACCATTTGGTCCTAAAACTTCCGTGCCCCAGTTATTTAAACAGTTCTGGGAATGGTTTAAACTTTAAGCAAGGACCTCAGAGTCTTAACTCTTACAAGGACTAAGATTGCAAATGGGTTCTTAAGAGTAGTTCTGCAAGACCAGTTGCTATCCCAGAGTGGCCTTCATCTTTTAGGGGACTGCTGGCTGCCTCTCCTTTTCCAATCTCCCACCTTCTGTCAAAAGCTTCTTTTATAAATGTTTGTTTATTTTTGAGAGAGCATGAACAGGGGAGGGACAGAGAGAAGGGGACTGCACTGACAGCAGCGAGCCCGATGCAGGGCTCAAACTCAAAAACCAGGAGATGGGGACCTGAGCCAAAGTTGGACACTCAACCGACTAAACCACCCAGGTGTCCCAAGCTTCCTTTTTAATTATTAGGTGAAACAGTGATTCCACTTTTCTTCATCCACTTTTGCCTTCTGCCTTTGTATCCTGCAGTGATTTATCTCTACATGTGGACTTTTCTTCATCCACTTTTGCCTTCTGCCTTTGTATCCTGCAGTGATTTACCTCTACATGTGGAAGCATGTGTGCAAAGATTTAACTGCAGAGATGTTCATCGCCATGCTGCTTCTAATAGAGGAAAACTGGGAACAGTCCACATGTACCCATGTCCACAGTACAGGATTGGTTAATCTGTTTGTTAAATACCATGCTTATTAAAATGATGTGGTAAATGAACTTTTGGTGACACGGAAGGACGTTCACACTGTACTCTGTGGAAAAAAAAGAGTTTAGAAAACTATGCATTTGGGATGCATGCATAGAAGTGGTCTAAATGCCCTTAGACTACAGTATTACTAGATTCTCTCTTTCATTGGGAAGATTTGGGGCATGTGTTTTCAGTTGCCTATTTCCATATTTTAATTTTTCTGCATTGAATATACCTTGCTTTGATAGTAAGATCTGTGCTTGAAAGATGGAACAAATTCTTCCCTGGTTTAGAAATGTCAATCATTTATGACCCTGCATGTATGTAAAGCAATTTCACCAGTAAAATAATTATAAGCTAATGAGTCTTTAGGATTCTAGATTTTTTTTTTTTGGTAATGTTTTTA
Organism: Proteles cristata cristata; assembly: GCA_017311185.1. Taxonomy (NCBI): domain Eukaryota; kingdom Metazoa; phylum Chordata; class Mammalia; order Carnivora; family Hyaenidae; genus Proteles; species Proteles cristata. The sequence goes on along the minus strand of JAESUZ010005618.1, from coordinate 589,073 downwards.
TTTTTGAGAGAGAGAGAGAGAAATAGACAGCATGAGCAGGAGAGGGTCAGAGAGAGAGGGAGACACAGAATCTGAAGACAAGCTCTAGGCTCCAAGCTGTCAGCACAGAGCCCGACGTGGGGCTCTAACCTATGATCCGTGAGATCATGACCTGAGCCGAAGCCAGACGCTCAACCGACTGAGCCACCCAGGCGCCCCTTTAGGATTCTAGATTAAAGTCTTAATATCTTAACCAGATTTTGTTTTTTTATCAAGGGCCTGCTGTCTGGACATCTTATCTATGCCTTTCTTTTAGTCCTCAATAAAAGCACTTAACCTTTAGCCTTCCAGCTTGAATTTTCCCCACCAACTTCTAATCACTAGCATTATATAAGCATTCAGATGACATAGGTGCATGACAGAAGGATGTGGTAAGAAGAAATAGGATTTTACACCAAGAACACACTAGATCATGTTAGCCTGTGACATGATGAATGGTACTTGAATAGAGTGTGATCTTGTGTTCCAAATCCACCCCCCCACCCTCCCACCCCACACAATCTTGCAGGTGCTTCTTGCTTGAAATAGGAGACTTTACAATAAAATACGACTCCTGGAGGGGTGCCTGGGTGGCTCAGTTGGTTAAATGTCTGACCTCAGCTCAGGTCATGATCTTGCAGTTTGTGAATTGGAGCCCCACATTGGGCTCTGTGCTAACAGTTAGGAGTCTGGAGCCTGCTTTGGATTTTGTGTCTCCCTCTCTCTGCCCCTCCACAGCTTATGCTCTGTCTCTCTCTCTCTGTCTCAAAAATAAATACACATTTTTAAAAATTTAATTAAAGAAAAAATGACTCCTGGAACCTTTAATCAGTCATGTGATTTATAGGTGTCTTTAATTTAAAGCTGTGTTTGTCAAGATTAGTCCTAGATTTTACTCTTATTTGTACTTGTGTCTGGAGAAAGGGAAACTATAATTTTAGTTTTATGAACCAGATAAAGGCAAGTTATTGTGAAACAAGCAGGTCCAGGAAGAGTCAGGGGCTCTCTTTCATACATCAGTCTTCTCTGGTGGCATGTCTCATTAACAAATTATTGATGGGATCACTTTTTCATGCTTGAAATAATTAGAAAATACTTCCTAACTATTTCATCTTTAGTAAAAAATTGTTTTTAGGGGCTCCTGAGTGGCCCAGTCGGTTAAGGGCACAACTTCGGCTCAGATCATGATCTCACAGCTCATGAGTTCGAGCCTTGCATCAGGCTCTGTCCTGATAGCTCAGAGCCTGGAGCCTGCCTCAGATTCTCTGTGTGTGTGTGTGTGTGTGTGTGTGTGTGTGTGTGTGTGTGTGTGTGTGTGTGTGTGTGTCTGTGTGTGTGTGTGTGTGTGTGTGTGTGTGTGTGTGTGTGTGTGTGTGTGTGTGTGTGTGTCTGCCCCTTCCCCACTCATGCTCTGTCTCTCTCTCTCAAAAATAAATAAACTTTTAAAAAAAACTTTTTTTATATATAGTTGGGGCACCTGGGTGGCTCAGTAGCTTAAGTGGCTGACTCTTGTTTTCAGCTCAGGTCATAATCCCATGGTTCATGAGATCAAGCCCTGCATTGGGCTCTTCACTGACAACACAGAGCCTGCGTGGGATTCTCTCTCTCTCTCTCTCTCTCTCTCTCTCTCTCTTTCTCTCTTTCTCTCTTTCTCTCTCTTTCTCTCTCTCTCTCTCTCCCCCTCCGTCTCTCTCTCTCTGTTCCTCCCCTGCTCATGTTCTATTTCTCTCTCTCAAAATAAATAAACTTAAAACATATACACTTAAGCCATAGGTTTGTTTCTTTAGAGATTAAATGAAATTTTTTTTTAATTTTTAAAAATATGACACACAGTACCTGGCACATAATAAGTGTTCAATAATCATTAAATCCCTTCCTCTTTACTTTTGTTTTCCACCTTATAGTGAATACCAAAAAAGGGTTTGGACCAAAAGAGGATCATGTAGGCCATACTCTCCCAGGCTTTCTCATGACTGGGTGTTTGGACACCACAAGGAGATTCTTTGAAAAAGACTTCATATGACAGAAAAGTTACATGAAATGAGCAAACCTTGGAATTTGAGTCAAATCAAAGTAGGATTTAAATGTTAGTATTTAAGAGGGATATGCATCCAAATGTAGCTGTTTTTTTTTTTTTTTATAAAGAAAAGCATCTCAAACATATCCAGGAATTTAGTAGCTAAAAGTATTTTATGTTAGAGAAGCAGCAGAAATAAGACTAATGAAGAGAAATATTACTAATTATTTGTTAACTAAAGAATATGCCTAATCTCTATTTTTCCTTCTTATGATTCTTCCAGAAATTACTCCCAAGTATTTTCCAGAGAAAGCTTGAGTTTCTTTTATTATCAGAAGACCTCCAAAGTGACATTCCTGAGAACACCCTCAAGGTGAGTGAGGGCTGGGGAGCTATCTGCCCAAGGTTACAGTCACTCGATAAGCTCAGCTCCCAAGGATCCAGCAGAGATAGGTCCCAAGGAGGTTGGCTATCCTCTTCTCAGGCAAGACCAATCCAGGTAGATGTCCCTTTCAAGAGAGTTCAGAATTGGAATAAACTTACCTGGTTTTAGAATTCTTTTTTTTTTTTAATGTTTTATTTATTTTTGAGAGAGAGATAGAGACAGTGTGAGCAGGGGAGGGTCAGAGAGAGCGGGAGTCACAGAATCCGAAGACAGGCTCCAGACTCTGAGCTAGCTGTCAGCACAGAGCCCGACGCAGGGCTCGAACCCACTAACCGTGAGATCATGACCTGAGCCGAAGTCAGATGCTTAACCAACTGAGCCACCCAGGCGCCCCTTACCTGGTTTTAGAATTCTCGGAGCTAGATTGTCCAGAAGAACTAAGTATAACTGGGGATTAAAGTGGTTTTTTTTTTAATTTCATGGGAAAGGAATACATAACTTGGATTTAAACTGGATGTTTGAATTTTTCGCAAGTGTATCATAGGGAATATAAAGGAAGGAAGGAATTAGTGTTTGTTGAATACCTCTTCTATAACAGGTGCATTGAGTGTGGTAATCCTCACAACAAATTTCTGGGGGCAGATCAAACTAAGTCTTAACCATATCTATACTTAGGTGCCTGAGGTACGCTCTGAGGCTCAGTACTCATTTTCTTCATGACCTGGCCACCAGCCAATTAAATACATGTTAACAGTGGGATTTAAAGTGGGGAGTTATACTTGTATTAGGTCAAAGATCCATAGCCCCATGACCATCTTGGAGGCAGTTAATGAAGAAGCATCCCTCAGTACCGTCCATAGGCATGGTGCTAAAGCATGAGAAACCACCTACTGCTCCATCCTCTTTTCTCCCTCTACCCTAACCCTTTAAACAGATAAATAGAGGTTCTTGCCTTAGGAAAAAAAAGTTTTTTTAATGTTTGTTTTTGAGAGGGAGAGAGAGACACACACACAGAGCATGAGAACGGAAGGGACAGAGAGAGAGGAAGACATAAAACTCAAAGCAGCCTCCAGGCTCTGCACTGTCAGCACAAAGCCTGACACGAGGCTCAAACTCACAAACTATGAAATCATGACCTGAGCTGAAATCAGACGCTTAACTGACTGAGCCACCCAGGTGCCCCATAGAGGTTCTTGTCTTTAAAGGCTTACCTTTGGGGAACCTTTACTAGTTGGAGAGAAAGACTAATACACACATGCCACAGTTATGGACTAAACCAGATAGCACTAATTTTGAGTACTTTGCAAGCTCAATAAAGAAGGAGAGTTGTATGAATTGGAGGTATTGGGGAAGATTTTTTTTGCTTTTTGGTTTTTTTAAGGGAATTTTTGTTTGTTCGGTTGGGTTTTTCTTTGAGAGACAGAACTCATGCACATGAGCATGGGAGGGACAGAGAGAAAGGGGGACAGAGGATCCAAGGTGTGCTCTACACCAACAGAGTCTGGTGCAGGGCTCAAACTCATGAACCATGAGATCATGACCTGAGCCAAAGTTGGATGCTTAACCAACTGAGCTACCCAGGCGCCCCTTGGGGAAGACTTTAAAGGATGAGGAATAGGCCATACCTCAAAGGATGGCTAGGGTTTAGAGCAGAGGTTAAAAACTGATATGTAATGTTCTTTTTTTTTTAATTTTTTTTTTAATGTTTTTTATTTATTTCTAGGAGAGAGAGAGACAGCGTGAGCAGGGGAGGGTCAGAGAGAGAGGGAGTCACAGACTGAAACAGGCTCCAGGCTCTGAGCTGGCAGTCAGCACAGAGCCCGACGCGGGGCTCAAACCCACGAACCGCGAGATCATGACCTAAGCGAAAGTCGGACGCTTAACCGACTAAGCCACCCAGGCGCCCCTGTAATGTTCTTTTAAAAGTTGAATTTAAATGCCATGAGAGTGGGCATCATGTCTCAAGCCCATTTGTTACCAGCTTGGTCTATGAATTTACAGCCCTTGACTTAGATCTACAGTGCATATTTTGGAGTAGGTGAGGGCAGACTAGCTTGAGAATGGAGGCCTTGGGAAATGGAGTTATCTCTTTGACTCAATCTTTCTGCCTCAATCTCTTCATTTGTAAAATGAGGATAATAGTAATGTCTTTCTTTTAAGGATATTATAAGGGTTAATTTGATTTTTCTGTGTAAAGGGCCTGGCACAAAGTAACTACTACAGAAGTGTTTGCTACTGCTACTATTATATACACACACATACTTCTCCTGCAGAGAGGAAAACATCAAGGCTTATAAATTATAGCATTCTAGACATGCCTCCCATGGATCCCTCTCTTCATCCTCTCTTTAGGAGCTATATGAGGCCTTAGCACAGGATTCAGGAGGCCCTGTGCTTGATGGAAATCAGAGGCGGGATGGCTGGACCCCTCGGCTCAGCTCAGAAGCCATCTCTGTGCTCTGGAATCTTCTGAAGCAGGCTCCCCAGCCAGCACAGGCCCTGGTGCAGCTCCTGCTTAGAGAAGACGACAGCCCTGGCCTCTGTGCCTGGCCCCTGCAGAAGGCGCTGGTGGACTTCATTCAAAGGGCACTTCAAGCTGTGCAGGGCCCTGCCACTAGGCCCCCTGGTGAAGTAGATGCTATCTATGGTGCCCTGCGAACTCTGCGTTGCCCTGCAGAGCCTCTTGGGGTTGAGCTGCGTCTCCTTTGTGAGGAGCTACTGGAGGCCTGCAGGGCTGAGGGGAGCCCACTGCAGGAGGAGCGGGTGCTCAGCTGCCTGCTCCACAAGGCAGGACGGAGCCTGCTCTCCCTGTACGGCCATATGTATGCAGTGAAGGCCACAGAAAAGCCAGCGAAGGCCGTACCCTCAGAAAAAGGTGTGTTCCCTTTGCTGCTTCTCCTTGTGTGTTGGTAATTCTGCTGTACCCAAGTTCCTCTAGGCTGGTGCCTTCCAAGTTGCTCAGGAAATGTAGTGGAGAAGCTAAGCAAAAATGGTAAGGGGTTCTTTTGTAAAAGTACAGATTTCATAGTCCAAGATGGAATGATGGGAAAAAAATAACAAAGTAATAGCAATAGCAAGAAAGAGGTTTTCAGAAGCTACTGGGAAAAGTTGAAGAGTCTTTAAGGTAAAAGTATAGAAAGCCTGGCTTAAGTTTTTAAAAGTGTGAACTCTCACGTCTGTTGGTTTTTCAGATGGGCTTTAGCTTGGGAAAGAAGAGCTTCCTGTTCCTCAGTAACCCTGTCTGGTTTGATTTATAGTCTCCCCCGATCATCTAGATCCTGAGCAGGCAATGCTGGCCCTGTTCTCCAATCCTGACCCAGCCCAGGCTTGGAAATCAGCCTATTTCTACTGCTTGAGCAACAGCAAACACTTCCTTGAGCAGATCCTGGTACGTTAAACTTAGTCATTCTCCATCACAGAAGTACCCAGGGATTCTCTATAGTCTTTTTCATGTCTCCTTTCTCTCCCACTCATTTATGGCAGTCTAATTAGTGATGTGTCGTTTGTTGTGTCCATCCCACAGTCCCAGGGGAAAGAAGGTTCTGAGAACCAGTATCATTCATAATTTTAACTGCACTCACTTTATACCCCCCGTTTGGCAGGGACTAAGCTTTCTAGAAGGTGTGAAGAAGACAAGACTATGGTAGCGATATGCTGCCTAGCTGACAGGGGGATTTAATTACTCTAACCTTCTCCTTCCAGACCACAACAGAGCTTTAATTTATTTCAGCAGATATTTATTAACCTCATCCTGTGTGCCAGGCACTGTGCTAGGAGCTGGGATTACAGCAGAAGTCAGTCCCTCTCTTCCAAGAGCTTATAATCTAGTGTTCTTGTGAACATTTTATACTCAATTGGCCACTTCTGTCATTGTCCAACATCTCCCTGCTCCACTAAAAAGCTTTCTACCCTAATGAACGGCAGGTCCACAAAACCCCTTACCGCAGCCTCCATTTGCTTACAGGTGACGGCACTCACACTGCTGAAAGAGGAAGACTTCCCAAGGCTTGGCTGCCTACTCGACAGAGAATTCAGGCCTCTCAGTCGACTGCTTGTGCTCCTGGGATGGACACACTGCCAGAGCCTAACATCAGCCAAGAGTCTGCTCCAGACACTCCACAGGACCCAGGTAACTAACTCTGCAGTGTGAGCTGCTCCAGAAGTGAGTGATACATGGGGTTTTGAGGTGAAGCAGAGTGCAGGGTCCTGAAGTCAGTCACAGTCTCTGACCCCAGGTTCCTTGGTCCTCAACTCTTTCTTCTCCCATATCAACACAGGACCAGGGCTGTGACAAGCTCCTCAGGGATGCCTGTGATGGGCTGTGGGCTCACCTGGAGGTCCTGGAGTGGTGTGTACAACAGAGCAGGTACAGTCCTGTGCAGCCAGCCCCCTTCCCACCATTGGGCACACTTGATCTCATGCTCTACACATGTGGCCATTCAAGCCACCTTCCGCATAGATGTCTGAGTTGATAACATTGACCAGCAACTAATAATCGTTCCAACTATTAAACCAGGAAAGAAACATAAGTTATGATTATTATCTTTACCATAGCCATGAGGTTATAACTAGAGGGAACTTTGAGGATGACAGTGATAAAAGAAACAAAAGTTCACATTTCCTGAGCACTTACTATATGCCAGACATTGCTGTGAGCCCTTTCACATTTTAAAGGTGGGACAAGTTAAGCCTAGAGGTGTTAAAAACATGCCTAAAGTGACACAGCTGGTAAATGTGGTCCACGTGCTTAGGTATGTGTTATCCTGGATCACAAGTTTATTCAACAGCTGGCTATTGAACTGTGTGCAAAGCTGTACCTCCCTGATAACTTACCCTTAGATCTTCCTGTGATCCAGTTTCATGTTTTGTTCTTCACACACGTCACCAGCACTTCCTAAAGTAGAGTAGGCAGACAGGGAAGTGGTGAGGGGCCCTTACTCAAAGCAAAGCAGAGAAGATTGGGTCAGCTCTTAGCTAAGAAGAGTATGGAAATTGGGAAACCTAATCTATAGGCCCTTTCTAGATCCTACTGGCCAAAAAGGCTCTTTCTATGTCCTTTCTAGATAAGTAGAGCTGACTGGTGGCAGAGAAGGACAAATACTATATGTTTGCACGTATAGGAGGATTAGGAGGAACTTAACGGAGGACCATGGGGGAGAAGAAGGGGGGAAATAGTGGGGGAGAGGGAGAAAGGCAAACCATGAGAGACTCTTGAATGCTGAGAACAAACTGAGGACTGATGGGTGTGTGGGGGAGGGGGGAGATGGGCATGGAGGAGGGCACTTGTGGGGATGAGCGGGGGGTGTTATATGGAAACCAACTTGACAATAAACTATTTGTTAAAAAAAAAAAATAGAGCTGACTGGTTGGATGTTCTTTGCTAACAGTAAATAAATGTTCTGCTCTGTCCAGACCAACTGGAATTTAATGTTGAGGGAAGTGAAACCTGTGCTGTATTGAGCCAGAGAGAAGGAATAGACAGCATAGAGATAGGTCTTTCTTAGAGCAATTGTATAAACTGACTCTCTGCCATCCTCTCAATTTTGCCCTTTAGCAACCCCATACCAAAGAGAGATCTCTTATGTCATTTACATGGTGGAGACAGCCACTCCGTGCTGTACTCTCTCCATCACCTTACCAACCTTCCAGCCCTCAGGGAGGAAGATGTTCTCAAGCTCTTACAGAAGGTACCAGCCAAGAATCCCCAACAAGAGCATGGTGAGTTGGCAATGGAGTGACTTGGTCAAGCTTCCCTCTTGGGACAATCCTGTACCAGTTTCTTTTAGCACAAGATTTATCTAGATGTGATCTGTCAAGATGTGTGGTCCAGCAGGTGCCTGCTAAATTATCCCTATTTGCCCCAATCAGATTATGGGATGTAGGGACACTCCTTTCTCGGTGAGGTATAGGGAATCCTATGAGAACAGTCTCATAGAAACCTTTGTCCTTGTGGGACCATCTCAGGAACCACTCGCGTACCTTCATCCCAGTGAAGTGGAATTAGGATCTGCCCTCTCTGAGTTTGCAGTACTGTCATTGGCAATATTTATGCAAGTTCTTGGTGAATCTTTCCGTGCTTTGTAAGCTTTCTCCTAGCAGATTCTGTGCTTCCTTTCCCTCTCATCTCTTCTTCATGATCTACTAAACAGATGAAGTTTAGAAGAAAGACTTGCCTAAACAGTAAAAAGGCTTGTTTTATTCTCGGATCTCTGCTTAAAACTCAACTCTTTTTGCTCTCAGAAATCACTTCATAGCATAGAACACAGGCCAGGGACACTTAGCTCTGAGAGAAACAAGTGTTTTCATATGGCAGTAGATGTTTCTCAACCTAGATATTGCTTTGATTTACTTTTTAAAAGGACCTACCACTAATTGGAAAGCCAGTGTTACTACATTCTATATTTCTTTCTGGCAAAGTAGGCAACTTGTTTACCAAATTTCCTAAGGGAACTAGAACTCTGTGTTTTCGACATATGCATACAAAATGCTCCCAGAAAAGTATTTTAACTCAGATCCTTGGTGACCCACCAGGACACATGTAGAACTTGAACTCGGAAAAGGCAAAAGAAGAGCAGTAATAGGGCTGGGATTAAGCTGAGGCAAGAAAGCCATCTGGGGTACAAAATATAAGGAGCTACTCACTCTCAGGGTCATGCAAGTACTTGCAAAACCCTGCCCCTTATCAGTAAGGCCATGTTGTGGTCAGGGGCATAGAACAATATTGGTCTCATTCTTCATATTACCCTGATCTTGATAAAGCTGAGGTTACTTCCTATAAGTAATCATTAGGAAGCCTATACATAAACAGGTTTATTACAACATCATAATAGCAAAGTATCCCTAACTCCTGCATGCCCTGCCCAAGAAGAATCCCTAGGGAAGGGATTTATTCAGTAGAACTCTGCAACCATAAGAAATTTAGTCCATGAAGAAATATAATCAAATGCTTATAATATGTAAGAAGTAGGAAAATTAAATAGTATTTAAAATATCATTCCACTCAATTTAAATACATACTCACATATGTATGCAAAACTGTTAAAGGCATTAAATCAGAATGTAACAATACAGTATATATTGTTACAATATAATGGATATATATTGTTATATCTAGGTAGGATCATGGATAATATTTCTTTTCTTCTTTTTTGCTTTACTACATTTAATGCTTTTCTTTTTTTTTTTTTTTTTTTTGAGGAGGTTGTGCATTTTTCTTTAAATCCAGCAGATTTCTGTATATTAATTTTGTATCCTGCAGCTTTACAGTTCTAGTAAAGTTGCATTTATCAGTTCTAGTGGTTTTTTGATGAAGTCTTAGGGCTTTATATATATATATTATTATGTCATCTACAAATAGAGAAAATTTTACTTTTTCCTTACCAAGTTGGATGACTTTCATTTTTTTTCTTGTGTGATTGCTGTGGCTAGGACTTCCAATACTATGTTAAATGAAAGTGGTAAGAATGTATATTCTTATCTTGCTCCTGACCTTAGAGGAAAAGGTTTCAGTTTTTTACCATTGAGTATGATGTTAGCTATGTTTTTTTTCATATATGCTGAGGTGTGCTCTCTATAAACCTACTTTGTTGAGAGTTTTTATCATTAGTGGATGCTTTGCTTTCTTAAATGCTTTTTCTACATCTGTTGAGATGATCATATAGTTTTTATTCTTTCTTTTGTTAATGTAATATATCATGTTGATCCATTAGTGAGTATTGAATCAGCCTTGCATCCCTGGAATAAGTCCCTCTTGATTGTAGTGAATACATTTTTCCTAATGTATTGTTGGATTCAGTTTCCTATTTTGTTGAGGATTTTTGCATCTATGTTCATCAGAGATACTGGCCTGTAATTTTCTTTTCTTGTGGTATCTTTATCTGATTTTGATATCAGGATAATATTGGCCTCATTGAATGTATTTGGAAGCTTTTCTTCCTTTTCTTGTTTTTGTAATGGTTTGAGAATAGCTATTATTAACTCTTCTTTATTTTTTTTTTTAATGTTTTATTTATTTTTAGGAGAGAGAGAGAGACAGCGTGAACAGGGGAGGGTCAGAGAGAGAGGGAGTCACAGACTGAAACAGGCTCCAGGCTCTGAGCTGGCAGTCAGCACAGAGCCCGACGCGGGGCTCGAACCCACGAACCGCGAGATCATGACCTAAGTGAAAGTCGGACGCTTAACCGACTAAGCCACCCAGGCGCCCCTATTAACTCTTCTTTAAATGTTTCCTGGAATTCACCTGTGAAGCCATCTGATCCTGGACCTGGGAGTTTTACAATTACTAATTCAGTTTTATTGCTAGGAATCAGTCTGTTCAAATTTTCTGTTTCTTCCTGATTTAGTTTTGGAAGCTTATACGTTGTTTTTTGTGGTTTTTTTTTAATGTTTTATTTATTTCTAGGAGAGAGAGAGACAGCATGAGCAGGGGAGGGTCAGAGAGAGAGGGAGTGACAGACTCTGAAACAGGCTCCAGGCTCTGAGCTGGCAGTCAGCACAGAGCCCGACACGGGGCTCGAACCCACGAACTGCGAGATCATGACCTGAGCGAAAGTCGGACGCTTAACCAACTAAGCCACCCGGGCGCCCCTGGAAGCTTATATGTTTATAGGAATTTATCGATTTCTTCAGGGTTTTCCAATTGGTTGCCATGTAATTTTTCATAATATTCTTTCATAATCTTTTTATTTCTGTGGTGTCAGTTGTTTATTCTTCGTTTCTAGTTTTATTTATTTGAATGCTCTCTCTCTCTCTTTTTTTTTTTTTGATGAGTATGACTAAAGGTATACCAATTTTGTTAATCTTTTCAAAAAACCAGTTCCTGGTTTCATTGATGTGTTTTTTCTAATGTTTCTTTCATCTTTATTTCATTTATTTCTTCTTTAATCTTTATTGTTTCCTTACTTCTACTGGCTTTGGGCTTTGTTCTTTTTCTAGCTCCTGTAAATGTAAAGTTGGTTGTTTAACTGAGATTTTTCTTGTTTCTTGAAGTAGGTCTGTGTTCCTATAATCTTCCCTCTTAAAACAAGTTTTTCTGTATCCAATTTGGGACTGTTGTGTTTTCATTTTCATTTGTCTCCATGTTTTATTTCCTCTTTAATTTCGTGGCTGACCCATTCATTGTACAGCAGCATGTTACTTAAGCCTCCATGTATTTTGTGTTCTTTCTAGATTTTTTTCTTGTGGTTGACTTCTAGTTTCATACCATTGTATCAGAAAAGATGCATGAAATGATTTCATTCTTTTTGAATTTATTGAGACTTGTTTTGTGGCATAATGTGATTTACTCTGGACAGTTTTCCATGTGCACTTGAAAAGAATGTGTATTCTGTTTTGGGATGGAATGTTCGGAATATATCTGTTAGATCCACCTGGTCCAATTTGTCATTCAGAGCTACTGTTTCCTTGTTGATTTTCTGTCTGGTGGCCGTCTGTTGATGTAAGTGAGTTGTTAAAGTCCCCTGCTATTATTGTATTATTGTCAATTTCTTCCTTTATGTCTGTTAATAGCTGCTTTATGTTTTTAGGTGCTTTCATGTTGGGTGCATAAATATTTACAATTATTATATTCTCTTGTTGGATTGTTCCCTCTATCATTGTGTAATGCCCTTCTCTGTCTCTGGTTACAGTCTTTGTTTTAAAGTCTATTTTGTATGATATAAGTATTGCTACCCTAGCTTTATCTTCATTCTGTTTGCATGATAAATGTTTTTCCATCCCTTCACTTTCAATCTGCAGGTGCTTTTAGATCTGAAGTGAGTCTCTTATATATAGCATATAGATGGTTTGAGCAGGTTGTACTTTTGGTATGGAAAGAATTAGAGTCAGATTAAAATGTCGGAAACCCTTTAATTATAGTACCTTCTCCTGGTATTCAAAAAAAAATTTTTTTTAAGTTTATTCATTTTGAGAGAAAGTGAAAGTATGAGCAGAGAAGAGGCAGAGAAGGAGAGAGAGAGAATCCCAAGCAGGCTCCACACTGTCAGCACAGAGCCTTCACATGAGATTATGACCTGAATTGAAGCTGGACGCTTAACTGACTGAGCCACCCAGGTGCCTCTAAAAAAATTTTTTTAATGAGAAATTAGAGATTATTACACAAGTACAAGGAATTTCAAGTTTGTGATTTCTTGATTTCTGCTTCAGTGCTTTCTTAAAAATGTCAAATATTTGTTTCTAATTTTTTGTTGCGTTTACTCTCATTACTCAGTCTAAATCCATTTAAGCCTATCTCTTGGATAATGTAACACTAGGTAGACTAAGTATTAATTTGAAATTTTAATTTTTTTTAAGGAAAATAGATATTTTAAGAAATATAAAGGAAAAACTTGTTAAATGGCCATGAAGACTACAGTGAACGGCCATGTAGAAGGGAGGCTGATGGGAAAAGAAACAGAGGAACTGGGGGTTGATGTTGATTGGAGGAAAAGGCCCAGAAAGGGTGCAATTCAAACCAACAGCAAAAAGAGAGGGTGAAAACACTGAGCCTGAAGTGCAGGGTGTCTTTGTTTTGGCCGTACTTGCAGCTCCTGCCTGAAACGTCCAACTCTGACTTTCTGCCTATTTCTCTACAATTCAGGTTCAGCTGATGCTCCAGTCCCTGAGCACCTGAGCCAGTGTCAGAACCTGACACTGTACCAGAGCTTCTGTGCCATGAAGTATGCCATCTATGCCCTCTGTGTGAACTCACACCAGCACTCCCAGTGCCAGGAATGCAGAGACAGCCCCTCTGAGGACCTGGCCTCGGCTGCAGAGCCAGCAAATGATTCTGCTTCCTCCCCAGGTACAGCACTTCTCCCCCACACCCCATCCCTCACATAAGCTGGTATCAGCCTGTCCCAGTGAGTTCTTCGTGGAATTGGGAGGTGGCCTTGGTTTTATTATACCCGGGAATAACTTCATCCATTTATCAGCCTGAGTGAATCCAAAGGACATGGAGAAAACAAGTGATTTGCCTAATTTCTAATGGAGTCTGTTCACATAGTGTATTGTTTTCTGAATGATTCTTTTTTAACTACAACTCACAGTGAAAATAGCATTTCACATCACATTCCTGTTTGCACTTAGGTATGTAATTTACATGGTATGTATGAATATGTGTATAAGAAATATATACACTAAGTTTTAGGAAATAATACCCTTCCAAGTGGAGCACAGTCTTCATTATTTTTCTCTTCTATTTTATTTTTTTAATATAGCTCTTTAAATCAGTGTCATGGGTCACAACCTACATTATGACAGAACCTCATGTTTTATCCTCTTTGCTTTTTCTTAATAACTTATAATTCCTTAACTTGCCCTCTGTGACTAGGAGTCAGATATCTCTCCAATGCAGCTTTGGAATAGACTTGCACCTCTGAGCATGGTATTTCTTAAGAGATATAAGTAGCTCATGATCACCTTTAGTGTAAGACTGAATGCAAGTAGAATTGAGGGATAAAGAGCTTGTTGGAGATGAGGAATAATATATATATTTTTTTTATTTTAGAGAGAGAGTGCACATGAGAAAGGGAGAGGGACTGAAGGAGAGAGAGAGAATCTTAAGCAGGCTCCATGCTTAGCATGGAGCCTGACACAGGGCTTAATTTCACGACAGTGAGATAAGGACTTGAGCCGAGATTGTGACCTAAACAAAAATCAAGAGTTGGATTCTTAACCAACTGAGCCACCAGGCACCCCAGGAATAATATTTTAAAAGTGGAAACGGGCGCCTGGGTGGCTCAGTCAGTTAAGCATCAGACTTCGGCTCAGGTCATGATCTCATGGTTCATGGATTCGCGCCCCGTGTCAGGCTTTGTGCTGACAGCTAGCTCAGAGCCTGGAGCCTGCTTCAGATTCTGTATCTCCCTCTCTCTCTGACCCTCCCCTGCTCACACTGTCTCTCTCTCTCTCTCAGGAAAAAAAAAAAGTGGAAACAAAATAATGAATGTCTAGTAAGCTATACTTTTAATTAAGGTAGCAAAATCTTTCTGCAAATCATGAAAAGACATGGCTGACTAGCATCATAATATTCTTTTGACTGTAACTGTTTCCCTTAGTCATCGAAAAATAAAAGAGTTAAAGTTATGAGAATGGTGGAGTCTGTCAAGCAATGTTTCTAATGTTTGCATTTTCTCTCTACTCTTTCTCTGGCCTCTTCTCTCACACATGCTTCTTTAGGTGCTTCAGATCTCTTCTCAGCATACCTGGCCAAATGTCAACAGTATCTGTGCAGTATTCCTGACTCTTTGTGCCTGGAACTTCTAGAAAACATTTTCTCATTGCTCCTCATCACCTCTGCCGACCTTCACCCAGAGCCTCACCTGCCCGAGGACTATGCTGAGGATGATGACATTGAGGGGAAGGGCCTGATGGGTTTGAAGTCACCGTCAGAGAGCCCTCAGCACATAGCACAACCTGAGAGGAAGTCAGAACGGGGTTGTCAGGGAGTCCCCAGGAGACTTGCTTCCACAATCCCAAGCTGTCTGAAGACAGAGCCAAAAGACAGTTCCCCAGAGCCCCATGGGCACAGCTTTTTGGACCTAAAGCACTTTACTAGTGGTATCACTGGGTTCCTGGCTGATGAATTTGCAATAGGGGCCTTCCTCAGACTTCTCCAGGAGCAACTGGATAAACTCAGCAGCCACAACCTCCCTGAGAAGCCTAACATGCTAGAAGGCCAGAGCTGCTCTGGAGGGCTGCAGAGCCGCTTGCACCGGTTTTCCAAGGTTCTCTCTGAGGCCCAGTGGAGATACAAGGTGGTATCAAGTAACCAGGGCTCAGGTGAGAGCAGATGGAGAGCCTGTGGGTCCCGAAAGTGAGGAAGGAAAAATAGCCCAGGAATGTGGGAGAGAGCGAGGAGTATGTGGGAGTCACACCTTAACTCGGGGCATATCACCAAAGCAACCAGTGTCAGAAACATGGCTCAGAGCCTGTTTAGATCTTCTCCTACCAGTTACCCCAGGAGGTGAGTCAAATCAAAATTGAACACTCTCCCCTATGACCTATTGTTTGCTGTTTCAGATGAGCAGCCTTCCCGAAGATACCGGCCCATTACCACACGGCACCCAAGTCTCCGCCGGGGGCGTCGGACAAGAAGGAGCCGGCCAGGTAATCTGAAGAGCTCTCCCCACGCCTCATTCCAGTGTACCAGGCAAGTGGGATGCTACCACTTGTCTAGTATTCTTTAAAGTAAAGCACATGATCTAAATAAACACAAAGGATCTAGCATTATTCTAGACCCACTCCCCAAAGGTAACCTTGCTTCTAGAAATTTTCCATACAATATAAGCATATCTCACATTTTATATATATATAGATGTGTCATATTGTGTTTACTGTTATATACTGAAAACTGTGATTGTCTTTTCCACTTAGACACTTTTAAATATACAGATGTATCATACTATATATTGAGAACTTTTTTCCCCTTATAATTTAAAGACTGCTTAGCATTCCATTGTTATATATACCCTTTGTGGACATTTAAATTTTTCCTGTTTCTTACTATCATAAATAACCCTATATTAAATAACCTTGTATCTGTGTCTGTTCATACATACATGTCTATGTGAATATATCTATAAGAAAAGTCCCTAGCATAATAGCAAAGTCAAAGATATGTGGATATGAAATATAGATATTACCAAATTGCCTTTAAAAAAGGTGGACCAATTTATACTCCCACCAACGATATATGAGTGCCTATTTGCACACACATTCATCAAAAATGAGTAGTATCAATTTTTAAAACATCTTTGTTAATATTATTAATATAATAATGGTTTTTATGTTTTATGTTTAATATTTTAATATTAATTTTTAGCTTGAAATTGAAAGCCTTCTCATATATTTATTGGCCATTTATATTTTTCTTTGGGCTGCCTATTCATCTCTAAGGTCCAGATTTTCCATTGCTTTCTTGTTGAATTGTAAGAAGCTTTTCACACTTAAGAAAAATAATTCTGTCATTATGAGCTACAGTTTTTTTCTCTATTTTTTCTATAGACTTCGATTATGAGTTTTTCTTAAGAAGTTTAATACAGGATCATTATTACAGTAGTATTACAATTTCAGATACTCAGATTTCCATTATGGCTTTTGGTGCTGGCTTTTAAATAATTAACAGGAAAAGGGCACCTGGCTGGCTCAGTCAGTGGAGCATGCAACTCTTGATCTCAGGGTTGTAAGTTCAAGCCCCACATTATGTGTAGAGATTACTTAAAAATAAAAAATCTTGGGGAGCCTGGGTGGCTCAGTAGGTTAAGCATCTGAATCTTGATCTCTGCTCAGGTTGTAATCTCACAATTCGTGAGATCAGGCCTCATGTCAGGCTCTGTGTTGACAGTGTGGAGCCTGCTTGGAGTTCTCTCTCCCCCTCTCTTGCAGCCCCTCCCCTGCATGTGCCGTGCATGCTCTCTCTCAAAATAAATATTTTTTTCTCTCAAAATAAATAAACTTTAAAAAAATAAAGCTTAAAAAATTAAATTAAATATAAATAAGTAAATGAATAACAAGGAATTCTTACAGGTTTCCTATGTGCTGAACAATGCTAGGTAGCTTGAGGGCAGTGAATGAGCCATGAACCAGGACTTTATCTTCAAAGAATTTGTGATTTACCTGTATTGACAGAATATATGAAAAACTTAAACTGTACTGAGGCACAGCCTAAAAACAGAAGGAATCTCTTAGAAGGGGAGATCAGCATAGCCTACAATTTAGGGAAATGTTAGGAAAAGAAATATTACCGAAGAGTTGACTCTGCATTGAGCTCAGAAGAATCAGTAGGCTCTAGCCAAGCGGTAATGAGAAAAGTGAGCATACCAGGTAGGGTGGAGGATACCATGTGAGAAACCTAGAAACTTCAAGACTGAGTTGTTAAGACCCTTAAGCTGCCCGATTAATTGGTTTGAGTCAAAATAGTTTGCATCCACTTGATCCATCCAGCCTGAGAATGCACAATTCATCTTCTCTTTCCTACCACTGTCTGTTTCTTTCCAAACAGAGAGCCAAGGAGCATCCTACACATGGGGCTGATAGCACCCTTGTATGACCACACTTACCAATAGTAAGCCTCCATTCACAAGCCCTAGCACTTTGGAAAGCTGGTGTTGAGAAGAAGCTTTCCTCCTGGACTTGAAATATCATGGTCTTTGAGAAGATTTTCCTCCATGGCTCTAAATATAGTCTTTGGCAGACTGGGTTTTATACTTGGCTCCCTACTTTTTCAAGTATGAGAACACCTTTTTCTATGTCAGAAAATTTTGTGGCCCTCCTTTACACCCTACCACTTCCTATTCATAATAGTTGTGCTTCTATTTTTTCAGAATATTGACAGTGCTTAGTAGCAGATGGGGGTTGCTGACCCCTAGAAGTAATGTGAAGGCTCCTGAGACTCTGAGACCCATAGGTTGGAAGCCACTGGTATAAGCTACAACCCAAATGAATGTAAGGGCCATATTAAGCCCACCCTTCACCTTTGGTCCATAGAAACTTGTGTTTGCTATAGAAAGAGCAGGAGGTGTAATAGTTACCCATCACCCTCTCATTCTTACTACTCAGACCTTGTATTCAAGCTAACCTCTCACTTTCCACATATAAGGAGTTGATGGTTGATTCTCTCTCTTCCTAATACCTCCAGATGGCCGGGACAGAGGTTCCAATCCATCCCTGGAAAGTACAAGTAGTGAGCTGAGCACAAGTACTTCAGGTATGAGGGTCCCAACCACTTGCCAACTTCAAGCAGCTTATCCCTGATAAAGAATTGCCCTACACCATGGTGTAAAATCCTGCACTGAACAGTTCATGCCTGTGTTCAAGAAGGGTGGTTCTAAGAGATGCAAGTTTCCATTCATAAGATGAATAAGTCCTGAGGATGTAAAACACAGCATGGTATTGGAGTTACCAGTACCGTATTGTACATTTGAAGTGGCCAAGAGAGTAGGTGTTAAAAATTCTATCTTGAGAAAAAAGTTTATAACTACATATAATGATGGATGTTAAATTATTTTGGTGATCATTTCATAATATATAAGTCATCATGTTTTATACATAAAACTAGTACACTTATCTGTCAATTGTATTCAATTTATTTAAAGGAAAAAAAGAGAGAGAGAGAGAAAGTTAGTTTTGTAGATGGCCAAACAGATTTCAGTGGGGAAAAGGGAACGGGCTGTTTCACCATCAGCTGAGTCACATCAGCAGAGAGAAATAGTTGAATAACCCAAGAATGGTCCTTAAGTCGTATACTCAAAGGTGATAGCACAGGTTTGCCCTTCAGTTGAGGAAAAATTAAGCCCCATTTACAGAATTTTTAGAGAAAGACCTTGAAGATACAAAAGTCTGGTGGGAAGTGTCAGCAGTATAGTTTTCCCTCAATTTCTAGTGCTTCCTTGGCCCCCACATTCTTGTGTCCCAACAGAAGGAAGTCTGAATGCTGTGTCTGGAAGGAATGAGCTGGATGGCCGGTTGCAGGCCCAGTCTCAAAGTTCACTCATCCCCATGATGTTCTCCCCACCTGAGTCACTGCTGGTGTCATGCATCCTCCGGGGGAACTTTGCAGAAGCTCACCAGGTATGGGGAGTACCTGTGTAGCAGTTGTTAGCTGCCCAGGCTGTACCTCATCCTAATAAAGAATACTAAGGCAGCCGTAGCTGTCTCGTCCCATGAGGCTTTAGGTAAAGCTAGATGCGTGTACAACCAGAGCCTCTGGGAGCACCTGCAAGGGTATCCCTGTAACAAGGCCCAGTCCTCACCATTGTGTATTTCAAGACTCATCCTGGAGATTTAAGCCATTGAGTCATTGAGGTTTTCTCTTAAACACTGTTTTAATAAGATAAAAGAAAAAATATTTAGCCACAATTCCACTACTTCAAAACATTGAAATATTTCTGTTTCTTTCCTTGAATACCTTCAGTGAACACATACATGTTTTTATATAGTGAAAAATCATGATACAGACAATTTTTAATAACTAGAATAGTAACTAGAATTGCCAGTTCATTATACAGGAAGTAGAGGGGGCTACCAAACTAGGATGTTCATGTTATATAGAAAAAAGCACAAGTAGAAGTCAGAAAAACTCTTAACCTCTCTGAAATTCGATATCCTCATTGGAAAATTGGAGTTAAATATAATACCTGCTTGTCATACCTCATAAGAATGTTAAGAGGATTACGTACAAGCTAAAGAAATGCAAGAATCCTCTACTAAATATTGCTTAAATTTAATAGCATAAAACCCTACTATTCTAGTTTTTAAAAATCTCTTGGTATATTTATCACACTAGTGCTTGTCCCTTAACACATAATTCAGAATTTTTCTTACACATGAGTTCAGTTGTTGAGGAATAAATTGAGGAGAAATCTAGGTGGTGGGAGAATCTTGGTTTAACTTCCTCTGATCATTTTAGATCCCATACTTGAATGATAGTGATATTCTGACCCTTTGGGGGAGAACATGACCCTTGCCAACCTTCCTTACACCCAAATCCAGAGAAGAAGTCAGCCAGGACTCACTACCCCCATCCCCCTGCCCCCAAGAGGCTTTACTCCTAAATGTTCTTACCTCCTCGTCCTTTCCTGGGGCCTTGATCTTCTTTTCTTTTTTCTTTCTTTTGTTTTTTATTTTTTCTTTCTTTTGTTTTTTATTTTTAATAAAATTTATATTTTCTTAACCTAGTTACAGAATAAGTCATACATATAATAAGAAAACACCAGAAAGTAAAGGTATTAACCCTATTGTCCAGAATTACCAATATTAAGGTAAAGTATATTTTTTGCCAATATTTTTCCAAATTATGAATAACTTTTATATAACCAAGATTATTCTGAATCTAAAACTTTATATAGAGCCTTCTTTATGTTTGCCTTATAACTGATTTAGTGATCTCACAGTAGTCTGATCAAGTGGCTGCATTTGACCATTCCTGTTACTCAACATTAGATTTTCAGCCTTGTAATAGTTGTAATAAATAGTGCCAAGATTATCACCTTTAGTCAAAGACTATAAACATTTGTAAAACTTTATAGATTGTCAAATTCCTTTTCAAAAAAGATTGTGACAGTTCATTTTGCTACCACTCCATTTTTATACTTTGTCATTGTGATAGATGCAAAATGGTATTAATGTGTTCTTAAATTCCCTGGATTACTGGTTAAAGGATATTTTTTATCTATATATTAGTCATATGTATTTTTTCTTTGAAATTATCTACATCTTTTGTCTTATTTTCTACTATGGCTCTGGTGGCTTTCTTGCTGACTTTTGTGAGTTATTTCTATCTTTGATCTATTCTTCTAACATTCGGTGCCTTCAGAAGCCTGCAAAGTAGATGTCTTGGGGCCATACTCTGACAATAGGCAAGATCTCATCTCTAGAGTCCCCAGCTCTGCAGCCCCAGCACAACCCACACTTGCTGTCCTCTGACAGGTGGTGTTCATGTTCAACCTGAAGTCCTCGCCTAGCTCAGGGGAGCTGATGTTCGTGGAGCGCTACCAGGAGGTGATCCAGGAACTGGCCCGGGTAGAGCACAAGATTGAAAATCAGAACTCAGATGGCGGGAGCACTGTCATTCGAAGAACGGGCAGTGGCCGTTCAACTCTACAAGCCATCGGCAGTGCGGCAGCAGCAGGTGCCACCGTGGGTGGAGAGGGCGCTGGGGCAGGAGCGTGTCAGGGGAAAAGCCACCCAAATCATAGGCTCCTCATGTAGGTGGGCAGAAATCCATAGCAGGACACTGACCTTGAAGCATAGCAGTCCTGACACATGCAGAGTGGGCCTCTAACTATGTCCAACTTCCCTGAGCAAGGTGGTCATATACCTGGCACTTTAGCTACTCCATTAAGCTTGTCCTGTGGGATTTAAACTGAAGAGTGTGAATGCCATTTCCCCCATGTGTTTTGATGCCACTAGCTTGGGCTTTGGGCAATGTTCAGAAGTCTGGGCTACACAGGTCTCAGTGCCCTGCACTGGCTACAGTGCTGAAGCTCATCCTTTCAGTATTTCTCGAGAGTGGAGCCCTGCCCCTCACTTCCGTGTCTCTTACTGGCCTATGTTCCACATATCAAGTTCTGTCACACATTGCTTCTTTCACATTCTCCCAGAAATTTTCTGTACCTAGTCAAAAGACTATATGTGCATCCTTTTTGTTTTTAATATAAATCGTCTTTTAAGAATAAGTACTGTTTTCCACCTTGTTTTTTTTTTTTAGCAATGTGTTTTAGAGATCTTTTCTGATTAGCACACACAGATTCACTTCGTTACTTCTCACCCCCCTTCTTTGGCTCCCATTGGGAAGAAGCCCCCAATCATCTCTACTGTTTTGAATTTCTCTGAGTCTTCCTTCCATAACGTTGTTTTGAGGCCATAAGAACAGGCTGTAATGTTGGTGCTAATGTACATAGAAGATATCCCTGCAGAAGGATCTCAAACTTTTTTTTTTTAATTTTTTAAGTTTATTTATTTTGAGAGCCAGAGAGAGGGGGAGAGAGAGAATCCCAGACAGGCTCCACGTTGTCCATGTGGATCCCAAAACAGGGCTTGAGGTCCCGAACCATGAGATCATGACCTGAGCTGAAACCAAGAGTTGTACACCTAACCCGACTGACTGAGCTACCCAAACATTTTTTTTTAAATAACTAGTTTTCAAAATACAAGTGATAGTGAGAATCACCTTAATCTCTTGCTTTTTACTCCACTGCTGGGTGTCCAGGAATGGTATTTTACTCCATATCTGATGTGACTGATAAGCTACTCAGCACCTCTGGAGAACCCATCCTCACACTCCAGGAGGACTTTTGGATAAGCAATACCCTGGTGGAGCCCACTGCACCCCTGAAAGAGGTTCTGGAAGACCTCAGTCCCCCTGCCATGGCTGCATTTGACCTAGCTTGCTCTCAGTGCCAGCTCTGGAAAACCTGCAAGCAGCTCTTAGAAACAGCTGAACGACGTCTGAACATTAGCCTCGAGAGCCGGGGTGAGTGTGCTTCTTCAACTGTTTTCCTTCATTCTCAAATGGGGGGGATAGGTTTCTGAGATGCTTGATAAGTTGGATTAGAAGAAAATACTTATTGGGGAAGGAGAGTTGAGGGTAAAAGGATTATTTGTTAATTTCCTCATGTCCAGTTTGGTGGCTTAAATATAGTCTGAGAGTCCTGTCTTCTTAATGGATTTGGCAATCTGCAGTAATTTAGGGAAATTCTTTTCCAGTTTATAGATAAATTCAAGGAAGAAATATATATTCAAAATGATTTCAGTGGAATTTGTGCCTTCAGGCTATATGCTTCCTGCAGAATGAGCCCTGCCTAACCTAAAACCTACAACAGTGTTGAGTTTGTAAACCAGGTGTAAGGGAATATTTCATGGATCACAGAGGGAGGATTGTACCTTGAGGTTAATAATGTCCCAGAATGTGTATATGGAATTCTTGGAGGAATTTGGTGTATGAGGTAGAGGAATGTGAAGAAAGAATTTGGCAAAGTTCTACTCTTCACCCATCCTTGATGCACCAAACATTGGACAAAGCACATCTCTCTCAGTAGTAAGGAGAGAGGAATGGTGATGATAATAAGATCCACTCCTAAGCTCAGTGATTCACTAGGGAAAGTTGCAAAACTCAGCATATAGTCATACTCTTGGCTAAGATTTATTGCAGCAAAAAGATACGCAGCAAAATTAGCAAAGGGAAACAGCTCATGGGATAAAGTCTGGAGGAAGCCAGGCACAGCTTTCAGGAGTCTCCTCCCTGTGGACTCACACAGGATGTGCTTAATTCCTCCAGCAATTAGCTGTGAGAAGTGTATCCAAGGAAGCTCAGAGACTCAACGCCCAAGGTTTTTATTGGGTGGAGGGATGTCTCTGCCCAGCATGTACCAAAATTCTAGATTCTCAAAAGGAAGCAGGTGTTCAGCATAAACCACATTGTACAAACAGTTTAGGCACAGCTGGCCACACTTAGCATTCAGGGCAAGCTCTCTATCAATGTCGGAAACCATTTACCAGTCAAGTTTGCAAATGCCAGCCAGTGGCAACCTTGCAGGCAGGCCTTTCAAAGGATGGCAGTCACAGGCCTGCTGTGGTACCTCCTTTCTGCACGCCTCTACAAATCCCTTCTGAGCTGTTGGTTAAAATGTCCTTTAATGTTCACATAGATCTTTTAAGAAAGTATACTGTGGCATATTCAATGCTGTTCTTATCAATTTCCCTTCCCTTCCTCTAGTACTCATTCAAAAATAAAAGGAGATATTATTCAAACTATTAATAGCTGAAATGGTTTCATGTCAGTCAATTAGGAATTAATTTAGTACCTACTCTGTTTCCAGATTATCCAAAATATAGGGGGTATGAGAGATACAAGGAATAATCTCTGTCCATTAAGTTGTCTATAGTCTAGTCAGGGTGTCAAGATACACCTTTAGGCAAAGAGAGAAGGCAAATGTGATCCCAGCTCAAGTTCTCAGCTGAGGACTGTACCAAAGCAAATCCAAGGAAGTGTTTGGCTTAGCACAGCAGTTCCGTAGAGTCCCAGAGACTGTGGGCCCGCTGCTGTTCGCAGCTGAGGCATCATGCCAGAGGTAGCTAGCCCTGGGACCTCAGGCATTGAATAAACCAGGTAAGCTGGCTGTCGCCCAAAATGGCACAGCATATATTTCCTCCTTAATACTGGGGAAGACAAAACTGTACAAGTACAAGACTAAGTTATCAGTCTCTGAAAGTGCCTTATTTTTTCTGCATTCCTTCTTCCTTCAATCCATGTCCAGGTCGACGGCTAGACCATGTACTCCTCAATGCCGATGGCATTCGAGGTTTTCCAGTTGTTCTTCAGCAAGTCAGTAAGATTCTCAATTATCCACTTACATCGGCCGGACAAACTAAATCAGGTGAGCTCCTTTTCTCCCCCTTTTTTCTTCTCCTAGACTTGGAACATTGGGTCAACATCAGAATTCACTCTTTCTCATTTGCTTTCCACAGAGAACATAGAAGAAAAAGGAGGGAGTGCTCCACGGTACAACATAGCTGAGCTGCTTCAGATGTGCTGGCCCAGCCTAACCGAGGACTGTATTGCCAGCCACGCCACCCTGTCCCAGCAACTGGAACAGGTCCTCCAGGCGCTGAGAGAGGCTCTACAGCTGCCAGGTATAGGCCCGACTGCGCAGCAGCAGATGAGGGCTGAGCTGGGGAGAGGAGACAGCTGAGGGTGAAGGAGCACTTGGGACAGAGGCCTAGGACTCTGGAATGGGCTCCTGAAGCCCCCTAGTTAGCCAGGACATGTCTCGCAGCTAACTCCACCTGTTTCCCAGGCTATCAAGTGAAGAGATGCTTGACACTCCCTTAGCTGATACATTTTTCTCATTCTTTTTTTCTTTTCTTTTTTTTTTTTGACAACATTGTTTTCTCATTCTTTTTTTAATTTTTTTTTTAATGTTTTATTTATTTCTAGAGAGAGAGACAGCGTGAGCAGGGGGAGGGTCAGAGAGAGAGAGTCACAGACTGAAACAGGCTCCAGGCTCTGAGCTGGCAGTCAGCACAGAGCCCGACGTGGGGCTCGAACCCACGAACCGCGAGATCATGACCCAAGCGAAAGTCGGACGCTTAACCGACTAAGCCACCCAGGTGCCCCTGTTTTCTCATTCTTAATGAGAAATACACCTGGAAGGTACTCAGTAAATATTAATCAGCCTTCCCTAAAAGATTGCTGTGCTCTTCTTCACGCCATTCCACCCCAGAGACACTGGGCTAAAAACAGGACTATCTCCCCTGATTCCTGCAAACTCAAAGCTCTTCCTGGCTGAGAATCTCTTGTAAGGGCGACCAACTTAAGACTTTATAGCTGCCTTGTAAGCGTAGCCCCCAAGCTATAGGATTCCTCACTGACCCAGTGCTGGAAGCACAGACTGACTAAGGTCTCCATCCCTTCTCCTGCCGTAACTCCTCCCAGAGCCCAGGAGTTCTCCACTCTCCTCACTGGTGGAGCAGGCAGCCCAGAAAGCTCCAGAGGCAGAGGCCCACCCTGTGTACATCCAGACTCAGCTCCTCCAGAAGAACTTGGGCAGACAGACCCCAGCAGGCGGCAGACACACTGACTACCTGGGCACCTTCTTCAGTTACTGCAGCACCATGGCCGCAGTTCTCCTTCGGAGTTTGAGCTCTGAGCCTGGTAAGTAGCAGGAGAGAGGAAAGGGAGTCATGACTAGCCTGCAAGTGTTTAGGGCAGGGAAGAGGAAAGGGGCTCAATTAAGAGGTTCTGGGGACAGCAGTGGCCAAGAGCGTTAGATTTATAGGGTCCCCTCTTACTCATCCCTGTGTTTTATTCATCCCTGTCTGCCCACTGTCAGGTTAGCTGTACAGCACATGGGAGTACCCTATAAATTTTGATGGCATTAATGATAAAAACACCTCTCTCAGATCATTGTGGATTTGAGGACCCAGAGAGGCATCATGTCTGTGATCTGAGGGCCAGGTTCTTACTTGAGTCCACAGAGCAAGTACTGCATGCACTTTAGTCATGTTGAAGAGAGCAGGATGAGCCATTTGGGGCCAGACCTACCCACTAAAATTTGTCTGTGGTTGGAAGTCTTTAGAGCAGTGCTAAGGTGTCAACTTGTGGTCAGGGTCATATTGAGAATACCCTTTACATAGAAAACATCAACGCAAGGGCTCTCAGTATAGTCTTCATTTTGACACTGCATTTTTTCATTAATTCTGGGAAACAGGGCTCTCAGCTGTTGCAGTCATTGATGAAAACCAAGGTCCCTTTGTTTCTCTTTGCAGATCACATGGAAGTCAAGGTAGGAAATCCATTTGTTCTCCTGCAACAGAGCTCTTCCCAACTTGTGTCACACCTCCTACTTGAGCGACAAGTTCCCCCAGACAGGTAGGAGCTACTCTGTGGGAGTTAAGTGTGGATGGGCCTTCCTAATGGTTTCATTAAGGAATGCAAGGGCTCAGTGAGGTGATGCTTGAGTTCAGTACAAACAGTAGGGATTTCTTCCAGATTTTTCCTTTAATTTGCATTTACTCTTACACAACTACATTAAAATTCAATTTCAGTTCTTTCACTCTCACCGCCTCTCACAATATTTATATTGTAAGCATAGAATTAAGGGGAGAATCTCCATTTATGAATAGGCAAAAATCCAAAAATTTGATAGCTCATGAGTTGCCTACACCATAGGAAAATAAGCATTCTTATGGATTGCTGGTGGGATATAAATTGGTAAGCCCCTGTGGGAAGACAGTTTGTCTATGTTTATTACAAAAAACAAATTCATATACCCTTTGACCTAGCAATCCACATTGGGGAATTTATCCTGTGGCTTTACTGACATGTGAAAAATGATGTTTATACAAAGTCATTTTATTACAGCCTTATATATAGTAGCAGCAGATCAAGAGAAGTCCACTAAGAGAAGACTGGTTAAATTATGGTTCTGCCCATAATGGAATATTGTGTAGCTGTGATAGAAATGAGGTGGTCTCTCTGTAGAGGAATCTGGACTGTTCTCCCAGATATGTTATCAAGGGAAAAAGCAAGGGCAGAGCAGTGGGTTTAATAGGCTACCTTTTGTGGTGGCGGGGGCTGGCGGTGGGGGGAAGAGCAAAACTAACAAAGAGCCTGCATTTACATTTGATTGTATAAACGTAAAAATGTTCTGAGTTTGGGTGATATGCCTGTGTACTCAAGTCTTGCGTGCTGTCTGCTTCTCTCTATCCAGGCTAGCAGCTCTTCTAGCCCGAGAGGGGCTCAGTCTGAGTGTGCCGAAGGTCATTGTTAACTGCTGCTGTGAGCATCTTGCCCTTTGCTCTTCCCAGCAAAGTCAGCAGACATCATCCCTTCTGACCCACCTGGGCATCATGGTCCAGCTACACACCTCCCACTGCCTGGAGGACCTCCCACTTTCTACACTGAGCTCCCCAAAGCCAACTGAGAATCCCACATTGGAGAGAAAGCCCCGCTCCTCCCCAAGGGATTCATCACTCCCAGCCCTTACCTCTTCTGCCTTGGCCTTCCTGAAGTCTCGCTCAAAGCTGCTGGCCACAGTGGCCTGTCTGGGGGCTTCCCAGGGATCAAAGCTCACCAAGTCCAGCTTGTCGTGGAAAGAGCTTCGTGGCCGCAGGGAAGTGCCTCTCAGCGCGGAGCAGGTAGCCCAGGAGTGTGAGCGCCTCCTGGAACAGTTCCCTATGCTTAAGGCCTCCCTCATGGCTGCCTGGGAGCCCCTTCGACGGTCCACTGACCAGGGGCAGAGCCTGGCAGTGAGTCTCTGTGGTCGGGCCAGTCTCTCTACCGTCCTCCTGAGCCTGCACTCTCCTAGTGCTGTAGACGTGCTCACTGAGGCCTTCGAGGAAGCCCTGGTGGCCAGAGATTGGCCCCGAGCCCTTCAACTCACAGAAGTGTACGGGCGAGACGTGGATGACTTGAGCAACATAAAGGATGCAGTCCTGAGCTGTGCCGCGGCATGTGGTGAGCAGAAAGCTATACCTCCCCCTTCACTGGTGGTAATAACATTGAGCATTCAGTGAGTGTATCTTTGCATTTGATCCTCACAATAACTCTAGAGAAAGGTGCCACTATATCTCTTGATATAGTGAGGAGATATACTGAGGAGACTGAGGCTCATAAGGTAGAAAACTTGCCCAGGATAGAAAGTAGTGGAGCAGAACTTAGAACTCCACTCCATCTACCTTTAGAACGGGCACTCATAACCAACTTTTTCAACACTGCATATCAGAATAGCTGGAGAATTTTAAATTACAAATATCTGAGCACAACCCCTAGAAGCCCAGGATGAGGTTCAGGCAAATGTTTACTTTAAAATAGCAATCAGCAAACTTTTTCTTTAAAGGGCTTTGTAGGCCATGCTGTCTTGATTGCAACTACTGGACTCTGCCATTATATCATGAAAGCAGCCATAGATGATACATAAACAAATGTCCATAAGTATATTCTACTAAAATTTTATTCATAAAAACAGACTGCGGGGGCGCCTGGTTGGCTTAGTCAGTGGAGCATATATATGACTCTTGATATCAGAGTTAGGAATTCAAGCCCCAAGTTGAGTGTAGATTATTAAAAACTTCCAAGGAGCTTTTAAGGGATTTGAGAGCAATGACCTAAAACACTCCACGGGGGGCAGCAAGGGTTGGGCATGCTCTAGGGAATGGCTTCCCAATCCAGGGCTGGGCTGCCCTGCGAAAAGGAGAAAATCCCTCCTAGAGAAGGTGGAGAAATCCCTTGATGGGCTGTGCAGTTTTATGTGCTTGGGAATTAAATTGTTTTCAGATCTGTGAAATGGGTATGAGCGAGAAAGATCTACTAAATAATAATGATAGAGGGCATGGAGGGACCGAAATTAGTTTACCTGAAATAACTTTCAAGTAGTTATGTATTTGAATTTCACAGAATGAAAATTGCAGGGAAAACTAAAAGTTCCACCTATAAGCTGAGTCTGAAATGGTGCTATCTGTGCAGCCTGCCAGAATACAGAGACCACTCTATATTTCAAAATACGTCTGCTCTTCTCTCTTTTATTCCTTCCTTCTTCCTTTCTTTTTCTTTCTTTCCTTTCTCCTTCTCTCTCTCTTCAGAAAATCTCATGACTATGACTAAGTTTGCATAAAGAGAAGCATAAGGGTGGGGCGCCTGGGTGGCTCAGTTGGTTAAGCATCCAACTTCGGCTCCGGTCATGATCTCATAGTTCATGGGTTCAAGTCCCGCGTTGGGCTCTCTGCTGACAGCTCAGAGCCTGGAGCCTGGTTCAGATTCTGTGTCTCCCTCTCTCTCTGACCCTCCCCTGCTCCTGCTGTCTCTCTCTCTCTCAGAAATAAATAAAACATTTAAAAAAAATTTTTTTTAATTAAAAAAAAAGAGAAGCATAAGGGTATATAGCATTTATCCTTGTTATATAATGGTTCCAAGTTATAGCCAAGTATAAACAATAACTAAGGTCAAACGGATCTTAAGGATCTTCCAAGCTCCTGTTTTATGAAATTGAGCAAAGCCCTTTCTTAAGAAGTAAACTGGATTCAAGTTTTTCCAACACCAGTCTTACTATCTCGGGGTATCTTTTCATCTTGTAGACAAAGAGGGTTGGCAGTTCCTATTTCCTGTGAAGGACGCATCTCTGAGAAGTCGGCTAACCCTACAGTTTGTGGACAGGTGGCCACTGGAGTATTGTCTGGAGATCCTGGCATACTGCATCTCAGACACAACTGTCCAAGATGGACTGAAGCATGAGCTACAGAGAAAGCTAGCAGAGCTGCGGGTATATCAGAAGGTATGGGTCCTGGCATCGAGAAGAAGGAAATATGCATCCCACCATATTACCAACTCCAGCCTATTCTCACGTGTTGGTGGATTTTAAGAAACAGACAATCTGGGCCTGGCTTTTGTTCTATATCTGGCTTCTGTTCTTAGATGAACAATGAAGAGACCTTATATCTATTTCCTATGTTATTTCCTTTTATAATCTTAAATATATATTCATTTAACAAGGATGATCACAGTCCATGTAGCCTCTTCCACACGTATATTTGAGCTTTGTGCATTTTTTTATGTCTGTTATGTCTTCTTTGTTGTTGTTTAAGAGTTTTTATGGAGCTTAATCTCAATTATAGCTTTTTTAAAGATTATTTTAAATTTTAGCTAAATTTCAATAGCAGTTTTGAAAGGCTACATGAAAGTGACAGTTTCAAAATGAAAGATTATTTGGGGATGAGTATTATATTCAAGATCAAGAGTCCCAAGGAGACAGATTTAGGTGATATGGCTACATAGCAAGTATAAAATAGATGCTAATTTTTCCATGTGTACTTGCAACCAGAGTCCAGAGCCCCATCAGAGAAAGTGAAAATGGCAGGCAAAAGAGATTTTCTTCCCATTCTTGCTCAGCACTTCTGATACAGAGCTAAAATGCTGCATGAATGATGATCCCACAGAGCATTCAAGCTGGAAGAATATCTTGGGTAGAGTTCTGAGATGGAGGATCATGGGACAAGTGACCCCAGAAGGTTGAACAAGCTGTGAAACCCAGAAGCCTCTGAGAATTGCCCTCTTAACTGAAAGGCCCCAATCCTGACCTCCCCGCCCAGCCTTTGCTCCCTGAGTATGCTTCCTGGATACGTTCACTGACCTTTCCAAACAATCTTTGCCTCCTTTGCTTTAATTTCTCCTCTCTCCTGGCAAGTTTTGACAGCTTGACTTTGGGACAGAAACCTAGGGGTGGCCTATCCCTGGAAATTCTAATGACTTGTTTGTGGAGGAGGAAGCTGTGGTTTGGTTTGAGAGCTCTTCCTGTTTCCCTGTAGATTCTAGGTTTGCAGGCTACCACGGTGTGGTGTGACTGGCAGACCCTGAGGAGCTGTTGCATTGAGAACCCATCAACTGTCATGAACATGATTCTAGAAGCAAAGGTACTCTTTTCCTGAGTGTATTCCCCTTTCTCCTCAGAGTTGCGGTTCCCTATCTGGTTGTGTAGACCCCAGTCCCTGTATCAATGTCCACATTATCTTGGCAACTACATCACATTCTTTTTTTATTTTTGAGTGTGAAATTTACCAACATACAGAGAAGTATAGAGAGTAATACAATTGATGCTTTTATATTGTCACTCCGCACTGTATACCCTAAGTACAGAATGTGGAGCTAGTGGTGAAATTGCTGAATCATCAGGTGTGAGCAGCCTCACCTTTACTGAGATGTTAGAAATTGCTCTTCAAATCAGTTATCCACTTGCGGTTCCTGTTGCTCCGTATCCTTACAACATTCAGTATTGTCCAGCTTTTCCCTTTGTGCCGATAGGATGGTATCTCATTACTGTTTGAATTTACATTTCCATGGTTACTAATGACCTTGAATGTCTTTTCAAATGTTTATTAAACATTTGAGCGCTAAATAGAATTATATTTTTTGAAACCAACTTGACAATCAACTATTTAATAAATAAATGAATGAATACACACATACATACGTAAATAAATTTATATTTTAAGGAGCTAAATATACCGTAGTTCAAAATGTGAATGTGCCCATTAAGATGTGATTTCATTCATTGAAGAAACCTGTATTGCCCGTCTCTTATTTGCCACTCTGTTTCATGTGGTGACAAGACAGTTAAGCTTAGCCCTTGACCTTATGCAGCTCACATTTGGGGAAGGGGTCATTATATGAGGCACATCCCTAGATGACTGCAATGTATCTAGTGACAGATTGTGGAGGGAGCACAGGCAGGGTACCTAATGTGGCCTCAGAAACCAAGAAGCACTCCAAACAAGGTCGCCCCAGGCAGAGTTGTGGGGAGGGCATTCCAGACGGTATCACATTAAAATACTCGGACAAAGCTCTGGGAATTTCATTCTCTAAAACTTTAATCCAAGGTTCATAAATTGGGAGTGGGGGCTAGCAAATGGGAGCATGGATGGAATCCAATGTCCAGCATGTTTGTTTGGCCCATGCAATATTGGTCTGCCAAACTTTTAATTTTTCATATTGTGATTTCTTCCCAACATTGTGAAATACGGAAATTTCATTTTAAAATTTTTCTAGTATTTATTTTTGAGAGACAGAGCACAAGTGGGGAAGGGGCAGAGCGAGGGAGACACAGAATCTCAAGCAGACTCCAGGCTCTGAGCTGTCAGCACAGAGCCCGACACAGGGCTCAAACCCATGAACTACGAGATCATGACCTGAGCCAGAGTCAGACCCTCAACTAACTAAGCCACCCAGGAGCCCCTTGAAATATGGAAATGTTTTTATTAAAAATTTTTTTTTTAATTTTTGAAGTCTGGCAACACTGGGACTTGCACATTCATATGGCAACAATCAGAGCTGAGTAGGCACTGTCTCCTTTGTATTTTGTTTTGTTCTTTTGTTTATTTTAATTCCAATGTAATTAACATATAGTGTTGTATTCGTTTCAGTGGACAATGTAGTAATTCAGCAACTCCATACATTACTTGGCACTGTCCTCTCTGGATGATCTTCTCAGTCTTCCCCATTTCCGTATTATCTCCCCAGGGTTGACACCAAGTGTCAGTTTCTGTATGTCGGCCTTTTCTTTTTTACACTAGACCTCTGAAGAAAGTGATGTCATTAATCATCAGCCTACTTCTATCGTTTTCATGACTCCCTTGCTACTGTAGTCCTTTGAGTTTATAGGCCCACTTTAATCCAATAATGAACACTTACCATTAACACTTACCAGACTTTCCTGGAGTTTTAGCAGACTCAGGACCGCTGAGAAAAATCTAGCAAAAGCTGGATGTATGACAAGGCCAGTGATTTAAAGGGATTCAAGCTGTGTGTGTTTCCTTCCAGGAGTACGGACTGTGTGAAGAGTGGGGCTGCCTCTACCCCATTCCAAGAGAGCATTTAATCAGCCTACATCAAAAGCATCTTCTCCACCTTCTAGAAAAAGGAGATCATGAAAAGGCTCTACAAGTAAGCCTCCATCACTTGCCATTTTTCTTTTGTGGTAAGACAAAAAGTTTAGTCAAATCAGATGACTTTATTCATGCTGAATCCCAGGGAAAGCATTTGCAGTCTCAGATCTGCCCCTTCATGTCCTTCAGGAGCCCTTTGTGACCTCAAGATGATTGTAGACATCTTCAGCAGAAGTTGCCTAGCCTTGCCTTTTGTACCAAATGGTCAGCTGAGTCCTGAATTCTGCAAAACTCTGGTCAAAGCCATCATTTGCGAAACTACAGGAATGGCAGAAAAAGAGTGCAGAGAAGGGATTAGTCCAAAATGAATAAACCTAAAGGTTCCATTCTCAAAACAAAACAGGGCTGGACTGGGTACTTTACAGGCCTCACCTTTTTCTCTATGCTTCTCCTACAACAGCTCCTACAAAGAATTCCTGACCCCACCATGTGCCTTGAGGTCACAGAACAATCCCTTGACCAGCACCCTAGCTTAGCCGCTTCTCACTTCCTGGCCAACTACCTTACCATCCACTTCTACGGAGAACTGACTGCTGTCCGACACCGTGAAATCCAGGCACTGTACATAGGATCCAAGGTCAGGAAGACAACGGAGTGTTGGGAAGGCACCCCTGGGAGAGAGACTGCTAGCTTCCACGTTAGAACTTAGGCTTTCAATGGCTTTCTCCCAGGCACCTGCCATTCTTGGCCTGTGCTGTATAAAACCTTTACCCTTGCAGCCCACCATATCCTAGTTGAGTCCCTTAGGAACAGTCATTCTCGTCCTGCCTTGCCTCCAAAGTGAATTCTGGGTGGTCCTCTTGACTTCTATTTGTGGTTTCCCTGGCATCTGCTATATCAGTGCTTCTCAATGCTAACTATGTAGTAGAATCACTTGGACTTTAAAGAAAAAAAAAGAATCGTTGACCTTTACCCCAGATCAATTGAAGCTGAATCTCTTGGGACAGGGCCTAGCTATCTTCCAGAGGGATTCTCATGTGGGGATTTCAAACTACAGCTTGATAACCTAGTCTGGGCTAAAGAAAAAAGAGTTAATTTTCTAGGTAATGAGGCCTTTATGTTTGATGTGTAACCTTGGAGACACTAGAAGAAGAAATTATAAACTAGAAAATGTAATCTGGTGAAGGAGGGTCTGGGGAGAAATGGACCCCTCTGAAGCTGTTCTAATGATTCCAGTTGGAAGACATATCTACCATGCCATGAGTATAGACCTTACCCCACAAGTACGAGTGCTGTGAATATGACCACTGGCTCACATGCTAAGAGTTCAACTATATAAAATGTTCCTAAGGAACATGCACTCTTGGTTTTGTTTTGTGTTGTTTTTTAATGCACTGTACCTAAATGGATGAACGAATCCTTGAAAACTGGCAATGAGCAGAGCCAGTGAATATATTTCATACCTAGTGATAACAGTGTCTAGGAGTTTAGAGATATCATTTACCTATAGGACACTGGAGGTGCTAAACGTAGGCAGCCTGCTGGCACCATCTTACATTGCTCATTCTAATAATGCCTTGAATGAACAGAATGTTGTCTTTAAGGATCAGGCAGAGCTCAGCTATGCCTAGAGGTGCTACCTGTGGGCCAAATCCAGTTCTCAGCCTGCTTTGTAAATCAGGCTTTATCAGAACACAAGTTCATGCATTCATTTATATATAGACTATGGCTGTTTTCACACTATATTGGCAGAGTTGAGTAGTTGCCAGAGACTTTATGGCCCATAAAACCTAAAATACGTACTATCTGATCCCTCATCTAGGTAAAGGTACTTGAAATACTTCTTGATTGCCACCTGAAAGATTTAAATAGCAGTTTAGCCTTGCTTCCTAAAAGACTGCTAGCCAACTTTAGTAGTTGGCCATGTGCCTTTGGTCCCTGATCCCTGACCCCCTCCCCAGTAAGAACCTTGGCGTTCTTCTGAAATGTGTGTACTGTTTTCCTTATTGTGTGAATCTACCCCACAAACAGGTTCTGCTGACCTTACCTGAGCCACACCGGGTCAGCTACTCCCACTTGTCTTCTAACCCCCTCCTCATGCTGGAACAGCTACTCATGAACATGAAAGTGGACTGGGCCACTATGGCTGTGCAGACTTTGCAGCAGCTGCTAACTGGGCGGGAGATTGGCTTCACCATGGATGAGGTTGACTCACTGCTTTCTAGATATGCCGGAAAAGCCTTGGACTTCCCATACTCTCTGAGGGAGAAACGATCAGGTAACTGCCAACATCCTAATGGGGGCTCCACCTGGAGGAAGAAACATCATACTACATCCTTAGTCTTAATTTCTCTTTGTTGAATTGATCAAGAGTGAAAGGAATACACGTCAGAGAGATAGCTCTTTGTTATTATATATGAGACCTCTTGGCCAAAGAAATAGCAGGCTAACCAAGGTTAAGGTATGGTAGACTACCACTGTGCAGACATAAAGGTTTAGGAAACAAAACATGCTGAGAGTGGTCTTTGTCTGGCCTTGGTTCAGTGGACTCTTAAGTACTGTCATTCTGTATTGAGGGTATGCTCCATTCCCAGGGTCACATCAGATACCACTACTATGTGAGCTGAGCCTCTTCTGGAATGAGGAAAATAGAATGTCAGCTGATGTTCCAGACAGTTTTCTTTTTATTACTCTCTAGCCTCCAGGGCTATCATTTAAATTGTCTTCTTTTTTCCTCTGGGCATTTTTTGTAAATATATGTATATTTTGTAAAATCCTAGCAGCTACTTCATTATCTCCTTTGTGTAAACATAGTTTGCTCTTTGAGGAGTTTAAGAAGCATGGAAGTACCTCTGCCATACTTTTTATACCTAGTAGAATCATGGGCTGACATTCAGCAAAGCAACAGGACTTTAAATTAAATGCCTAGCATGGTGAGGAAGGATGCTTATGATAGAACATCTTTTATGAGCACTTTCCCTCTACAGATTCAGTGATTCATCTCCAGGAAATCGGTCAGGCTTCAGACCTCGAGACCTTGTCTAGATCACCATCAGCAGAGTTCTCTTCAGCTGCTCCTGGTAAGAACAGGTTCTGAGAGTTAACCATTGGTTGCTTCAATCTTGCCTTACCCGGACTTTCCAATCCTTTTGCCTCTTTTTTCATTTCTGGTTACAACTTTTTTTTTTTTAAGTTTATTTATTTATGAGGGGGGGAGGGAGGATGGAGGGGCAAAGAGAGAGGAAGAGAGAGAATCCCAAGCTGGCTCCGCACCATCAGCACATAGCCCGGTGTGGGGCTCAATCTCACAAACCATGGGATCATGGCCTGAGCCGAAATCAAGAGTCTGACACGTAACCAACTGAGTCACCCAGGCGCCCCCTCCAGTTATGGCATTCTTATTCATTGTTTTCCTTGGTCCATTCCGGCTATATCCCAGAAAATTTAACATTTGATTTTTGTTACTTACGGTAGTATTTCTAAAAGGTCTCTGCAAACACTGAATTAGCAAATACTGGACCACTGCTCCTAGGGAAAGTGTGTGTGTGTGTGTGTGTGTGACTTAGATTATAATCTTAAATTGAAAACAATTCATCCTAGTAGATTTTATTTTCTTTATTTTACCGAAGAGAACAAGAGGTTTTGAAGTGTTAGAGTGACTCGCCTGAGGCAAGCCTACCAATGAGTGCCTAATGAGTGTATGGATGGGATTCAGACCCTGTCCCACTAGCCCAGGAGCCAGTGCTTCTGGCACTACACCACACTGTCCCCTACCGTCTCCATCCTCTGTTCACCTCTGTATGAGAGCTGATAAGAAAGCAGAACGTCAACCTTGTTCAGCCTCAGATGGAAACAGGATGTCGGGTGACTCAAACCATTCACCACTCTGCCCATGTCTAATACAAAGGCACTGCAAATACTGATTTTGAGGTTACAAATTAATTTTAGTGACTGGTGAAGTGCACAAATACAGACTTCTCTGATAGGGATGATAGACTGTGTTTAGTCCTGTGCTGCAGTTTGTCATTTATGTCTGTCTCCTACACAGGGTGGAGGCGCCTTGAAGGCCTCAGCCATGTCTTGATCACCTCTTTTCACCCCTCCTCCTCTCCCACAGTCTCTGGCCCCTTGCTCAAAGGCCTGCACTTCTCAGAAGAAGCTCAGCAAGGGTTGGTTTTGCCAACAATTAAGGGAGCAGGATTCCAGGGAGAGATTTTTGGGCACTGCTGAGAGTCACTGTATTTTTCAGTGACTCTTTTTTCTCTTTTTCTGTGACCTGCCAACATCACTCTGCCAGGAACAAGAGGTTTCCTTAGACACTATAAAGCAAAACCTGTGGCATTTCAGGGCCATACTTTGAAAACGAGCTATGCTTTACCATAACCAGCAGACCTGAGGGAAGGGCTCAGACTTAGAGTTATATGAACAGCCACATGCATCTGCATAGGGCAGCCTGAGAAGCTTTGGTTTACTTTTGGTTTACTTTTTTTTTTTTTTTTTTTACCTTTTTATTGTGGATATTTTCCAATACTCAAAAGTAGGAAAGGTAATGAAGTCTCACATACCTATGGCCCAACTACAATAATTACCATCTCATGATGGCTACTCTAGTTCATTATACCCTTGACCCTCTACTGGATTATTCTGAAGCAAATCCTAGATAACATATGCTTATGTTTGTAAGTATATGAGTATATATCTCTAAAAGGTAGGGATATTTATAAAGCGAAACCATAACATCATTATCATGCCTAAAAACAAACTAATGGTTTCTTATGATTACCATTTCCCCACTTGTCTCATTAATGGCTTTTTTAGAATTGGTTTTTCTAGAATCAAGATCTAAATAATGTCCACATGTGGTATTTAACTGAAATATCTCTTAAATCTCTTTTAATCAATTGGTTTCCCTGCCTCTTTTTTATTTGTGGAGGAAATTAGGTCATTTGTCCTATAGAGCTTCTCACATGCTAGATTTTGCTGATGGCCACCCTGCAGTCTGGGTCTCAGTCCCCTGTATTTCCAATACACTCATAGGTAGATACAGAAGCTTGATTTGATTTAGGGGCACCTCGGTGGCTCAGTTGGTTAAGCGTCCGACTTCAGCTCAGCTCATGATCTCCCAGTTTGTGAGTTTGAGCCCCACGTCGAGCTTTGTACTGACAGCTCAGAGCCCGGAGCCTGCTTTGGATTCTGTGACACCCACTCTTTCTGACCCTCCCCTGCTTTCACTCTGCCTCTCTGAAAAATAAATAAACATTTTTTTAAAAAATTTTTAATAAAAAAAAAGCTTGATTTGATTTAGGTTTAATATTTTTTGATAAGTATATTTGATAGGTGTTTGTATACCTACCATCAGGAGACACTCAATGCCTGGTGTCTCTCTATGACACGTCAGCCATTGATAACCGTTAGCTGGATATGTATGTTCAGGAGGGCTTTGAAACATGGTGAAATTCTAATTTTCTAATTCCTCCTTCCTCTATTAGCTGGACTATTGACCACCTTTTACTCTGACTTTGGTTCCGACTCCCAGGTGTCTCCACTGTACATTCTCCCAGTCCAAGGGAGAGGAGCTTCCCAGAGAGTCAGCCCCCACCAGAGTTTGTTCCCCCAGCAACACCTCCTGGCAGGCATCAGTGGGTGCCCGACGAGAGTGCAAGCGTCTGCATGGTCTGCTGCAGGGAGCACTTCACCATGGTAAGCAGCATTGGTCTCCAGCTTTACCACCAGGGGAACTGAAAGGAAACCACCAGCTCATGAGCCCAGAGTTTATAGTCACCTCCTGTCCCTAACTGGATATTGGTATTTTTAATTTTTTTAATGTTTTTATTATTTTAATTTTTGAGGGAGGCAGAGGGAGTGCAAGCAGGGGAGGGGTGGACAAAGGGGAAAAACACAGAATCCGAAGCAGGCTCCAGACTCCAAGCTGTCAGCACAAAGCCCGACGCAGGGCTTGAACTCATGAACCGTGAGATCATGATCTGAGCCAAAGTTGGACTGAGCCACCCACGTGTCCCCTTGATATTGGTATTTTTAGAAGAAGTACCAAATCTAAGACTTTGGATTTATCTTTGACCTAACCAGATATGTTTTCTGTATTCAGACACTGAATATGGTAGACACTGTCAATGAGCCTTAAATTTTAAAATCTTTTTCCATTCTCATGAAAGAATAAACAGCAGCAGGTATAGCAGGAGGAGTCACCAAACACCAAGCAATCTTATTTCTAGCCCCCCTTTCACAGTAAGACAGGTGGCCTGGTAGTGGTTTTATGTGCTAGCCCTGGAGACAGGGGACATGGGTTCTAATACCAGCTCTCCCTTTTACTAGCAGTGTGACTTTTTGAGTCTCAGATGTTCACTTGTAGGCTAGAGCTGGTATATTTGTTGGCCCATGGAGCTGTAAGGACCAGGTATGATAACAAATTGGACCACACTTACCACAATACTGACTGGTATACTAGCTCAGGGCTGATGAGAACAATGGTGATGTGATTTCTCTGTGTCTCTTTTCCCCTCATCTCTCAAAGAAGTATAATATCTCTATCAACCTCTTATAGTAAAATGAGATATTACTAGTAACAGTATTTTTGAAAAAAAAAAAAAAAAAAAGGATGCTTTCTCCTCATTGTCAGTGCCCTGAAGAAATATAATATGCGTTGGCTAAGAAAGTCACTTCTACCCTAGCACTTTTTGCTGTGCCTTTACACATTGCCTCTATGGACAGGTAGAACTTGTCAGGAACTATTGCAAAACCGTTCCATCACTTGGGCACCTTTGCACACCATCTGAGAGATTATGTTTAAATGTCAACTTCTTAAAGGCAAGCACTAAGTATTCTTTCTCAATAGAAGCCCGAGCACCTGGTGTTCTACGTAAGTCACAGGTGGCTAATACTAAAGATAAATGGGTTGACAGATGTACTAACAGTATCTGCAATCTCACCTTCTCTTCTTGCCTCTTCCTTCTCTTCCCAATGACGCTCCTCAGTTCAACAGGCGTCATCATTGTCGCCGCTGTGGCCGGCTAGTGTGCAGTGCCTGCTCCACTAAGAAAATGGTGGTGGAAGGCTGCAGAGAGAGCCCTACTCGCGTGTGTGACCAGTGCTATAGTTACTACAACAAAGAGTAAGTGTCCTGCAGCAGGGCTGCTACATCCATTGACCTCTGCGCCATAACCACCCCCACCCCCTATCCGTTAAACTCCTGAGAGTCTCACTGTGGAAGGCATCTCAAATCTGGAACAATTATAGCAAGTTTTAATTTAACGTTCATGCTGAAATGGCATTAACTCTACAGTGAAATGTTTGACCTTGGTCAGAGAAATTTCTTAGAGAGGAAGTAGGGTGAGAGGAAGTAGAACTCAAAACTCTTACATGATGTTCTTCCTGAGATCAAGACACTTCATTCCTGTCTGAGGCCAGCAGCCTCACCGATTTTCCAACCACTCTTGCGTCCATTGGTTTCAGCTGGACTCAAAGGCATGTGTTCACACCTGCTGAATGAAGGTTTGAGCATCACTTCCATCGGTTCCAGTCCAGCTATAGTCAACCTGGCTTGTTATCCACACCTAGAAGAGCCCCCACACCTCCCTACACAGTTTACCTAGTGACAGAAACTGCTTATACCTCTGACAAGACAGCTTAGGACTGTGTTTGCTGGCTTAGTATTGTTCAGTTTTTTTCACTTCTTCTAGCAGCAAAGGTGAAACTAAGACTCCTAGGCCATCTGGGAATATGAACCAAAGCAACTTCTCAAAAGCAAGTTACTCGTGTTTTGCTTATAGGCTTAAATTGATTTTATATTCTGCTCAATAGTATTATGGCATTTGATTTAATATGAACATTTTTTGTCATCATTTTCCATGATGATTAGTGATCTCCTAGGGAGGACGACATACCATGCTTATATTACCATTTCTGTGATCCCAGCATACCACTTGCATACTTTGGGGTAGAGGACAGGACAAATATCCATATACCATATTGCTGAGTTGGGAAATGAGCAGTGAGTATTGATGGGAATTCTGTCACTCAGCAGTTATTCAGCAATAATCACTGTCCTCAAGGAGCCCCCATTTTAGTGGGGAAACCTTAACAAACAGACCACAAAGTCATTGCATGAGTATACTGGTAGAAACACAGCTTAGCCTGATGGTGAGAAGGTTTCTTAAAGACATGGCACCTGGACTGAGCCTCTGAGTATGAGAAATTAGCAGGTAAAGAAGCCATAACAGCATACGCAGAAGTGGGAGTGACGACTGCAAAGGTAGCAGCAGGAGAGTATGTGGGTTGAATAAATAGGAGAATAAACAGGCTTAGGCAATGGCTCCTCATGCTAGAGATAGACTTGACCTCTGACTTGTAGTCTTGGGACTTAGTGCTTGACAATGTTAACTGAACTTGACCAGAGGCAGAGTGGGGAAGATGTTTATGGGTTGCAGACAGGTCATGGGTGGTAGGAGTTGGTTTCAAGAGATAACCAGGCTAGGTCATAAGGACTTTGCTGAAACTGCAAATTTGGAATACTTTTCACCTGAGAAGCATGGAAAAATTGTAAGTACAAGCATAACATGATCAGATTTGCATTTTGCATTTTTGAAAGCTTGCTGTAGCTGTAGAGAGTAGGTTGACACAGTCAAGGATACCAACTGGGAAGCCATTACAAAGGCTCTAGCAATAAATGCTGAGGGCCCACTCTGAGTCAGGGATGGAAAGATGGGAACATTTAAAGAAGTATTTAAGAGATAGAAGGGACAGAAAATGGTGAGTGATTGGCTGTGATAGGTGAGGGACAGAAAGGAGTTTGGTTGGTTTCCTGATATATTTTACTTGGATAACAGTGTAAATATCAATGCTCTGTACAAGGTTCAAAATAGAGGAGGAGAAGGGATTCAGGCATTTCATTTTTCTTTCTCTGTTTCCAGTGTGCCAGAGGAGAATCCAGAGAAACCAGAAGGTAAGGATGAATCATGTTCCTGTGACTCCTTGTTTATACGTTCAAGTTGGCTCTTCAATGTTTCAGCTGTAGCTGATACCCTTAATGGCAACTAAGTACAACTTGTTGGTCAAGGAAAAAAGAAAACTACTGGCATTTCTGTCAAGCTGTTTCCCTTAAAGTTTATCATCATATTTACCTACCATATTGGGCCATTAGCTTCCAACATTCAGAAGACCAGCACCCAAAGAATTTGATCACTAGCTTTGAATAGGTTATTTCTTTTTTCACTCCTGGATTTTCCCTTCACCACCATCCTACCTCTGAATGCTCCCTGCTTCCCCCAACATAATCACTATTAATAGTTTGGTTTATATCCTTCCATAGCAGTTAGTTTTTAGGGTAGACAATGACTCAGCCCTCCATTTGAGAAGGATATACATTTCAGAGTTTCTATGTGAAGCAGTGGGTTGTATGACAAACACTGTAGATTCCTCTGGAATCTTCCCTGGGGAAGAAAGTTTCAGGTACCTAGTGAGATCTTCTAAAGGAGATAAAAGGGACCAAGGAGAGACAAAGAGCCTCAGATAGGCAGGGATCTGCATGCAGCTCATGCCAGTTTTCTTGCTGGGGCTACCCTATACTCCTGGTCAGTGACTGACACATGGAATGCACTTCTCTTCTCAACACCAGATAGCTCCAAGAGTGAAAGCCTTCCATACTCAGCTGTGGTGAGAGTCCCCAAAGCAGCTGAGGTAGAATGGATTTTGGATCTGAATGAGGAGGAAAATGAGCTGGTGCGGAGTGAATTTTACTATGAGCAGGTAACAGCAATAAAATCTAATGGTCATTTGAGTTTCTTTACAATGTATAATTATGGCAGGAAATGCAGGGACAGGTGAACACGGCATGACCATCACTTAGCATAATAATACGGGAGCTAAGACAAGTAAACCAAATGAGGCAGAAAACGGAGAGAATCTTGGAAACATACGAGAGATCAGTAAAGGCTTCATGGAAGAAGTAGCATTTAAGATGATCCTTAGAAGAGTAAAAGGAGTGTGACAAGCAGAAATTTGGGGATTATAAGAGATTGAGAATAGGGGAAGGGCAAAGAGCGCAAAACTAGAACATCTGAGCAAAGGCACAATGTCAAAAATTGCAGGGCATGATTAGGGGCTGGAAATGTTTTTTTTTTTTTATAATTTTTTTTTAATGTTTTATTTATTTCTAGGAGAGAGAGAGAGAGACAGCGTGAACAGAGGAGGGTCAGAGAGAGTCACAGACTGAAACAGGCTCCAGGCTCTGAGCTGGCAGTCAGCACAGAGCCCGACGCGGGGCCCGAACCGATGAACCGCGAGATCATGACCTAAGAGAAAGTTGGACGCTTAACCTACTAAGCCACCCAGGCGCCCCATGGGCTGGAAATGTTTTAATTTAAAAGAACATAGGGTGTTAATAAAGAGGTAGTAAAAGGCAGGATTGAAGTGAGTTATTTATGGATAGGGCCTTGAGTTGTGCAGTAGGGAATATGTACCTGATAGGCACCAGGGACCGTGCAAGGTTTTGGAGTGTGCTTTTGGAATATTAATTCAGCAGCAGTGTGTCCACACTTGGAGCAGAGACTTCTCCAGCATGGTGACTTCCATAGTCCATGCCAGCAATAAGGGGAAAAGAAGGGAATGTGTAGACACTCCCAAGAAGTAGGTAACACATGAACACAGTATTCCCAGTATGCAGACGAAACCCAGCAGCCAGAGCATTAGCAATGCCGCTTAGAACACCTACAGGTTTGTTAGGTTTC
Source organism: Proteles cristata cristata (assembly GCA_017311185.1). Classification (NCBI taxonomy): domain Eukaryota; kingdom Metazoa; phylum Chordata; class Mammalia; order Carnivora; family Hyaenidae; genus Proteles; species Proteles cristata. Next base: position 545,560 of record JAESUZ010005618.1, on the reverse strand, counting down.
GCTCCTACTTTGCTGTGGAAGTCTGGCTCCTTCCTCCAGTGTATTTCAAGCCTGGTGAAATAGAAAGAATAAAGCCTACCATCCAGCTACATTTGGAGAATGCTTTTGTCCCTGCGCCCACTGTGTGTTTCTCTCTTCTTCCACCCTGGCCAGTCCCCCAGTGCCTCCTTGTGCATTGCCATCCTGAATCTGCACCGGGACAGCACTGCGTGTGGCCACCAGCTCATTGAGCACTGCTGCAGGCTGTCCCAGGGCCTCACCAACCCAGAGGTGGATGCAGGGCTGCTCACAGACATCATGAAGCAGCTGCTCTTCAGCGCCAAGATGATGTTCGTCAAGGCTGGCCGGAGCCAGGACCTCGCTCTCTGTGACAGGTCAGTGGGAATGAGTATATTCTTTTACATGATTATCGTTTCTGTCTGGTGTCTTTTTCTGGCCCCACTATGAGTTCTCACCTCACCTTCCTCTCTCTTAAGACCCACTGAAATGTTTTTCTTCTCAGTTTGATATTGCCGAAATGCTGCTACCGGATCACAAGTGATCTTCCCTACCCTTCTCTTTCCTTGGGTGGATCCTCAGAGTGTTCTCTAGCTCTACCCAGTCAGAAAGAGAGTAAACACTTTGGTTAATCTGTAATTAAAATCAATTTAGGGAAGCACCTTTAGTTTCTGTGGAAACATTCTAGGTTTAAAAAAATGTGTCCTCCCTAAATATCCAATGCTTAGGCTTGGCCAGAACTCTACTCTAGTCTTGACCAAATCCAGACTATTACCTCAGAAATTCTGGGTAACAGATCTATAAAGCACACTGGGGGCTAGTCTGTCCCTGTGTTACAGGTACGAATCTGAGTCATAAAGTAGAAGTATCTATGGAAAAGGTATGATTAGGTCCCCAGATCCCTGTACAACCTGCTCTGCCTCCATTTATTAACTTGACAATGAAAACTCCCAGTTTCCAGTTTATCCACCCAGATGTGTGACTCATGTTGTGTGTTCCCAACATGCAGTCCTAGCCAGATGTGGGAGCAGAGAGTAATTTTCTTTGATGTATTAAGTACCTCAGGCACTTGTTCACAGTATTTGCCTACAAATTCCCAAGATGGAGAGCCAGTATAGTGAGCCTGATCTTTACTACTTCCTAGCTCTGTAACCTTGGACAAGTCTGTTAACTGCTCTGGGCCTCAGTTTCCTCTTCTATAAAATGGGGGGTGTTAATAATACTTGTAGGGTGGTTATGAGGATAAAATGATAGTATCCATGTAGCCTTTGTACTCCAAAAGTGCTAGTTTTATTGTTTTCATTAACAAAACCAGGGGGCATGTGGGTGGCTCAGTTGGTTAAGCATCCCGCTCTTGATTATGACTCAGGTCATGATCTCACAGTTCATGAGTTTGAGCCTCACATTGAGCTCCATGCTGACAGTGCAGAGCTTTGTAGGATTCTCTTTCTCTCTCCCTCTCTGCCTTTCCCTTGCCCATGTGTGCACTCATGGGCACGCTTTCTCTCTCAAAATCAGTAAAGAAACTTAAAAAAAAAATTTTTTTTTTAATGTTTCATTTATTTCTGAGAGAGAGACAGACACTATGAGCAGAGGAGGGTCAGAGAGAGAGGGAGTTACATAATCTGAAACAGGCTCCAGGCTCTGAGCTAGCTGACAGCACAGAGCCCGACGTGGGGCTTGAACCCACGAACCATGAGATCATGACCTGAGCCAAAGTCGGACGCTTAACTGACTGAGCCACCCAGGCGCCCCTAAAAAAATTTTTATACAGGGGCGCATGGGTGGCTCAATTGTTTAAGCATCTGACTTCGGCTCAGGTCTTGATCTCAGAGTTTGTGAGTTCAAGCCTTACATCGGGCTCTGTACTGACAGCTCAGAGCCTGGTGCCTGCTTCAGATTGTGTCTCCATCTCTCTGTTCCTCTCCCTGACTCTATCTCTCTGTCTCCCAAGAATAAATAAGACATTAAAAAAAAAATGTATTTTTAAATAACAAAACCAGAAGATTGAGAAAGACTGGAGGAGGTGGGACAGAAAGTGGAAGGAATTATAACGGAGTTAATTTCACTGTTTATACCAGGAGACAATAGATTCTACACCATTTTTCAAGTTAATAAATGAAGAAATGGATATATGTTAAGTAAAGTTTTTTAAATAACCATGACAAGAACCAAAAATCTACCCATCTACCAGAAATAGAGAAGAGGGGAAAAGAACAAAAACCACTACCACTAACAAAAGGTAGAATTTAAGGCAAAAATAAAAATATATCTAAATATAACTAAATTTCAGTAATATAAATTAGATATTATTAAAAGAAAAAGGTATTCAGATTGGGGGGGAAACAAATTTAACATCAAGTCCTATACTTTCAAAATCTAATATAAATGGAGGAAGTATCTACTTTAAGCTGTAGACAGCAGAAATTAAGAAAGTGCTAAAAAAAAAAAAAAAAAAATGGAAGTTAAGGGGAGTACCTGGATGGCTCAATCGGTTAAGTGTCTGACTGAGATCAAGCCCTGAGTTATGCTCACACTGATAGCTCAGAGCCTGCCTGGGATTCTTTCTCTGGCCCTCTCTCTGCCCATCCCCCACTTGTGTGTGTTCTCTCTTGCTCTCTTTAAAAATAAATAAACTTTGAATAAAAGGGGGGTGGGGCACTTGGGTGACCCAGTCAGGTGAGCATCCAACTCTTGATTTCAGCTTAGGTTATAATCAGGGTAATCCTGAGCGTAAAGTCTGCTTAAGATTCTCTCTCTTTCTTTCTCTCTCTCTCTCTCACCTCCTCTGCCCCTCCTTTGCTCGAGTGCATGCACACAAGCTCTCTCTTGCTCTCTCTCTATAAAATAAAAAAAATTTTAATTTAATTTAAAAAAGAAAGTGCGGGGCGCCTGGGTGGCTTAGTCGGTTAAGCATCCAACTTTCGCTTAGGTCATGATCTCGCGGTTCGTGGGTTCAAGCCCCCGTCGGGCTCTGTGCTGACTGCCAGCTCAGAGCCTGGAGCCTGTTTCAGTCTGTGACTCCCTCTCTCTCTGACCCTCCCCTGCTCACGCTGTCTCTCTCTCTCTCTCTCTGCTAGAAATAAATAAAAACATTTAAAAAAATTAAAAAAATTAAAATAAATAAAAATAAAAAAGAAAGTGCTTCCTTTGGTAGGATTCTCAGCCCCAGAAGCTGTGTGCTTCTCTTGACAATGTACAGGAATTGCTTCACAGTACACATTTGTAATTTATAGATTCAGGCACACCCATTCCAGAGGATTTCTTCCTTCGTGCAGGTTTCTTTTCTCATGGATATTTAGAACTCCTGGTTTGCACAGTATTTTTCCACTGTTTTTAACTCATACCTCCTTCTGAGAGACAAATAAATAAATAAATCTTTCAAAACAAAACTCACATTACCTGTTATTACAAACATACAATACATTATGATACCAAATTTGCTTTTACACCATATACTCTCCCTTACCCCATTCCCACTAAGCTGAGAATGAATGATGTACTGAATCCCTTTCCAGGGAAATTGATTGACAAGTAAGGATCCATGGGGTTTTTTTCTAGACTTCTAAACAATTACATATAATTATATATAATATATGTTATATGATATGTATATGTATAACGTATAATATATACAGTTATATTCAAGAACTTTGAGTGTAGGACTGTTTCAGGAGCACTGTACAGAATGACCTAGTTCTCTGGGCTCTCTGTCACCTAAGATTTTTGCATCACCAAGTATCTGGAGTAAGATCAAAGGTGGCAGTGCTTGTGGGCTATAGTACAGAGTCATCCTTAGCACAGGAAGAGGATGTCAAGTCCAAGAGATTAGAATCCAAGTGAAGGACCAGGCTGCCATTTCCCAGCAGCATCTCTAGGGAAAGGTGGTGACGTGGCTTCTATACTGGCCAGAGTATAGACCAGGCCATTGATAGTCTCTGTGCTCTCTCCCTAGCAGGCAGGCTTCTAAAGAACCAAAATGCAATTTTATGAATCTCCTACTTGTAAGCATCCCTATTCCAAGTATTAATATCTAATATTTAATGAGTACATTCAAAATTCTAGACTCAATCCTAAGCGCTTTTACTTGGGCTATTTCATTTTATCCTTAAAATTATCTTATTATTATATCCATTTTACTGATAAGTAAAGTGAGGTAGAGAAGATTTAACTAACTTGCCCAGGGTCATACAGCTGCTAAATGATAGAGTTGAGATTCAGAGAGTCTGAATCCAGATTCCAGAGTCTGACATAATTTCTATGTACCTCTCAATTCTCATTATCATACTTCACATTGGAATTGAAATAGAAAATATTTAAGCAGCAACTATTCTTAGTAATACTCCGTAGAGCCTCACTACCCTTCCTCTTTCCTCCCTGTAGCTACATCAGCAAGGTAGATGTGCTGAATATCTTAGTTGCTGCTTCATATCGCCACGTGCCATCTCTGGATCAGATCTTGCAGCCGGCTGCAGTAACCAGGCTAAGGAACCAGCTTTTGGAAGCTGAGTACTACCGACTAGGCGTTGAGGTGAGGCCAAGACAAAGCTTACCTCTACCCAATTGTAATGAGTTGCCTTTCCGCGGCCTTGCAAACAGGTGTTGTCATCTCTCAGTTGTCCTTGGCCATGGGGAAGTATCCAGAGCATGACAAGTTTGCCAGTTGGGAGTAATGGCAGGTGGGATGATGGGGATGGAAGATGATTGGAAACAATGGGAAAGAATTGGTCTTTGGAACTTTCACTGGATTTAGGTACCTCTCATTAAAAGGAGCAGTTTTTCCTCCAGGTCTCCACAAAGACTGGCCTTGATCCCACTGGAGCGTGGCATGCGTGGGGCATGGCCTGCCTCAAAGCCGGGAACCTCCCTGCTGCACGGGAGAAGTTCAGTCGCTGTCTGAAGCCCCCTTTTGATCTCAATCAGCTGAGTCATGGCTCAAGACTGGTCCAGGATGTGGTTGAGTACCTGGAGTCCACAGTGAGGCCACTCCTATCCTTGGTAAGAAGACAGCAGGTGGAGGGTTAGTTCAGGGAGGAAAGTTCAGGAGCAGTAATGACCTGGGGAAAGGCTCAGCTTATACTGGCAGTCCTGGCTCAGAGCTGCCAGGTCTAGATTTTATTCTTTCCATTATACATAATTAGGTGAGTAACTATAAATGGTTAGATAAGCAATACAAAGTCAATTTATAAAAAGGAAACACAGAAAACTATTTTTTTAGTGATAAAAATTACACACAATCCCATACCCAGACTTAAGTAATACCTAGATTTTGGTGAATTTTCTGTGTTTTGTTTTTGCATGAAATTGGCATTATAACACAGTATTATAGAGAATTATAAAACTGTATTGTAAGGCTGTTTCCATATTACTAAATATTCTTTGAAATATTTTCAGAGGTTGCTGAGAATTTACTGAGTTTTATTTTTCTTTTGCACTCTCTTCTTTCCTGTCAGCATGATGATGATTACTTTGCTACCTTGAAAGAGCTGGAAGCTACCCTTCGGACCCAGAGCCTCTCTCTGGAGGTGATTCCTGAAGGGAAAATCATGAACAACACCTACTACCAAGAATGCCTCTTCTACCTGCATAACTACAGCACCAACCTGGCCATCATCAGTTTCTACATGAGGCACAGCTGCCTGCGGGAAGCCTTGCTCCACCTCCTCAACAAGGTGAGACCCACAAACCTAGCTCTCAAAGCGCAGTGCCCACTTTGCCCACCTGGGTTGGCCCACTCAGCTTTAAGGGGAGTAATAACCTCCCCTGAAACTTTACCCAGTGTTGAGCTCTAGGATCACCTCTGGCAGAGTCAGGTAAAAATGGAAAATCCTGTCCACTTAGATTATGATTTGATATCTGTACAAGTCTTAACCCGGATTCTGGATTGCCCCTCTGATTGGCAATGACAGATTTCATTCCTTCTCCCAAAACATACAACAGAATCAAATAGTAGGTGAGACCATGGTGTCTGGAATGAGGTAGTTGGTATAAGTGATGTGACCTTGAGCAAACTGGTCTACCTCTCTGTTTCCACACACGTCCCAGCTGCCCTGGCACTGTGTCCCACTGTTGACTCAGCTGCTGGTCCACTCAGAGTTGTTACAAGGGCCAGGAAACACCCATGATCCTATATTTGGGCCACAAATATCTCATGGAAAGAGAGTGCACTCTCCACTTTTCCTTCTGACATCCTCTGCCCTCCTCCCACAAGAGGTAAAGGCACCACCAAAGTGCATTATTTCTTTGGGGCCATTGTTAAGCAAAGTCAAAACTCTGTTTCCCCTGACCCTTTGATATTCACTTTTTTATAAGACTGTTCCATGAATACTTTTGGAACTGATTCGGGCCAAATTTCATAGGAAATTAAAGGAGTTCAATCCTTTAATTTCAATCTGCTCCCCTAATTCAAAATGGCAGCCAAAGAAAGTTTACAAATGGACATATCTTCTAGGATTGCTCCAGGTGAAGTCCCCTATTCACAATCCTGGTAACTGTACCCCTACTGGACAGTGAAAGGGAAATGTTGTCACTACTTCCTTAGCTACTATCTCTTAGCTACTTACCAGGTTTCAAGAATAAAGTAAGAATTATTTTATTTAGAGTTTAATTGCTAATTTTTTTCCTTTTTCTCAATTTCCAAACAAGTTTGGGGGTAAAGCTGCTTCTAAGCACAAACTGAGTGGAAATCAACCCATTCTGTTTCTTCTGTGGACTAGTCCAGAGAGTTAAGCTGCTTACTTACTTATCTTGGTATAAGCTGACAACAGCATTACCCTGCTTTACATTTGTCAGAGTTGGAAAAGAGCCTTCTTTTTATCTCCTATAATCATATTTACCCTTGAACTGAAATATCTTAATTCTCAAGCAGATAGGGAACAACAGAAAAACAAATTGTGAAAATTGCAGCTGACTGGCTAGAGCTGGAAGGTGTCTGTTGCTGCTAGACTCATTTCCTACCCTTTTCACCTCTTTACCTGCCCCACTGTCTGAGAGTGAACTTACTAAAACAGAATATGCGTTATTAATGTTATTCATAATTCATGTTATTCCCCTCTCCGAAAAGCCCTCAAAGATCCCTATGGCCATAAAATGAAGTCCAAATTCCTTAGCATGCATACAGGACCCACCAAGATCAGGCTCCCTGATTTCTCCAGTTTGTTTTCACCACAAGTCCTATATATGCCCTACATTCCAGACTTATGAAATTATTTACCTTGTATTTTCTTACCTCCAAGAATCTGCATGTGCTGTTCCCCCTACCTACCTCCCCCTCTTTGTTTTCTTGGAAAACTCCTATTTATCCTTTTAGACCCTCTCTGTTGAGCATTCATAGAACACACAAGCAACATTAGTCGCCACTTCCTATACACCACCGCTGTATCTAGAGTACAGCTCTGTTTTGCATTCATCCTACCACATTTCTGGACTGTGAAAGCCTATGTTTTACCTCTCTGTGTCTTCAGATGCCTTGCCTAATGCCAGTTATGAATGAATGAGTAAGTAGATGAATAGATGAAATGGAAGCTCTTAAGGTATTGCTCTTCTGAAAAATGCCACCTTTCCTATGGAGCTGATCCCTCTGCTTTTTAAAGTCTGTCCTAAAGCTTTTAAATTAGGTCTGGATTTCTCAGCTAGGAATAGCCAGAATCAGAAAAAGAGTCCTCACCGACTGTGGATGTCCTCAAAGCTGAGAACTCCTCCAGTTCTAAACAGCTCATATGGTTGGACTACCGTGCATTTATGGCCATTCTTTCCTATTCACAGTTTAAAGTCTAAATGCCCAGATGATTTTTTTTCTATGACTGTAGAATGTGGATTTATGACACAGGGTCTCTGAACCACAGATGAGCTTCAGAAGGGAAGGGATTAGAATGTGTGTGCACTTTCCTGAGGAGTTGATCATAATGTGTATCATTTATTCACTCATCCAAGAAATATTTATTAAATAGACAAGGCTATTTTGGGCACTGTGGAAAAAAGACAAAAATATCTGCCCTCATAAAACTTACATTATAGCAGAGAGACAATAAAAAAGGTAAATAAAATCTATAGTATAGGTGATGAATAATAAGAAAAATAAAGCAGGAGAGGGGCAGCGGTAGATTGGGCAGTTTTAGAAAGGAGGCCCAGGAAAAGTGACAGTAAAGGCCTGAAGGAGGTGGGGAGTGAGCTATGCAGATTATGGAGGAAGCGCAGTCTAGGCAGAGGGAATAGAAATGCAGGGTCCAGGATGGCTCAGCAAAGTGAGCAGGGGAAAGCATAGGAGCAGATAAGGTCGGAAAGGTAACAAGGGCCCAAGCATACAGGGACCGTATATGGCCTTGTGGACATTGTGAGGGCTTGGGCTTTGTGCTAAGTGAGGAAAACCACTGAAAGATTTTGAGCAGAAGAGTAACACGATGTGACTTACATTTTAACAAAATCACTTAGGTTGATTGGTTGGCATCAGACAAAAAAGAGGCAGGAGCACAAGGTGGTAGACCAGGGAGAAAACTATTTCAGTAATGCAGGCAAGTGATAGTGATGCCTTGGCCGGGGTGGTCAGACAGAGGCAGGTTCTGTATGTATTTTGATGGTAGATTCAATAGAATTTGCTAATGAATTTTATACTAGGGAGGGGGGCAGGATCTGACCGAGGTTTTTAACCTGAACAACTAGAAGAACAAAATTGCCATCTGAGAAAGCAAAGACTACAGAAAGAAGAGATTTGGAAGAAACAACCAGGAGTGAAATTCTAGATGTATTAAGTCTACTAGACACCCAAGAGGACATTTTGAGTAGGAAGTTGAATATAGTGCTCACTTTGGCAGCACATATACTAAAATTGGAAATTGGATATAAGTTAGGTATATATTTCTGGAGTTCAGGAGGAATGAACAGGATGGAAATAGGGATCTAGGCACAATCACCAAATAGTTTTAAGCCTTGAGACTACATGAAATCAGCAAAAGAGTGGGTATAGAAAGAAAAGAGAAGAGGTTCCTCCTAAGCCCTGCAGAAATTAAGAGGAATCAGCAAAAGAGATTGAGAAGGAGTAGCCAGAGAAGTAGAAAGAAAACCTTGAGAGGGTAATGTCCTAGAAGACAAATAAAATTTTTCAAGGAGGAGGAAGCCATCACCTATATCAAAAGTTGTTGATAGATCAGGTGGAAAACAAAGACAAAGAATTTTAGATTTAACAATTTAGAGGTTATTGGTGACCTTGGGGGCAGTTTCAATGAAGTCATGGGTGCAAAAAATTGATAAAAATTGGTTGAAGAGACAATCACAGGAGAGAAATTGGAGACTGGGAGTGTAGATGACTTTGTCAAGTTTTTCTGTTGAGGAAAAAAGAGAAGTGGAGCAGTCACCAGAGTGATTCTCAGAGGTATCTGTGACTCGTAAAATGTTAAGAAGCTCTTCTGTAGAAGGAAGCTGAAGGTGTGTGAGTGGAAGAAAATCCAGAGTGGATCCCAGACAGTGCCAGAACCAAGCTCAATACTTGACTTTCTGCCTTGCCGTGCTGCAGGAGAGTCCTCCAGAAGTCTTCATCGAAGGCATTTTCCAGCCAAGCTATAAAAGTGGGAAGCTACACACTTTGGAGAACTTGCTAGAATCCATTGATCCAACCTTAGAGAGCTGGGGAAAGTACTTGATAGCTGCCTGCCAACATTTACAGAAGAAGAACTACTACCACATTCTGTATGAGCTGCAGCAGTTTATGAAGGTAATAGCCCCTTCCTGCCCTCTACCTCTGTTGATGGCAATGTGCCACGCAGGGAGACTATGTAAGACTGTCATCTGGTCCCCGGCTTCACTATCTCACCAATCCTAGAGTAAATCCATGTTGCTCTCTAGCATTGCTGAACAATGTTAGGATTCCCATCTTCATCCCAAAGAGGCAAATCGTAACCATGTCAGTAGTGGCATTCTTTAGAATTCAAGGGATGTGAAGGTTAAAAAGAGGTCTGTGGCAATTTCAAGATAAGCATGAGGCATGAATGCAGAATTCATAAGGAATAATAAATAAATGTTTTTAGAGAAGATGCATGAAGGGAGAGGGAACAAGTTTTCTCCCAATCTGTCCAAGGGTTACAAACACTAAATCACAGAGAAATTGAACCACTCAAAACCAAAGTGAGACCAAAGCAAAGCTGAACGGAAAATCAGAAGTATCCTTTTTGAAGATCTCTTCTGTGGTGGAATAAAATCTTTCCCAGAGCTCAGCCAGTCAGTTCACCTTAGAATCCATTGGGCTTAGGAGTAACTGATACAGAATAGTTGTGCAGCTGGCCATGAGTATGGATGCTGGCAACTGGCCTTCATGGATGGGAATTAAGTCAGAATTCACCTAACACCCCACCCTCCAATATCCCTGCTCTCACCTGACCCGAACATTCATTTCCCTCTTCTAGGACCAAGTCCGGGCCGCCATGACCTGTATCCGATTCTTCAGTCACAAAGCAAAGACTTACACGGAACTAGGAGAGAAACTCTCGTGGCTGCTTAAGGCCAAGGACCACCTGAAGATCTACCTCCAAGACACCTCTCACGGCACCAGAAGGAAGAAAACCACCTTCTTCCAAAAGAAGATGACTGCGGCTGATGTGTCCAGGTAGCCTGGGGCTTGGGGAACAATTAGGGTGGGCAGAAGGGCTGGAAAAGAGTGTCTGTGATGATGAAGCCACTCTAGTCCATTCCTGAGCCCTGAAACAGAACCACTCATCTAAAGGGAATCATTCCTGAGTGACAGTGTGCAGTACAAGCTCACACAGCCTACAGACCTCATAGAAGAGAGTGAGGGAAGTATTGGGATGAGACTAAATGCCAAACACCTTCTAGTACGCAAGCAAAAGGGGTCCTCAAGGTGGTGGCCTGCCCCCATCTCCATCTTCATCCCTCCTCCCTTGCTGGGTGACAGCCATGCTGGCCTCTTAGAGGCTCCTTCTCATACCAAGCCCTTCCCTCCTCTCAGTCTTGATGCTTGCTTACCCATTCACTCCCTCTGCTTATAACCCAACATCCAAAGTAAATGCTGCACCCCACCTTTATTGCCTTCGTAGGCCCAGTTGCCAGGTATTTTGTGTGTTTGTTCATTGTTCATCTCTCCTCTCGCCTATGAAGTCTGTGAGCACAGGGTTCATGTCTCTCTTGAGCTCTGTGTTGTCAGCAGCACATAGGTGCTTCCTAAATGCTTACTGATGCAGGGACTGGACTTTGTCCAGGTCCACAGAGCAGCTTAACGACTGTGAATCTGTACAGGGCACCTGTCTTGTCTTATTATAACTGCTTGGAAGGAATTTTGGATTTCTTCTCCCTCCATATCATTTCTTTCACCTTTTCCATTGCCATCTTACCATGATTTCTGAGTCACCTGGCCCTAGTCACTCCTGAAGCCCCTTGTGAGGCTAGAACTGTGCGTCTCCTGTCACCATAGGCACATGAACACACTTCAGCTGCAGATGGAAGTGACCAGGTTCTTACATCGGTGTGAAAGTGCTGGAACCTCTCAAATCACCACCTTGCCTCTGCCAACCCTCTTTGGAAATAACCACATGAAAATGGATGTTGCCTGCAAGGTACCTACGAATGTTTCAGACCTCTCATAGCCTATTCTCTTTCAGAAACTTATCACAATTATCATCATCTAGTTATTATTTCAGTTGTTTGTTTGATGGCTGCCTTCTCACTAGGACATGAGCCATGGAAGGCTGGAGATCAAGTCCATTTTGATTATTCTTGTATCCCTAGTGCCTGGCACTTGGTAGAGCCTCAACAAATATTTGTTGAATAAATGAGGGCCCTTATTCTTAATAGAGGAACTACTCTGGTAATTATTGCTTCTTTACACACATTTCCCTCTCCTTTTAAGGTCATGCTAGGAGGGAAAAACGTGGAAGATGGTTTTGGAATTGCATTCCGTGTTCTGCAGGTATGTCTTAAATCGCTCAAGACTATGCTGAGGGCAGTCAGCACCTGACCACAGTTCCATGAGAGATTGTTCTTCAGAAAACTTTTATCCCAAGGGAAGCAGATTTACATAAACATCATGAACGTGATCGAGGTGGCTACCACAGAATAGCGTCACATTCAAGATTCTAGGACACTTTGCCAAAAGCCAAGTAACCAATGACAGATTCCTCAAAAGCCATCAAGTCTAGGACAGCTCCCCACAGCTGTCCCCCTGCACAGCCTGTGCTTGCGCTCTGAAGGGAGCGTGGCTGAAGGATGGGGCAGGGGGCAGGGGCGTGGTCCTGTGCAGCAGGAAGAACTGCAGGCAGCAAGGACTGCCCCTCCACCCTCCATCTGCCCAGAAGCTGACTCAAGGGCACCTTTCCTGTTGCTTGTGGTGAGAAGACACAGGTGCAGCCACAGCCCTGGAGAGAGTCCAGGGCGGGGCACCGAACCACAGGGGCAGTGTTTCTCCAGACCACCCCCACTACACAGTTCCACACACACACCCTAAGGACCATCACTCTCTGGGCAGGTGGGGTCTGGAACACTGTGTGTTGTGTGTCTCAAGGATCAGTGGCTTCGTGACTGATCAGACTGGTTCCTTTCTTTTCCACCTATTTCAGTGTGGCTTAACTGTGGAGCTGATAGTTTCCAGCAATTCAGTGAATTGGTCTGTTTCCAAACACTAAGGCCTCTCTCAATAGAGCACCAAGTGTCTATGGCAGCAAATACCAAACCCTCAACATCCCTTTCCAAAGAGAAAGGTGGCTCAATAGAGAAAGAACGAACTGGGAAATTGGATTAGAACGTTTTCAGAAAGTGGCAGGCAGCAAGTTAGATAATACCATTTTGTCTATCAAGGTTATGATTTTTATAGTTGTTTCCTAAACGTCTGCCTCATTCCAAAGAGGAACTTTTTGTTTGTTTTTGTTTGTTACGTGAGTGTTTTCTATTGTGGCTACAATCAGTGTGGCTTTCTACACCAAGCATAGTGGGAGCTTTTTAAATGTTGCCTCCCTTCCCCCTGCAGATGTCCTCTGCTACCCTAAGCCCATCATTCTGTGTTCTCTTCTAGGACTTCCAGCTGGATGCTGCAGCGACGTACTGCAGGGCTGCCCGGCAGCTGGTGGAGAAGGAGAAATACAGTGAGATCCAACAGCTGCTCAAGTGTGTCAGTGAGTCAGGCATGGCGGCCAAAAGTGATGGAGACACCATCCTCCTCAACTGCTTGGAAGCGTTCAAGAGAATTCCACCCCAGGTGCGCTCACTCCTATACCTCTTGGCTCCTCTATCTATTTCAGTGTCTTCATATCCCTTTCTTTATTTTTCTGTTCCCCATAATGTACTCATAATGTACTGAAGCTCTGGAAGATCCCTTTATCTTTCTGACTCCTCTGTAATTGCGGCCTCACCCTAATCAGCCCTTCCCTGGAAAGAAAATTCATGATAACCTTACCTGAAACGTGTTTCTCAGTATCGTCTAATATTTGCACCTGGAGATGCCTGTGGACAGACCAAATTGAGCTTCTTCCTGTGATTATAGAGGAGATCAGAGTGAGTCTGCAAATGGCCATTGAAGCCCCACGTCGCCTCTTTGTGGGGTTAATGGAGCCACATCCATGCATGAAAGCCAAGAACAGGCCTTTTGGGGGCTGTCCTTTCTCCTGAAATTCCCGAGCTTACTGTTATCCCTAGATTTCCTTTGGTGCCGTAATAGCAGAAGTTGAGTTTAAGGGATGCCTGGCTGGCTCAGTCAGTGGAGTGTGTGACTCTTGATCTTGAAGTTGTAAGTTCAGGCCTCTCAGTGGGTGTAGAGATTACTTAAAAATGAAATCTTCAAAAGAAAAAAGGAGAAATTGAGTTTAAAAAGAGTCAGAAAGACCAGGCTGAGACTGGAATGGGCCTCAGCTCCCATGCTGGGGACTCTTCTTTCTTTTACGACTGTTGTTTCTGTTCTGCACAGGAGCTGGAGGGCCTGATCCAGGCAATACACAGTGATGACAATAAGGTGAGCAGAATTTTCTCCAAAGCCTGGTGTTGCTCCTGAACAGCACCTTTTCACCTTTATCCCTTGCTCCCCACAAAACCTGTATCTTGACTTCTTTGCTATCCACAGATGGAGCTGGGGCCCAGGTGGGGGTGCAGAAGGGAGAAAATTGAGGGAGAACACACAAACATTGACTTCGTAAGCCTTTGCCTTCCCATTTCTTTATCCCCAAGATAAACATATCCTAGGCTACTTTTGAATCTCCATTTTCTATGCAGAGCTTTTCTGAGAGAGTCCTAGAAAATCCTTCACATTTGTCTTCAGGTTGACCGAATGAGATTCTCCGAGTGGGCAGACGTTTCTTTATCTTGGAGGGAAAAGGGTACCCTGTACAGTAAGAAGGAAACATCACCCAACCCTTGACCAACAGATATCCATTAGCGCCTCATTGTCCAGAACAGACCCCTTGCCTGAGGTCCGTGATCTCTTCCCTACTGAGTAGGACATCAGTGCTTTTGCAAGGAGTGCCAGCCAGCATAGAAGTACTCCCAGCTGCTCCTGTTTGTGTGTAACCACAGGCTAAACTAATCTGTCTGCCATCAGGAGGAAGGCCCACAGGCCAGGAGAGGCATGGGAAAACCAAGCCAGCCTGCCCTGGCCACTAGCAGTGGGAAGATCTGGCAGCTGAGTCCCTTGTGAAGAAAACTAATGTCAGGCACATAGCTTTTTTCTTTTTCTTTTTTTAAATGTTTGTTTCTTTTTGAAAGAGACAGAGCGCAAGTGGGGGAGGGGCAGAGAGAGACAGAGACACAAAATCCTAAACAGGATTCAGGTTCCGAGCGCTTAGCGCAGAGCCCAACACATGGCTCAATCTCACTAGCCGTGAGACCTGAGCTGAATGTCCAGCCAGCTGAGCCATCCATGCACCCCTCAGGCACATGGCTTCTTACACAACCACAGAGCTGCTCCCCTTGTCAGTATCGCTAATCCCTGTACTGAATCTACCAGGCTTCGGGCGCCCGGGTGGCTCAGTTGGTTAAGCATCCGACTTCGGCTCAGGTCATGATCTCGCGGTTTGTGGATTCGAGCCCCACATCAGGTTCTGTGCAGGCAGCTCATAGCCTGGAACCTGTTTCTGATTCTGTGTCTCCCTCTCTCTCTGTCCCTCCCCCACTCATGCTCTGTCTCTCTCTGTTTCAAAAATAAACACAAAACTATTTTTTAAAAAATGTATGAATTTACCAGGCTTTCTCCAATTGAGGGATTAGGGAGAATGTACACTTAGCATTTCTTCATTTATGCATGCAGCATCCAGATGACCTCGTATGGAGGTTGAGATTCTGATACTCTGAATTGTGGAGACTTACTATTTCAGAATCATAAAGAGACTCCAGCAGCCAGGCCAGACACCCTGGTTCCCTGCTCCGCTCACCAGACTGCAGTCCTTTTCCAAACCTTCAGTGAGCCTCCCCTTCAGCAGGATAGAAGCTTTGCCCTGGGAAAGACATGCATTAAAATCTAGGCAGTTATTCTTTTTAGGGTTTTTTTTTTCCTCTTTGCAGCTATTCTAACACACTTAAGTGATCTTAGGCCACAAGGTCTTGCCAAAAGCCAGCCTTATTCAGTTCATATTCCAGACTGTCTGGCAAAAATCCCCTCTTTCTATAGGTATGAATCTTGCCTGACACCTTGTGATATTATGTTTAGCACACATAGGTTCTAAGTAGAGCCAAAGGCCTGGGTGAGAATGAACGTCTGGGGTAGCAGGTAGATACCCAAACAGCAGGACTTGATCACTTGTGAGCCCAGAGCATATTGGACCTCTTCCAGCTTTAGCAGATTATCTGTAGTTGAGCTTCAGATAGCAAGACTTCAGTGACCAAGACGAAAAAGAAGATGGAGGGTTGAAATATGAAAAGAGAAGAGTCCCCTCCAACCACCAGGAGGGACTGTCGGAGGGACTGTCACAGCAAAAAGGCAGCTGTTAGTAGAAGCTGAGGCAGCTCGTTAGGGCCTTGCTATTGGCTGGCCTAGCACACTTGCAAACCAGGGATGTGCTGGCGAGCTCAGGGCCAGGGAAGGCGTGGGTTCTAGTATCCATTAGACGGGATTTGTGAGATGGAGGGCCTCCAGAGTGCAGGAGAGACAGCCCTCACACCTGAAACTGAGATGCCTCTGATCCAAACAGCAAAAGTCAAGTTAGCATGAGGTTATCCCTTAATTAGCCCTTTTCCAACTGTATGTGTGTATATGCATACATGTTCATCCCTGAATTTCCTGTTACAAGATTTTAAATTCAGCAGGTTGAAACAGGAAAATAGTGAAGGAGGAATCTTTGTGCCCGTCGTAAGGGAGAAATACAATAGTTCATTCATTTCTTCAGTCACTCACTTACTGCATATTTATTGAATAACTACTAATGCCAGGCCATGTGCTAGACACCAGGAGTACAAGAAGTAGAAAAAGCAGTCACTATTCCTGGCCTCGTGGAGCTTACAAACTAGTCAAGGAAACAGACATCAAATAATCACCCAAACAACTATCAAATCATAACTTGTGGGCAGTGACAGTGCTGTCCCAGAAGCTAGCAAGAAGCTGGAGAGCCCAGGATAGTGAGGAGGAGGGCCTCAGGAGGAAGAGACCGAGGCCAGCGTCTGCCCACCTGCCTGCTTTCTTCTTTTTGAAGTTTTCAGGTTACTTGTGATAATTATAAAATAACAAGTTTAATAGGTTGACGTCTGGAATATTTAAAGAGTTGCTACCATGTAATGAAAGACAAGAGCCCAATCTTTAATTTGGTAGGTGAGAAGTGATCTCTCGTCTGCCAAGCTCTCTGACACCACTCTGTGTGTGTTGCTTCGGCATGGGTGATGGTCTCCTCTCAGCTGTCTCTTCTGCCCAACTGCCAGGTTCAGGCCTACCTCACATGCTGCAAACTGCGTTCTGCCTACTTGGTTGCCGTGAAGCAAGAACATTCACGGGCCGCAGCCCTCGTCCAGCAAGTGCAGCAGGCTGCCAAGAGCAGCGGGGATGCAGTAGTGCAAGACATCTGCACCCAGTGGCTTCTGACAAGCCACACCCGGAGCGCCCACGGCTCCGGCTCCAGGAAGTGACCTTGTGCAACGGGGCCTGACTCCTGTGGAACAGGAGAGATGGAGATGATCTCTGCCTCTCCACTCCTGTGCAGTGGGACTTTCCCGGCTCTGCCCCAGGTTGGAAAGAGCTGGATCGGACCCTACTCGCCACCTGGGGCAAGGATAGGACCTTTCACGCCACGCAAGTGCCACGTTTCTGTAAAACTGGGATCTATGTGTTCGTCCGAAGATGGCCAGTTCTTTCTACCTCAGCGTGAGTGAGTGTGTGTGCACACTTCTGTGCACTCGTGTTTACGCCTAAGCATTTCTGAACAAACAAAATTCTCCCCCACCAAAAAGAGGCACTTTACTTTAGAATTTTGCCAGTCTGAACACCTTACCTGCGTTTTGGTTCTTAACCCGGGTCATCCTGTTTGTACACAGTTTCCTCCGTGTGGAAATGCTCAGAACTCCTCAGAACTAGAAGGGTTGTACAGAGAATTATAGAGCAGCACCAAAAGAATTGCCTCTTTCCTCCTCTCTCAAAATTCAGAGATGGCGAGGGGCAAGTGCTACCTGTGGAATAAAACTTCTGAGTATGCCCTCTCACAAGCACAAGGAGTAACCATGAGTCTCTGGAAGGGAGTCTGAACAGAACGGTCCTTGGGTGTTGGCATCTGAAAGCTGCAAGTGCAGACAGTGAGAGGGCCGGAGCCCCACTCACCGGCACAGGGGGGCACCATCGCATTCATGCAGTGGGGAAACAAAGGGGAACCTCTCCAAACAAGAATGCAGGGGGCTTGCTTACAAGCGCAGGGCTGGCTTTTGTGAATATCCCTGCAGCAAAGAGAGAATGTGGCTCCCTCTCGGAGAGTCTGGGGAGAGAAATGGTAGCCAAGATCCTAGCCCTAACATGGCTAGACTGCCTGTTTGAGTTACAATCCCATTTATGCTCCTTAATATGGCTAGGAATCCACTCCCTCTTTCCCGCTTCTCCACAGTCTCATCAGGATCACAAGATGAAATACACAGAGGCCCAGGGTCATTGAGAAGGCAGTACACCTCTCTGTCTTCACAGAGGGAGTCAGGGTTTGGGCCTGCGGACAAGATTCAGAACAAGGGGACCATAAATAGGTCCTGTCCGGTTGATGGAAAACCAGGTGAAGTACTCCTTTAATCTGCGCTGGCTTGTGTTCCCACATCAGATATGATGTTTTTTAATGTTTTATTTGATTTTTGAGAAAGAGACAGAGCCTGAGTGGGGGAGGAGCAGAGAGAGAGGGAGACAGAATCGGAAGCAGGCTCCAGGCTCCAGGCTCCCAGCTATCAGCACAGAGCCCCACGCAGGGCTCGAGCTCACGGACCATGAGATCATGACCTGAGCCGAAGTCAGACACTGAACCGACTGAGCCACCCAGGCGCCCCCAGATACTATTTTAAAAGGGTCTGTCATACTCAGAGACTTGGATTTGCAGGTGAGGGCCCTAAGACTAGCTCTGCAGCTCTGAGCCTCCCACCAGCCAGAGCTCAGTCTGTTGATCTCACATTTGCTGCTGAAACAAACAGGAACTGGAAGCCAAAGTCAGTATCTCTGGTGCTTAGACCCTGTGGATTTCTCTCGGAACCAGGTTTTTTGGTAGTAAAAAAAAAACCAACCATTAGGGACATCTGTCAGATTCAAAGTTTTGATCCTGTAGAGAGGAGAAACTGCAAAGAAAATATTATATTTCTTTTGGGGGAGGTTTAACAAGTCAAGTGGATTTTCCTTCTTTGAGTCATAGAATGCGTCTGTCTTCCAGAAAATGTCATTCCCTGGCATCCGCTTGCCCTTCTGAGTCTGCCCTCTTTGCACTGAACATAAGCACTTTATATGAATGGGTTGCAAATCTTGCAGCCCCTTAATTTGGGATGTTAAAACCAGATTCTTCTGACTTTTTCCTCTAACTAGCTAAACTATAAAATAGGTAACCATTAACTAGACTGACATAAGATGAGGCTAATGGCCTTGAGCATCACACTGTGGTCTCCAGGAAAAATAAACAAGTACATGTTGAAGGGTTGAATGTTTTACTACAAGGAAGCCACAATAAAGTGTCTGTCCTACCGGTTCCTTGGCTTCATGACTTTTTTGTGATGTCTTGCTCTTACCCTTCCCTTCCTTTTTTTTTTGTGTTATGTGTGAAAAGAAAACGTGGGTGGGGAAGCTCAGATCGCCTTCAATTCTTGAACTTTCTTGAAATGATTCCCATCATAACTGATGACTCTTTGGTTAGAATTTATCTCAAGTTTCCAATGTGTTCAACATTGTGAGTGTACTCTACCACCAGAAAACTTTTTTGCTTCATTTGGGGTTGTAGGTGGAAATAGGTTATACATTCATCAGGTATAGAAGGTAAGTAAAAAGTCCCTCCCATCCCTGGCCCCGCAGCCTAGTGCCTTCCCATAGGCCACCATTGTTACCAGTTTCTAGTGCTATTTTATTGCATAAACAAACAGCAATGACTAAAGTATTCCAGGGTGAAAGATATGCCATAATTATTTAACCATTGTCTGTTGGGTATTTTAGGTCATTGCCATATTTCACCAATACAAATTATGCTGCAGTAAATTATCTCGTCCTGAATACCCTGGGTCAGGGACGCTTGGGTGGCTCAGCTCAGGTCATGATCTCACGGCTCTTGAGTTCGAGCCCTGCGTCAGGCTCTGCACTGACAGCTCAGAGCCTGGAGCCTATTTCCAATTCTGTGTTTCCCTCTCTGTCTCTGCCCCTCTCCCACTCATTCTCTGTCTCTCTCTCAAAACTAAATAGTTAAAAATACATAAAAAATAAATATAAAAAGGATAGCCTAGGTCAAAGGATATGTATATTTGGCAAATATTGCTGGTTGTCTTCCAAAGAGATCATAGCAATCAGTCTCACCCACCAGCAGTATATAGGACAGAGCTTGCTTTCTCACACCCTTGTCTCAATAGCTCCCCAACTTTGTAGCTCTTTCCCAGTCTGGTAAATGAAAAATGGTACTCTAGGGGCGCCTGGGTGGCTCAGTCGGTTAAGCATCTGACTTAGGCTCAGGTCATTATCTCACAGTTCGTGGGTTCGAGCCCTGTGTCGGGCTCTTTGCTGACAGCTCAGAGCCTGGAGCCTGCTTCAGATTCTGTGTCTTCCTCTCTCTCTGACCCTCCCCTGATCACACACACTCTCTCTCTCTCTCAGAAATAAATAAAACATTTTTTTAAAAAATTTTTAAAGAAAAATGGTACTCTGAAAAGTTTTTAAAAGCTATTCATCATTTTTTAAATTGTGTATGTCTTTAATATCAACCAAATTATGAATCTTCAAAACCAAACATAGGGTCTTTGCAGAAAGTAGAACTCAAATTTAGCTTATTTTCTTGCCACCGTCATAGAGTGTGTGTTTGGAGTATAATGCTTGAGCCATGGACTTTAGCGTTGCTGCCATTATCTCCACAGACACGTGATCTCCTCTAATTTCTCATTTAAAACAACAGCAACTTCACAAACAAACACAACAAATAAAAAACTGATGAAAGTGGACCTGAAAACTACCTTTTATGGACAGGGCACAAAGATGTGTTACCACACAGATAATTAGAACACCCAACCTAAATCTAGGGTACGGGACCATGGACTATGTTTAGAAACTGGAGACACTCCAAAGTTATCAGATAGTTCCAGATAGCTGGAGCTTAAACGAAGTAGGTCAAATGCTATTAGACTCTCTTCATACCCAAGCAACCAAATATCAGTAAGATATTTATCAGAAGAGAGGTCATCATCCTCTTCTACGGTAATAATGTTGACTGACCCATTAAAATGTCCAGTTCTTTTACAACAAATTCATTCCACATGTGGTTACCAAAAGGCTTCTTCGGTGGAATGCTTTCCTGTTTCCTGTTTCTTCATATTGTTATTTCTGCTTGGAACCCTTCTTTTACCACCAGTCTCTACCCCACCCTCTGGTCTGCCATTATCAAAACCCTTTAAGCTTTTTTTAAATTCCATTTTCTCCACAAATTATTTACTTCTCTGGCTATACTTCTTCATCCCACTTAAAGGCTAAAATTCTTCAAAGTTCTATCCATTCTCTTGACACTTAATACTCTCCCATACCATCCCATAACTTCAGCAATCATCTTGGTTGGCTGGGTTCTAAACCAAATTTGTCCCTCTTAACTCCTTTCCACATCAGACCTGCCTTTTGATTCCTTCCTGGAAGTTACCACATAGCTAATCTGTAATTAAAAACATCAGCAAGTCCAAAATGGAACACATTCTCTTCCACCCACAAACCTGATCTTCCTTCTTCAATGAATATTCGTATTACTGTTATTATTACCATTGTGCATGCTGCCTGGATTAGCAACTTCAGGGTTTCTCTGTATTGACTATTCACCCTCTTTGTTCAAACATATAGATACCTGCCTCAAGAGTGTATACCTCAGATACCTCAAAAACAAATAAATAAACATTAGAAATATATATAAATAAATAAATGATCTGATGGTGGCCTAAGGAAACCTATGATCTAAGGGTCAGGCAAAGGGAGAGGAACTGGAAAAGAGATCCCAGAGGGAGGAGAACCAGGAGAATGGAGGTCCTAGGAGTCAAGAAATTAAGTGTTGACTTTCAGTTTCCACATGGCACTTTTTACTCTTGAAAATCACCTCCAAAGAGCCAAGGAGAAACAAACTCTAAACAAACATACCTCCAACAGAAACTATCTTTGATGGAACTGGGAGGCAATTGTTAAGAAAAATTCAAAGGGTGCCTGGGTGGCTCAGTTGGTTGAGCATCCAACTCTTGATTTTAGCTTAGGTCATGATCCCAGGGTTGTAAGATCAAGCCCCACATCGGGCACCATGCTGAGCATGGAGCCTGCTTAAGATTCTCTCTCTCTGCCTCTCTCTGTGCACCTCCCCTGCTCACTCAAATTCTTTCTCTCTCGCTCTCAAATAAAATGAAAAAAATACATATATCACAATATGAAGTTTTTTTAATGCCTTATTTCTGAGAGAGCGAGAGAGAGCATGAGCAGGGGAGTGTCAGAGAGAGGGAGACACAGAATCTGAAACAGGCTCTGAGCTAGCTGTCAGCACAGAGCCCGATGTGGGGCTCGAACCCACGAACCACGAGATCATGACCTGAGCCAAAGTCGGACGCTCAACCGGCTGAGCCACCAGGCTCCCCAATATGAAGATTTTTAAATGGATAGAGTGACACCTCTTATGCTGTAGAAGGTGGAAAGGAAAAAATATGAGTGGGAAGAGTGGGATACGGGTAAGTTTACTGGATTGGTAGCAGAAGGAAGGAGTTTATTGACGATGGCTTCCATGTTCTCTGTGAAGTCAGGGGAGAAGTCACCTGTGAAGAGCTCAAGCTTGCTGGTGGATCAAGTGACTTGAGAAGTTAGAGAAGACATGACTGTGTGTCTGTTGTGAGCTCAGAGGCAGTATACTGTGAAGTTTTTGAAGCTTACTTGGGCCTCTGTGAGTAAAGAAGTCACTGAGAGTTATATTCTGGACTATAGGGTGTAGAGGGACAGGTTTCTGTTAACATTTTAATGTAAGTATTGCTAGTAAATTGCCTAAAGAGATCTCAGAAGACCTTAAATTCTCACGGCTCTAATTATTCATGTTTTGAGTTTCTTTTATCTTTTTTTCTCATTCTAAATCAACATCCATTTTTGTACCTAATTTTGTATCCTCTTCTTAAAGGCAGTCCCATAAACTGTCTAAGCTTCTATGTATGGGTCCATCCTTTACTGGGGGGTGGGGGTGGACAAGTGATCAGGTAGCACTGAAGCAGCTAGCATTGATGGCCAGTGGTTGATAGTGGTTCTGGTCCTGCTGGGTTGAGTGGTGTTCTCCAGTAGCATATAGAAACCGGAGGGCTGGATTCTTCCAGGCTTGGCTTTTTCCAGATCTTTGTGATAATGGGACAGGGGAATTGGCAAGGGGAGCTGGGGGAGAAGGAAGTTGTGGTCGGGAAGGTAACCTGTCTGAGGAGCAGCAAGTTCGTATGGTGACAAGGTGTCCAGGTGTAGTCCTTGTCATGGGAAGGGGAGACCAAAGAGGAGTGGAGAAGGTCAGAGCTGAGGAAATCAAGGAACTGAGTCTGCGTAGACATACATCACACTTTGAAACACTAGTGCATTGGGCAACCCATTAAGTACCCATGGTTATCACCCTCCTAGAGTACCATGATGCTATCTGAGTTAGATACTACTGTCTGATCACACTCTCTCAAATACTTTATGAGGCAAACATCTCATATGTTCAGTTAACACTTGATCTTTCTTTCATGCCAACTTGACATTAAACCTGTATGGTAGACCTGGGCCCGGGCATATGAAAGGGGCCTCTTTTCTGAGAATTCCCAGAGCTGGGCCGCCAGTGCCTATGTCAGAGCTATGTGAACCATAGTGCCCTTAGACCCAGGCAAGAAAGGCTTCTTCCCTTTAAAGTCATGCACTTTAAAAAGCCCTACGTTTCACAAAAATGCACATAAAGTTGTAAATTTATTTCCGAATACATGGACATCACTGTTACTTGGGCTCTGGTGTTCAGTTCTGACTTAACACAACCTTACACCCTCAACACGAGCTCTCGTGCCTCACACTGTAAAAGCCCCCAGGGAACCAAGTCATGGCTGCATCCAAATGCTTTGACGGTGTTGTAGGTTGTGCTGCTGCTCCGGAGTGCGAGGAGGATTTGAACAGAGGAAGCATTTGTGGACGAGAAGATGCCAATGGGGCACATTGTTTCTCAGCATGAGTATCAGAGATGCTTGCATTAAAATGGGTATTGGGGCACGTGGGTGGCTCAGTTGGTTACGCATACAACTTCAACTTTGGCTCAGGTCATGATCTCACAGTTTGGTTCGTGAGCTCCAGCCCCCGCATTAGGCTCTGCTGACAGCACGAAGCCTGCTTCAAGCTCTGTGTCTTCATCTCTGTCTGCCCCGCCCAACTCTCTGTCTCTCTCTCTTTCTCTCTCTCTCTCTGAAAAGTGAATAAACGTTTTAAAAATGGGTATCATTTTCAGTCGCGCTGAATGCATTTTTTCTTATCTTTTCATATTCCAGTGTGTTTATGTTTACAACACTTGTAAACAAGTGGAAGCTTGTTTAATTTACTATTAACTGGAAGCTTAATAGTAAATGATTCATTTTACCTTTAAACTGATAGATGTGTAGGTGTAGAGGAAACATGAATTAAGTATAATATCCATTGTTTACACTGGCAACGAAATGGACATTGAATAGTTTTGTTTTTGTTTTTTTTAATTTGAGAGAGAGGGAGGGAGGGAATAAGCAAGGGAGGGGTGGAGAGAGAGGGGGACAGAGGATCTAAAGTAGGCCCTGTGCCTACAGAGGCTTCATCTCACAAATTGCAAGATCACAATCCGAGGCAAAATTGGACACTTCCTAACTGAGCCACCCAGGTGCCCCAGAATCTTGAATAGTTTTGTTTTTATAAAAATTCATAGAATTAAATTTAAACAGTTTTGTTTAATGTTTATTTATTTTTGAGAGAGAGAAAAAGACAGAGTGCTGATGGGGAAGGGACAGAGAGAGAGAGAGAGACAGAATCCGAATCATAGAATTAAATTTTCAAAAGCTAAAAGACTTAGCTTTACTTAAATAAACTTTATTTAAAATGTTGATATTCATAGCTATACTGTATTTTGCCCTTAATTTTGGTAGATAATTTAAATATTCCAGAAGAAAATAACCTCAGACATTTAAAATAATTTTTATTTTTGTATTTCTTTAATTTACATTTTTATGAAAACATTTAAATTGCATTTATTTTTAATACAATTACATTTTGCATTTTTTAATTCTTTAGATAACTAATAATAACTGCCACTAGAACATAAAATATTGGATGAGTATAACAACGTAATTAGTGATTTTATTGAGATGAAAGTCATGTGCAGCAGAGCTACTTTCACCCCATTGGACTGAATTAAGCTTTTATTGTAGTAAGCCAGTAAAGGTTAGGGTTGTTTGTTACAGCAGTTAATCTACTACTCCTGTCAGTACAAGTCATACGTCATGTTTTATGATCTTCTCAGCTGATTGTTTTAGCTAAGAGAGATCGTATATCCATATGTGGAAAAAATAGATTATACACAAATTAAAACTTGGATAAATATCTGTGAAAGTATTATATCCAGAACTACTAAGACTCTGTACTAGGATGTTAGATTAATTAACCCTGTTGAGACTGAAATTAATGAAAAATGACAGATCTTTGGAGTGGAAAAAATATATAATGAAAGCAGAGTCAAAATGTCACTTTACAAATGAGGAAATGGAGGTGATGAAAGTAGGTCAAGAAGAGATCTGCCTCAGATCTGCCTTAGGTCAGGAGTAATGGTGGGGGAAATGTCCGTTAAAAAAAATGACAGAATTTGGGGCATCTTGATGGCTCAGCCGGTTAAGCATCCAACCCTTGATCTCAGCTCAGGTCTTGATCTCAGGGTTGTGAGTTCAAGGCCCACACTGGGCTCCATACTAGGCACAAAGCCTTCTTTAAAAAAAAAAAAAACTGGAAAATAAAGAAAAATATGGCAGAACATCAGCATTTTTATATGGCCCACCACAATACTGTTGCATCAGGACATAGATTTCAACAATAAAGATAATTCATTGTGTCCTATAATAGTCACAAGGGAGGATAGTTCCAGACTTGGTTAATTCAGTGACTCACTAATTTATCATCAGCACCCCAAGTCCTTTCCACCTCAGCCATTCTCACTCAGCATGTGAGCTTGGTCTTTGGGCCACCCCAGCTCCACTCGTGACTCAAGATAATTGCAGTCGGTTCAGATATCGTATTCAGCCATGACAACATCCAACAGAAGAAGACAAAAAATTTCTTCCTATGTCTCACTTTTTGGTCAACATGGAAGCCTCTCCCAGAAGTTACCAACGAGTATCCTTCCACATCCCATGGGCCATCATTGAAGCACATGCCTTTTCCATAACTAATTACTTCCAAAGGAATTGTGATCACCATGATTGCCTTGGACCAGCAGTCCAAGAACCTTTACCCAAGAATACAACAATTAAATGTGAATCTCTGAGGTAAGACCTAGGCATTGGCATTTTGTGTTTTAAAATACACCTAGGGGGGCGCCTGGGTGGCTTAGTCGGTTAAGCGTCCGACTTTCGCTTAGGTCATGATCTCGTGGTTCATGGGTTCAAGCCCCGCGTCGGGCTCTGTGCTGACTGCCAGCTCAGAGCCTGGAGCCTGTTTCAGAGTCTGTCACTCCCTCTCTCTCTGACCCTCCCCTGCTCACGCTGTCTCTCTCCCTCTCTCCTAGAAATAAATAAAACATTTAAAAAAAAAAAAATACACCTAGGGTTGGGGCACCTGGGTGGCTCAGTCGGTTGAGCATGTGACTTTGGCTCGGGTCCTGATCTCACAGTCTGTGGATTTGAGCCCCGCATCAGGCTCTGTGCTGACAGCTTAGATCCTGCCTTGGATTCTGTGTCTCCCTCTCTGTCTGCCCCTCCCCCACTTGCTCGCTGGCTCACTCGCGCACGCTCACTCTCTCTCTCTCTCAAAAATAAACATTAAAAAAATTTTTTTTTAATTTTAAATACACCTAGGGTTGAGAACACTGCAATGAGTTAAACAGTCACAGACACGGTGGCAGCCTACACTGTCTAATGAAAGTATTAATTTTTACTTATTGAAGTACAGTTGACATATAATATTATATTAGTTTCAAGTGTGTCAACAGTGATTCAACATTTATATACATTAAGAAGTGGTCACCATGATAAGGATAGCTACCATCTGTCACCATACAAAGTTGTTACATATTATTGACTATATTCCCTGTGCTGTACATTAAATCCTCATTGCTTGTTTGTTTTATAACTGGAAGTTTTTACCTTTTTATCTCTCACTATTTCATCCATCTTCCCTCCTACCTGCCCACCTCCCTCTGGTAACCAATTGATAGTTCTCTGTACCTGAGTATGTTTCTTTTTTTTTAATGTATATTTATTTTTCTAGAGACAGAGTACAAGTAGGGGAGGGGCAGAGAGAGGGAGAGGGACAGAGAGAGAGAGAGACACAAAATCCGAAGCAGGCTCCAGGCTCTGAGCTATCAGCACAGAGCCCAACGCAGGGCTCAGACGCATGAACCATGAGATCATGACCTGGCCAAAGTCAGATGCCTAACGGACTGAGCCACCCAGGCACCCCTTTTCTTCTAATATTTTTATTTTTTTTTTTTTTTGCTTTCCAATCCATCCAATACTTGTTTTGTTTTGTTTTTGAGTGGTATGAAATAGAGAATCTAACCTTATGCTGTCATTTAGATAGCTATTTGTCTAGCAACATTATTGAATAGTCCATGCTTTTCTCATTGATTTGAAATGCCACCTCTATATCTGTCACAGCCTTACATGACTCTCCCCCCGCCATAGCTAAATACTATGTGTGAGCATCTGACCCCAGCCAAACCTGAGGTTCTTTAAATACTAAAAATAGAAAATTGCTACAGTGTCTCTTCAGCGATGGACACCACAAAGTGTGAGGCTTGACAGTTTTCAGCGGTCAAGCTTCTTGCCTCTTGCTCTGAAGTGAAGTCCACATCCAGAGAAAAGCAAATATAGAGACGGGCCATGGTGATGCTTGATGCTTGAGTTCTGGTTATTTCTGAGATTCATCCCTGCCCTTTTCCACTTTTCATATCCAGCCTTTCCTTGAATTTATGAGCAAAATATTCTGCTTTTTGGTTTAAGCTTGTTCAAAATGGGTGTCTCTAGCTTGTAACCAAAAGAGGCCAAATACACAGGGTGGGTCTGCCAGCGCTCGGAGGCATAGCTACACTGAGCTGAATTGGACAAAGGCTAGGTGCCAGCCAAGATAATCTGTGCTTCACTTAGGTCATCTGTGCTCTGGAACTGTTTGTTTCTTGACTTTTATATGTTTCTTTGGTTTCCTTTTCCTTTAGTTTCCCAGACGAGTTTTATTTTTATGAAATGTAGTCCAATCTCAGTTGAGTCACAGGGAAAAATTTTCCTCACCTGGGCTAGGCGAGGTAAGGATTTCCAAGCATAACAGAAGCCAGGATCATGAAGGCAGTGGGCCTGGGGTGGCTAGAGAAGCACCTCGGAGCAGAGGAGTCTGGGACAACTGTAATCCCTGAGTCCTTCTCCACAGGATCTTGTCTCCTGCATCTTGAGGGAACTCTGCCAGGCAGAAAGGCATATCTATAACATGGGTAAACTGGAACGAAAATGGTCTCTGTGGTCACAGGAGAAACTGAGAAGCAGAGGTTGAATGATAACCCATCCACCAGATTCCCAGTGTTTGTGCCTGGCCAGCGACTTTCCCTTGCTTGGTTGTTAACTTGGGACAAGTCTCTTCTGAAAAGATGACAGGAGGCCAGGGCTGGCACTTGTTCCTCATCCAGGTTAAGCAGACTAGACAAAGCTTCTGGTGTTGAGCAGGAACCTATACAGAGGCAAGATGAAGCCTGAGCACCTGGCACTTCCGAAGAAGTAGTACTGAGAGAGGGTGTGTCTCATGGGAGCACCTGAAGGCCACAAGAAATGGTAGAACCTGGACCTGACCAAGGGGAACAACTACTGTTTTATATTATGAAAATACCAACAACATGTAAATCAATACCCACACCTAATTTCTTTTCCTCATTTGTAACATTCTCTGCTGCTCAGCTCTCATGTATTTGGTATTAGGCACAAATGCATCCAACTATTCTAAATAGGATAGAAAACTTCAGATTTAAAACATTTCCCCTGGCCAAATAACATTTCACAGGCTTCTTTAAGTGAGAGGCAGTATAGTATTGTGGTTGGGAACAACCACCCTCAGCCCCGTGCCACTTTGAGCTGGCTGAGAGCTATGGCACCTGCCGAGAATGGCAGGAAATAACACACATTTCAAGTAGTCATTCTTCAGGAATGAAGGGGTCTATAGTATGGAGGTTATAATTGGAGAAGTTGCATTGGAGCAATTTCCATGTTTTCCAGAGACCCGAGATAAGTGGTAATGCAGAGAATGTCCCCACCCCCGGTCCAAAAGTCAAGAGAAGAATTTCTCCACCAAACACCATGACCTTAAGGTCAGCCCTCAGCCCCCAAAGTTCCTAAGGCCACTAGGCTGAAGGTGAGCAAAAGTCCTTTCCTCTCAGGTGCCAAATTCACATGTAAATTGCTTTCATCTGTCTCCCCAGCTCACCTGGGTTCCTGCTAGCATTAGACCCTAAGGATCTTATATTCAAGCTGCCTGTCTTGGCGGAGTTCTAGGCTCTGCTCCCTTGCTATTAGAGTACCATACCCAATGTCTGTACTCTAGATTGAGACCAAAAGCCTCTTGCCCCCAGCAATTGGCGCCATGGCCTCTGAGTATCTTAGAAAATATAAAAAGAGGTTTTTCAGATTTCAGACATTTGACACAAATCAAGAATAGTGTCACCTTCATCGACCCAATCATACTAGCAAGTAACCTGGCAAACATGAAGAGTTTACAGAATGTAATAGCCCAAAGGATTCCAAACACACATAATGTAAAGATTCCATGTATTTTTTGGAACAGTCTTTTGAATGTGTTAGTACTGTCTCTCTGGAAAAGATGTCCTAAGGATAGAAGACTCCAATTTCATAATAATGTCTATATTTGAATGTGTGACAGTAGAGGAACCCAGCCTTGGGAGTGGGTTTACTCAAGAACTGTGTACCAATACCAATACCAATACCAATACCAATACCAATACCAATACCAATACCAGTGTTGCCTGGATGTGGTAATTGGAGCCAACTCCTTGTAGCCCATACCTGGTTTGTTTCTTCTACCTACAGCCAGCCCCCTCTGAAGTGCATAAATGTCCCCACCCCAAGCCCACCCCTCTTGCCTCAATGTGTCACTGCTTATTAGTGCTTAAACTAGCACTCAGGTGTGAGTCCTCACTCTCATACCCGTTGTCTCCTTGTTCTCCTTACTGCACAGAGAGCAGCTGTGCGCACTTGCCTCCCACGGCCCACACTCCTGGTTTGGGGTTTATGCGTATTCCTCCAGCCCAGAAGAGACATCCAGGATCATCCATGCCCTGCAGTGCTCTTTCACCAGCCTTGTCTCCTACCCTTGCATAACCTTTGGCTGTTTTGTTTTGGTGTTTTCATCTCTTTTTTCCCCTCCATTCTTCACCAGGCTTTTCATCAGACTCAACAGCCTATGAGCGCAGATTGTAGGTCCCAACAGTGAGTATATTATTGGTTGCTTCCCCAGGATTATTCCCCCACCCACCCCTTTGCCCATTCATATTCCCAGATTTTTCCTTGGAATTTGTTGCTTCCTCCACCGTGGGAAGCAATGTAGCATAGCAATTAAGAGAGCAGATCCTGGGGTCAGACTACCAGGGTCCATTCCACCACTTTTCAGCTCTATGGACTTTGGCAAACTACTTAACTTCTCTGTGCTTCATCAATAAAATGGAGACAAAAATAGTACCTACCCCAGAGAGTTCATGTGAGGGTAGCTAATCCTAATTAATGTAAGTGCTCTATGTTAGCTACAATTCTTCCACAGTGGGTGGGGTGGGCAGGATGGCCCCCAGCTCAGGTGTGGGTAATGATTGACTTAAGCCAATTAACATCCCATCTGTAGTATTCATTCAGACCAATGAGGCACAAGGAGATTTGCAGGGGCTTCAGGAAAGAAAAGCTTCATCTTTTTTCAGGACCATTTCTCTTTCCCTGATTTGCACAACCCACTGTAAGAAGACATTGTTGAGACAATGAGGGAAACTTGAACTCCAGGAATAACTTATATTCATGACTTATTAATGTTCTCAGGAGTGACAACAGCACTGTGGTTTTGTGAAAAAAAAAAAAAAAGGCTCTTATTGGATACACACACTCCATATTTATGGGTGAATGTACCATGTCTGGAATGTGCTTGAGGATATCCCATGTCACCCCCCAAAAAAACGTCACAGAGGAAAGAGACAAAACAAGATTGACAAAATGTTAACAATGTTGAAGCTGGATGATGAGTAGGTACATGGGGATTCATGATACTACTTGTTGTACTTTTATCTTTGAAAATCTAAGTAATAAAAAGATTTTTTTTAGTCTCCTTGCTGTGAAAGGAAAGGGCATTTTTGTCACCAGAGGCCCTTTCGATGCTTTAGAACTAGAATGAATAACATAATTTCCTGTGTCAGTTATCTGAAAGATCAGGCACACCTGCACCTGCCTCTTCTTGGTGAACTTTAACTCTTGAGAGAAGCAGCAGGTGGCTTGGAAACACAGCATAGGAGAGAGCAAGGGAGGCCAGGAGAGAGAGGAGCTACAATTTTGGGTGGAGGGTTTATCAGGGCTTGGTGTTTCTGCATCTATGTATCAAACCAAAAGAAATCCTATATTACCTCTGACCTTAATCTGTAGTGGAGATCAACATCTGTGAGATTTAAGTCCCTTCTGTTACATCTTCGGTGATAAAATGGGAGAGCTGGAAGAAACTGGAGAAAATACCCAACTGAACCATCTTATTTTGCACCCAGAAGTGATATTATAAGAAGATTATGGTTGGTTGGGTGAGATACTACACACTAAACTAGAAGGCTGGCTTCCCCACTTTTCCATTTCTCCCTTGCTACCCTGACAAAATGAATAAGGCAATAAGACGAATGCACAGTCTTTATTTTCTCTACAAATTTAGGTAAGGGGAACTTTGTAGAAGGAAACTACATGGTTGAAAATGAGAAGGCCCAAACTTACTCAATATTATATGTCAATTACATCTCAATAAAGCTAACAAAAAAAATTTGTTTTTAGTATTTTCTTATTTATTTCTAGAAGAGAGAGAGACAGCGTGAGCAGGGGAGGGTCAGAGAGAGAGGGAGACACAGACTCGGAAACAGGCTCCAGGCTTCGAGCTGGCAGTCAGCACAGAGCCCGACGCGGGGCTCGAACCCACGAACCGTGAGATCATGACCCAAGCGAAAGTCGGATGCTTAACCGACTAAGCCACCCAGGTGCCCCCAAAAAAATTTTTTTCACTTCTTAAAAAGAACCAGAAAGAGAAAATGGGAAGGTCCAGCTTTATGCAGTGGCTCCAGGATGATCAGAGAAAGAAACCAAATTTGGCCAAGGATGAGCCATGATTTTCCTGAGTTGGTCCAGACTCCAGAGTTATGATGAGTATCTCAAAGAGGAAAGAGATCAGTCCAGAGCTTGGGTCTATAGTCCCTGGAAATACAATATATAACGCTGACGTTCCTGTCACCTCAGCAGAGCATGATAACTGGCATTTCTGGTATTGGCGAGGAAACTGACCTAATTTTCCAGGCTCTTCCACCATCCTTGTGCCCAGCCTGGCATCTGTGCAGCCCTCCTGGCTGGAGAGGACAGCTGACCCTACAAGTCTTGGAGAGGAATGTTCTATAAGTGTGAACCTCTTGTGCCATGAACCAGTCTCACAAGAGAGTTGGGCGTGCAAAGTTTTCCAGAAGAAACAGAAGACTTGGAGCAGGGCAGGGTCCTCAACAGCCGCCAACCAGGAAGACAGTCCTTCAGAGCTGGCCTTTTCCTTGGTCCCTCTTCAGTATGGTGTGGACTAGGCTCTTGCATCAGCCCTACTCCCACTGGATTCCTAGGAGCTCACAGCTGACATTCCACAAGCGCTCAGCTGTTTTGTTATCTCGGCCCCTTGCAGACACCCAGTTCCTCCTGCAGTCACTGGAGGGCAGAGAAACAGCATGAACATCCAGGAATGGAACCTGACAGTCTGGAAAAGTTTTTGACCTCTTTATCAGAATATATTTCTTTTTGCTTAAAAAAATTTTTTTTAATTTTATTTTAGAGAAGGACAGAGAGAACAAGCAAGGTAGAGAGGCAGAGGGAGAGAGAGAGAATCCTCGGCAAGATTCCATGCTGAGTGCAGAGCCTGAGTAGAGCTTGATCCCATGACTCTGGGATCATGACCTGAGCCAAAATCAAGAGTCAGATGTTCGACTGACTGAGCCACCCAGGCGCCCCCAGAATATATTTCTAAATGTATAAAATGTATTGGGTGAAAAGGGACGAATTGTATTGAAATGCGGTTTTAAAATATTTTAAAAACAGCTTCGTGGTAGGGTGATCCACAGGCTCCCTTGCTAATATGCTCTGTAACAAGAGCTAGTTCTGGGGCCGACAGCCACCCGCTTGTAAAGTGGTGCCAGCAGAAGTGACACCATGAGACACCTGCAACAACTGCCAGGGGGTGTGAAAACACTTCATTTCATTGGTGACAAAGTCACAGGTATCCCTGCTACTCCTGCAGGTGATGGCCTACACTGGTTATCAAAGTGAAATGTCAAATTTCAGATGGAGGTTAGTGAAAATGAAGATGCAATTATCTTTCTGTCCGAGTTCACAGATCCTTGAATTCTTCCCATGGACCCACTGTGACCCATGAACTCCAGACTCAGCACCCTTTTCTTTGGAGGGAGCAGGGAACTGGGGGCTAGACGGATCAGGGGGTGGGGGCAGAACCCAGTGTTCATGGTGTTTTTCTTTAAATAGTATTTTGTTTTGGGGGTGCCTGAGTGGCTCAGTCAGTTGAGCATCCAACTCCTGATTTCGGCTCAGGTTATGATCCAGGACTAGTGAGTTCCAGTGCTTTGTCAGGCACTATTAGTACAGAACCTGCTTGAGATTCCTTCTCTCCCTCTTTCTGTGCCCCTTCCCCTGCCTGTACTGTCTCTCTCTCTAAATAAATTAATTAATTTAAAAAAAAAGATTTTCTTTCTCTGTCTCCCTCTGACCCTCTCCCTCACTCATGTGCATGCTCACTCGCTCTCAAATAAAAAAGAGTACCAAACACTTTCAAGAGCTTAAACAACATTAGCTAAAACTATTTCCCCACTCCTCTATTGTTGGGCCCTGAGATTATTACCAGTGCTTCATTTCATAAATGGTACACCAATCAACAACTTTCAACAAATGGGACAGAATAGCAGACTGGGATGGTTCAAACCATGGAATGGGAAGGAGGTTGAATCTTGGGCTTCTTTTTATTCCCAACTTCTGATTTCCCATAAAGTTCGTGGCAAGATTCAACAAGGAAATGTCTATTTTTGTATTCCAACAGATAGTACCAATCTTGGCAGCATTGGGAGACAGAGTTCGCAGTGGGGTGAGCTGACCTTGCCCCAGCACTTTGTGCTAAGTGGTATTAAACAGTTTATGAAAGAAGTCAGCCAAAAGCTTCAAGGAGAAGAAAAAAGGATCCAGAGGAAGCACTGGATTGTTCTTTCCAAGGCATAACCAACAGGAGCAGTCTGACAGCCCTCAGAAAGCTACAAAACCTACTGAAAATGTGGTACACAGGTATAAAACACAACCATAAAGGCAGCTCTTGCCAAGTTTCTAATGTAAGCTCCCTTAGAAAAGTAATAGCATTTGGTGTGCAGGCCCAACCCAAACCTGGATTTCATCATCACACACAAACTTGGCCACTGGGGCCAGGTGCAGAGCCCAGGGAGCCCTATGCCTTACCACATATAAACGTAGTGGAGAAAACCCTGCACACACCTGAAGTACTTGCCACTCAGCGGCTCCAGGCCCTCAGCCAGGGCGCAGTGCAGGCTGGTCTGTGCCCCCTCCCATGCCGACTTGACGAAGGGGGAGAAGATCCGCCAGAGCAGGCACAGCAGAAAGGAGTGCCGGACCAGCTCAGAGCTGACCACACCTGGATGCACAGCGTAGGTGGTGACCCCTGTGCCTAGGGCAAAGAAAGCAGTTAGTCCAGGGACACATCCGAGCCCGAAGAAACAGATCATCTCCTGTAGCAAAATGCACAAATGAGAAGGGACTCAGAGAACAAAATCCCAGGTTCAGAAGGTACCCCTCCTAGCCAGGTAGAATATGATAGTACTTAATTGATCTCTTCCAGAAAGATCTATAGCCTTCTCAGCATTCTATGTTCCACAAGGAGTGCTTGATTGAAGGTCCTGCCATTTGAATGCCACTTTTACTCTGTGGCTTAAGTATTAATAGTAGAAACAACCACATGTAGTAGTAGGAAGAGTAGTAGGAGTAGGAGTATCAGTTACTGATAGTAGTATCTTTGAAATTTCTATAGAAGGAGCGTAGGGGAAGCAACTTGTTGGAAGGTAGGGGGTAGAACCTTGTTTTGAGCTGTAATTGCTGAGCAAGTTTTATGGGGGATAGTTTAAGGGCATTGGTAGAGATAATGGAGGTTAACATGACCCCAAGATACCACTGGTGCTCTACTAATTTTAGTACTTATTATGTGCAAAGGCTGTGCTATCTGGTTTACATGTATTATCTCATGTAATTCACCAGTCTTGTAAGGTGCCCATTTACAGCTGATGAAACAGCTCTCATCACGAAGAAGTTAAGTACATTGTCCAAGGTCATACCTAGCAGGTTGCAGGGCCAAGGTCTGAACTCTGACAAGGAATAAAGAGCATAGACTCTAGAGCTAGACTGTCTAAATTTGAATCCTGGCTCGGCTAGGAAACTTGCTTGGCCAAGTTTCTTAATATATCGGTGTAAGATATATCTATCTCTTCATTTGTGGAGTGGGGGGAAATAATAGCACCTACCTCATAGGAATGTTGTATTAAATGAGTTTAGACATGTATAATATATGGCACACACAAAAAACTCTCAATTTTTATTCTCAGTATTATTATTTCTTCTAATAAGTACCCTATTCTTCTATCTTCTGCATCCTGATAGTAAATACCATTGTTCCCAAACTCTGGCTTATTCTCTGTGGCAAATAGTCCCCTAGGTTTGCAGATGTCAAAGCCAGCAGCTCAACAATAACTTCAGGGGAGCACAGAATCATAGGATTAAGAGAAGCTTTGCCTCATTTTACAGCTGAAGGAATGAAGTCAGGGGAAGTTAAAGGGACATGTCCATATACACAGGTGGCTCACATATGGTAGACCAAGAGCTCAGACCCAGGGATCTCAAATCCAGTCTGGTCCCTCTGACTCTAGGCAGAGGCAGCCCTGTAGCTTAGCTCACCATGTGAACCTCAGCAAATAGCACAGACAGAAGGAAGCACCCTGGATTTAAAGCTGAGTTCCCATACTCCAGTCCTGACTCCTTTACTTGCCATGTAACCTTGAACTAGCCAGCCACTTCTTCTAACCTCAGTTTGGGTCCACAAAATAGTAATAAGAGTGCCTGACTATTACAAGAGGTTTCTGTGAAAAGTCAAATACGATGGTAGATAGGAGAAAAGATGTGACAGAAATGAAAGGTAATTTTATAGATTCCTAACCCCTGTTAAATTTTAAGTTTCCCAAGAGCAAGAATTGGTTTTAGTCTGTTTATAACCTTATTCTCCTTAGTGCATAAAGCTACCATTGAAATGTGCATGTTTGATATCTTGACTTCACAAGTTTCTGTGAACCCCTAATCTAAATGGAAGACCTTGCTTTTGCTATCTTAACCCTGACCCTTTCTCCAGACTTACCTTGGAGCCTCCTGGCCAGCTCCCGAGTAAAAAGCACATTGGCCAGCTTGCTGTGGCAATAAGCAAAACCCCGGCTGTAGCACTTCTCACCCTGGAGGTCATGGAAGCGAATCTTGCCAACATGGTGGAGCACCGATGACAGATTCACCACCCGTGAAGGAGTGGACTCCTTCAGCCGCTCCAAGAGCAAGTGGGTAAGAAGAAAGTGGCCTGTGAGGGGATGCAGCGGGGGAGATTGAAGAGTGGGGTGGGAGCTAGTGATAGGACTTCACCATTAGCTCACTGTCTTCTGGGTGTGAACAAATTTAGATGCTGTGATAACTCAGTGCAAATGATCAGTCAGTCTGAGTTAGTGCATTCCTCAAGGCAAGGGCCAGAGCTAGACTATAGATTAGGAAATATAGACTTAATCTGTATTTATTTATCCCTCTGCCCTCCCCCAGTCAGAAGAAATGCCACCTGCTGGCTTCCTACCACCCTTTGGCCATGATCACACACTGAGGGCCCAAATACATTTATGTACAGAAGGAAGGATCGAATCGTCAGATAAAAATAATTTGCCTAGGACCAGAGAACATGTTCCATTAACTCCTCACTAGAGCCATGAACCCTGAATCCCAGCCTCATTCATACCTCAGATCCTCAAGATCTGCCTCCTTCACAGCCCAATCCTTGACTTGCTTGGTCATCAGTTATAGATGTGGCCCCCTCCAGCCAAACACAGATTCCTGCACTCCCCACCCCATGCGTGGTCCTGCCTGGCAAGCCTTACACTACCACGGGCCCATCTGAGAATGAAATTCTTCTACCTGGTATCTCCAAGTTTTGGGGCTGCTTAATGGTATAGGTAGGAGGATCTCACTTTTTTGTACTGATCAGGAGAAGGATAGTAAACAACCCCCCCAAACTTATGAAGCTCACTAGAGATTCTCAGCACTGGTACAGGGTCATCTGCCTACAGAAAACAAGATGGGGTTTTTCT
This sequence comes from Proteles cristata cristata, assembly GCA_017311185.1. Lineage (NCBI taxonomy): Eukaryota > Metazoa > Chordata > Mammalia > Carnivora > Hyaenidae > Proteles > Proteles cristata. Next base: position 508,076 of record JAESUZ010005618.1, on the reverse strand, counting down.
TGCTTTTCAGTCACTCAAAAATACTTACCTAGGTGGTTTACTCCCAGGTGTGTTTCAAAGCCATCTGCTGTCTTAGAATATTGACACATCATCACCCCTGCGTTGTTGATCAGAATATGGAGGTGCTTTTCCTCTATAAAGCGTAACCAAAGAGTTAGCAAGGAGCCCACTAGCTGCCTGTTATAATCCTGAGTATTTACTCATTGCCCTTCCACCTATCTCAGTGATAATTCAACAACCATGGTCATTGGGTTTCTAAATTTAGTTACCGATATCTTCCTGGATGTTCATTCAATCATCCATTTAGCAAATGTATACTGAGTACTGACTCTGGGCCAGGCCTACTCAGCTATGCACTGGACATCCAGCCATAAAATAAGACAGATATAGTCCCTGTCCTGCATGGATTTCATAGTCCTTGGTAAAAACTAGTCATTCTCCAAGATACAAAAGAATTTTGGCAGCAGCACAACGTCATTTAGTGCCTGTGGCACAGAAGGTTGATTCTCAGGATGAGAAAAGAGAGTATCATCAGGGCCACACCTTGATGCCAAGGTGCAAGCCCAGACAGAGATCCCAACATCCCCACGGCTGAGGAAAAAGACGATAAGGATCTTGCCCAGCTTGTCCACCACCAATTCCTTGCCCTGCTGGTTCATGTGGCAGAACCTGTCCAGTGGGATCAATGGTGGTTCTGATGTAAGGGTCACAGATGGTACAGGGTGGAGCAATCAGTCCCACGCCCAGCTTTCTGCTTTTCTGTCTACTCACAGGGGCCTTACCTGCCAGAAAGCCCTCAGCAAAGGCTCGGATGGATTTGGTATCAGATAGGTCCAGTTTCCGTACCAGCACCTGGGAGTTCTTTGTATCAGCTCGGATTTCACTGGCTGCAGACTCTCCCTTCAGTACATCTCGGCAGGCAATATATACTCGAGCTCCTGGGGCCAAAACAAAGACAGGGCAATGTGTTCAGACTGAAAAAGAGGATATGAGCTTGAGACTGGTGGACAGAACATTCTCCCAACCATCCCTAAACAGTGAGTGGCTATATTGCCACCTCAGGATTCTCACAAGTAGAACTACTCAGACCCTTTGTTGTCAGATTAACCCTAGGCTGGGAACCCTGGTTTTTACACACTGGTATTTCATGTTGCTTGATCTGTCCTTTTAGAATAACTGATTTGACCAATATATAAAAAGACATCATTATTTCCCTTTATGTAATAGGGAAGGAGAAGGGAGGAAGGTTTTTTTTTAAGGGTACAGAGTAAGTTTGTGTCAGAGCTGGACTTGAATCCCAGGTTCCTTGAATTTCTGACCAGAACCTCCAAGCCCACGAGGAAGGACAAGGAAATGTGGAAAGAATGCCCAGTGAGAAAGGCAGGAGACACTGCAGGCACTGTCCTATGAACACAGAAGGGAAAGGACTTGCCTCTGCGAGCGAGTTCTCTGGCCGTCTCCTTGCCGATGCCTGTGTTGGCGCCGGTGATCACCACTACCTTCCCAGGAAGTTGCACGTTGGATCTACAAACCCCACCAGCAAAGAACTTCCTATAGACAAGGGAAACAAAGCATTCATGCATGTTATCCTCCCCAATTCCAGATGGAGATCAACATAAAATCCATCCAGTCTCAAAGAGAAACTTCTTTAAGTTGTTAGGAGACCCAAAAAAGTGAATCTTCAAGGAGACAGTTTTCCCACTGGGTATCCTGCTCATTGGCTCTGGTTGGAAGGTCATGTGCCCAGAAACTACAAATGATAATTTGGATGGAGTGAATAAGTACTTTTTAAAAATATTTTATTTTGTTTCTGAGAGAGAGACACACACAACATGAGCAAGGGAGGGTCAGAGAGAGACACACACACAGAATCTAAAGCAGGCTCCAGGCTTTGAGCTAGCTGTCAGCACAGACCCTGATGTGGGGCTCAAATCCATGAGCCGTGAGATCATGACCTGACCTGAAGTTGGATGATTAAACAACTGAGCCCCCCAGACGCCCCTGGATGGAGTGAATAAGTACTCTTGAGCCAGGGCCAATGGAGACCTTCCTTGTTAGATAACACAGTACCTAGCTTTTATCTCTAGAGGTTCCCAGAGGTCAGCTTCCTCCTCTAGCCTGCATTCAAAACATGTATGTAATGAGCATTAGCAGAATCAATGGTTCCTGAGCCCTAGATCTTCAATAAGCATCAACAGTAAGTAATTGATTAACAGCACTTCAAGGGTACCCATATACACATATGGCTCTTGGGCTGCCTTCCAGTTTTAGAAAGCTGATATCTTCAGAGGCTTTCAGCCATCCTACTAGAAATTGCATTCTAGCCATCAGCACACAGACAGAAACCTCTCTTATTCAGACATCTGTGCAAAGAGCATCCTTTCACATAAAGTTGACCTGACTAGTTCCAAAAAGAGGGTGAGAAAAGGGCAGAGCTAACATTTCCTAAGCATCATCTGACTGTCAGGCACTAGGCTAGACACTTTCAATAGAGAACTTATCTTAATCCTCTCACACTGTTAGTATTCCCATTTTGCAGTGAAGACTGGAGGTCAGAGAAGTTCAAGTCACTTGCTACCAGTGGCAAAATTGGAACTTAAACCTGGTTTCTATGCCAGGATGTAGAGCAACACTCTGTTCTTTATATGTCCATTTACCTTTTTTATTGTCAGCATTTTTTAATGTTTATTTATCTTAGAGAGAGAGAGGGAAGGAGGGAGAGTGCCAGTGGGGGAGGGGCAGAGAGAGGGAGACACAGAATCTGAAGCAGGCTCCAGGCTCTGAGCTGCCAGCCACAGAGCCCAATGCAGGGCTTGAACCCACAAACTGTGAGATCATGACCTGAGCTGAAGTCAGACACTTAGCTAACTGAGCCACCCAGGCACCCTTATTGTCAGCAATTTTTAAAATTTTCACTCAGAACGCACATTTCTCTGACACCACCAGAAATCCCACAGCAGAAGAGCCATCCCAAATCATTAGTTGAGGGTAGTCTCAAAGGTAAGAGAGTTTGTTTCCTTTGCAAAATTCCTGGTACTTAACAATGAATCCCTCAGCAATGACCTCCTATGGTAACCGAGCAAGGCAACCTTGAGAAGGAGCAGTGAAGAAAGGACATAGGGACCTTTAGAGAAACCCAAGGGAATACAGTGATAGAGCAAGCACTCCTACCTTAATTGTCTTTCATAAAGTCAGCCGTCCACTAGCATCAGAATTCAAACCAGCCCCTTCTGGTCCCAGTCCCAGATGCTTCCTTCTCAGTTTCCACCAGGGTACTCATAACTACCTCCTTCCTGCTTTTTCTCCCCTAACTTTCTCTCCCTCAGCCTCTATCCCTTTCTCTTCTTTCAGCAGCTAAGAAGTTATCTACTTACAAGCTCCGTGGCTCCCAACCCAGGGCTTTGCAAAATATTCCATGAGTTACTGAATTAAGACAAACCTGATGGATGGAGCTATCACATACAGGAAAGAAAGGAAGGAGGTGAGCAGTCCCAAGATAACCAGCATCTTTTCAACTTCTTTAGTTGCTGCTGCTTTAGCAAAAGCACCTTAGACTCCAGGTCTGGCTCAAGCTCCTGGTCTCACTCCAACTCCTGGCTGCTTCGCGCTGCCTCTCCCTCCTCTAGTTTCTCTTACTACTGGGCACTCAGCAGCAGCAAGGCTCTATCTGAGCTTAGCCCAGAATCCTATTTAAATCCGAGCTGTCAGAGCACAGCCTGCTGGGAGATGTAGTTCTCAGGGAAAAAGATGGAGGAAAGAGCAGTACTTCAAACTTCCTGGTAAAGGGAATGGGGGAAAATTAGAGCAACTACCAGCTAATTCCCCACCCTCGGTTATTTCTCTTATTTAGGGAATGTGTCCTCCCAACCACACCCACCTCTACTGCAAGACAGAATATTTTTAACTTCAGCAACAGACTCTGTGACACTTGGAATAAAAGTGTGATTAAAATAGAAAAGAAGGGGGGGTGCCTGGGTGACTCAGTCAGTTGAGCTTCCAACTCTTGATTTCAACTCAGGTCATGATCCCAGGGTCATGGGATTAAGGCCCACATTGGACTCTGAGCTGACAGTGTGGAGCCTGCTCAGGATTCTCTTTCTCCCCATCTCTGCCCCTTCCCCGCTCACTCTCTTTCTCTCAGAATAAATAAATAAACATTTTTTTTTAATAGAGAAGGTAGAACCCCCCAGAAGAATAATGAGAAAAGTCAGGAGAGTGGTCTCCTTTGCTGGGAAAGGGGTAGAGACTGGTAGGGGGCATGTTGGGAACTCTTGTGGGGATAAGTTTTCTGTTCTTTGAAGTGGATACTGGTTGGGGCGCCTGGGTGGCTTAGTCGGTTAAGTGTCCAACTTTCGCTTAGGTCATGATCTCGTGGTTTGTGGGTTTGAGCCCCGCATCGGGCTCCGTGCTGACTGCCAGCTCAGAGCCTGGAGCCTGTTTCAGTCTGTGACTCCCTCTCCCTCTGACCCTCCCCTGCTCACGCTGTCTCTCTCTCTCTCTCTCTTTCCTAGAAATAAATAAAACATTTAAAAAAAAAAATGAAGTGGATACTGGTTACAGAAGTGTGCTCACTTTGTAAAAATTCATTGAGTCCTATGCTTGATTTGTGCACTTTTCTGTGTTTTATGTTATACTTCAATAAAGTTAACACATATGTGTACATGCCAAGGAAAGAGTTTCAGTTCATGGTCTCTAGAGTGGACTTCCTGGTTCAGATCCCAGCTGATCTACTTACAGGCTCCATGGCCGTGGGTAAGTTATTCAGTTTCCTCACTGTACAATAGGTATGGTAAAAAGATACACCCACTGTTTTAAGTATTAATTAAATAGGTAGAAAATTTGAGACAGAAACATGTATATAGGAAACACTGTAAAAGTGTTGGTTGTTTTGATTAACTGTATTGATTCCTGTTTCCTTTGCTATCCCACTTGCTTTATTCATGTGGTCAAGGGCAGAAAAGGGAGAGGTTGTGAATGGGAGTAATGTGTCAGTTGGATGCTATTAAAGATGAGGGAAAAGACAAGACAAAAAGCTAGCAGATACTCTCAGGGCTCTCTGGAAATGTGGGAAAGGGCGGGAGGAGGGTTCACAGCCCTTGCTCACTCAACATCCTTCTCCCTGACGGTACAACAGGCAAGGAGTCAGAACAACACCCCAAGAGTCATATCCTAATTCTGCTCCTTCCTCTGAAGCCAGAGGAGGCTCCAGGAGGATGCATGTGATGAAGAAGACTCCTGTGGCAGGCAAGTGTTCGCCCCCTCATTCATTTACTTAACAGATACTTACTAAACACCTTTTGCTGTCAGGCATTGTGCCAAGTATGCTGAAGACACAGTTCCTGCTCCTTGGGAACCTCATGGGCCTGATGAACAGAACAGATCATTCCCAGGAGAGAATCCCAAGTTGCCTCTCTCCTTTCCTCTCACGTCTTCTGCTCTGGCTGCAGTTCACTGAAGCCATGTCAGCTGCAGAACCCGCAAATCCCAGAAGCCCCTGAGGAGATCTTCCCGCTGGCACTTTGTAGGCCCCCTCTTGTAGAAGCTGATGTCCATTGAGCCAGCATGGTCCAGCTGATTGGACAATCTTTCTCCACCACACCTAGCAACACTGGATCTGCAACACTTCACAGATTTTTTGTGAAAACAATATCTGTTGGTGTTTTATGCTTAGAGTCCTTCCTTCCCCATGAAATCAGGGCGAGGGTCAGTCAGAGAAACAGACCCAATGACCTACTACACAAGGGAAAATACATCTAATAATCTCAAATCTGGATACCTTTGTGTTAATGTTTTCTGGCTCCCCAGTGCTACTGAATCAAACCCAAGATCTCCTACATTTGTGGAGATGATATTCCAATTTATCTAGAATTATGGAAATACACAGTTTACTAAAAACACACATTTAATATTATAATGCAAAGGTCACCTTTCGGTGATTGCAAATGTTAAACTATGTTACAAAGCTATAATAATTTAAATAGTGTGGTACAAGCAGGTGAATAGTCAAACAACTCAACAGAACAAGATGGAAAGCCAAAAGACAAATCCAAATACATGTGGAAATTTAGATATGATAAAAACACCATTTCATCAGTATGTGGGGCACCGGTGAGATAGATTATTTAATAAAGTATTACACCACCTCGATATCCAGCTGGGGAAAAGTAAACTTGATCCTTACCTTACTCTTTACATCAAAATTTCAAATAGGCCAAAGATGAAACTACAAAAAATGGAACCATTAACATATTAATAAGAACTATTGGAAAGTTTTTAAAATAATTTTAGAGTCGTAAGACCCTTCTAATAGGATAGGAAGTGCAGATATCAAAAAAAGAAAACAAAAAGATCTTCATGACAAAAACTACCATATGCAAGGCAAGACAAAAGAGAAATTGGGGCATTAAGGAATCTACCCCTGAAATCATTGTTGCACTAAATTGGATGTAAATTTTTTAAAAAAATAAAATAAAAATAAAAAAAGAAATTGGAGCAGAGGGTGGAATATCACAACACATATTGCAGACAAACGTTTAATTTATTTAGTATTTAAAGGACTCATACAAATCACCAAGAAAAAAATAAACAACCCCATTGAAATAAACAGTTTGAAGGAAAGGAAAAACAAGTGGCTGTCCAACCTCACTCAGAACAAGAGAGATGCAAATTAAAATTACGCTGGGAGCTACTTATCACTTAACAGATTGGCAAAGACCAAAAAAAATATAACATGGTCCATTGGGGAGAGCGTGAAAAGATAATGATGGACTGCTAGTAGGAGAGTTGATTGTTACAGCCTCCAGAGAGAAGTGTGATAACATCTAATAAAGCAAAGTGTGTACCTGTTGACCTAGACATTTCACATCCATTTATTTATAAGGCTATTACTACACCAATACATATACTAGTGAAAGCTGGGAAACCTAACTGCACCAGAGTACAGCCACACAGTGGCATTTTACAGCTGTAAAAAAAGAATAAATACTTTTTTAAAAAAACCATATGGATAAGGGAACAATCTTTGAGACAAGTTAGGTAAAAGAGAGGAGGACAGTGTTTATAATATCCTACCATTTGATTAAAAAATGGAGGGAATATACGGACATATTTGTTTGTATATGCATAGGCCATCTCAGAAAAGATAACAAGAAATAATAGATAATGATAGCCGCTTCTAAAAGGACAGGGGAACAGGAGGAAGAAGACTTTCGCCAAAAGTACCCTTTTGTACCTTGTGAACTTATAACCTATGGCTTATTGAAAATTAAATTAAAATTTTGAGCAAAAAGATCCAGATGACTTTGAAACACCTTACTGGTTTAATTTTGTTAATCATTGCAATACCATAAAACAAAGCTATTTCTCAAACCAGTATTGAGACATTCTTAAACATGTGTTGCCACATAAGCAAAGTCTTTATTGTGACCTACTTCATCACTGTAATCAACACCAAAGGACCATGGGGCAGTCCCTGTTTTTTAGGAAATTTCAGTCTGAAACAGATAGAACTATATATCAGAGAGAGAGAACAGGATGAAAACACCAGAAGAACCAGGACTGAGCAGATATGAAGTTCAAGGATGAAAAAAGCACAAGTCAGTTGCAACACCACTGAGAAGGGCCTTCTTCCTGCCACTGATAAGTCACGGGTCAGAAGGTAACACCATCCTCCCATGGCATGCTATGAAACTGGGAAGCTGCTCTATGATTTGACCATTGGTCTAAATTTAAGTGGGGTCATACTGCACTAGCTACCTGGTTACCCCTGTCCTGATTACTCTAGAAATGAGCCTCTAATGAATTAGAGCAGGAAACGGGGCACCTGGGTGGCTCAGTTGGTTACGCTTCTGACTCTTGATTTCAGCTCAGGTCACGATCTCACAGTTCATGAGTTTAAGCCCCGCATGGTGATCTGTGCTGACAGCTCAGAGCCTGCTTGGGATTCTCCCTTTCTCTACTCCTCCCCTTCTCTCTCTCTCTCTCTCTCTCTCTCTCAAAAAAAACCCCAAAACATTAAAAAATAATTAGAGCAGGAGAAAGAAGTGTAAACCTCTCTTTCTTTTCCCTCCACTAGTCTTAAAGTCACAGATTCTGGAAGGTTGACAAGTAAATGGTCACAAATCCGATCGTCCTACTGCAAATCATCCCACACTTTCCTGAAAGGGCTCATACAGTGCCACATGGATAATTCCATTTCCAGTCATGAGCTTGCTGCCTCCTCTCATGTCCCTATCCCAAACTTCACCAAAATGGAAGCACATTTTTGTATTTGTTTTATCCAGTGATAATGATTGTTCTTTTTTCTTGACTTTAAAAGGTGAAATAAAGACACTATCTTTCCAAACAAGAAAACAAAAAAAAGAAAACAACAGAAAAGAAAAGAAGTTTGCTGCTAATACATAAGTTTATTGATTCAGTGACCCTTACCTACAGCAGGCACTATTGACAGTCTAGACCAGATAATTCTTTCTCATGAGGGTGTCCTGTATACTGGAGGATCTGTGGCATCTTCCCAGTAGATACCAATAGTACCACTACTGCCATTGACAACTAAAATGTCTCCAGACATTGCCAACTATCCGCTGGGGGACAAAATCACCCCTTTGAGAACCACTGCCTTCCAGAATGGGCCTTCAGGATAACAGAATGATAAAACTTGGATTAGAGCACAGTAATGTCTTTGACTCAGCTGGAATCTAACCAAGCTAACCTGCTAATCAGTGTGGTAACTCTTTAGGGCCTAGGGACACTGCCCATCTCCTAATCTTTTTGCCTTTCAAAACTATCTTCTCCCAGCTTAATTCTACCTCTTTTTTTTTAAAGTTTTTTTTTTTTTTAATTTTTGTTCGAGAGTACAAGCAGGGGAAAGGGGTAGAGGGGGAGACTGAGAGAGAGAAAGAGAGAGGGAGAATCCCAAGGAGGCTCCACGCTCAGTGCTAAGCCCAACGTGGGGCTCAATATCACCACCCTGGGGGAGAGAGAGAGAGAGAGAGAGAGGGAGGGAGAATCCCAAGCAAGCTCCACACTCAGTGCTATCTTCTCCCAGCTTAATTCTGTCTACCTCTTTTTTAAAAGTTTTTTTTTTTTTAATTTTTGTTTGAGAGAGAGTACAAGCAGGGGAAAGGGGTAGAGGGGGAGACTGAGAGAGAGAGAGAGAGTGGGAGAATCCCAAGCAGGCTCCACGCTCAGTGCTAAGACCAACGTGGGGCTCAATATCACCACGCTGGGATCATGACCTGAGCCAAAATCAAGAGTTGGACACTCTAACGACTGAGCCATCTTAGAAATCCCTGAACACGAATGTTTGTAGGGGACTTCATTATCTTCAGATGAGTCAGCAACTCCCTGGATCCTCGATCCCTTGACCTCCTCATCTCCAAGAACTTCCTCCCCCGCCTCATCCCCTACCCCTCTGTCTGTCCACACCTAGAACTGGCAGCCTCTAACATACTACATTCAGACCGCCCACCATCCTACAGCACCTCCTACTCATTTAGCTCTCTTGCGGCATGAATCGTAACACTGCATTTTTTAGTGCCAGGAGAAGACCCAGACCACTATAGCCTCTCCTGTCATCACTTCCTTAAATTATCCAATCGAGATTTCACACTCTTCACTTCAGTCATTCTCTTGCCAATATCCTTGGCCTCCTGGCCCTTCTTGTCTTTATGGCCCCAAGAGCCCAATAAAATTCCAATTCTGGATGAACCATCCATCTGTCAGCTTTGTACAGCTGGATGATGAGAACTGCTTGAAAAAAAATCACATCACCTTGCATGTTGATGCCATTATAAGTACATAGTCACCAACATGGCCCAGGGCCTCCAACTAAACTGTCAGTCCTGTTTTCATTTCCCTAAACCCCACTAACCTATATCTACAGGGATTGTTTCACATGTGCACTACCTCTTTTTAAACTTCTTGCCTACCCCCGTCAATTTCAGCATGTGTCCTGGCCTCTTCACGCATGCACACACACACACATCTATACAGTTAGGGCCATCAGAAAGAAAATTCTTTTATATTCTGCTGCCAAGCTCATAAATCTATTTGAATTTATGCTCATCATATATTTCTCTCCTCCTAAGATGAATTTCTCTCCATCTCAGCCTCTTCTGCTTTCTTGGGGACCCTATTCTGTCATTTATCTGCTATCTCCCCATTCAACTTTTTCCTCTGTGTTCTTTAAAAATGCTCCTTCCAGGGGGTGCCTGGGTGGCTTAGTCGGTTAAGCGTCCGACTTTCGCTTAGGTCATGATCTCGCGGTTCGTGGGTTCGAGCCCCGCATCGGGCTCCGTGCTGACTGCCAGCTCAGAGCCTGGAGCCTGTTTCAGTCTGTGACTCCCTCTCTCTCTGACCCTCCCCTGTTCACGCTGTCTCTCTCTCTCTCCTAGAAATAAATAAAACATTAAAAAAAAAATGCTCCTTCCATTCCACCTTCCCCTTCTGATAGGAACCTCTTCTCTCCTTGCCAGCTTGAAAGAGTTCTGTATACTTTCTTACTTTCTACTCAGCCTTCAGTCTACTCCAATCAGGGTCCCAACAACCACTTCTCTGAAACTGTTCTCCACAATGTCACCAATGATGACTATGATGCTACATCTAGTGGACACATTTCAGTTCTTATCTTGCTTAACTTTTCAGTAGGATGGCACACTTGAATACCTTCTATTTTTAACAGCTCTATTGAGATGTGATTGATGTGCAGTAATCTGCACATGTTTAATGTATACACTTCAATGAGTTTTGACATTTGTGTACACTCATAAAACTATCACCACAGTCAAACAATTAATATGTCCATCACCACCAAAGGCTTCCTCATTTTCCTTAATATAACCTTCCCACCCCTCCTCACTTCCCCCCAGCTCCAGGAAGCCGCAGGTCTGTTTCCTATCACCACAATCTATAATCCACATTTTGCACTTTTCTAGAATTTTATATAAATGAAATCATACAATATTCACTCTTTGTTGTCTGGCTTCTCTCATTCAACATAATTATTTGGAGATTCATCATGCTGTTGTGTGTTGGAAGGCTATTCCTGCTTATATCTGAACAATACCTATTTCATTATGTGAGTGTAGCATCGTTTGTTTATCCATTCAACCTGTTGATGGGACATTTGGGTTGTTTCCTGGTTTTGGTTGTTACAAATAAAGCTTTTATGATCATTCACACACAAGTCTTTGTATGAATAAGCTTTCATTTCTCTTGGAAATTACTGAGGAGTCATATGATAGGTGTATGTTTAAATTATATTTAATTTTGGGGGGTGCCTGTGTGGCTCAGTTGGCTGAGCATCTGACTCTTGATTTCAATTCAGGTCATGATCTCACGGTTTGTGAGTTTGAGCTCTGTGTCAAGCTCTGGCAATGCAAAGCCTGCTTGAGATTCTCTCTCTCTCTCTCTCTCTCTCTCTCTCTCTCTCCGCGCCTCCTCCACGAACTCTCTCTGTCTCTCTCAAAATAAACTTTAAAAATTATATTTAACTTTTTAAAAAATTAATAAGCTATTTTCCAAAATGGTTGTGCCATTTTACATTCTAAAAAGTAGTGTGCGAGAGTCCCCGTTGCTTCACATTCTCATCAATAACTGGTCTGGTCAGACTTTTTTATTTTAGCCATTATAGTAGACGCATGGTGGTATTCTAGTATGGTTTTCCTCATCTTATCCCTAATGACTAATGATATTGAGTATTTGTGTGTGTGCTCATTTTCCATCTGCATCTCTTCTTTGGTGATGTATGTGTTCAAATCACTTGACAACTTTAAAAATTAAGTTATTTTCTTAATCCTGAGTTTGGAGACTAAAAAAACATTCTGACTACAAATACTTTTTCAGATATGTGACTTGCAAATATTTTCTCCCCATATTTGGTTTCTTTTCATTATCTTCTGAAGAGCAGAAGTTCTTCATTTTGATGAAGTCCAACTTATCAGTTTGTTCATTGGATCATGATTTTGGTGCTGTGTTACTTCTTGAAATAATCGTTTAATGCATTCCAGTACACCACATCTCCCAGGTTCCTTCCCATGCTAGTTACCCATTTACTGCCTCTCAACTCCAATTCTTCCTGATTGCCTGCTCTGTGAAAGTGGAAATAGACCCTCAGAATCGGTTTTTCTTTGTTATCTGGAATGATGTTAAACTTTGTCAATAGATGGCACTGGTGAGACACCGCAGGAGGCCAGGGGTTTGCTTCTTCCTTCAGCTGTGCTAGCGCCACAGGCTTCCGCAGCAAGCCAGGCTCCTGCAACACGGCTCCTGCAGTGACACAGCTTCTCTATCAGCACTCAGTGGCCAGCAGCTTCCTTTTCAGTGTTTTGTAACAGAGCTCCTTCAGTGAGATGCCTCCCTGTAGACAGCTTTCCCTGGCACTCTACACAGTGGATTTCCAGCAAATTCCACAAGTGTGGCACTACAGCAACTTCTCTTCCATTCAGTGCACTGTGCCTGTCCTTCTCCAGCAAGGTCTGGGAGTGAAGGTGTCTCTTCCTTGGGGTGCTGTCTCAGCTCCAAGTAGTGGCTATTTTATATGATATTGTACTATATTATTTCTATTACATCTGTTACTAAAATTTTAAATTATTATATTTTTATTGCTCTTTTTTAAATGTTTATTTACTTTTGAGACAGAGACAAGAAACAGAGCATGAGCAGGGGAGGGACAGAGAGGGAGACACAGAATCTGAAGCAGTATTTTTATTGCTCTTTTAATCTTCTTTAGAGTTCTCTTTACTTCTTCCTAGCCCACAGGTTGGCAAACCACAGACTAAAAATCCACTGCCTGTTTTTGTAAATAAGTTCTGTTGGAACATGCTCACTCATCTACATATCACTTACAGCTGCTTTTACACTGCAGCAGCAGAATTGAGTAGCTGTGACAGAGACCATAGGTTCCCAAAGCCTAAAATAATTATTTTTCTTTATAGAAAAAGTTTAATAACCCCTATATTTGCCAGTTCCTCAGTACGCCAATCTCCTGATATGGTTCATAATTCTTTATATTAAAATATCCCTGTTCAAACTACTGTGTGGTTTCTCTAATCTCATTGAACTCAGTCTAATACCTCATCAATCTCTCTGCCCCTTTTCACCAATCATACTCAGGGTCACCTTCCTCTACTTATTCCATAATGTTAGTGCTGCCCAAGACACTCCTCTCTACTTTCTATCATAGCTTCTCTAAGCCGCTCATTTGCTTACCCATCTTCCATTATTGGGTTTAACCAATGGCTTTTAATCTGGGTTTTGTGAATGAAATTTCATGTAAATTTTGTATGGATGTGCAAATGCACATATATATGGGGAGGAGATCTCCAGCCTCATATTTGGGCAACATGACTTATTAGTTAAGGGCACAAACCCTGGATACACTTTTCTTAAGTCTGAATCCCAGCTCTGCCACTGTGGCCTGGGATAATTTATTTAACCTTGCTGTTGCCTCAATATCCTGGTCTGTCAAATAGAAAAATTGTAGTCTTATCTCATAGAGTTATTATGGGAATTGAGGCAGTTAATTTATAGAAAGCACTTGGATAGGGCCTGGCACATAATAAACACTATTGAAGCATTGGCTATTATTACTATTTCTAGCACTCCCTCTTGTCCCTGTGCTCCAGCTAGACAAATGCTTTCCATTGTTCTAGTGCCCCTGCTTTCTCAGACTCTGAGCTCTCTGGTGGGCTCTTCCCTCTGCCCAGAGCACTTTTGCCTGTACATTGTTTGCCTGCTAACTCCTGACCTTCCTTTAGGCCTCAGCTTAAATGTTATTTCCTCAAAGAAGCTTTTCCTCATCTCCAGATTAGAAGAGGCTTCATGCTATGACCTCCCAAGCCTTTCCTTATTTTCCCTCATAATCCTCATCATAATTTATTCAGGGTGATCCTGAATCAGGAAGTTTGTCCCTGATAGGCCATAAGCTCTGAGAGGGCAGAGGTCATCCTGCTGTACCTCAGCACAATGCCTAGTACACTGTAGGAATACCATAAACATTCGTCAAATGAATGAATGAATGAATGAATAAGGAACAAAATACATGAAAGTCTTTTAATAAAGGTATAAAAACCTGTACACATATTAGCTACTGAAATAATGAGCATATGACAAAATCTGATGATTATTAGATAATCTAATATTAAATCAGTAAAAATTTGTATAGTGTGAAGGAAATGTCCTCTTCAGGTTCTATAAAAAGATATTCATTAAAATTGAGCTTGGAACATGTCTTTCAGTCAAATGGAAATGAATTATCCAATTATTGACTTGTTAAAACATCCTCTGCCTCTACCTCCTGGAAACCAGATAAAGGCCTCAGATGCCAAAGCTTAAAGGAATTATTGAACAGGGAACCTGCTTGTTCTCAGAGAATTTTCATGGCCTTAATTCAAAAAAAGGATTACATATTTTCATGAGTAAGCAAAACCAACTGTGCTAATCTGAGAAATCCATTGCTAGCCTGGGAGTTAATATATCTAAGCCAAGTCACCAGGAAAACTATGTTCTATTATCAATTCACATTCAAAACGGAGGAAAATAATGATAGCACTTTAATTTAAAATAGACACAATAAAGTGATTCTCTTTTGGGAATGTCTTCAGGGACAGGTTGCTTACATTCCACTGGGGCAAGGAATCCCTAAGGAGGAAGGATTCCGACCTCCCCCTTTCCCTACCAACTGTCAGACTCCAACTGATCCTCTGCTGTCTAAATGGCCATAGAACACTTCCCAGAGGCCAATCTGATCTCCAGGAGAAAATGCAGTAACTGCCTCACTATAGGGAAAACTGAACCAGGGTCTGGACCTGGGAACCGGAAGATAGAGGACTGGGGAGATTTCACGAGAACCCTGGTGGCCAGAGGGCTGTGGGAGAGCTGGACGATCCTAGAGATCCTAGAGGCTAGATGGTTGAAAACTTTTTGCGTGTTAGAGCAAAGGTCAGCTTCTCTGGGCAACTGGGAGCGGTACGCTCAGGGTCAAGTTGTGGACTACATTTCCCAGAAGGCTTTGCTCCCCGGGCTGTCGTACTGAGCCAAGGGCGTGTCTGGGAGGAGCAGCCACAGTCCCGCAAACCTTGCTGGGGCATTTCGCTCCGCTTGTGCAACCGCAGCAGCCATCCCGCAAGATGATCGGGGCCCTGCTCCTGCTCCTCTTCCTCCCCTTTTTCCTGTACATCGCTGCACCCCAAATCAGGTCTGTGCAAATGTATTGCCTTCTCTTGAGAAGAATTCAGGGAGACGTTAATCCTGACCGAAGCTCTGTTCTCCAAAAGAAGGAAAAGGAAAACTCCCTGGGGGGCTCCAAGTAGGTCGAGGCCCGGAGTTCAGTTGGTCGGAGGAGAGTCCAGCTGTCCTGGATGCGGGGGGACAAGAACAGGAGACTTCAGGCGGTGGGAGGGGGCTGCAATCCGGAGCACCCCACTTTGTTTCTCCCCGTTCCATTTTTCGTCTCCGCAGCCCTTGCTTTCTGCTCCAGAGAATCCTGAGTGCAAGGCCACCTCCAACCCTTAAGTTTCCAGTATTGGGGGGGTTTAGACCCTAAAATGGAGTGTGGACCTCAACACCGTTTTTCCCATAGCTCCCACGGCTTGAACCAGTCCTATCTGGCTTCTTGCTTCCAACCTTTGAAGTACAATGGAGTGATTCAACTTTTCGCTTTCTGAAACTGGCCCTCGATGAGATTCGTGGTACCCGCAAAACCCATTGCTTGCTCTCTTGTTGCTGTTAGATTCGTTTTTTGTTTGTTTGTTTGTTTTGTTTTGTTTTTTGCAAAGGAAAGAAAAAAGGGTTTCGTCATGAGCGGTATCCTGCCTTCAGAGCACGACTATCTGGGGGTCTGAATCATAACCTGGGGTTTGTGGGTGAGACAGAGAGCTTGAGGGGTAGTACTCTCTTGACCTGGTGATACAGTAGCCAATGGCTGGCCGAGTGCCGCAGAAAATCGTCAGAGAGTTGCACCACAGGCGCCTGCTGATTGGTCCTGAGTAAATCACCAGTAGTGACGGCGGACCAGTGACTGATGAGACACAACCCTTTCCCGGGGATGGGGGTCGTGTGGCGGAGGAGGGGCGTGGTCACCGTCCACCCACCTGCTCTTCTAGTTTTACCTGCCTTCCGAACACCTGGTGCTCCCACTCAGATGAAAACGCCTTTTATCTCTTTACACCACAAGATTCTCTTACCCAGATAGAGTCTCAATGAAAAGTTGACCTTGAACTGAAAATACTGCTTACATCTCTGAGATTTCTGAGGAAGATTATACTGCAAGGGTCATTTCCGCAAACACCTGGCTAGGTCATGGGAGCTAGCCCACAGCTAGACTTTTCATAGTTGATTGTCTCTTTCATTCCTGTTGGTAAGGAAAAGAAAGAGCTCAGTGGAGGTCCTTATACGTTGTTGCTCCTGGAGCTAAAACCGAAAGGATATGAGAAACTGAGCAAGGAGGCATTTCTCTGAGAAGGAAGATAAACTTCGGTGAGCACCATGAGTTAGTTTGCTTCCTATCGGCCTGTGTACACTAAGCAGGTAGTGTTAGTGGCTAGGAGTGTGTGCTTTGCAACTCCCACGTTCAAATTTCTTTAAAATTGTATCTCCTGGTCAAGAGATTCTTTTTACTTGAGTCTTGAGATTTGCAGAGAAGAAAAAAACCAATCTGAGACCTGTTAATCCCTGTTTGTGCGTTCATTTCTTTGGAAAAGAAGGATAGTATAGTGCTTAGGAACAAGGACACTCAACTAGCTCCTCTTTGCACTGGTTTATGTCTCTTATTGAATAATTTAAAAAACTTTTAATGTTTATTTTTGAGAGAGACAGAGTGGGGGACGGACAGAGAGAGGGGGAGACACAGAATTTGAAGCAGGTTCCACACTCCAACCTGTCAGCACAGAGCTGGACATGGGGCTGGAACTCACAAACTAAGATGATGACCTGAGCAGAAGTCAGAAGTTTAACAGACTGAGCCACCCAAGCTCCCCTAATTTATGTCTTTTCTTTGTCTTATTATTTTTTTTATGTTGATTTATTTTTGAGACAGAGAGAGACAGAGCTTGAAGTGGGGAGGGTCAGGGAGAGAGGGAGACACCGATTCCGAAGCAGGCTCCAGGCTCTGAGCTGTCAGCACAGAGCCCGATGCGGGGCCCGAACCCACGAACCGCGAGATCATGACCTGAGCGAAGTCAGACGCTTAACCAACTGAGCCACCGAGGCGCCCCTCTGTCTTATTTTTAATTGTGCGAGTGCGCATGTTTCTGTTTCTGTGTTTCGCCCCAGGTTGACAAGCTTTCATAATTTTAGCTTTTTTGTTGGGTTAGCTGTATATCAAGGCCATAAAGTGACAGTTGTGGACAGATTGACATAAGTGGATCAGTTTTTGCTTTTCGTAGGCTGAGTCTTGTGATTCCCTAAGTCTGTCAAAGAGCTAAAACTGAAGCCAGGTACCTCGATAATCAAATATTTATCTAGTTGTTATACTGCAGGGGGCAGCTCTAAGGCTTGCCATTACAATGAAAGCACTTTTGTTCCTGAGCAAGAGCAGAAAACTTTTCTTCAAACTTCCTTAAATCTATGAAGGGACAGCACTAGAAAGAACCAAAACAAACCTTAGCTTTGGGGTTGGAAGACATGGGGGTTGCAGGAGCCTCTGGCCAGGTCAAGGAAAATGAAGAACTGATGAGCTCTCCTTCCCTCTCTACAGAAAAATGCTGTCTAGCGGGGTGTGTACATCAACTGTCCAGCTTTCTGGGAAGGTGGCTATGGTCACTGGAGCCAACACAGGCATTGGAAAGGAGACAGCCAAAGACCTGGCTCAAAGAGGCAAGCTCATCTGCTTCTAATTCCCTCCTGCTACTGCCATTTTATCCCTCACAAGGATGACCATGCTCATTATTTCCTCCTAATCTTGGCATTCAAGAACTTTCCAAGTGTCTCACAGATTCACTGGTCTCAACTTAGTATAATGTTCTACATATAATGGACAGTTAGTGAATATTATTTATTTTTCCTTTTTGATTTGCTCACCAGATACCTCTGTCATGAAGTAGAGGTAAAATTCCCATTTAAAAAAAAAAAAAAAAAACAGTAGGAAAATAACATTCATAAGTCTATAGGTCTGTAATGTCCACTCCAAAGCAGAGCTGACAATTTGTTTCTTTTATATGTTGATTGACAGGAGCCCGCGTGTATTTAGCTTGCCGGGATATCCAAAAGGGGAAATCAGTGGCCAGAGAGATCCAGACCTTGACAGGGAACCAAGAGGTGTTGGTTCGGCAACTGGACTTAGCTGATACTAAATCTATTCGAGCCTTTGCTAAAGATTTCTTAGCAGGTAAGTGTTGAGCTGGAGATTATGTTTTTGGTCTTGCAATCAACATGGCAGACTTAGCTAAAGGAAAAGGTCCTTCACCGTCTTTAATATGTAGAAATACTAGATCATTTATAATAAAAAACTTTCATTTGTAGCTGACTCCTTAGTAACAAAGGGGAATCCTCAAGAGGCAGAAACAAAAAAAATAAATTTAAAAAGTCATAGCAATGCGTGGCACCTGGGTGGCTCAGTCAGTTAAGCATCTGACTCTGGATTTCAGGCCTGGTCATGATCTTATAGTTCATGGGATCGAGGCTGACATTAGGCTCTGCGCTGACAGCATGGAGCCTGCTTGGGATTCTCTCTCCCTCTCTCTCTCTCTGCTCCTCCCCATTCTCTGTTTTTCTCTTTAAAAATAAATAGGTAAACATTAAAAAAAAAAAAAGAAAAGTCCTAGTAGTGCATAAGAACTAAAGCCAAAAATCTCATGGGAGTATCTGAACTCAATATGAGCTTTAGGATCTGGAGTCTAAGCACTCATACAGGGACAGGAGATAAGGCCTTACTTAGGCCCTGAGAGCTGAGGAGCTGTATCTCAGATTCCACATAAGGTTGGGATTCATGAAAAGACATCTTGTCCATGATAAAGAGGTATAAAAATACCCTAGGCAACCAGCTCTAAGACGTGACAAAAAAGCTCATCTTCTCTTCAGGACATAGATGGTTAGAGAGTCATCTGCAAGATATTAGAACCTCAAGTTGGCATCATCTATGGGGAGAATTTTTTTTTTTTTTTACAAATAGTTTATTGTCAAGTTGGTTTCCATATAATACTCAGTGCTCATCCTCACAAGTGCCCTCCTCCATGCCCATCATCCCCCCTCCCACACACACCCATCAGTCCTCAGTTTGTTCTCAGCACTCAAGAGTCTCTCATGGTTTGCATCTCTCCCTTATGGGGGAGAATTTATTACATCACCAAATGGTGTAAGAATCTGGAGCTGATGAATTAACATAAAACCCTGTAGAATCACATCAAAATCAAATCCAAGAGTACTCTGTAGGCCTATCCCCTCATAACACAGGGACCTTGACGCCTCTAGGTAAACAACTTCTGCTGATATGAGCTTATAGTTAGAAATTAAAAACCACATGAGAAAACAAACCATGAGAAAGAGTTATCATATGTAACAAAGAGGTGAAACGAGTTTTCTTTTGGTGCCTTTTGGAGTTCTCCAGTAGCAGGGGTGCATACAAAACATCATTTTTTCTCTTGCCTAAAATCTTCCTAAGATCTTCTTGGGAAGTCTTTCTATTAGGAGAGGTGGGCAGAACACCCTCCTTAACTGGAAAGATCATAAAGGCCACTTGGTTTTATGAGATGGAATTTTGCTCTATGGTAAAAGGATGTAGGATTCAACTAAAGTCTTAAACAATGAAAAACAATACAAAATACATATGAAGGGGAAATGGAGGAAAGATTGAAGCCATGGACCCCCATTTTCAAGGCCTGGGTGTGTAAGGCAGATTTCTTAGGTGTAACTGCCATGGCTGGCTGCATCCACACTACATCTCCTCTTTCCTACAGAGGAAAAGCATCTTCACATTTTGATCAACAATGCAGGAGTGATGCTGTGTCCCTACTCTAAGACAGCAGACGGCTTTGAGATGCACATGGGAGTCAATCACTTGGGTAAGAAATCTGGTCTCATCACAAAGCTGGAGGAAACCTAAAGTGCTCCTTGGAAAACTTAGGGGTCAGACTGAGCTGTCCTTGTGGTGTGATTGGACACGGGGCCCTAAAAGACCATAAGTGAATAGTGAATACTATGGTCCTGGCTGAAAACCCAGGGATAAAATTGAGGCCCACTCGAGGCTCCACCTACTTTTTAATCTGTGATTCAGATTAAATTCACTTTGGGGTATTTTTGAATGGCCTAATTGAACTGGGGACTGTGTTGCTTTCTTTGTAGTGATCCTCACGGCCAGCATTAGGTAGAGGCCGTCTGCTCTTAAAGAGTGATATTAATCAAAGTTGGAAAAAGACAGGACTTCATATTCACATGTTCCAGATCCCTTTCATGGAAGGATGGCTGCCTTATTTTCCTAATCCCTCACTGAGCTTGTTCTGTAGGTGATAATGAATTAATGAGGCAAAAAGCCTTATTCCTGAATTCTCTGCAGGGCCCACCACTACTCCCTTTCCCCTGACATTGGCCTTGAACTCTGTTAATTCTAGTTTTTCTTGTAGGTCACTTCCTCCTGACCCATCTGCTGCTAGAGAAGCTGAAGGAATCAGCTCCATCAAGGATAGTGAATGTGTCTTCCCTAGCGCATCACCTGGGGAGGATCCACTTCCATAACCTGCAGGGTGAGAAGTTCTACAATGCAGGTCTGGCCTACTGTCACAGCAAGTTAGCCAACATTCTCTTCACCCAGGAACTGGCCCGGAGACTTAAAGGTAGGCTTAGAAGAAATGAATATAGAGATATAAGTCAATGGGAAGTAGCAAAAAGCCAAGGGAATACATTGTTTTCTGGAGCCCATCCCCTGGACAAAATCTGTTTCCATGACTATAACTGGGTATTATTTTAGTAAGTAGCCCACAACTGAATATTGGAGGTGGCTGGCAGGAGATGGGGAAATTCTGACTTTGAGTTGTAAGGCTTAACTTTAGTACTTACTAGCCATGTGACTTGTAGCAAGCTACTTAACTTTTCATGACTTATTTCCTCATAAGTAAAATGGGATTACTTTATAGGTTATTGTTCTCATTAAGTCAGGCCTCAAGAGCAAGCAAGATTTTTTACTGATAGTGAGACTAGATAGAAGGGAGGGACCTGAACTGGCACTAGATACAACCATTAGGATAAAACAGGTGCTAGGACTCTGGTGGGCGGGGGAGGGGGGAGGGGGGAAGGATGTTGCTCTTTAACAGCAAAAGGTTAAGTAAGAGAAATGCATGCTTGAAGACGGGATTCTCCAATCACAAATACACAGAGGTCCTTAGCACTGTCTACTCTGAATTTTCAATAAAAAGAAAGGTAATCCAGGGTGGACAGCTGGGGTTGCTTAGGAGTTGAGGCAGGCAGAATTTTGGCTCAGGGAATCAGACACAGGAGTCCCATTGTTGGAATAGGATCATCAAACTATGTGAACAGCTATGAGATGGGGAGAGAGGAAGCTGTGGTCAGCTCACTTCATATGCCCAGTCTATGCCAGGGCATGACATCCTTTATCAGCTCAGGAGGGATCAGAGTAACTGGATGGCGAACACTATCCAAAGGGTTGGTCAGGGAGCTAGGGTGCCCTGGATGTGGAGTGATGGGCCCAGCCATGAGGATCCAGATACACAAGTGAGGAAGCCTGAGAGATGTGAGGATTAGGTGGGAGACAGCTGTGGTACAGTGAAGGAGACCTGGGCATAACAGAGGAGTCATTCATTCGACCATTCAGCAGTCAGGTATTCAGTGTCCATGCTTTTCAATGGCACTGATATGGGGCTTGGGGATGGAGTCGTGCCCAATACAGGTACAGTACCTTCCTTGATTTGGATTATATCCACTGGGGGAGGGAGATAATTAACAAGTATTTACACAGCTATCACATGTAAAATTAGTCTAAGGATACATGAATAATTCTCTTTGTAATAAGTTCAAATAATACAGAGTTAAAAGTGAAAAAAAAAAGCTTTACTTAATCCCCTTCCCCCATTCTTCTTTCTCCCCTTGAAGAACCACTGTGAACAACTTCATGTGCACCTGTCAAATCATTTTTTATGCATTTACATAAGTATGCGTCATACATAAGGAACTGAAATCCAACACAATATCTTGGAGATCTTTCCACGTTGTGCATACAGACTTACCCCATTCCTTTTATTGGCTGTGTTATATTTTACCGTATAGATGTGCCTCGGTGTATTTATTCATTTCCTTAACAACATCTGGATTGTTTCCTTTCTGTTGTTGTTTAATTATAATTGTGGTAAATACTATAAAAGGGAAAGTATAAGGATCTATAACGGATTGGCGGGGGTGCTTATTCAGTCTGAGGGATCAGGGATTTCTCTAAAGAAATGAGTTGTAAGCTAAGCCTTTATATAAGATGATTAGAAATTAAATGAGTTACAGAGTGGGTGGGATGAGTCATCTGAGGAGATTGAGGAACATTCCAGGCAGAAGGAAGGGAATGCACAAAAGTCTGGGCTCAGTTTGAGAAATTGAGAGGCTGCTATGGTTAAAGTATAGAAAGCAAAGGGAAGAGAAATCTGACCTGAGACTGGTGAAGTCAATAGAGCCAGAATCCTTAGAGGCTATGGTAAGGATTTTGGTGGAAAGAGCAGTGGAAAACCTTTCAAATGGGGGCAGGGCTATGTACAGCAATGATTTCTGTAGTCTAGGTGATTGATGACAGTAGCTTGGACTAGAGTGGTAGAGATGGAGGGTAGTGGCCACTCCTAAGAGATGTTTAGGATGGGAAAACTCTAAAGCTTGTTGAGTATGGTAATGTGGGGAATCATCAAGAATTGCTCTGTGTGCCTGCCTGGTCTGGAGTTAGGGAATACTGCAAGATCCAGGTTTGGCTTTAAAAAGTATGAAGTTAGTTTTGGACCTATGTGTCTGCATTACTATGGATCATGTAGAGTAGATGTGAAGTTGGAAATAATATATATCCACAGTCCTTTGTCTGCAATTATGAAATCCACAAAGACCTGAAAATTCCGTTTTTTCAGAAGCTTGACACCAAAGTTCGTTTGGCAACAAAATCTCACCTGTACCAGTGTCATATTATCTTTATGAAATCAATAAAAATTTGGAAACCTCTTTGGTCCCAAGGTTCTAGTGAAGAACTGGGGATCTCATATAGCACATGCACAAGTGTCATTTAGCACCTACTATGTACCAGATACTGTTCTAGGCTCTTGTACATATGAACTCATTTAATCCTCAGAACAACTTTGTGAGGTGCAGATATAAGGATAATCCCCATTTTAAGAGGAAACTGAGTCACAGCATCGGGAGCTTCCTCAAGGTCACACAGCTAATGAGTGGTAAAGCTAGGATTTGAAACTGGGCAGTCTGCGCACAAAGTTCATGCTCTAACCACTACATTACACTGCCTCTCATAGTCAGTTAAGAGTTCAAAGGAGTATAATGTACATAAAAATATGCATACCATAAAGTTATAGACAGGGATTTTAGCAAGCCATGAGAACTCCAACATTTAAAGTTTGAGTAGAAGATGATGAACTGGTCCAGGAAGGAAGCTAAGAGGAAGCCACTAGAAAGCATAGGAAAATCAGGAGTGTGGGGTCATGGAAGCCAATAAAAAGGCAGCTTTGAGAAAGAAGTAGTCAGTAGTGTGAAGTGCTGCTAAGAGGTTGAGTCCTGGGTCTACTGTTTCCTAACAGTTAATAACCTCTTTGATATTTGCCTGTGAAATGGGGAGATAGAAATTTCTGTGAGTAAGGCTTGTAATACTATTGGGGGAAGGGAGTCTTCATGGAGTCAAATGTTTATTCACGTCCTCTGCTCTCTTCAGCCATGTGGCAATATCAAGTTCTGTCTTCCTCTCTCCAAATGGCACCGCCCCCCATTAGGTTCTGGCGTTACGACGTATTCTGTACACCCTGGCACAGTCAACTCTGAATTGGTTCGGCACTCAACTTTCATAAAGTGGATGTGGTGGCTTTTCTCCTTCTTCATCAAGACCCCTGAACAGGGAGCCCAGACCAGCCTGTACTGTGCCATAACAGAAGGTCTTGAGATTCTAAGTGGGCATCATTTCAGGTATGACTATATCTGTTTTTGAAGATGGGGTTTCATTGCTCAAAGGAAATAATTTGGATTTGTCTGGTATACTATACTCCTCTTATAAAGTACATTATGCAACATAGCTTTTGTCTTTTTTTTTAAACAGTTGAATGTGGGTTTTTTCTAAGTTTATTTTTTTTGAGAGAGATAGAGAGCAAGTGGGGGAGGGGCAAGGGGGTGTGGAGACAGAGGATTCCAAGCAGTCTCCACACTGTCAGCGCAGAGTACAATATAGGGTTTGAACTCATGATCCATGATATCATGACTTGAGCTGAAATCAAGAGTCAGATGCTTAACCAACTGAGCCATCTTTCTTTTCTTTAATGTTTATTTTTGAGAGAGAGAAAGAGAACACAAGCAGGAGAAGTGCAGAGAGAGGGGGGGACAGAGGATCCAAAGTGGGCTCTGTGCTGATATCAAATAGCCCCATGCAGGGCTAGAACTCACAAACCATGAGATCATGGCCACCCAGGGGCCCTAGCTTTTGTCTTTTCACTAGAGTTTTTACCTTTAAGAGGACCCATTAACATTTTTCGTGGTACTTCTAGATTTGACCCATTGACATTTTTCGCGGTACTTCTAGGTCTGATTTTCTCCATGCCATCTTTTATTATGCTTTCTGGTTGTTTTCTTCCTACTTTTTCTTATGTCCATCCAGTTTTATTTGTCCCTTTTTGGACTCCTGGTTTTTTTTTTCTTACATTAAAAATAAATTTTGTTCTATTGTCTTCAGGACTAAAATAGTATCAGTGGACTCCCTTCTTGAATAAGTGAAGACTTTTAAAACTTCCGATTGTAGAGGGTTTTGAATATACACAGTAGTAGATAAAATAGCATGTTGAATCCCACAGTATAGCCTCCATAACCATTAAGCCATGGCTAGTACTCTTCCATCCCATCTTCCAGCCCTTCCCATATATTTTTCCTCTCACATTATTATTATTATCTTTTAATGTTTATTTATTTATTTATTTATTTATTTTTAATGTCTTTTATTTATTTCTGAGAGAGAGAGAGAGACCGTGTGAGCAGGGGAGGGTCAGAGAGAGAGAGGGAGACACAGAATCTGAAACAGGCTCCAGGCTCTGAGCTGGCTGTCAGCACAGAGCCTGACACGGGGCTCGAACCCACGAACCACAAGATCATGACCTGAGCGAAGTCAGGCGCTTAACTGACTGAGCCATCCAGGCGCCCCAGTGTTTATTTATTTTTGAGAGAGAGAGAGACAGAACACAACCAGGGGAGGGGCAGAGAGGGAGACACAGAATCTGAAGCAGGCTCCAGGCTCTGAGCTGTCAGCACAGAGCCTGACAGGGGGCTCAAACCATGGACCATGAGAGACCATGATCTGAGCCAAAGTGGGATGCTTAACTGACTGAGTCACCCAGTCACCCCTCTTTTCACGTTATTTTAAAGTAAATCTCAGACATCACATAAGATTGAAATTGTAGCATGTTTTTACCTCCCTCTTCAAGATTATGTGGAAATAACTTGCACTTTTAGAGAAAGAGCTGCAAATAAGTTAAAATTGGAAAGAAAGGTAGATAGATTATGAAAGGCCTATAATGCCAGACTTAAAGAGGAGCCACAAAAGTTGCTCCAGTAGAAAGAGAAATAATCTGCTCTATGCTTCAGAGAAACATCCCTGCTGACTTTGTTTGATGAACAGATAAATAAGTGAGAGATAATAAGTTCCTGATTTAGGGTGATGACAGTTGGAATGTGAAGACTGATTAAAAGAGGCCATGAAGAGGCAGAATCTTTACCTCTTGATGACTAATTGAATGAGAGGTCAGGGAGGATTTGGTGACCTGGGAGTCAAGCCTGACTTACTAGGAGGTTGATAATGACATTAACTACGACAGCAGAATTGGAAATATAGTGTGTATAGCTTAGGGTTCTCTGATTCCAAAGCAGTGGAAACAGACTGAAACCAATTTAAGCAAGAAGGGTTTAATAAATATTTTAATATTTATTAAAATATGGGGGTTCTCCCAGGTCCAAAGAGCCGAGCTTAGAACAGAGTGACCAGTCAGCTGGCTGGGGCACTGCTACTGGAATGAGTATTATGCCAATTATCTTTAGTCTTTTTTTTGTTGCTCACCATTTGCTGTCTAGCAAGGAAGCACTAGGTCTTCCATTCTCACATCCTCACCCCCTTGGTTAGGGGAAGATAGGCACTTGATTAATGGGCTTTTCAAACTGTGGGAAAGAGGTAATTCCACAGAAAGGAATCAGGTTGCTGTTGCCAAAAGAATGTGGATTTCATCAGTTGCCCAGCATGTAATAAACCTGAATCTATACATGTTGAGTGTATTATCCATAAGACATGGAGTAGAAATGTATGGCAAATAGTTGGAAATGTGGGTCTGAAATTCAGAAAGATAAATTAATACAGTTTTATACACTAGAATGATTTTCCATGAGTGACTGGATTCTTCTTCCCTGGAAATTTTAAGGATTTAATTGAATAAAGAAAGCCAGCCTCAAATCCATGACTTAGTAAATATTTAATTGCCTTTTGAAGAGCCTTTGCAGTGCCACAGGTTCTCAGTTGTAAGCATTTTGAAGATCCAAAAGCAGCTGTATTGACCACTATCAAGAAATGAACTTAAGTCTGTCTTGACGGAAGCATTAGAAACTTTGCACTAGTTTTTCTTCTTGACTGAAAACACAAACTTACTTTTTGTCTCTATGGATTTGCCTGTACTGGACATTTCATATAAGTGGAATCATATAATATGTGGTCTTTTGTGACTGACTTTTTTCTCACTTTGCAAAATGTGTTCAAGGTCATCCATGCCAAAGCATTTATCAGTATATCATTCCTTTTTATTGCCAAATAATATTTCATTTTGTGGATATACCACATTTTATTTATCCATTCGTTAGTTGGTAGGCATTTTGGTTAATCACTTTTTGGTTAATTGAATAATGATGCTATGAATATTCATGTACAGATTTTTCTTTTCTTTTTTCAAATTTTTTTAATGTTTATTTATTTTTGAGAGAGACACACAAAGTGTGACTGGGTGAGGGTCAGAGAGAGACAGAGACACAGAATCTGAAGCAAGCTCCAGGCTCCAAGCTGTCAGCACAGAGCCCTACGTGGGGCTCGAACCCATGAACTGTGGGATCATGACCTGAGCTGAAGTCAGCTGCTTAACCGACTGAACCACCCAGGTACCCCTTCTGTATAGATTTTTCTATGGAGATTTCTCTTGGTTTATATACCGAGAAATGGAAACCCACTGGAATATGGGTCATATTAACTCCATGTTTAACTGTTGAGGTATTGTCAGGCTGTTTTCCAAAGTGGCTACACCATTTCTTGTTGCCATCATCAGTGTATGAAGGCTCCAACTTCTCCCTCATACACTGTCTTTACTTGCTTACACGTGCTTACGCTTCTTATTGTCTATCCTTTAAAAAAATTTTTTTAAATATTTATTTTTGAGAGAGAGAGACAGAGGGGGAGGGCAGAGAGAGACAGAGACACAGAATCTGAAGCAGGCTCCAGGCTGTGAACTGTCAGCACAAAGCCCGATGCAGGGTTGAACTCATGAACTGCGAGATCATGACCCAAGCCCAAGTTGGACACTTAACCAACTGAGCCACCCAGGCACCCCTCTGTCCTTTGATTTTAGCAATTATAGTAAATATGAAGTAATTTTTCTATTTATGTTCTTCTATGCTCATTATGGTTTTCACTTGCATTTTCTTGCTAGTGATGTTAAGAATCTTTTTGTGTGCTTATCATCCATTTGTTTGTCTTTGTTGGAGAAATGTCTATTCATATCCTTTGCCTATTTTCAAAATGGATTATTGGTCTTTTTATTGTGTAATTGTAGTGATTCTTTATATAGTCTGGATGCAAGTCCCTTATCAGATGTGTGATTTACAAATATTTTGTCCCATTCTTTGGTTTGTCTTCTTACTTTCTTTATGGTGTTTTCTGAAGCAGAGAAGTTTTTGAGGAAGTCGAACTTATTTTTTTTTCTTTTGTCACTTGTGCTTTTGGTGTCCTGTCTAAGAAACCATTGCCCAACTAAAAGGCACAAAGAATTACCACTATGTTTTCTTCTAACAGTTTTATAATTTGAGCATTACATTTCAGTCTCTGATTCATGTAACTTTTATATATGGCATGAGGTAGGGTCCCCCTTCATTTTTGTATGTGGATATCCAGTTGTCCAAGAACTGTTTGTTGAAAAGATTATTCTTTTCCTATTGAATTTCCTTGGTAGTTGTATTCAGACTCCTTGAGCTGCAATAGCAGAATACCAGAAATTTATTTTCTTACAGTTCTGGAGGAAAACAGTTTTCTTTCGGTTTAAGATCAAGGTACCAGCGACCTCATCAAGATTTAAAGCTTCTGCACAGCCAAGGAAACAACCCAGAAAATTAATAGGCAACCAACGGAATGGGAAAAGATAGTTGCAAATGACATATCAGATAAAGGGTTAATATCCAGAATCTATGAGGAACTCACCAAACTACACGCCCGAAAAACAAACAACCCAGTGAAGAAATGGGCAGAAGATATGAACAGACACTTCTCCAAAGAGGACATCCAGATGGCCAACAGACACATGAAACGATGCTCAGCATCCCTCCTCATCAGGGAAATACAAATCAAAACCACACTGAGATACCACCTCACGCCAGTCAGAGTGGCTAAAATGAGCCAATCAGAGAACTCTAGATGCTGGCGAGGATGTGGAGAAACGGGCACCCTCCTACACTGTTGGTGGAAATGTAAACTGGTACAGCCCCTCTGGAAAACAGTGTGGAGGTTCCTCAGGAAACTAACAATAGAACTCCCCTATGACCCAGCAATAGCACTGCTAGGAATTTACCCAAGGGATACAGAAATGCTGAGGCATAGGAGCACATGTACCCCAATGTTCATAGCAGCACTCTCCACAATAGCTAAAACATGGAAAGAGCCTAAGTGTCCATCAACAGATGAATGGATCAAGAAGATGTGGTTTATCTATACCATGGAATACTACATGGCAATGAGAAACAATGAAATCTGGCCACGTGTAGCAACATGGATGGACCTTGAGGGTGTTATGCTGAGCGAAATAAGTCAGGCAGAGGAGGACAAATATCATATGTTTGCACATATTGGAGGATTAGGAGGAACTTGACGGAGGACCAAGGGGGAGAAGAAGGGCGGAAATGGTGGGGGAAAGGGAGAGAGGCAAACCATGAGAGACTCTTGAATGCTGACAAAAACTGAGGACTGATGGATGTGGGGGGGTGGAGGGATGGGCATGGAGGAGATGGAGGAGGGCACTTGTGGGGATGAGCACTGAGTGTTATGTGGAAACTAATTTGACAATAAACTATTTGTAAAAAAAAAAAAAAAAAAGAAAGTCACTAGGACAGTAGACTTTAAAAGTTCTCATCACAAGAGAAAAAAATGTATGTGTAGTGATGGATGTTAACTGGATCTATTGTGTGATCATTTCACAATGTACGCAAACATCGAATCATTATGTCGTACACCTGAAACTAATGCAATGTTACTGTCAATTATATCTCAATGTTTTAAAACCCTAATCAAACTCTACTTGAGCTGTTCAATTCTATATGCAGTCTGAGGCAACAAGAGTGTGGATTCTGTAAGGCTTCAGTGCCAGTTGGAATCAGGAGGGAGAGTAAATTAAGTCTGTAGGAGTGGGGTGTGACGGAAAGTCTGATCTTAATAATCATTTTCTTCCCTTCTCTGGGACCCATTTTCCTATTCTTTAACTGTTCTAAAAGATTTTATTTTTTCGTCATCTCTGCACCCAACCTGGGGCTCGAACTCACAACCCCGAGATCAAGAGTCATACACTCTGCCAACTGAACCAAATGGACGTCCCTCCTATTCTTTAAAATAAAGCTGAACACATGTATTCACAGAACTGTGGAGAAGATGGTTATCAATCAAATGATACAGTCAAACCTTTGTTTAATTTTGCCAACAAGGATCAATGGGGAAGAATGCCAAGTGGAAGGATCCACCCAAATCTTACTTTAACCTTAATCTCTAGCACCTAAACCTCTAACTCCCCCTTCTTCACTGCCAATGTCCACTTCAGTCCAAGGATCATTTCTGA
This sequence comes from Proteles cristata cristata, assembly GCA_017311185.1. Lineage (NCBI taxonomy): Eukaryota > Metazoa > Chordata > Mammalia > Carnivora > Hyaenidae > Proteles > Proteles cristata. The sequence goes on along the minus strand of JAESUZ010005618.1, from coordinate 477,843 downwards.
AGGCCTTCATCAGCAGGAGGTACAAAGATTAATAGCACATCTTTTTCTGTCAGTGGGGAACTTCAAGTCCTTCCCTGGAAGATTTCCCTGTAGTCATAAAGCATTTTGTGTATATCTTTAGGACATAATTTCTTGTGTATATCTTATGAAAATGATTATCCCACTAAACCTGGAGGAAACACGACCCTCACACCCCCCAGACTGCAAGCTTTCATACAGTAATGTTTATGTCTTATTCAACTTTGTACCCTCAACTTTGTTTAATGCCCGCCACAAATTCATGCCGCATTGTTGTTTTGCTGGTGCTTCTTTGTTTTTCTGAATTGAAGATAATTAGAAAAACAATATCATTAGCAAAGTCATTGAATTTAAGTCATTGTGGTTTTCCCCAAAAGAAAAGTTGTGTTTTATTTCTTTTTTTTTTTTTAAATGTTTTATTTATTTCTAGGAGAGAGGAAGACAGCGTGAACAGGGGAGGGTCAGAGAGAGAGGGAGTCACAGACTGAAACAGGCTCCAGGCTCTGAGCTGGCAGTCAGCACAGAGCCCGACGCGGGGCTCGAACCCACGAACCGCGAGATCATGACCCAAGCGAAAGTCGGACGCTTAACCGACTAAGCCACCCAGGCGCCCCTTGTTGTGTTTTATTTCTAATGCATACACACACACACACAAGTTGGTAAATATAGGCTAGTTACCGTCATGAACATATCCCGTGCTATGGCTTGCATTTTTTACACTGATATGGTGGGTTGTTTATCAGATTAAGATAGTGTACTCCTATTTCCCTTCCACTTTTCCACATGGACTGCTTGGAACAATTAGAAGCCTCACAACTCCCCGTTCTTTCCTGTAAGAAAGAGTCATGCTTTGTTTCTTTGGGTTCCTTTTTCCTGCCATAAACTCATCTCTAGTAGAGTAGGGCTTCTGCTGGTCCTGGACAAAGTCTTTCAAGTTTTTAAACACCCCCAAACTGTGAAAATCTTTAAGAAATCTTTAAGAAAAAATATTTCTAAATATAAGTGAATACATACCATACGTATGAGAACTGGTCTTGAAATTCAAAAGAGAAACTGGCTGTGAGTCATGTACTTTTGTCCCAAGAGAGAATTCTCTTTCATGTATTACAGTTACAGAAAGTGAAAGAAATCTTTTGATGTCAGTGCCAACATATTCCGATTTAAATTTAGGTTTTAGTTTAAAATATTATTTCTCAAGCAGGAAGTAAGCTGAGGATACTAAAGGGATGCAACCTTTAATGGAAAAGAGCACTTCTGTACAAAAAATGTAATTTCAGTGGCCTAGAATTGTTACATTCCTTAAGAGGATAACTTTTATGAAAACCTATAGGAAATGAAAATGAAAATTCCAATGAAGTAATCTATGCATGTGCCTGGTAAAGAGGCTGGAATGTGATAGACAGTAAATGTTCACTCTTAACTCTCTGCCCTGCCTAAAAGAACTAAGATCATGGCAGATAATTATTGAATTTGAACACAGTGCTCTTTACCTAAACTACCTCAATAAATCATCACCAAAACTCCAAAAAAAAAAAGATCAAGGTGCCAGCAAGGTTGATTTCTGGTCTCTTCCTGGCTTGCAGAGGGTTGCCTTCTTGCTGTGTCCTCAGATGACTTTTACTCTGTGTGTGCACACTCCCAGTGTCTCCTCTTATAAGGACACTAGTCTTATTAAATTAGGGCCCTACCTTTATGACCTTAGTTAACCTTAATTATCTCCTTAAAAGCCCTTCCTTCACATATAATCACCTTGGAGATTTAGGGATTAAACATATGGATTTTGGGGGACATAATTCAGTCCATAACAGATTTATCAAAAATCAGTTGGCCATACAACTAATCTTTGACAAAGTGGGAAAGAGTATCCAATGGAAAAATACAGTCTCTTTAACAGACGGTGTTGGGAGAACTGGACAGCAACATGCAGAAGAATGAAACTAGACCACTTTTCTCACACCATACACAAAAATAAACTCAAAATGGATAAAGGACCTGAATGTGAGACAGGAAACCATCAAAACCCTAGAGGAGAAAGCAAGAAATGACCTCCTTGACTTAAACTGCAGCCATTTCTTACTTGACACGTCCCCAAAGGCAAGGGAATCAAGAGCAAAAATGAACTATTGAGACCTCATCAAGATAAAAAGCTTCTGCATGGCAAAGGAAACCATCAATAAAACTAATAGGCAACTGACAGAATGGGAAAAGATGGTTTTTCATTGCAAACGATATTGCAAACGACATATCAGATAAAGGTCTAGTATCCAGAATCTTCACCAAACTCCACACCCAAAAAACAAATAATCCAGTGAAGAAATGGGCAGAAGACATGAACAGACACTTCTCCAAAGAGGACATCCAGGTAGCCAACAGACACATGAAACGATGCTCAGCGTCCCTCATCATCAGGGAAATGCAGATCAAAACCATACTGAGACACCATCTCACGCTGGTCAGAGTGGCTAAAATGAACAAATCAGGAGACTATAGATGCTGGCAAGGACGTGGAGAAACGGGCACCCTCCTACACTGTTGGTGGGAATGTAAGCTGGTGCAGCCACTCTGGAAAACAGTGTAGGTTCCTCAAAAATTAACAGTAGAACTCCCCTAGGACCTAATAATATCACTGCTAGTTTACCCAAGGGATACAGGAGTGCTGATGCAGAGGGTCACATGTATCCCCCGATGTTCATAGCAGCACTTTCAACAATAGCCAAATCATGGAAAGAGCCTAAGTGTCCATCAATGGACAGATGGGTCAAGAAGATGTGGTTTATTTATACAATGGAATACTACATGGCAATGAGAAAGAATGAAACCTGGCCATTTGTAGCAACGTGGATGGAACTTGAGGGTGTTATCCTGAGCGAAATAAGTCAGGCAGAGAAAGACAGATACCGTATGTTTTCACTTACAGGTGGATTATGAGAAACTTAACGGAGGACCATGGGAGAGGAGAAGGGGAAAAATAGTTGGGGAGAGGGAGGGAGGCAAACCATGAGAGACTCCTGAATACTGAGAACAAGCTGAGGGCTGATGATGATGGTGGGGGTGAAGGGAAGGGAGGTGATGGGGCATAGAGGAGGGCACTTGTTGGGATGAGCACCGGGTGTTATATGGAAACCAACTTGAGAATAAACTATGAAAGAAAAAAAAAACTAGATCTAAACAGAGGCAATTTATCAAGAAACCACAGTTTAAATCAGACCATTAGTCTGTCAGCATGGAAGTGAAAAATAAAAACATGGAAGTAAAAAAAAAAAAATCTGTATTATAATAAATTATGGGTTTATACTTTTCTTTAATGTCCTGTCATTATCAAGATTTGTATCACAACTATTAGCATTATAAAGAATTTATTTTCTAAAAAAAAAAAAATCAGTTGGCCACAAATGTAAGAGTGCTTCTAACTTTTTAATTTTTTCTGTTCATTTCTATGTCTATCCTTAGGCCAGTAGAATAGCCTTTGTAATAAGTTTTGAAATTGGTCTTTTACATATACTGATTGATACTACCCAGAATCCTACTGGAAATATCAGCATGATAACCATGCTGGCGCCATAACCACACTTAAGTAGCTTTTACTGTGGTATTTGAATACATTTTACAGCATGTCACAGCTTATGACACTCAGCACTTTCCATTGTGTCCATTGTGTCATTTACTCTTCATTGTAACCTTGGAAAGAACATATGGCATACACAAAGCCTTCAGAGGCTTACAGAGGCCAACTCAGTCATACAAAGCCTTTTGGTTCTCAGTGATGGGCTTTTTACTCAACAGTGGCAGGTTGTACTGGTCATGCTGGTGAGTTCCCTTAAACAGAGGTACTAAGAAGGCTTGTTTTGTAAATGTGAAGATATCTTTAAGCAGTGTTTCTCAAAATTCCATGCATTTCAGAGGAAGCCGCTGAAAACAGATAACTGGGATTCAACCCTATTCTGATTCAGCAGGTTTGGATGGGGCCTGACAACTGGCATTTCTAACAAGCTTCCTTCCAGATGATGAATCCTGCTAATCCGTAACCCACTCTTTGATTAGCACCGTCTTGACGGACATAGTGTTTGGAGTTTCCTTCATGTACTTATTTTAGATTTGCCAACTTTCCTTTTCATCTTCAGAATTTGTTTAGAATGTCTGGAAGCAGTTTTCTTAAAATAGTATAATTTTTTTAAAAAATTGTTTTTTAACATTTATTTATTTTTGAGAGACAGAGAGAGACAGAGCATGAGCAGGGGAAGGGCAGAGAGAGAGGGAGACAGAATCTGAAGCAGGCTCCAGGCTCTGAGCTCTCAGCACAGAGCCTGATGCCGGGCTCAACTCATGGACTACCAGATCATGACCTGAGCCAAAGTCGGATGCTTAACCAACTGAGCCACCCAGTGCTCCAAAATAGTATAATTTTAAAAACTGCTTCTTATGTAACTTAAAAGATTGCAGTCCATTTACTCAATCACTTTATTGAATACCTGCTGTGTACTAGATGCAGTGAATATAAAAATAAGTAAAAGGGGGCACCTGGGTGGCTCAGTTGGTGAAGCATCTGACTTTGGCTGTGGTCATGATCTCACAGTTTGTGGGTTCGAGCCCCATGTCAGGCTCTGTGCCAACAGCTCAGAGCCTGGAGCCTGCTTCAGATTCTATGTCTCCCTCTCTCACTGCTCCTCCCCCCACTTGTACTCTGTCTCTCTCAAAAATAAATATTAAAAAAAACTTTTTAAGGGGTGCCTGGATGGCTCAGCCAGTTAAGCATCTGACTTTAGCTCAGGTCATAATTTCATGGTTCATAGATTTGAGCCCTGCGTCAAACTCTGTGCTGACAGCTTAGAGCCTGGAGCCTGCTTCGAATTCTGTGTCTCCCTTTCTCTGTCTCTCCTCCTCCCCCACTCATGCTCTGTCTCTCTCTGTCTCTCAAAAATAAATAAATGTTAAAAAATTTAAAACATTTTTTTAAATGAGAAGTATTTGAGAAAATTTCTGTGAAGTGCAGAGTTTGAATATCCCTCCTGCATTTATTTGTTTAGATGTTTATATTTTTTGAGAGAGAGATAATGCGAGTGGGGGAGAGGGGCAGAGAGAGAGAAGGAGGGAGAATCTTAAGCAGGTTCCATGCTTAGTGTACAGCCCAATGTGGAGGTCAGTCCCACAACTGTGAGATCATGACCTGAGCCGAAATCAAGGGTCAGATGCTTAACCCACTGAGCTACCCAGGCACCCTGTCTCCCTCCTGTATTTAGTGGGGACTTAAAATAATTGGGATTACAGCAATGAAGAGAAGGTATATGAAATACCCATTTATTCTTACATTTCTTTTATGCTATCATCTTCTGTCTTCATTGTTTATGAAGCTAGCTTTACTTGCTATTTAAAAACAGTTATAATTCGTCGGGCTCTGTGCTGACTGCCAGCTCAGAGCCTGGAGCCTCTTTCGGTCTGTGACTCCCTCTCTCTCTGACCCTCCCCTGCTCACGCTGTCTCTCTCTCTCCTAGAAATAAATAAAACATAAAAAAATTAAAAAAAAAACAGTTATAATTGCTGGTAGACCAGAAATAATAAGCTTTGGGGGTGTTTTCCCCCCACTCCAAGCATCTGTAACCAATGTAATTTCAGCAACATGACACTATACAAGGTTCTGTGTGAACAAGCTGGACAAAGACAGGTATCAGGCAGGCACAGATATTATTGTTAAATATATACATACAGGGGCATCTGGGTGGCTCAGTTGGTTGAACATCTGGCTCTTGATTTCAGCTCAGGTCATGCTCTCACAGTTCATGGGTTCAAGCCCTGTGTTGGGCTCTGTGCTAGTGGTGAGAATTCTGATTGGGATTCTTTCTTTCTCCTCACCTCCCCTGCTCTCTCTCTCAAAACAAATAAACGTTTATATATATACATTATACACACACACATACAGATACAGCTAAATATAAAGATTAACTGCTATGCATTATCAAGCAGAGCATTCTGATCAGAGGTAATCTAGTGAGGAGATCTAAATGGTAATTACATTTTCTCTCGGGTAAGAATTGGAGAATGAAGAGATAAGACGAAGACTGGCCCTATGAAGTGCATAGAGGGCATGTCATCCCTGGGTTGTTTTTTTATCACATTCCTTGTTCCAGGCAGAGAACAGACTCTATTTTTAAACCCTATGTTTTAAGCCTTTCTCTTTCACTTCCAGTGACTGCAGTGTGGCATGGGTCTCTGCCCAGGCTCGGAATGAGACAATAGCAAGACGGCTATGGGACGTCAGTTGTGACCTGCTGGGCATCCCCATGAACTGACAGGTGGCAGCCGTTGGACTCAAGAGAAGTCTACAGCAGACTACTCAGTACTCCCTGACAAAATGATTCTCCTTCATCGTGACCAAACTATTCAGTGCAAAGAAAACAAATCTTCCAGCCTTTCCTACTTGATGTCTGACAGAAGCCCAGACTACATTGCCAGATTGATCAAAACACCTTGCATTACTTCCGATTTACTTTGCCCTTGTTACTGCCAGAGTTACAAGAGATATCATAGGATAAGATCCTCAGATGACCTGGAAGCTGATATTTGCTGTCTGAAACCTACTACCTAGGAGAACCTTAGCTATGGCAAGGTCAATTTATGGTAGTTAGGATTAGTTTCTACTCTCTTTGTTCACAAACAGTACCTCCCAACCACCATTCAACCTTCATTTCAAGAGGGCCACACTGCAGCCTCAGCTCAACTCTGAGTCACAGTGACTTGGCTCAAGAGCAGGGCTCACCCCTCACCTATTAAGAAAACCATCATATGCCAACATCTGGATTCTTTCAGAAAACTCTTAACTAAATCTGGATTATGGCCTGGCTTTATCTCTTGACAACCTAAAGCCACTGCTATTAAGACTTTCTAATATCTAGACCACAGAGAAGAGGTTCCTTTTCTAAGAAGTTTGTGGGGTTTGGAGGATGGCAGAAATTCGAGGGAAGGCAGAAATAAAAATCAAGTTTAAACTGTCATTTTCTTAGTTTCTCATTCCAGCAAGTGGGTAAAGAAAGGAGCAGTATGGGAAGATGGACCATCTACTTGACTTTAGTTACTGACCCCAGACCCACGGAGGCCTTTTTGTGCCTTAGTTTCTCTTAGAAAACCAGAAGAAGAAAAAGGCTATTTGGTGATTGTCACTGAACTTATCTTTGTGTTCTCATGTAGTGACACAGTTGGGCTTATTTTCACAAAATTCAAAATAACTACAAAGGATGAGTATTAAACGACTCTGGTGCAGGCAAATGTTCAAAGATGGAGCAAACAGTGTCATCCAGTCTTTGATACAAATGAGTAGACCTGCAAAGGAAAGTCAGTTCTGTATATATGGTTAACTACTAACCCAGAAGCATATGGGTGGCAGGGAAGAAGTCTAAAACAGAGAAAAATCCTGGAAGATAATGCATGCAGTAAAGGGACTAGTTAAGGATTAAAGAAAAAAAAACAAAAAAAACCTAAAGATGGTAATATGTAGCTATGGAAGAATTGAGGGGAAGCACCTGAATGAGCAAGACTGATATTGCACTGTCTTAACAAGCACCAATCAATCTATGTGGCAGAAAAAGACCCAAAATAAAACCCCCAATTCTTTATTTAGTGAAATTATCCTAAGGACTGCTATTAGTAATTTACAGTCAATACAGTAATCTTTCAGGGCATTTCCTTGCATTATCTTACAAGATTAAAATGTCTTTTTGCTAAAAATCTACATTTAATTTGGAGAACTTTTATTGAAATTAATTCTGCCAAAGGAAATTGGAGGAATTAGTAATGTTATCACTCATTCAGAATATGTTATTCTAATAGACTCTGATTTTCTTGGACTGACAATTACATACTCGCTTTTGGTGGGGTAAAGAGTTATAGGACCACAAGTCTTCTCATATTTGTAAATGGATATCCTTTTGTTGAATGTGTTTTGACCATCAGGGTATATATTTAGAAATGGTCATTTTATGGAAAAATTGGAAATTTTTATTAATAGTTCAGTAGCGTAACAATTATTTTACTTAATTTATGTTGAACTGTCAATGACAAATAAATTTTTAAAAATTATTTGTTATGTTTTTACTTACCTAAATAAAAGCTGTAAGAATTAGACTTTAGAGTCACCAAAAAAAAAAAAAAAAAAAAAAAAACCAACAACAAATGGACGTTTAGCTATAAGAAAATACTTTTCATTAATGAATTATGCTTATACAGTCATTTCTCTTTTTTAAGGATAATTTGTCCCAGAGCCTAACCATAGTATAGTCTCAATTCAAATGCCATTAACTTTGGTTGTGTGATAGTTGATTATTCATTCACCCATTTTCTGCTTTTTTTTTAAATTTTTTTAATGTTTTATTTATTTCTAGGAGAGAGAGAGAGAGACAGCATGAGCAGGGGAGGGTCACAGAGAGAGGGAGTCACAGACTCTGAAACAGGCTCCAGGCTCTGAGCTGGCTGTCAGGACAGAGCCCGACGCGGGGCTCGAACCCACGAACCGCGAGATCATGACCTAAGCGAAAGTCGGACGCCTAACCGACTAAGCCACCCAGGCGCCCCACCCATTTTCTGCTTTTATGATGCTTTTCAAAGATTTCTTTTTTCCATCCCATGCTATTATGTCCCCTTTTTGTACCTGCTCCTTCTGTAACAGTGCTGTGCGACTTAACTCATTACACTTCTACTAACAACCTCAGATTTTGCTATCTCTATACTCAATGAACATTAAGAGCTCAACGCATTTGTTGAATCAGGGGCCATGAATCAGTCTGATAAAAATAAAGTTCCAGGAGGTATATGAATCACCAAATCCTTCCCCCCGCCCAACGGTCATATATATTTTAACATATTTGGGGAGTTTTATATACTGGGCTGCCAAGCAAACATTTCAGAAAGGGCTTCGATAGGAAAATCATGAAATAAGTTGAAAATAGAAATTCCCTGTCATGGAACCATGAAAACCCATGTTGGAAAAAAGGGCTTTGTCATCGTTACCACATTACACGTAGTGGGAAAGATCTGATGAAGCCGAATCCACCTTGCTCACCACATTAAAAAATAACCAAGCACAGAGAGTGAATCTTTAATTCACCAATATATGCCCAGATCCGGGATAATGACTATGCTTAACATTAAACAAATACCTGTTAAGGGGTACTTGGGTGGCTCAGTGGGTCAGGCATCCGACTTCTACTCAGGTCATGATCTCCTTGTCGGGAGTCCGAGCAGGCTTTGGGCTCTGGGCTGAGAGCTGGGAGCCTGGAGCCTGCTTGGGTTTCTGTGTCTCCCTCTCTTTGGCCCTGTGCCACCCACGCTCTGTCTCTCCCTCTCTCAAAAATAAACATTAAAAAACACCTGCTGAGTGAATGAATACACTAGGCGAGCCCAGACACTAGAGGCTGCGTGAGTATCTGGGGAGTCACTGCCTGGAGACTATTTCTGAAAGCACATGGCCCTGGACACCTGATCTCTCCAGTAAAAGTTGTTTTTGTTTTTTAACCGTTGCAGGGCAAGCAGGAACCTGGCCCAGCTCTCTCTCAAGGGCTGAAAGCTAACGTTTAGTCAGGACGCAAACTGAGGAAGTGAGAGCGGCCAAACGGGGCGACGACAGCGAAGATGACTTCCGGACGCTTTCGGATACCAAACTACTGCTTGCCGGCACTACCCACTGGGGCTGTGGCGCTGACAGAACCACCGCCCCCGCCAGCGCGTGACTTAGGACTCCGAGTGGCTCCCGGGACGAACTACAGCCCCCGGCATGCACTGCAGCCGACCGCCCCTCACCCGGAGGCGGGGCCCTGGAGACTGGCGGCCGCGTTGCCCGTCCCGGGGGCCCCCCCACAGTCCCTTCCGCTGTGGCGCTTTCTCCAACCCTGAACTGCGTATTTCCAGGGCTTCAGGACTTCCGCTCTCCCTGGTGCGCCACTACCCTCCCAGGAATCGCCCAGGTGGACAGCCCACCAGACTTTCCGTCAGGCTTTCGCGCCCGGCGCTCCCTCAGTGACGGCAAGAAGGGAGTGGGCGTTCCAGCTCGGGAGGACCCCGCCGCGGCCCCGGAAGCGCCTCGTCCCCGGCGGTGGTGGCGGCGGTCGCCGTGATGCCTGCGGGACTGGGTGGCTGACCGCCGGGACAGGAACGGCCCCAGTGCCCAAAATCTCGGTGGCCGCCGCTCGAGCGCGCCCTGCGCCATGGCCACCTCCGCTGCCTCCTCGGAGCATTTCGAGAAACTTCACGAGATCTTCCGCGGCCTCCATGAAGACCTGCGAGGGGTGCCGGAGCGTCTCTTGGGGACAGCAGGGACAGGTGAGGCGAGGGTGGGTCGAGCCGTGGGGAGCGTGGCTCCTTGCGCGTTCTGGGAATACGAGACACACACACACACACACACACACACACACACACACACACACCCCTTCTCAGACCGGGTCCGTTTTCCCTCCGCGGCGCATCGTCAGACACGCCCCCTAGGGTTGGCTGGGTCTCGGTGCCCAGAATGTCCCTGCTGCAGCTTGAGGGTGCTCTGGGGTGGCCCTCGGAGTGCCGGCTCCTTGGGATTCTCTTCCTCCTGTAGCCGTCACAGTTTTCTTCTGTCATTTTCACCGTGGCGAGAAGAGCGTAGGAGACCTTAAATATCCGCGCCTGTATTTCAGTAAAATTGGTTTCTTTTGTAGCTTTCTGTATATTTTACTTTATGAATTTTAGAGCATTATTTTCAAGAGAAGTCCATAGTTTTCACCAGATTGACAAAGGATCCATAGCACCAAAAGGGCTAAGAAGTCAAAGGAAACGTAACTTTGGGGTTGGTAAATTATCAGGTTTTGTGGGGGAGGTGGCCTTTAAAAATCAGGATTGTGGGTTTAAGTGTGGTCCTCTTCCTAACTTTCTGTTTATATTGTTTTCTGCCTGTTGATTTTAAAATTCAGGTTGTTGCAAGCTTTGCCTGGAGGAGTTAGTTTTCCAGTTAAATCTCTAGGAAGACCTGTCACAGTTCTTTGCCACTCAGAACAAATACATCTTGATGGCAAGACTGATAAGACTTTATTTTGTTGTTTTTACTAAGGATCAGAGCTTGAGTGTTTTCTCTGTGAGTTTTCTGAGGTCATATGAATCAAATGACTCTGGTCAGAATGTTAAACAGAGAATGTTTAACATATTTATTGGGAGAGGCTGCTGTGTGCCAGGCACTCTCCTAAATGCTGGTAATGTTGCAAATTATTGCAGTGAGGCGACTTACAAATCATTGTTCTAGTGGGTCCATGGTAATATAGAAATATTAAGAGAAGAATAATGCAGGGCAAAGGAATGGAGAACTCTAATATTAACTAGGGTGGCTGTGAAAGGCCTCTTTGAGAAGATGGCGTTTGAAAAGAGACTTGGAGGTAATACATCATGCGAAAATTTGGGAGAAGTGAGTGTGAAGAGAAAAGAATAGTATTTCAAAGTCTCCTTAATCAAAATGAACTTGGTAAGCATCGCAAAGGTTCTTAAACAGAAATGAGCTCTTCTAGGAAAAGCAAGGCGGCCAGTGTTTCCCACCGAAATGAGCAAAGGAGACAGTGGTAGCAGATGAGGGTAAAAAGAGTTAGGACTAGATCACGTGTGGCCTTGTAGACCAGAGTGCAAGATTTGCACCTTTTTCTAAATCTGACGGGATGCACTGACAGAGGATTGAGCAAGAGAGTGATGGGATCTGATTTACATGGTTGAAAAATATGGGGCGTCTGGGTGGCTCAGTCTGTTAAGCCTCCGACTTCAGCTCAGGTCATGATCCCACGGTTCATGGGTTCACGGATCATGGGTTTGAGCCCTGCGTCGGGCTCTGTGCTGACTGCCAGCTTGGAGCCTGGAGCTTGTTTTGGATTGTGTCTCCCTTCTCTCTCTGACCCTCCCCTGCTCACGCTGTCTCTTTCTCTCTCTCAGAAATAAATAAAACATTAAAAAAATAAATAAATAAACCATTTTTTTCAGCCCAGTGCTGAATTAAATTTTGCAGTGGTGGTTTCTGGAAGGGTAAATAGTACAAACGGGGATTCCATTTTGAAACATAGAAAACTGAGTTCTGTTCGCCTTTATTATCTCTCTGACCTCAATGCTGCAAAGAGGATAATCAAAAAGATGTGAATATCCAACCAAGCACAAAATTCTCTTAATACAAGTTGATGGTAGTGAACTTAGTTGTTTAATGGGTAAGTAAATATAATGTACCCATATCTATAGGTTATATAATAAGAATTTCAACAACTTTTGGGGTGCCTGGGTGACTCATTCGGTTAAACGTCCGACTTTGGCTCAGGCCATGATCTCATGGTCCATGAGTTCAAGCCCCGCGTCAGGCTCTGTGCTGACACCTTAGAGCCTAGGGCCTGCTTTGGATTCTGTGTCTCCCTCTCTCTTTGCCCCTCCCCCACTCATACTCTGTCTCTCTGTCTCTCAAAAATAAACATTAAAAAAAATTTTTTTTAAAGAATTTCAACAACTTTCAATCTCTGTTCACTACTTTTTCATACAGCTCAATAAATGTTTGTTGAATAAATAGAATTTAGCTGGGCAAACACACTCTTATCTCTGAATCCTATTTTCCTAGTTCTGAGATTACTTCATAAGCTTTACAGGGCTTTAATTTCCATCGTGAATTATTAGGTTCTAAGTAATGTACATAACACAGCTCTTGAATTTAGCTTATGCTCTGTAATTGAACTTGATCAGTTTTTAATAACTATTTCAGAATTACTACGAATGATCATGGTCCTGGGCCCTAGGAGATTCTTGAGTTCTTGCCTTAAACGGAAACCAAATTTACAACAAAGTGTGTGATTGGTCCAAAGACAGTTTTGAGACCATGAAGAAAAGGTTGACTTGGGTGTTGGAGGAGGAAAGCAGAAAGGAGAGCTAAGTGTTAAGGGGTTCAGTGGGAGTTTGCCAGACAGAGGGGAAGTGGGAAGAGGCAACAGCAGAACAGAAAATTGAATGCTTAGAACCATGACTGGAGCTTAGTGTGGGAGATTAATAGTAGATGAGGAAAATGAGACACAGCCAGATTGTGAAGGGACTTTATATCGCATTAAGACATTTGGGCTTGATACGAAGAATCAGTAAAGGATTTTAAGCAGCTGACTAATATGGTCAGATTTTATTTTAGAAGGGGAATGCCGGTGGCTGAGTGGAGGATGAAAGAGAGACATCAGAATCTGGATATAGGAGACCATATTAGGAGCCTTTATGGCAATTGTCTGGGTAACATGGGAATCTAGAGAGTCCTAACTCCAATTTCTGAGACAGAAATTAAGATTGGGACATGGGGAGTGAGAGAAAGATTCAAGGGTGTCTGCATTTTCTCACTTGGTCATTTGAGTGAATGATAAACTTAAGTGTAGATGCAGGCTTGTTCGGGTTGTAGATGGAAGAAAGCATCAAGTGTGCTTATAGAATAGAGATCATAATGTATGTCCAGTCTAGCCTGACAAGATAGTTCTTCTCCTGCCACTAAAAATAACATTAATGGGGCACCTGGGTGGCTCAGTTGGTTAAGCTCAGGTCATGATCTCACAGTTCATGGGTTCGAGTGCAGTTCTGTGCTGAGAGCTTGGAGCCTGGAGACTGCTTTGGCCCTCCCCTGCTTGTACTCTCTCTCTTTCTCAAAAATAAATATATATAAAAAAAAGAAATAACAATGAAGATCTGTGAATTGAGAGTCAGTAAACAGCAAGGATTCTAGAGCCAGACTGGCTGGGCTCACATCCTGGATCCATCTCTTAGTAGCTGTGTGACCTTGGACAGCTTACTTCAACTTAACAAGTTTCTCCCTGCAAAATGGGGCAAATGGTAGTATTTACTTCATAGGGGGTTTGTAGGATTAAATTAGTTAATATATGTAAAGCCCTTAGAATATTGTTTGACAAGAACATTAGCCATTCTTACTATTATATGGGAAATTGGAGATTTTTTAAAAATAAAACATAAGAATACCGGCTTTGTATGCAGCTCTTATCTTGCCCTACTTTCGCTTTTTTCTCAGAGCACTTACCTTCTAATGTACTAGACACTTTATATATTTCTGATGTTTATAGTATAGTATTTGTCTTCCTTTCACTAGAACAGTGGTTTTCAAAGTTTGGTCCCTGAACTGCCAGTGTCAGCATCATCAGGGAATTCATTAGAAATGCAAATTATTGGACTCTACCCAAGATTTACAGAGTTATTAACTGTCATTACAGTCTGTTTTAACATTCATCTAGGGTGTTTCTGATGCACGTCAATTTTAAAAGCAACCGAGCAAAACATAAGCTCTATATTTTCTCCACATCTTTCTCAATGGGTATTACTTCTTGTCTTTTGATAATTGCCTTTCTAACAGGTATGAGGTAATATCTCATGGTGAATTGATTTGCATTTCCCTGATGATCAGTAATGTTGAGTACCTTTTCTTTATACCTGTTGGCCATCTGTATGTCTGCCTTGGAAAGATGTCTATTCAGATCTTCTGCCCCCCCCCTTTTTTTTTTTTTAAATAAATCAGATTGTTTGGGTTTTTTGCTACTGAGTTGTATGAATTCTTTATCTTGGGTATTAATCCCTTATCAGATACATGATTTGCAAATATTTTCTCTCATTTGGTAAACTGCCTTTTCATTTTGTTGATGGTTTTCTCTGTTGTGCAAAAGCTTTTTAGTTTGATATAGTCCCCACTTGCTATTTTTTACTTTTGTTATCTTTACTTTTGACAAAGATTTGGTGTCAAGTCCAAAGAATCAACACCAAGACTGATGTAAAAGAACTCTGTGTTTTCTGCTAGGAATTTTATGGTTTCAGATCTTACATTCAAGTCTTTGATCCCATTGGAGTTAATTTTTGTATATAGTGTAAGATAGTGATTCATTTCCATTCTCTTGCATTTTTCTGTCAAGTTTTCCCAAAACTATTTGTTGAAGAGATTGTCATTTCCCGTGAGGTAATGGAAGTGAGTGTGTGTGTGTGTGTGTGTGTGTGTGTATCTGCTCCTGGTTCCTGACACACAGCTGCTAAAATCTTTGTAATTCCCTAAGTGATGAGAACACTAGGAGCATCTTTTGTTCTAATGAGGTGACGCTGGGTGGGGTACTGGGTGGGGACTGGTCACCAGAAAGACCAACCTGTGATTAGAAGCTTGGATTATCAGCCCTACCTCTTGTCCTCCAGAGAGGAAAGAAGAGTTGAAAATGAAGGTTAATAATTAATTGATCATGCCTATATAAAGAAGCCACCATAAAATCTCACTAGTATATAGGGTTTAGAGAGCTTCCAGGTGGGTGAATATACCCATACATGGAGCGTGATGTACCCCAGCTCCATAGGGACAGAAGCTTCTGTGCTCAGGACACCCCACACCTCACCCTGTATATCTCTTCATCTGGCTCTTCAACTGTATTCTTTATCAGAACTCTTAATAAGTTGGTAAATGTAAGTAAGTAAATATAATTCAAGTTTCCCTGAATTCTGTGAGCCACTCCAACAAGTTAATTGAACCTGAGGAGAGGTCATAAGAACCTTCAGTTTGTAGCCAAATTGGTTGGAAGTTGTGGGTAACCTGGGGACCTACTACTTCCAGCTTTGTTCTAATGGGGGTCTTTTGCGGTTCCATGCAGAATGTTTGGATTGATCGTTTAATTTCTGTGGAAAATGCCATTGGAATTTCAATAAGGACTGCAGAGTCTGTAGATTCCTTTAGGTATAGTATAGACCTTTTATCAGTACCAATTTTTCCAGTCCATGTGCATGGAATATCTTTTCATTTATTTGTATCTTCAGTTTCTTTCATCAGTGTCTTGTGTTTTCAGTGTACATGTCTTTAACCTCCTTGGTTAAGTTTAGTGTTTATCCTTTTTTGCTATTGTAAATCGCATTATTTCTTAATTTCTCCTGATAGTTCATTATTAGTATATAGAGAGTTATTGGTTTTTGTATGTTGATTTTGTATACTGCAACTTTACTGAATTTATTAAATCTAAGTTTTTTGGCGGAGTCTGTAGGGTTTCTATGTATAATATGCCATCTGCAAATAGGGACAGAATTTACTTCTTCCTTTCCAATTTTGAATGCTTTTCATTTCCTTTTTGTGCCTAATTGTTTTGCTTCCAATACTGTTTTGCATAAAAATGGTGGCAGTAGGCCATCCTTATTCATGATCTTAGAGGAAATGCTTTGAGCTCTTCACCAGTGAGTAGTATTAGCTGTGGACTTGTCACATATGACCTTTATTTTGCTGAAGTATGTTCTCTCTATATCCAGTTTATTGAGATTTTGTATCATAAATGGATGTTCAATTTTGTCAAATGCTTTTTATGCATTTTTACCCTTCATGTTATTAATGTGGTGTATCATGTTGATTTGTGGATACTGAACCATTCTTGCACCCCTGGAGTAAATCCTACTTGATCATCATGTATGATCCTTTAATGTGTCACTGAATTCAGTTTGCTAATAATTTTGTTGAGGTTTTTTGCATCCGTGTTCATCAGAGATATTCTTTTTTTGTTTGTTTTGAGAGAGAGGGGGCACAAGTGAGGGAGGGGCAAAGAGAGCGAGAGGAAGGGAGTAAGAGAGAGAGAGAGAGAAGCGGAACTTACCTGAAGTGGGGTTGTGCTCACCTGAAGTGGGGCACAAGCTCACCAGAAGTGGGGCTGAAGCTTAACTGAAACTGGTGCTGAAGCTCACCCAATGTGGGACTCGAACTCATGAACCTTGAGATCGTGACCTGAGCCGAAATCAGATACTTAACGACTGAGCCACCCAGGCACCCAGGGATATTCTTAATTTTCTTTCTTGTGATGCCTTTGTCTCGTTTTGGCATCGTCGTAATGCTTAAAAGTTTAGAAGTATTCCCTCTTCTATTATAAGCTCTATATCTTGTCTGTTTTGTTTATTATGTATCCTAAGCACCTAAAACAATGCCTCATATATATTATGAATTGTTTTGGAAAAACTTATAATATGTGATTGGCTATTAAAACTGAGTGTAATTAGGGGCGCCTGGGTGGCTTAGTCGGTTAAGCATCCAACTTTCGCTTAAGTCATGATCTCGCGGTTCGTGGGTTCGAGCCCCGCGTTGGGCTCTGTGCTGACTGCCAGCTCAGAGCCTGGAGGCTATTCCAGAGTCTGTGACTCCCTCTCTCTGTGACCCTCCCGTGCTCACGCTGTCTCTCTCTCTCTCCTAGAAATAAATAAAAATACTAAAAAAAAAAACTGAGTGTAATTTTATTTTTATTTATATATATTTTCATCACTTGTAAAATGGATGTCTACATCTGTTAAAACAAAGAATGGGAAAACAGATGAAATATGTTCCTTCTTAGGAAGTTTGTATGGCAGTGATAATCTGTTAGCATATGTGATAATTATTATTCCACTTTATATTATATTAAGTAGGTACATAATTTCTTTGTATTAATATATAATTACTTAATATGTTAAGTATGCCATAATGTTTAGTCTTAGTTTTGTGGCATATGATGAGGTCTCTCCAAATACCTCAGAATGCTGTAAGTTATTATTAGATAATACAGGAAGTGTCTGTAGTCAGGTTCTAGTTTGGGTTTTGTAGCACCTGAAGGCAGCTCCAAATGTATTAATGAGTGTTATAAAATTACTGAAAAGCTTCCATTTTAATTCACTCAAATTTCTTTTTTTTTTAATTCACTCAAATTTCAGCATGTCCATGAGACCCCATTATTTTGGAAACCAGCAAAAATAGTCACTATAGACTATAAATAGAGAATATAGAATCATATGCAGCTGGTTGGTAGACACCAATTACTTATTGACTGCACAGTTTTAATTTTTCTAACACATATTCTTTGGTGAATTTTGGTTTTGCTCTTAGTTCTTTCTACCTAAGGATTTAATTTTAAAAACAGTGGTAGTGGGGCCCCTGGGTGGCTCAGTCAGTAAAACGTCTGACTCTTGATTTTGGCTCGGATCATAATCTCACAGTTCATGAGTTCAAGTTCCACATAGGGCTCTGTGCTGACGATGCAGAGCCTGCTTGAGATTCTCTCTCCCTCCCTCCCCTGACCCTCTCTCTCCCTCTGCCTCTCTGTCCTTCCCGTGCGCACATGACGCATGCTCTTTCTCTCAAAATAAATTTTTTAAAATGGTAGTTACTATTTATGAAACTTTCAATATGCCAGCGTTTGCTAAGTACTTATTAAGTATTATCTCTTTTAACCTTTTCAGACAACCTTATAAAGAAACAGGCTTAGAGGGATCTGACATAGGCATATCTTGTTTTATTGCACTTTATTACACTTCACTTTATTTTGCTTTTCAAATACTGTGTTTTTTACACATTGAAAGCCCCACAATTTGTGTTGAACAAATTTATTAGCACCATTTTCCAACAGCATTTGCTCAACTTCATGTCTGTCACATTCTCACAATACTTCAGACTGAAATTAGGCCAATTAATAACCCTATACTGGCCTTTTAGTGATCAAGTGAAAGGAAGAGTTGCATGTCTCTTACTTTAAATCAGAAGTTTCAAATGATTAAGCTTAGCATGGAAGGTATGTTGAAAGCTGAGATAGGCCAAAACCTAGGCCTCGTGACAAAGAATTAGCCAAGTTGTGAACGTAAAGGAAAAGGTTTTGAAGGAAATTAAAAGTGCTGCTCCAGTGAACACACGAATGATAAACAAGTAAAACAGCATTATTGTTGATATGGAGAAGGTTTTAGGGGTCTGGATAGAAGATTAAACTAGCCACAATGTTATCTTAAGCCAAAGCCTATAAGGTCCTAACTGTTCCAATTCAAGGCTGAGAGAGGTGAGGAAGCTGTAGAAGAAAAGTTTGAAGCTAGCAGAGGTTGGTTCATGAGTTTTAAGGAAAGAAGCCACCTCCATAACATAAAAGTACAAGGTGAAGGAAGCCCCAGGTGCTGATGTAAAATCTGCAGCAAGTTATCCAGAAGATGTAGTGAAGATAATTAATGAAGGAGACTACACTAAACAAGAGATTTTCAATGTAGATGAAACAGCCATCTAGGATTCTCTTAACTAGAGAGAAGTCAATGCCTGGCTTCAAAGCCTCAAAGCACTGGCTGACTCTCTTATTAGGGGCTAATACAGCCTGTGACTTTGCGTTGAAGCCAGTGCTCCTGGACCATTCCAAAAATCCTAAGAACTATGGTAAATCTACTCTGCTTATGCTCTATAAATGGACCAACCAAGCCTAGGTAACAGTACACCTGTTTACAACATGGTTTATTGAATATTGTAAGCCCACTGTTGCAACCTGCTGCTTCAAAAAATGGACTGCTCGCAAAATATTACTACTCACAGATAGTGTATGTGGGCAGCCAGGCACAGTGTCATGGAGATGTACAGTAAGTTTCATGCCTGCTAACACAGCATCCATTCTGCATTCCATGAATCAAGGAGTAATTTTGACTTTCAAGTCTTATTATCTCAGAAATACATGCCATAAGGCTATAGCTGCCAAAGATTATGATTGCTCTGACAGATCTGAGCATAGTAAATTGAAAACCTTCTGGAAAGGATTCACCATTCTAGGTGTCATTAAAAAAATTGATGATTCAAGGAAAGAGGGCAAAATAACCACTTTAATGGGAGTTTTGAAGAAATCGATTCCAACCCTCCTGGATGATTTTCAGGGGTTCAAGACTTCAGTGGAGGAAGTCACTGCAGATATGGTAGAAATTGCAGAACTAGAATTAAAAGGAGCCTGAAGATGTGACTGAATTGTTTTAATCTCAGGATTAAAAACTTTTAACTGATGAGGAGTTGCTTCTTAAAGATGAACAAAGAAAGTGGTTTCTTGAGATAGAATCTACTCCTGGTGAAGATGCTGTGAAGGTTGTTGAAATGACAAAGGATTTAGTATATTACATGAACTTAGTTGATAAAGCAGTTTGGGATTTGAGAGGATTGGCTCCGTTTTTGAAAGAATTCTGGGTAAAATGCTATCAAACAGCTTTACATGCTACAGAGAAATTGTTCATGAAAGGAAAAGTCCATCAATGCAGGAAACTTCATTGTTGTCTTATATTAAGAAGTTGCCACAGCCACCCTGATCAGTCAGCAGCCATCAACATCAAGACAAGACCCTCTACCAGCAAAAAGATTATGACTCACTCAACTTCAGATGATAGTTAGCATTTTTCGCAGTAAAACACTTTCCATAAACTATTTGTAAATTGTATACATTTTTTTAGACATAATGCTATCGCAGACTTTAATAGACTACAGTATAGCGTGAGCATAACTTTTATATGCACAGAAAAAACAAAAATTTGCTTGCCTTGCTTTATTGCGTTCTTCATTGTGATGGTCTGGAACCAAACATGCAATATCTCCAAGGTATGCCTGTACTTTTACCTCCTATATGGTGTGAGATCAGGTAAACAAACTATCATAGGTTACAAATAGAGGGTGTAGTTCCTAGAAGTGCCACAGTGGGGCACCAAAAGCAAATTAACTACATGATCCTGGTGAAACTGAAGTTATTTCCACAGCTCTAATGGGTCAAGGTAGTCATTCTTGGGTTGGTAAATAAAACCACCTATAAGGAAGAGAGGCTGCTGCCGTGGTTGAACATTAAGGTAGGCTTTCCCTAGTCTTTCAGAGCTGGCTCTTTCATGGTGCTGCCATCCACCCAGTGTACCAGTCCATGAGTTTCAGGAAGTCACTTACATGTGACTGATTTAGGTAAGCCATGTGGGGTTGGGGATAGTGTTTCGAATGGGTCACTCTTGGTTTTGGTGCCCATTCTACCTAGTATGCAGTCCTGCAATTTTGTAGTTAATTGTAGTGTTAACTCTAATTCCCTAAAAAAACGAAGTTTCAACAAGTTTTACCTGTTGCTGAAGTCTATATCCACAGAGCATGAAAATGCCTCTTAGTGCATATAATGTACAAAAGCCTTGGACTGAGAGTCTGGAGACTTGCATGCTACAACTAGTATTGCCACACATTTGCTCCTCATGTGACCTTGGGGAAGGCAGTTTCTCCAGGCTCTAGTTTCCTCAACTGTAAAATGATAAGGCTAGGCTAGATGATCTCTGAGGTCCATTTCCACTCTAACATTCATTGGTTTCACAATTCTGAGACTAGAGCATAAAGAAGCACCTACTGATACCTCTCAGTTGGGTTCAGCCTCTTTTGAGCCTTTAAATGTCTCCCTCTTTGGCTTCATCATCAGAAGGGAGAATTTCAAAGGTTTTTTTTTTTTAGCCTTAGGATTCTGTAAAGGATCTCATAATGTGGTGAAAGTCTTAAAATTGTTTTCAAAAGGAGCATATTTCTTTTAAAAGTATATAAGCTGTAGAGAACTCCTAGGAGAAAGTATGTCTTACGAAATTAGGTAAAGAATGGGTGTATCCCAGTTACGGAAAGACCGAGCATAACAGAATCATGGAGAGAAAGAAGTTAGTGAAAGAATCCGTATTCTTTGAGCTACCTCTTTGCCCCTTACTCTTATTTATGTAACCACTTTCTTTGAATGATTCTAGAGTTTGCCTCTTAAGAATGCAGATTTTCAGGGGGCCTGGTCAGCTCAGTCAATTAAGCCTCTGACTTCAGCTCAGGTCATGATCTCGTGGTTCACTGGTTCAAGCCCTGTGTCTGGCTCTGTGCTGACAGCTCAGAGCCTGAAGCCTGCTTCTGATTCTGTGTCTCCCTCTCTCTGTCCTTCCCCCACTCATGCTCTGTCTCTCTCTCAAAAAGGATGCAGATTTTCATGTCTTTAACAGATTGTGTGCCTTGGATCAGAAGTGAGTGTGCTTGATTTTGGAGATGTGCCTATTCAGAGAAGTGGTGACACTCAGCAACAGCTTATTACAAAGTAATATGATACTTCTCCATGGAAGTAGCCATTCTTGATCTCAGATAATATTTCACTGCTGGTGGCTGGAAACAGCCTATTCAGGGATAGTGACAGGTGCTTTTGTGCTTACTTCAGTTACATCATGGATGGTCAAAATGCAGACCAATTGCCATGGCTGAACTTCTTCCTATTTAAAACAGCAACAAAGCTTCATTAGTGAGCAGTATAGAGTGAGAAATGGTTCACCTGGAGTGTCTTGTGTATATGAACAGAATGTCACTTAACAATTTAGGAGGCATACTAAAGGGTGCATTGTTGTTTACTTTTGCAGGCAGTAGCAATATCTAAGCACCCTACAAGGTTTAAAGTTCTAGAAGTTATGGGACTTAAAAAAAAAAAAAAAAGCAAATTTCCCTGTTCTGGAGCAGCTTGATTTCCAGTTGAGAGTATACAATGTACACATCCAGATGGTTTATGATGACTTAAAAAGTGGCAGACGACTTGACATGCTAGATGCTATTAACAAAATATGATTAACAAAATATAAATCTGTATAAAGCATTACAGAAGTATTATATCTTACATGGGTTTGGGTTCAAATGTGAAGGCTTAAGATGAAAAACAGAGTAAAGAAAATTAGGCCAGAAAATCTGAGGACAGCATGTTGAATAATACCCACATGCCATCCCGCCATAAGCCCAGCTTATTTCTTTGGCATTGGAAAAAGTTGTTCTTCCTTTAGCTGATGAAGTGCTGGCTTGTATTTAGGAGTCACAGTGAATGAAAAATAATGTAGCTTTAAAAGACCATGTCCCCATATACATGCTGCGACATGGGTAAACTTTGAGGATCTATGGTAAGTGAAATAAGCCAGGCATGAAAGGACAACTATTTTATGATTCCTTTTTTAGGAGATACCTAGATTAGTCAGATTCATAGATGCAGAAGTAAAATGGTGGTTACGAGAGTCTGGGGGGGATGGGTAGGAGGTGGAGAATTAGTGTTCATTGGGTGTGAGTTTCAGTTTGGGGTGGTGAAAAGTTTCTGGAGATTAGGTAGTGGTGATAGTTGTACAACAATGTGAATGTACTTATTGCCATTTAGCTGTATACTTAAAAAAAGTCAAGGAGTGCCTGGGTGGCTCAGTTGGTTAAGTGTCCAACTCTTGATTTTGGCTCAGGTCATGATCTCGCAGTTTGCTGACAGCACAAAGCCTGGTTGGGATTCTCTCTCTCCTGCCCTCCCTCTGCCCCTTCCTGGCTCATGTGCTTGTGCTCTCTCTCTCAAAATAAATATTAAGCTTAAAAAAATTTTTTAAATGGTCAAAGTGGTAACGTTTGTTATGTAAATTTTACCAAATTAAAAAAAAAAGACTGTATCCCCAGATTGTGAAGGTAATTTCAAAAGATGAGCTCAAAACAGCAATGTAAGCAGTGGTTACTTTGTGGTAATAGGTTAATAGGTTATGTGTAGAATTTCAGGGAGAACATTCATTTGGACCCATACAGTTTTAGAAATCAAGTTTCTTATAAGTAGGGCTTAACTGACTGAGCCACCCAGGCACCCCAAAAATCTTTTTTTTTTTTTTCAGTTTGAAGTATCTGATTGTTCATTCTATGTAAGTTTCAGTTCTCCAGCATTGCTACTTATCTTAGTCTTTTAAAATTTATTTTTATTTTGGCTTTTTTTTGAGGCATAATTAACATACAATGTCATATTAGTTTCACGTGTACAATATAACGGTTCAGTAGTTCAATACATTATTTAGTGCTCATCAAAAAAAGCATACTTCCCCTCTCTAGCCCTCCCCTTCTCACGCTGTCTCTCTCTCTCTCTGAGGAATAAATAAAACATTAAAAAAAAAAAAAAAGAAAAGGATACCTCTTAATCCCCTTTATATATCTCTCCCATCCCCATATCCACTTCCCATCTGGCAGCCATCAGTTTGTTCTCTGTATTTAAGAATCTGGTTTTTTGGGGAACGCCTGAGTGGCTCATTTGATGAAGTGTCTGATTCTTGATTTCAGCTCAGTCCATGATCTCAGTTCATGAGATCAAGCCCCACATCTCCCACATCTGCTTGGGAATGTCTCTCCCCCTTTCTCTCTGCCTCTCCCTTGTTGTGTGCACACATACACACTCTCTTCTGAAATAATCAACATTTAGAAAAAAAGAATCTCTTTTTTTTGGTCTCTTTTTATTTTTTTGTTATATCATTTGTTTTGTTTCTTAAATTCCAAAAACTGAGTGAAATTGTATGGTAATTTGTCTTTTGTTGTCTGACTTATTTCACTTAACATTATACCCTCTAGGGATGGGCACAGAGGGGGGCACTTGTGGGGATGAGCACTGGGTGTTATATGGAAACCAACTTGACAATAAACTATTTGTAAAAAAAAAAAAAAAAGAAAGAAAGAAAGAAAGAAGAAAATAAATAAATAAACTTTTAAAAAAGTTAAAAAAACAACAACAAAAAAACATTATACCCTCTAGATCCTTCCATCTTGTTGCAAATGGTAAGATCTCAATCTTTTTTTTTTTAACATTTTATTTATTTTTTATTTTTATTTATTTCTAGGAGAGAGAGAGAGAAAGACAGCTTGAGCAGGGGAGGGTCAGAGAGAGAGGGAGACACAGACTCCAAAATAGGCTCCAGGCTCTGAGCTGCCAGTCAGCACAGAGCCCAACGCGCGGGACTCAAACCACGAACTGTGAGATCATGACCTAAGTGAAAGTCGGACGCTTAACCGACTAAGCCACCCAGGCGCCCCAATCTCAATCTTTTTTTAAATGGATGAATAATATTTCACTTTATACACACACTCCTCCACATCTTCTTTTTTCTTTTTAATTTTTTTTAACATTTATTTATTTTTGAGAGACAGAGACAGATCATGAGCCAGGGAGGGGCAGAGAGAGAGGG
This sequence comes from Proteles cristata cristata, assembly GCA_017311185.1. Lineage (NCBI taxonomy): Eukaryota > Metazoa > Chordata > Mammalia > Carnivora > Hyaenidae > Proteles > Proteles cristata. The sequence continues at coordinate 453,092 of JAESUZ010005618.1, read as the reverse complement.
AGACAGATCGGAAGCAGGCTCTAGGCCCTGAGCTGTCAGCACAGAGCCCAACGCAGTGCTCGAACCCACAATCTGTGAGATCATGAGCTGAGCCAAAGTTAGACGCTCAACCTACTCAGTTACCCAGGCCTCCCCCCCCACCCCCCCGCTCCACATCTTCTTAATGCATTTATCTGTGGATAGACACTTAGGTTGCTTCCATATCTTAGTTATCGTAAGTAATGCGCAGTAAATGTTAAGGGTGCATATATCTTTTCAAATTAGCGTTTTTGTTTTCTTTAGGTAAATACCCCATAGTGAAATTATTGGATCATATCATTACTGGATCATATCACATGGTAATTCTATTTTTAAATTTTTTAAAAAAATTTTTTAATGTTTTATTTCTAGAAGAGAGAGAGAGAGACAGCGTGAACAGGGGATGGTCAGAGAGAGAGAGAATCACAGACTCTGAAACAGGCTCCAGGCTCTGAGCTGGCAGTCAGCACAGAGCCCAACACGGGGCTCGAACCCATGAACCGCGAGATCATGACCTAAGCGAAAGTCGGTCGCTTAACCAACTAAGCCACCCAGGCCCTCTATTTTTAAATTTTCAAGGAACCTCTGTACCGTTCTCCTCAGTGGCTACACCAGTTTACTAGTATTTTGTTGAGGATTTTTGTATCTGTGTTCATCAGAGAGACTGGCTTGTAGTTCTTTTCTGTTGTTGTTGTGTCTTTATCTGGTTTTGATATCACGTTAATGCTGGCCTCATAGAATGGATTTTGGAAGTTTTCCTTCCTTTTCTAAATTTTGGAATAGTTTGAGAAGAATAGGTATTAACTATTTTTTTTAAATATTTTTATTTATTTCTAGGAGAGAGAAAGGGAGACAGCATGAGCAGGGGAGGGTCAGAGAGAGAGGGAGATACAGACTCTGAAACAGGCTCCAGGCTCTGAGCTGGCAGTCACCACAGAGCCCGACACGGGGCTCGAACCCACGAACAGCAAGATCATGACCTAAGCGAAAGTTGGACGCTTAACCGACTAAGCCACCCAGGCACCCCGGTATTAACTATTTTTTAAATGTTAGGTAGAATTCACCTGGGAAGCTATCTGATTTTGGATTTTGTTGAGAGTTTATTTATTACAGATTCAGTTTCTTTGCTGGTAATCTGTTCACATTTTCTGTGTCTTCTTGTTTCAGTTTTGGTAATTTATGTTTCTCAGACTTTATCCATTTCTTCTAGGTTTTCCAGTTTGTTGGCATATAGTTGTTTTTTGTTGTCTATTTATTTTTGAGACAGAGAGAGAGCATGCACACGTGCACATGAGCAGGAGAGGGGCCGAGAGAGAGAGAGACAGAGAGAGAATCCCAGACAGGGTACATGCTCAGAAAGAAACCTGATGCAGGACTTGATCCTGCAACTGTGAGATTATGACCTGAGCCAAAATCAAGAATCAGATGCTCAACCGACTGAGCTAAGCAGGTGCCCCAGCATGTAGTTCTTTGTAATCTCATAATTGTATATCTGTGGTGTTATTTCTCTTCTCTCATTTGTGATTTTATTTATTTGAGTACTTTCTTTTTTCTTGATAAGTCTGGCTAGACGTTTATGAGTTTTGTTGATTTTTTTTTCAGAGAACGAGCTCCTAGTTTAATCGATCTATTCTAATGACTTTTGTTTCTCTATCATTTATTTCTTCTCAGATCTTTATTATTTCCTTGCTTCTGTTGGTTTTAGGTTTTGTTTATTCTTTTTCTAGCTCCTTGAGGTGTAAGGCACTCTATTGTTGTAGGGGTTTTGCTTTTGTTTGCCTGTATTTATTTCTGTGCTAATCTTTATTATTTCCTTTCTTCTACTGGCTTTGGGTTTTGTTCTTTTCCTGCCTCCTTTAGGTGTAACGTTAGGTTATTTCTTTGAGAATTTTCTTGTTTCTTGAGATAGGTGTGTATTGCTATAAACTTATGTCTTCGAACAGCTTTTGCTATATCCCAACAGTTTTGGATTATTGTGCTTCATTTGTTTCCATGTATTTTTTTTAAATTCCAGTATAATTAACATACAGTGTTATATTAGTTTCAGGTGTACAATAATATGATTCAGTAATTCTGTACATTACTCAGTGCTCATCATGGTGTGTACTCTTAATCTCCTTTACCTATTTTACCTAATCCCCCTCTTGCCGCCTCCTGGAAACGTTTAGCTTGTTCTCCATATTTAGCATCTGTTCTGCTTTTTCCTATTTTTTTGTTTGTTTCATAAGTTCCACATATGAGTGAAATCATATGGCATTTTCTTTCTCTGACATATTTCACTTAGCATTATACTCTCTAGATCTATCCATGTTGTTGCAAATGGCAAGATTTCATTCTTTTTTTTTTTTTTTAATGTTTGAGAGAGAGAGTGAGCGAGCATGTGAGTGGGGGAGGAGAGAGAGAGGGAGACCCAGAATCTGAAGCAGGCTCCAAGCTCCGAGCTGTCAGCACAGAGCCAGACGTGGGGCTTGAACCCGTGAACCATGTGATTATAACCTGAGCCAAAGTTGGATGATTAATCAACTGAGCCACACAGGAGCCCCATAAAAAAGCTTGCCAGAGGCCTAGCCGGCTCCGGCAGGTCCAGGGGTCCCTGAAGGATGGACGGTGTCGGCCGGAGAGAGAAATTGAGAGAGCCCCGGAGATTGTTTCTGATCACCAGGCAAGCATCTCTGTCCTGTCAGTTTTTGTGTCTTTATTTAAAGGTTCAGCAACAAGATGAAGTCATAGAAAGGAATTTCTTATAATGGGAAGTCTTTTGTGATAACAATAGTAGAATTATTCCGACCAAGGAAATGACAGAATGTTCTTAGTGAAAAATAGGATAACATATAGGTCAAATTGTATATAGATAAGTTAGGAGTATTTTGTCTGGCTCTCAAGAGGATGAATGTTTCTGAATTGGTTTGTTTGTGGAGACTAACATGGGGACCCTGAATGGGTCAGTCTTTTGCCCCTGGGTTATGTTTCGGCTACTGTTATCTATCCTCATCCCAGCTGCCAATGTAAGAGAGGGTGTTTGTGGAAAGTAGTCCTTGAGGAAGGGACTGTTATGTTTCACCAATTAGCAAAGATCTATGTGGTAACTATGTTTTGCTCTTAACCCCAAAATAGGCCCTTGGTCTCAGGGCCAGGCTCAATTGTAATTCTTGTGTTCTTAACCCCTAAGTCTCAGATCTGCAAGGCCCATAGGAAGAGCCTTTTGATAATTTTCCCCATAGAGCTTTCATCCAAAATTTCTTTGGATGAAAAAAAGCATAGGAATATGCTTTTCCTTATGAGGTATCTGTATTCAAAATATGGGTCTGATCTGGAATATAGTGAGGCCTGGTCAATACCAGTAGGCTTATATCCAACATGAGCAGAAGGAGATACCAGTTTTCATTTCTCATGGCAGGAGCTACAAACATTGCCATTTCCTTGCTATGATTGCCATCCATAGAGGCCGGTGTGGCTCCTGGCAAAAGCTCATTCTTTTTTTTTTTTTTAATTTTTTTTAATGTTTTATTTATTTTTTAGGAGAGAGAGAGAGACAGCGTGAGCAGGGGAGGGTCAGAGAGAGAGGGAGTCACAGACTGAAACAGGCTCCAGGCTCTGAGCTGGCAGTCAGCACAGAGCCCGACGCGGGGCTCGAACCCACGAACTGCGAGATCATGACCTAAGCGAAAGTCGGATGCTTAACCGACTAAACCACCCAGGCGCCCCCTTTTTTTTTAATTTCTGAGAGAGACAGCGTGAGCAGGGGAGGGTCAGAGAGAGAGAGATACAGAATCTGAAACAGGCTCCACGCTCTGAGCTAGCTGTCAGCACACAGCCTGACTCGGGGCTTGAACCCACGAACTGTGAGATCATGACCTGAGCCGAAGTTGGACACTTAACTGACTGAGCCACCCAGGTGCCCCAAAAGTTCATTCTTTTTTATGGCTAAGTAACATTTGTGTGTGTATGTGTGTGATCGTTTTATCCATTCATCTGTGGGTGGGCACTTGGATTGTTTCCATGTTTCTTGGCTAGTATAAATAATGCTGCAGTGAACATACAGGTGCATTTATCTGTTTGAATTAGTGCTTCTGTTTTCTTTGGGCAAATACCCAGTAGTGGGTTTACTAGATGTAGGGGAGTTCTATTTTTATCTTTTTGAGGAATCTCTATATAATTTCCCACAGTGGCTGAACAAGTTTGCATTCCCACCACCAAAGGGTTCCTTTTTCTCCGCAGCCTTGCCAAGACTTGTGGTGTCTCCATGTATTTTTTTTATATCCTCTTTGATTTCTTGGTTGACCCATTTATTGTTTAGTAGCATGTTATTTAGCCTCCATATATATTTATATTCTTTCCAGATTTATTCTGGGATTGATACCTAGTTTTGTAACGTTGATGGAAAAAAAGCATGATATAATTTTGGTCTTTATAAATTTTTTTTAAATGTTTTATTTATTTCAGACAGAGAGAGAGAGAGAGGGAGAGAGAGGGAGAGGCGCGTGAGCAGGGAAGGGTCAGACGGGGAGACACAGAATCTGAAGCAGTCTCCAGGCTCTGAGCTAGCCATCAGCACAGAACCTGACGTGAGGCTCGAACCCTCGAACCGTAAGATCATGACCTGAGCCGAAGTCGGACGCTTAACCGACTGAGCCACCCAGGCGCCCCAATTTTGGTCTTTTTTAAATGTATTGAGATTTGTTTGTGGCCTAATAATATCCTGGAGAATATTCCATGTACATCTGAAAAGAATGTGTATTGAACTGTTTTTGTTTTTTTGAGGGGGATATGCATATGAGTGAGGAGCAGAGAGAGAGAAGTGGGGCTCACCCTAAGTGGGGCCCAAGCTCACCCAATGCAGGGGTCAAACAACAAATGGTGAGATCATGACCTGAGCTGAAGTCAGATGCTTAACTGAGTGAGCCACCCAGGTGCCCCTGTATTGCACTTTTTTTGGATGGAATGATAGATATATCTGTTAAGTGGAAAATCTTGGACGCTTATTTAAATGATCTGAAAAATAAAGTCCAGGCAAAACAATGCTGGTTTAGTTAAATGTTACTAGTTGGAAGCTGAAGCCTGTTCTATTTTTGTTAAAAGAGATTAGTAATTTTTAGGTATTAGAGACATACTACTAGCACCAAAATGACACGATGCAAAAGATTGAAAGAAAATTGTAAAGGGAAGGACTTTATCACTGTGTGAGTAAGTAGTGTTTGCATCATTTTACATACCACCGCCAGTGGATATGGTTGAGAGATATGTAACATACCATGCAGTCTCCCCAGCAAGCAGAATAGGTGAGTTTTGAATTTGTTTTGCAGAAAAGCAGTGGATAAAGGTTAATACAGAGAAATGTTTCACAGTGGAGGTAAACGTGGGGATGATTTCAGACAATCAGTATTGTTAAATATTCTTGTTGATGAAGGTGTGCCTGATCCCTCTAGGGAAAAATAAATTGACAGAAATTAACTTAGACCTATAGTGTTTCTCAGTAGGATAATATTGACTTTGGGGCCAGATAATTGTTATGCAGGACTGTACCAAGCATGGATATTTTTGTTCCCTGGGCACTAAATGCCATGCGAATACCCAGTCCCTCCACTTCCCCCGTCACTGTGATAACAAGTTCCCATAGATGTCTAAATGCTTTTTAGAGGTGATTAAGTACTATTACCCCATCTGGGGAGAGGGTTAGGGAGTTTATTCTAAGCAAAGGGAATGACCTCTACAAATATATGGAAGCAGGACTGAACTCTTGAAACTTGTTTATTTTTTCCAGAAGAGAAGAAAAAGCTGATCAGAGATTTTGATGAAAAGCAACAGGAAGCAAATGAAACGGTGAGAACAGGGAGCAAGTCCTTATTTCTTTTACCTGGAGTTAGTCTTTTCCAGAATTATTACCTAATCACAGATTAAGTGTTCCTGTGTATTAATTTTGATTTTGATTATTTCTTACCAAGTGAGGCCAGTTGATGGGCTGGGGTGGGGTGAGTGATGAGAGGATTTGGCAAACACAAATGGGTAAAGCTTACTCTTAAAAAGAGTATTTGATATATAAAACATTCCTGATGTGAGTAGTAAGGGCATTCTCAAAGCTTTACCTGGGTGGTCTTTTAATGTTGGTTTATTTTTGAGAGAGAGAGGAAGACACAGATCAGAAACAGGCTTCAGGCTCTGAACTGTCTGCAGAGACCAACATGGGGATCAAACTCCCGAACCACAAGATCATTACCAGAGCAGAAGTTGGATGGTTCACCAACCCAGCCACCCAGGTGCCCCTACCTGGGTGGTCTTTTAAAATTTCATTTTAAAAGCTAGCCAATTAAGGTCAGTTATTCTTCCTTGTTAAAATTATTATCACAAAAAATGTACCTCAGAAGTGGTTGTAGTTTCCTTTTGCGGTTTTAAAAGACAACATAGTGAATATGACTGATCTTGACAAACACATTGAAATATCCTGATATTTGAGGGAGATTTCTGATTTTTAATATATAATATGTTCTCTTTTTAAGTTCATTTACCTCACTTTATTAGATATTGCAACATCCCCCTTTTGATGGAACCCAGTTCTTCCCTAAGTCCTCACGAAGAACCACTTGTCTGATATATGGTCAGATCAAATGCAAGAACCAAGCAGTTGTCTTGAGTTTAGTTTTATGTTTTATTAATAAAAGCTGAAATCGTAAAAAAAAAAAAAAGTAATGAGAGAAAAAAGAGAGAAAGCAAATGAGGAAGCATAGTGGCTGGATTTGGTTCCTTGGGCAGGGCATGCATGGCCTGGACACTTTCCCAAAGTGAGCTGGTCAAATGTTAGTCCAGGCTGCCGAGCAGTTTAACAACTGCTTCTCTCTTAATCTATGGCTTTTCTTTAAAAACAAAACAAACCTTATTTTTTAGATGTAGCGCCCCATTGTCTCCATATCCTTATCCTCTAGCTTTATCAAACCCTTTCAGGAATTTGGGGGTAAAATTCAGATTCCTAGTAGACCTCTGCAGAAATAGTTTTTGCTACCCTATAGTAGACTGAGAAGAAAAATTCTTTTTTAAGCCAGAGAACTTCCTTCTTGCTGTTCCTTGCTTCTTTATCACAATGAAGTTCTGAAACGTTAAGCCTATCTGCATCCATTCCTCTGTTCTACATCTATTTTAAGATGGGTCAGGCCACCCAGACTATGGAAACTATCTCCTTCACAATGGACATACTTAATACCTACGTAAATCTGGCCATCTGTGGGATACCAGTTATGGAATCAGTCTTTTTTTGGTTAATATCTTTGTAGAATGTTAAACATCTTTCGGCTAATACCAATTTATTTGTTTGGTGCTTAGATAACGTTTTTCCTCTGAACTTGGCAAAATTAACCAATCCAACTTTGGCCATCCCAGGCAGATGGAAATAATTTATGGCTCTAGTGAACATGTCTGGGTGTTATATTTTACTTACCCAATAAAATGGAGATCTCACATGGACCCCTGGTTATATAGGACATGGAGACAAATAATTGATTTTCCAGAAGAGTAAGGAAGAAACTTGATGCCAGACCCATATCATTTTTAAGTACAGTAGACCTCATAGTGCTTCATGAGAGCACATGAACAGGCTAAGAATTTGGTATACTAGAAAGGGAATTTGAAGATTTTGAATCCTGACTTCTATTATTGTATAATCTTGAATAGATTTCTTCAATTCTTACATATGAAATAGAAGTAGTATTTACTACTTTATTGAGGACAGGAAAGATTGAATGAGATAATACACATAAAAATGCTTAATCAGATATAAGGTGCTTGTTAGTTTTTTCACTCATCACATACTTCTTGAATGCCTGTTCTATGCATGCTAGGCACTGTGCCAGGCACTCAGAATCAGGTGAACAGGTCACATGTGGTCCCTGCCCTCATGGAACATATGTTTAAATACTTATTTGCAGTTGTCTGTGGTTTGATTAGTCCATACTAGACTATGGAGAGAGAGAGAAAGAGAAAACCAGGCTATCTACTCAACTACTGTCTTCCTAGCTGGCAGAGATGGAAGAGGAACTACGGTATGCACCTCTATCTTTCCGTAACCCTATGATGTCTAAGCTTCGAACCTACCGGAAAGACCTTGCTAAACTCCATCGGGAAGTGAGAAGCACACCTTTGACAGCCACACCTGGGAGCCGAGGAGACATGAAATATGGCACATATGCTATAGAGAATGAACATATGGTAAGCCTCAGCTTTTTTTTTTTTTTTTTAATCCCCTTAAGGGCCTATGGCACAAAAATTAACCATATCATATAGTTTATGTTATCAGTGTATATTAGACTCCTCCTTCCTACCTTATTGTCTTTCCTGTATCCAATTCTCTTTCTCCCCTTGGGGTAACCACTTCTGTATTTAATGCAGATCTTTCCCAACCATGTTTATTTAGATTTCTTTATATCTTGAATAAAACAGTGCTTGATTATGTAGTGGAGGAATACAAGTGTTCTCTATTCTTATTGTATCTGGACTTTGTATTCTGATCCATCAATCCAGTTTTTCAGGTATGTTCAAAAAAATCAGTTAGGTTTTTAATTTATCAGGATGGTCCAACAGGTGCAGACACAGTAGAGAAGGCAGGATGCTTTCAGGAAGGGGCCAACAGCTTACTCGGTTGTCCTAGAAAGTAAGCCAGACTGCCTCTCTAGACCCCAGTATTCTGATTTATAAAATAAGACTGACAGAATTGAAAACCTGTATTCTGAAACTATCTAGAGAACTTAAAGGAGTAAAGGTTTACAAAGATTAAATGTAGTGTGTTGCATTTGGGATTATACTCCATTGTGTAAAGTAGAAATGGCCTGGTAGGTGACCTGGCCAGTAGCATGGGAGAGAAATGGACAGGGGCCTACAAGTGCAGACTACATGTGTGTAGAAAGAATCCTGTTTGATGATGCATCCTGATTATAGTTGAAGAGCTCAGATGATACTGGCTTGATATTGCTGGTGTCAAAACTGGAGTATTTGAGAATGATATAAACTTTTCAAAATTCAGTTAAAAATTTTTTTTTAAATTTATTTCTGAGAGAGACAGCATGAGCAGGGGAGGGTCAGAGAGGGAGGGAGATACAGAATCTGAAATGGGCTCCAGGCTCTGAACTAGCTGTCAGCACAGAGCCTGATGCGGGGCTCGAACCCACGAACCATAAGATCATGACCTGAGCCTAAGTCGGACCCTTAACCAACTGAGCCACCCTGGAGCCCCCAGAATTCACTTGTAAAGGGAGACTGGGAAAAGGTAGATAGGCAAAGCTTGTTAAAGTGAAATGAGAAGTATAAAGTGACTTTGATCATGTTACCAAAAATAAACCCCCAAAAAGGGGGGGGGGAGATAAAGCCAAACAATAATTTACTTTAAAATTACTAGTTTAAGAAGTCATAAAAACAATTTAGATATGCATATAGCCTTCATTGGAGTTAGAAATGTTCCAAACCTGGGGTTAATTTAGGTCTTTTCCTTCTCTTCAATCTAATCAGTTAACACTATCCATCTTTGGTTTTTAAAAGCCGTATTGTTTCTTTTAAGCTAAATTAACTGGGGTTTATTTCAATGTCATTCAGTGGTTCCATCATCCACTGGTCTGATGCCATATATGAAAACTTCTTCTCAGCTAGAAACCCAATATTTTGGCTTCCTGATGGTAGTATCTAGTGCTAGTAGTCACCCACTCAGTAATACACCCTGCGAACCAGCCCCTTTCTGAGTGGTACATGTGTAAGCACTTCAGTAGCTAAGAACTTAATTGTACCCATTTGTCAGTGGTTGATTCTGGCTGACAATGGCTACTTCTCTTGTGATGCTTTCTATGCTTGGGATTATAGGTGGAGTAAAACTTTGGCAGAGATATAGGAAATTAGGGCAGCTTACTTGGCCCCAGATATGTCCTCCTCTGAGAGTAGTCACCAGTGTAGCAACTTGAGAGTTTATGTTTTGTATGGCCTGAGGTGAAATTCTTTTGGGGCTTACCAGGATTGTAACCAGTTAAGTGTTTTCCAAACTGTAATAGTGTCACAGAAATCGTTTTGAAGTCTGAATGTGCTAAAAACAAACAGCTTATTCATGGTGCATCAATCCTCAGTGCCAGTCAGGTAAGAATCTTCAACTAGGGCTCTGGAATTTAGTTGGTTTGTTTGTTGCCCTGTCAAAAGTTACAGGCTGTATGCATATTCAGATGGCTCCTGCACCCCAAATATGCCTCTCGAAAGTTGTTAGTCCAGAAAGTACATGAAATCATTTCAACTTCACACAACCACAAGGAAAATGTTCTGATGTTTTTAACCTCCTTTTCTTACATAAGTATAAAAGTGGTGGAGAGAGAGATGTGATCTTGTACTGGATCCCAGGTACTTTCATCTGACCTTAAACATAATCTTATAATTGATTAGCATCTTTGGTTGTCAGAAAAGTAATGAAGGTCACCTGGGTGGCTTAAGTCAGTTGAATGTCCAGCTCTTGATTTCGGCTCAGGTCATGATCTCATCATTCCTGAGATCGAGCTAGCCGCACATTGGGCTCTGCACTGACAGCATGGAGTTTGCTTGGGATTCTCTCTCCCCCTCTCTGTCTCTCCCCCCTCCCCGCACTCTCTCTCAAAATTAAGTAAACATTGCAAACACTATATCCCTTCTTACATCAGAAGGGTCATAAGGAATGTGCTGGCAATGAATTCATAATGGGAGATGTTTAATATTTCCCTTCCATATTCTGGTCAGAATCGGCTACAGTCTCAAAGGGCATTGCTTCTGCAAGGCACTGACAGCCTGAACCGGGCCACCCAAAGTATTGAGCGTTCTCATCGTATTGCCACAGAGACTGACCAGATTGGCTCAGAAATCATAGAAGAGCTGGGGGAGCAACGTGATCAATTGGAGCGTACTAAGAGTAGGGTAAGTCTAAGTGGATGGGGCAAAGTAGGTGGGCCCCTTATACCCTGATGCCTTATCACTGCCAGAAGTTACAGCAGTTCTGAATTCAGGGTCAGGACCTTTTAAGTACTTAAACTTTTCTCAACTTTTAATTTTCTTGGCTGAGAGATTTCTCTGGAAAGTAAATTTGTCCCTCAGATTTAGAGGTCAATGGAGGGGCCAGGGCAGACAGAAGAAACCCAATTTCTGCATTTATGGAATATTGTCAACTATTTCTAAGGTTGTAGCCACTCCATCCTTTTATTACTTCCTGTATTACCAACCTGAGATTTTTCTCATACATTTAGTAGGATATTATCCTGTTCTTATGGAAGTATCATATACTTAAAAGATCCTAGAGTTGTTTTTTTGTCATTTAGAGCTAAGGCTATATTCCTCATGTCATAAAATAGTACCACTAACTATTTATAGAGGAGTTCAGTCCTAGACTGTGCCTCTTCCCTGTTACCCAAGGTAAGCTGGGTCACTGTGGGAAGAAAGCAGAAATAACAGGCCAAATGGCTGTGTCAGTGGGGCCTCTATCACTCTTAAGAGGCTCTGAGAAACAACTCCTCTCTCCCTTTCTATACACCTACATAGGAATTTAAAAAATAGTGCAGCTTGCTAGTAGCACGTTCTGTCCTTAATGTTACAAGGCACATCCAAGCTGAAGAATAGATACTGTGGGCAAGACTCAGATGGAAAATATTAGCTCAGTGTGGGGATTGGAAAGGATTTTCTCATATCTGAATAACTGCAATTATCCCCATTCTTAAAATAAATCAGAATGATGCCCTTCCCTCCTCAGTAAAAATTCATAACTACTGATTTCAAGGTAAACTGTGGAGAAGACAACTTGCTTTCATATTGTGTAGTTTTTGACTTTTGAACATAGCAGGTGGATTGGTTGAATTTAAAAGCCAAGGAATGAGTGGAGATCAACTTACCATGGCCACTGGGGAATGAGAACAGATGGCAGGTGGCATCTGTTAGAATATCCCCCAGCTATCTCAATTATTAACAGGCAACCAAAAATAAATGATTTTATAAAAGGCTTTTAAAAGATTAATTCCTTTCACAATTCAGTGCATCTGTAAAAGGGGTAAAGAAAAAATGAATCAGATCCCAAAAGTGGTAATCTACCAGCCTACAAAAACAAACTAACCCAAGAGGCCCTCCTGGAGTTTGGTTGATGAAATTCAAATCTTAAGTTGCTTCAGTTACTGGTGAGGCACACATGAAGCCTTTTTCTGTCTTGAGTAGCCAAGGTGAAGGATTAGCTTGGTCCCAGGAGTCCCCCACAGTAACCTTGGGATATAATAATTCCTGAGCCTGCTTGTTGAGTACTAAGTATCTTATCCTTTCCAGTTTCTTCTACTTATACTCAGAGGCCATCATTCAGATTGGTTTGATGGAGTTTTTCCGCACACACCCTTTAGGGTGTTTCAGTTTAGGAATGTTCAGGTTCTACAGTATGTACTTTTAAAAGGGGAAAATAATTGCTATTTTCTCTTCTCAGCTGGTAAACACAAGTGAAAACTTGAGCAAAAGTCGAAAGATTCTCCGTTCAATGTCCAGAAAGTAAGTTTTAAAAAGTCACAAAATTTCTCCTAACTCTAAGACATTAAACAATGAATTGCAAAGGTCCTGATAAAGCAGAGAGAATTAAGTATTATCTTGTAAAAATATCCCAGGACGAAACTGTTAAAATAATATGCTTCACTTTGAGCAGTCAAAAATTTGTCTGCTTTTAATCCCAGCTTACATTCTTCAGAGCACATGGGAGTAATAGATCTTCGTGCTTCTTGAAATCTAGTTGTATAAACTTGGTGAGAAAACGGATTTTACAGCTACTGCTTAGTAGTTGCTTTTGGCTCTGCTTGTTCTTCATGTTAGTAAGCCCCTTATCAGGGAGTTCTGTCCTATTAGCAAGAAGTTTTAAAAAAAAAAAAATGCTAGTGCAATAAGCAAAAGCTACAGCTGAGCCATGGAACTAGTAGAGGTTTTTCTAAACAGTAGTAAATGCTTTGTCAAACAAGAGGAAATCTTCAATTTAGAGTTACCTTGAAGAACCAGAGATTGGATTCTTTGTGTTAACAGAAGATAACAGCTTCAAAAAGTTTACTACCTTTTTAAAGATATCCATTTGGGTTGATGGAAGAAGAGAGTAGATAGTGGGATTATATTTCTGCTGTTTTGAAATATGAATCAACCTGATTTCAGAAATAATTTTTCAGGTTGGTGGAGCATGTAACTCTTGATCTCAGGGTCATGAGCTCAAACCCCACATTGGATCCTGAACCTTAAAAAAAAAAAAAAAAGACATTTCATATTATATTTAATATACATTTCTGTAACTAGCTCTCCTAGAAAAGCCTTTTTTGTTAAAAAATTTTTATTTAAGTAGTCTCTATACCCCATATGCGGCTTGAACTTACAACCCTGAGATCAAGAGTCACATGTTTTTCTTAGTGAGCCAGCAGCCAGGTGCCCCTAGGAAAGCTAGTTTTAAAGTAAGGAATTAACTGCTATTTGAAACCATTTTAGAATCAAGAAACCATTTTTATGCTTTGGTATCTGTTGTCAGGTTTCAACATTTCTGTGAGGTAGTGCTGTCCCTAAGTTAAAGCTGAAAAAAAGCTTTTGAGTTGTCATTTACCAGCTAAAGAACCTTATATATACACACACATACTTCAGTGGCTGTGTGATCCAACAAAAATTCAGTCTGTCTTATAATATCCAGCCTCAACCTGAGGTCAAACTCCTAAGTATTACGAATGGAAAGAAAGAACGGCATCCAGGCTTCTGACTCTTCCTACTTTGCTTCTCTTTGTAGAGTGACAACCAACAAGCTGCTACTTTCCATCGTCATCTTACTGGAGCTGGCCGTCCTAGGGGGCCTGGTTTATTACAAATTCTTTCACAAGCATTGAGCTCCCTCGAGGGAAGAGTTTGTGGACCAGAACTTTGACCCTGTGAATGAATGGGGCTAGGGATGGGGAATAAGTGTAGTGCTGCTGTGAGGTAACGGTTCAAGGATGTACAATGTAGCTGGACTCTGGGAGGAGGGCAGGGAGACGGAAAACCACTTAACTGTGAAGGAACAGCAACAAGACCAATGTGATATACCAAGGTAATAAATGCTGTTTATGACTTCTTTAAATTTACATAGTACTCCAACATATTAATATCCTGTGAACGGGAAAAAAACAAAATACCCCCCAAATTTTACAGTAGTGTTGGTCACCAAAATGGAGAGGGAAAGGAAACTTTACAGTTGTGAAAATGCGTAAATGTTCTCATTAAGGCAATATTGACCCAGACAACCACTTAGTATCTGTCCCCTCAAATGCCTCGTAATTCTGGAATGCCCATCGTGACAAATGTGTCAGCACACACAATTTCCTAAATTCTCACACGCTCTTCACTTTCTGATTCATCTGGTGAACTGGGAGTAGGAAGTTGGTCATAGACAATGTGCCCTCCCTCCCTTGTCTGACCAAAACTTGAAGCAATCACATCCACTGCCAGGCCTGCTGTAGCCTTGGCCTCTTCCTCGGAAGCAGCCAACTGAGGATTGACTTCAACAAGATCCAGTGCTGACAGCAATCCTGAAAGAACAAAGCATGACAAAACCTTACAAGATTCCCCAGCTGCTCCTTTCAGTGAGGGTCATCCCACTAGACAGAACAGGCCAAGGTAAAAAGTCATTTTCTACTATTAAAATTACCTACAGTTGGGGAGCCCCTTATACCTACCTCATCTTGGGCATGAATTTAAGTTCAAACACTATGTACTAGAGTAAGATTAAAATCAATCATCCCTGTTCAACTAACAGAATAGGCATAGCTGTCAGGCTTTCTGTCTGAGAGAAGGAAAGAGCCTGTGAGGAGGAGGTAGGATTTTTCAGCCTACTTGTTGGGAAAATGTGTGCCATGTTTAGTATTAGGAACCTTCCAGATGTCTGTATATAGTTGTGTGAAGAGATCTTTTGAACTGTTCCCCATTATTCTGACAGTATATCTCTTAAGGCACCACATGGCCCTGAAGTATAGTTATTAGGGCATATCTTAGTCTCACCCCTACAAGTCTAAGGGCAGGTATCCTGTCTGACAAGATTTTTAGGTCTCCATCATACTGACCCAGTATCTTGCACTTAGTCAAGGGAAGACTTGGCCATACACTAATCTGGACTTGTTACCTTCTGTTGGGGCTTAAGAACTTGTACTAAAGGGTCTGAGAAGGGAAGAGTAGACCCAAAGAACCTACCCAGACATGCCTTCTACTCCCTACCCCCAACACACAAGCCCTACTTCTCTGAGGTACTTTTTCGTTGGTTATTCTGGATGAAGTTAATCTACCTCTTCGAGTCATTTGAACATAGTAGTATTGGAAAATACAAGTATGAGTATACTTAGACCACTTAGGGTGGCCATGAAGCCTGGAAACATGAGTGTATATACCTACTGATTTATTGATATTATAGTATAGTACATGATATGCTCAGTGCCATTACATTTGTTCAGTGTACAATCCTTTATTAGCGATGTGTAGTTCAATGCAATGAGCAGGCATGTTACTGCAGCATTTTCACCAGTTCCTGTGCAAGCATCTGGGTCTCTGATGATTTGTGTGTCTGATTTCCACTGACTAAACCGGAATCTTTGGTGTAGCCCAGAAGTAATCCACAGGGTTTAAGCTATTAAAAATAGGGGCACCTGGGTGGCTCAGTTGAGCATCCAACTCTTGATTTTGGCTCAGGTCATGATGTCACAGTTTGGGAGATTGAGCCCCGTGTTAGGTTCTGTACTGACAGCATCGAGCCTCCTTGGGATGCTCTCTCTGTCTCAAAATAAATAAACTTCAAAAAAATAAATAGGGGCACCTGGGTGGCTTAGTTGTTTAAGCATCTGACTCTTGGCTTTGGCTCAGGTTATGATCACACAGTTTCAGGAGTTCGACCCCACATTGGGCTCTATGCTGACAGTGCAGAGCCTACTTGGGATTCTCTGTCTCCCTCTCTCTGTCCATCCCACCTTCACTCAAGCTGTCTTGGTCTCTCTCAAAATAAATAAGCTTAAAAAAAAAAGTTTAAAAAATTAAATTATCAAGCTCTAGTATAAGGCTAATCCCTATATGAAAGGACCCAAGATACTGTCCAACTTTGAAATATCTTCCAGAAGGGTTAACTCCACCTTCTCAACTCCAAGTGAACTTTTAATGTCAGGGTAAAAATTATAGCTTCTTGACCTTACTTTTTAATCTTCGCCTTTAGACAGTTCACATGCAAAGGACTATATCAGTTTGGCGGGTTATTCAGTATTACCTTCGCATATTTTGGTATGACTCAAGTCCAAATATGCCTCTAAATGACTATCCCTTATTAGCCTGACCATATGACTTTCAGTTATAAAAGTTTAAGAAAAACAGTATCTGTAATGTCATGGCATAGTAGAAAAAAATCTTTTGGCATGCAAGAGGTGTCAGCATATTTACATAGTTAACAGAATGAACACTTCTTACCTGTATTGTGTATTTCCTCTGTGATATACATGCCTTCTCGATAGGTCAGTCCTCCTACGACAGGAGTTCCTGTGGCTGGAGCCAGTGTAGGGTCAAATGCATCAATATCAAAACTCAGATGGATTGGCCTCTGGCTTCTTGAAAGGAAGAGGATAAAAGAATAATCACTTGGGTGTACCTGGACACTGATCCTTCCTACAGTTTCAGCTCTTTGATTTTGTTGCTATTAGTCCTGGTATTTGCTAATACAGCAGATTTCCAGGTTTCCTGTTCTGGAAGTTACTGTGTATTACCATGTTAGCTTCCTACACACCACTTCAGAATTTTGCCTTTTGTTCTGTGTGCCTCAGACAGACTAACTGCAATTTATATTTCTGACTTTAACCTAGGCATTAGAGCCTTTCACATTAACAACCGTCAATAGAGGGAGTTCTTCACTTTCCTATGAGATTGATCTAGGTTACAGTTGCTTAGTTTCTCCACATAAGGGCAGCTGAACAATTAAGTTTTGCAGATTTGATGTCTGCAATCTTATCTCCCAATTCTAATTTCAGTTTCGCCCAGGTTTCCAAGAGTAGAAACTAGCATACAACACCTATATGCTAGATAACTAAATTTCTTAACAGCTTAATGTAATTGCTGCCTGGTAGTATGCCATTAATCACCTGAAAATAAAGACTCTGCACTGGGAAAATGCTCTTATAATTAGCATCTGATTGGCATTCATATACCATCTTTCTATAAATTTGCTCGATATAAAACTTTCAGATGAAGCAATTGTGAGCTTAGGAAAGAATGGGACAACTGAATGAACCCTTCTCATCTCAAAAGATAAGAATTAAAAATGGACTTAAAACTTTATGAGAGACAGAGGAGTTGGCAATGACTTCAAGGCAACCCCCTCCTAATCCCAGAGGAAGAATATGACCTATGTTTCATATTCTCCCTTTCCAAATTATTTGAATTTTTTGTATTTGTACATATTTAGCTTTTATTTTTAAAAAGCTGCTATCTTCAAGACATGTGCTAAAGTGTGCTCATTGGGAGTCTGTCCTATTCCCTTTGGGACTTTTCTCTTTGGAAGTAGACATCCGCTGTAGTTACTTACTTGCCAATTAGTAGATCAAACGTCTGTTCCATAACCTTCTGGATACCAAGTCGATCTATGTCTCTCATGGAAAAATACTGGATATCATATTTCTTTAAAATAAAACTGGATGAGATATAAAGGAAGGAGTCCTTAGTTTAAAGAACATTTTTAATCAAATCCTTGTTGGGGTGGGATTGGGGGTGAGATTGTCTCAATAGTGACATACAACAGGTTAAGACAAGGAACAGTCTTATCAAAAGGAACATGAATGTCTGAGAGAGGCCAGAAGCTTAACACCAGTGTATCAACTTACTGCTCAGGAGGGTCCACATCTCTTAGACCAATATACACGATACTTGGGGAAGAGATACAAGGTTTGATCCAAGAAAATCCTGGGAGTTGTGGTACCTGTCAAAAAAGAATGAACAAGAGTCCTCAAGAATTCTTGGTCTCACCAAGATAATTACCATGCGCTTCTCAATTTACCCAGGCTGCTTTCTCCTCCTACCTACAAGATATGCTTAAAGCAGCATAGGACACACTTGATCCGGGAAAAAACTGATAGAAGTGGAAATGATTCAGAAGGCAGGCAGCTGAAGAACACAGATTTCCCAGAATAAAAAAAAAAAATTCTCCTAAGGTGGCCACGGTTTCTCATTAACTTACCTAAATAACAGGAACACTGCTGATTAGCCCTTTTCCACCCCTTTGTACATTTCTGAATTGTTTACAGAATGGTTCCTGAAATAAAACCCAGTTGCCATCTTAAGTTGCCTACAGCCAAAACACAAATTCTACCTAATGAATAACTTTTGTACCATCCTGGTTTAACTTAGTCCCTCACCGAGAGGAAGGATATACAGATTCTAGTCTATGCCTAACAAGGACTTCCATGTTTTTTCTGAACAGCCTAAGAAAATATTACCTAGAGGTAATCATAATTTTGCTTTCCTCTGGACCATTGGGTCTGAGAGTGAAGCAGGCCTGGGAGCCTCTAACCAAGGAGCCCTCGTGCTGTGGGTATATCAATTACTAGAGTTACTATCCACTGCCACTTTCCTTTCTTGCAAGATTATGACACACCTTCTCGCTCCCCCAGAGCAGAGACCATATCCTAGTCCTCTTTATATCCCTAGCATCTAGTAGACTGCTTGGCCCATAATGATGTTTGGAGAACAGATGAAGGAATACTAAACATTTCTACCACCACTATCAACCCATCCTTCACAGAAATCTTACTGAACTAGTTCCTCAAAGCCCCAGCATAATCCATGCAAGCCATTCAATTTTTCATCTCAGCCCACTGACCTTGTCCTGTAGTTCTCTGAGAAGAAATGAAACTGGCTGTCCATGGAGATTTCCAGATGAAGTGGTGAGGGGTGTATTAATGTCAGCATGGGCATCAACCCAGATCACACAAAGGTCTGGGCAGTGTCGGGCGTGGCCACTAATGGTACCAATTGCCAGGCTACAAGAAACAAAAATGATAGTCGAGGCCCCCTCTGCTTGGCAAACATCACCAATAACAAATATCAAGTCAGTGTAACTCACACTTTGTCCTCAGGGCAAAGTCAGGGCCCCAGACTACGGCTGGATTTGGATGACCAACAGTCCTGGGCCTGTAGTTCCCAAAGATTAACCTTGAGTGAGTTTGACAGGGAGAAGTGGAAGGTTCCAAAGATTTCAAAACTTGTTAACTGGTTATCCTTCTAGTTTGACAGAGGTCATTGCTTCCCCCCACATCCCTAAAATTTGATATTAGCCCTGGCCCAGAAAAGGACCTCAAAAAATATATGTTCAATGAATGAAACCCAGTTAAGTGGTATGCTCTATATGGAGCAACTCAAAAATATTTCTAAATACTTCTTAAGGAAGACCAGGGAGATGTCATTAATTTCAAAGAATCTGTTATTTAAGGCAAAAAAAAAAAGTTACATTAACTTTTTAAGGATAAAAATTAGCATTATAGCTTTTTAGAAAGATTATGATGTGCTACTTCCTCAAAGGAAAAGTCAAAATTGCTAAAGACATTAAAGTAACAGGGGAACCCAACTAAAGACCTCATTTATTAGAGCACTAAATATTTATTTGCATGTTTTCTGTATATTAGCATGGCATTGAGGTATCAGTGGGGTTTTTTATTGTTGTTGTTGTTGTTTGCCTTTCCTTGTCCTCGGACGCTGTGTACATTGGCTAACTGTCCTATCTTGATGGTAGGAATAGAGCTGATGAAATTGTGGTTGCAAAGCTGCCCAGCTTCCCAGTAACCAAAGTATTTGACATAGGTGGGAAGTGCAGGTTAAGCATTTTAGGAACTAACTTTAGCTATACTTCTTGGTCAGTATAGCATCAAACAGCATTTTAAGCTTTTTGAGGGATAGCATGGTCTAGTGTGAAAAGCAGTGGATTAAGTCAGAATACGGTTTTGTTTTGTTTTGTTTTTCCAGAAAGCTGTGATCTAGCAGAAGTCATCTAGTTTTTCAAGACCATTAACTTTCCTGTAAGAAAGGGATAATAATCTTGGCTTAAATCAGAGATAGTTTGATGTCTAAGACCATAGTTTGTGTCATATTGTGTAAAAGGAGCAGGGTGACCTAAAGATACCTCCTTCTTTTAAAATGTTCAGTAGCTATTTAATATGTACGCTCCTTCCTTCCTTTCTAGAATCTTCCAGATAGCCTTGGTTTTAGCACTGAACAGGAAATTGGGAACAGTGAAAAGGGTTGCAATGTAGATAACTACAGAAAAAAGAAAAGCCAAACATTATGAATAATCACCTTGATAAGCAGTTCCCAAATAGATAACCCAAAGAAAGTCAATATAAATGAATTTCGAGAGAGAACACAGAGCTAAAAGGAAGAAGGCCCACTCTGGTTGATTTAACTGGATCACTGTAGAGAACCCAGACTACTTTCTTATCCTGCCTGAAATTTTTTATTCCTAATGAGGAGATCTACCTGCATTTCCAGTTGTAACAAAGATTCAGCTTCTGTTAAGTGATCTCAGAAGTTCTCTGTGCTAGATTGACTCTCAAAAGAAAAGTTAATTGCCTTCAGAAGTTCCCCTGAATTTGAATCTCACCTCTGCTACTTCCTGGCTGTAGAAGTTGGGTAAATTATCTGACATCTTTCCCTCAGTGTACCTAGCAGATTAGATAAAACTATATCCGCTTCATGGTGTTAGCATGAAGATTAAATGAGGATCTATATGAAGTGCTCAGTACCCTAGTACTTTAATGCCAGTTTTCTTTCTACCAAAAACCTTCATTACTTATCTCAAATAGGACTGCTCTGGTCCAGAATGAGCTCTTCTTTCTCTGAAATTCTATAGAATTCAATTTTTTTTTTCATCCCATGTGTATTTATTTCATCTAGTCTTAGTAAATCACAATCCCCGCAGTCCCTAGCCCTAGTTGAGAACACACCAAGCAGTGCTCAATAAAGTACATGCTGATTCACTAAGCGAAAGATCCTAGAGTCCATACTGTGAAGGTAGAGAATATATTCACATGACAAGTGGAGAATCTGAACATACTAACAAAAATGCTTTAATGTATCCTTCCATTTCTCTCAAATAGCCAAATGGAAGTCATAAGACAGTTCAAGAGAGACGCATGAAACATGAACACACTGTGTCTAAAAAGTTTGCTTAGTCTATCTCTGAATGTGTCCTCCTACAATGTGACCTACAATGAAAACCACAGGTACCTCCAGCAACTCAGAGTCTTAGAGATCTTAAGAAACTATTATGCACAATCATACCCTAAAAATTCTGAAGGGTTTTTTACTTTTAAGTGAGGAAGAAGACAAGCTAACTCATTAGGCCCAGGCACCATACTATCCAGCTCCTCCATCACCCCTGGATCCCAGCTTACCTGTGGTCTCCTCCTACTGTGACACAGCTGTAGCCACCCGACACAGCTCTACTAACCACCTCAGCCAATTCCTGGTTGGCAAGGCCCACTGAGCGAGGATTCACGATCAGGTTGTTGTAGAGATCATCTTTAGGGACTGGAGTAAAACTCAAATCTCCAAAATCTTTTAGGTGGCAGCCTGGGAACAAATTGGGGATGAGAAGATTAATTGTATGTGTTATTCCAACTCTTACTGGCCTGGGCCACAAATAAGAGCTTGTGACAAAGTGCACGTCACACTCATTTTGCCACAGTAAAACTGTCACGTAACTGTGGCAGGACTGTCACATGATTATCTCAGTCCTCCCAGCCATCGTGTGGGGGTAGATCCTACTAGGAACACCATTTCGCAGACAAAAAAGCTGGGTTGTGGAAAAAGAAGCCCAGAAAACATTCACTGACTTAACCTAACAATCACAAAATTAGTATCAATTAGACCTCAGATATCCCAGAGTTCTAAAGTGAAAGTAAAATACCAAATATGAACCAATAGGATTAAAGAAAATTAAGTACTATTAACTTAGAGCAAAAATACATAGAAATGTTCATGTCATAAACTGAAGATTCTCTGTTCCCTCTCTTGCTTCCCTCTCTCTGCCCCTCGCTTGCTTGCACTCTCCCAAAAAATAAATATAAAAAAAAAAAATTAGACCTTTTCTAAGAAGCTGAAAGGGGGGCGCCTGGGTGGCTTAGTCGGTTAAGCGTCCAACTTTCGCTTGGGTCATGATCTCACGGTTCGTGGGTTCAAGCCCCGCGTCGGGCTCTGTGCTGACTGCCAGTTCAGAGCCTGGAGCCTGTTTCAGTCTGTGACTCCCTCTCTCTCTGACCCTCCCCTGCTCATGCTCTCTCTCTCTCTCTCCTAGAAATAAATAAAACATTGTAAAAAAAAAATTTTTTTTTAAAAATTAAAAATAAAAAATAAAAAGCTGAAAGGTTGGTGGAAATGGAGAAGGAGCAGCGAACCTCTCACAGGTTCACCTGCTGCAGCCAGCACCTAGGCCAGCTGCTGGACACATCCTCGGAGCAGCTGACTCAGTGATGCAGACAGGCAGTGGAAGCAGCACTCCCTCCCCAAGCACCTGCAGAGAAAACCAAGAGGCACTGCCTACAGAGAAGCCGGAGACGGTGAGTACACACACCTCCTAGACAGCAGCGTCCTGCGCAAGATGGTAGGCGGCATGGCGGGCCACCTCCAACAGCAAGGCCTTCACCCAGGTGGATATCAAACCCAAGATGATCAGCCACTACCTAGGGGAGTACTCTCCAACCTACAAGCCCATGAACGTGGGGCCCCAGCACTGGGGCCACCCACTCCAGCTTAATTCCCCTCAAGTAGCCTCTTAGACCAATAAAAGCAGAGACTTCTCTTAAAAATATTTTTCTCGGGGGGAGCACCTGGCTGGCTCAGAGGGGCATGCCGGTCTTGATCTCAGTTATGAGTTTGAGCCCCACTTTGGGTGCAGAGATTACTTAAAATCTTAAAATTTTTTTTAAATTTTGAAATAACTAGTGATATATTCTGACAATATGCTATAATATTTTTGCTTAGATTTCACATTTTCCAAAGAATTATGACACCGGTCATTATATGTTAATTTTTACCTTAGCGTAAGTACCAGTCTTGCCATGTAACCAATTATATCAGTCAATTGGTTGGATGCCATAAAGGGTTAGGACTAAGTAATTCAACTCTATCATGAACAGATCTGAACTATCAGAGAACATAATGTTACCATAGATTGTATCCTTAAGGTCCTGCTTCTCAAACTGGAGACTAGGTATGTGGGGGGGGGAGGGGGGAAACAGTCACAGGATAGTAATTCTGGCAGAGATTTGTGTTAAAGATTTGGATTAGACCAGCACGGACCCATCTTGAATTTAAATTGTACAGTTTTGAGCTTTACTTCTTGAGCCCATTCTCGACTCAAAGTAAACAACTGAGAGAATGTAAAAATTTGAGAAGCAATGGCCTGTAACATAAGGCCAACCAAGAGACCACTACTAAAAGGGATATTGGAAGCAAAATAGAAAACTTATTTCCAAAATTAAGATACAGCTATAGCTGCAGAATTCTGTATGTATCTTTTGGTCATTGCACTTTATAATCCTATAAAAACACCCAGAGAAGATCTGGAAAACTTAACATACCGAAGGCAGAGAAGAATATGAGAAACCAAAATCATTGGGATACAAGGTAAAAAATATGACCATATAGAATATTATAAAAATCTTTAAGAAGAAAAAGCCATAAGGGATATACACCTTACAAGATCTCACTACAGGAGCACAGTTTAGATTTAATAGAAACTTTAAGTCAGTATCAAGTCTTGCTGTTGGCAACAGTCTTGGGCTGGACAGACTTTGAATCTCCATACCTACACTTGGCTATATCTGTGTTTATCTCTGCACTCCCTTATGCTACATCAAGCATGTAGGTTCTTCATGGGTATAAGACATCAGGGCATATCTGGTGTAGATATGCATATCTGGCATATACTAGGTATAGAATTAGAAAAGGTTTATTATCTAATTAAGTAATGTTAATATTAACTAACTTTTGAAGACTACTTTACCTCACTTCACAGGATAAATAAATACATAGGAATCAACCCAGTGGATAAGTGACAAAACTTGGAGAACATCCAAGTCCAATCATGGAACCTGTAGACTCCAGTAAGCATGACAGAATACAGTACTCCGCTCACTGTTACTGACTTACCAGAAAAAAGCTGCAGAAAGCCTATAGAAGAAACTTAAGAGAATCTGGCAGCCTTAAAGAATACTCTCCAGGGGTGCCTGGGTGGCTTAGTCGGTTAAGCGTCCGGCTTTCGCTTAGGTCATGATCTCGCGGTTTGTGGGTTCGAGCCCCGCGTCGGGCTCTGTGCTGACTGCCAGCTCAGAGTCTGGAGCCTGTTTCAGAGTCTGTGTCTCCCTCTCTCTCTGACCCTCCCCTGTTCATGCTGTCTCTCTCTATCCTAGAAATAAAAAAAAAAAAAAAAGAATACTCTCCAAGAAGTCCGACTCAGTTTCATAAAGGGATTTTGCTCATTACGTGTGTAACTCCATGAAGCAGGTCACCAGATTAATTTACAGCCCAGAGAGTGGGTTCTTCTAAGATTACCTAACTCCATTTGCTCTCCTTCCTTACTCACCAAACAGCCTCCTCTGCTTATTCACTTAGTTTCCCTGTTGCCCTCATACCAGCAAGATGGCCTCCTAACAGGGGATGCTGGAAGGACTATTGCTCACCATAATTTTGATTGGGCATTTTGGTTTATACATCATGGTTAACAAGAGTCTCTGGACTGGAAAGCCTGATAAGCTCTGCACATATCTAGATTTCTGTTCCTAACTGGAAAAGATCTACGCACTCCTATGTTTCCTGCAGCATTTTTACGATAGCCAAGACAACTGAAGTGTCCACAGATGAATGGGTAAAGATGAGGTGATGTATACACATACAATGACATATTACTCAGCCATAAAATCTTGCCCTTTGCAACAACGTGGACAGACTTAAAGCGCGTTATGCTAAATGAAATAAGACGGAAAGATCATACTGTATGACTTCACTTGTATGTGGAATTTAAAACACGGAAGGAGACTCAAATAGAGAACTCATAGTTGCCAGAGATACGGGGTGGAGGGGTGGACAAAGAAGGTGAAGGGAATTAAGGGGTACACAAACTTCCAGTTATAAAATAAGCCATGGAGATTAAAAGTACGGCAAAGGATATAGTCAATAATATAATAATGTTTGGTGCCAGGTGGGAACTACACTTATCACGTATATACAGAATTGTCAGATCACCATGTTATGTACCTAAAATTAACACTGTGTGTCAACTATAATTCAATAATAAAATTTAAATGAAACAGACCCTCCTGTTCCTGGGTCCACAAAGCTGAGGACCAGAACCCCTGAAGGGATTAATATTCTGAAAGGCCCTGCCTGAGTTGCCTACCCTGTAGAACTCCCATTTCTGCTTTTTATTTTCCAAAAAGTGCAAGGACAAGGACTGTTAAGGGAATGAAAGGAAATTCAGCAGAGACTGGGGGGATAGGGGTCAAGAAAGATTCCCACAGCAAGTAAAGTTTGTACCAGCACTGTGTTGCTCTTTTCATTGTTTTCTTTCCTTACTGGTATTAAAATTTCTGTAAAATTTTTAAGGAAGGGTCTAATGGTGAAAGTCCCTACCCTACTTCCCAGGCTTGACTACTCTATCTTTGCAGAACTCTGTGCATAAACATAATTCATACTTTTTGTTTTTAAGTAGGCTTCCACCCAGTGTGGAGCCCAGTGCGGGGCTTGAACCCACGGCCCTGAGATCAAGACCTGAGCTGAGAGATGGAGTCAGATGCTTAACTGACTGAGCCTCTCAGGCGCCCCTATACTATTCTTTTAAATAAGGTTGCTGGAGTAGGTTAACTGCTGTAAGTAACCGTCCCCCAAACAACAGCTCAAACACAGTAAATTGGTTTCTTGTTCCTTTAACATCCAGGGTGGATACTAAAGGTCAGTAGGAGGCTTTCCTTCATGCAGTGATTCAGAGACCATGCTCCTGGCTTGTGGTTCTGCTGTAACTAGGGCTTTGCCATCTGTGTGGCTAAGGTTGGGTCTCCCCAGGGTCAAGGCAGCAGGAGAAGAAGAAAGTCTTGAAAAGGCAAACTTCTACTTTTATTTATTTATTTATTTTTTAAATGTTTTATTTATTTCTAGGAGAGAGACAGCATGAGTAGGGGAGGGTCAGAGAGAGAGGGAGTCACAGACTCCAAAACAGGCTCCAGGCCCTGAGCTGGCAGTCAGCACAGAGCCCGACGTGGGGCTCGAACCCACGAACCGTGAGATCATGACCTAAGCGAAAGTCGGATGCTTAACCGACTAAGCCACCCAGGCGCCCCAGCAAACTTCTACTTTTAAAGACCCTGGCCTACAAGTGGCACATCACACCTGCTCACATGGCACTGGTCAGCAAATCAGGTCTCACTTCTGTCCAGAAAAGGAGGATGAATTTTGGTGAACAGCTTGCAATCCCTATTGCAAGGAATACTTTTAATTTCGACTGCCACAGATTTTAAGTGATTAAGAACTCAAGAATCTTGGGGAGCCTCGGTGGCTCACTCGGCTGAGCATCTGACCTCGGCTCAGGTCAGGATCTCACAGTGTGTGAGGTTCAAGCCTCACGTCAGGCTCTATGTTGACTGTGTGGAGCCAGGAGCCGGGAGCCTGCTTCAGATTCTGGATATCCTGCTTTCTTTGCCCCTCCCCTGAAGAAGAGCCCAGGGGTTTATAAACAGGGAACAAGGTTCTGAAAGAAGAAATGCATAAGCCAGGTTTGGAAACAGCAGAGCAATTTAACAGAAATGGGAAGTTTGCATATTGGAGCAGTAATGCAGAGGAGGCTGAAGAGAACATTAATTGTAACCCAAGGGCCAGCATTTTTCAGGAGTGGGGAGGCTGAAGGGAGGTTTTTTATTTTTTTGTAAGAACAGGATGAACAGAGTAATAATGAAGCTATTACTTTATCTGAGTGCTATGTCAAATTCTTCCAGTTCAAAAGTCACAAAAAGTGGCCTCACTAAATTTTAGAGAACCTTAGAGTCCTAGTGAAGAGCAAATATTATAACATGGAAAGAGCATCTGCCTGTGATGCTTGAGGCAGCTGTCCCTTTGTCGGACTGTTTGTGTTTTGGGTCAACTCCTCTGCAAGTCTTCATCAGAGGAGACCTCAGGTTTCATTGGCGCACTTCCTTCTACGAAGGCACTACAGGACAGAATGAACCTGACTTCAAAGATACTCTCGTGATAAACAGATTTAGAACCAACTTGAAAGGGCTCTCATTTTTCACTTGCAGTGGACAAGAAGTAAACCTCCATAGATACTGGCACAGGCTCCCTGCTTCTCTCTCCAGTGCTGATAATAAAAATACACCGAATACTACTCTGATCTTTTAGGCCCAAAGGTTACCTTTGGCCTTGATAAACCTCTCTAGGCTCCATCAGAGTGGAACGAGAACAAAAGTGCATCAACAGAATGATGTAACCAACTGGTGGGGAAGAATTCAAAACATCCCTACCTGACCTTAGCAGTATCTGTGGACAGCACTTCTATTCCAGGGCCCTGATCATTAAGGAATCCCTGAAGGAAGCCAGTGACAGGAAAGGAGGAAAAATAAAATTGTCTCCATATGCCATACCGCGCTGGATGTGTTACAGATAGCTGCTAACCGTCATGTCCTCCTGCTATCGTCATCCACACACTTAAGAGGAAGAAATCCCGCAAAATTAATAGCTCTGTGTAGGACAAACCTGAATCACTCTTAGGGTAGAGGCTCACAGAAGACAATGTTCACACAAAGGTAACATTTCGACAACATTTCCCCATTCTGCCACTGCTGACTTGCACTCACAGGGAGCTCCGACTGCTTCCAAGCTCCCAGCAAGTGGAGATGGGTCCAGAAGGGGGCTGGCACACGGGAGAGTCTACCACACCACAGGCAGCCCACTGGCAGAACAACAGATTTTTGAGAAAAGCTAGGGACCTATTACTGCGCTGTTTTTCAAACTATCCCTGAATAGAATGGCATGTTTATTATGACTTGTCAGGAATAACAAGTCAGTGAAACTTGGAGAAATACAAGACTCAGGGATCTCATTTAATGCTGGGAGAATATTAACACTAATGGCTTTTAAAGCTATAGAGATACAGCTACATGAAGATTTAGCACCACACAAAGGGAATTCCTGACATTATAAAGGGATGTAATTGGGAATCCTTAGAACCTCAAAAGTGTACCTGGAAAACCAGCTTACTGAAAACAGTTGCAATGTTACCAGAGGTCTACATTAGGGAAGGAAGGCCAGTTACTTAAGGCTACTTGAAATAAGAATTTCTCTTACCTCTAAAATGTGATTTGGGTAATGACCTTTGAAGAGACTATTATTTAAGGTAAACTCATTTGATTACCAGTAAGAAAATGGAGAGGCTTGGGGCGCCTGGGTGGCTCAGTCGGTTAAGCGTCCAACTTCGACTCAGGTCATGATCTCACAGTTTGTGGGTTTGAGCCCCACATTGGGCTCTGTGCTGACAGCTTAGAGCCTGGAGCCTGTTTCAGATTCTGTGTCTCCCTCTCTCTCTGAACCTCCCCTGTTCATGCTGTCTCTCTCTCTCTCTCTCTCTCTCTCTCAGAAAGAAAACATTAATTAAAAAAAAGAAAATGGAGAGGCCTGCATTTTTATTTAGTGCATTTAACTGCCAGAGGCTGTACAACCATGTGTCCTGGAGGCCTCTAAAAATCTGCTCTTTTTCTTAGACTCAGTATCCAAAATAAATTGAGTGCATTAGGAAAGAAATCCTATCACGCAGAGAACAGTAGTAGTTCACTCTCGGAGTCTGAGGAGGCTGCTTCAACCAGGACTCCTAACACCTCCTTCCTCCCCACCCAGTTCTGAGGCAGAGAGGAGCATGGCTGAGGAAGACCAGGGCAGGGTAAGTGCCACTGGCCTGAGGACAAAAGGTGACCCAACCAGGCCAGTCATTTTAGACATGTCCATCTAACACGTACCTCAAGATCAAAAGATATAAACATGGCATCAAAAGATGCCTTTGCATGAATGTGATCCTTAATTTAAAAAATCCAAATACAGAACTCAAAACTTAAGTTCAAGACATGGAACTTAGAGGACCTGCAGCACCATTTATAGCTTTCTTGCTAATTGGTTCTCTGGCTACATCTGTCCTCTCCTAAAGGAAAACAGACTATCACTGTCTACAGATAAGCTTAGTAGTGTATGCCCTCTAATGCCTTTAGATCATGGTGAACCAGCTCAGACCTTCTGAGATGGACTGTTATCTGACGGCACCCCAGCAGCCTGTTTCCAGCACAGACAGGATCGAGGTGAAGAGGAGAGTTCCTCTGGCTTCATAAGTCACAGCAACATAACCATTTTCCCCTCATTCAGAACAAGACTGTTGAGCTTCCCTGGAAGAGAGATCTGCCATTGTCAGCATGCTAACAAAACTTCAGCCTGCTCCAGTTATAACCTCAGGAAGAGACAGTGACAATCCCTGGGGGAACAAACTGCTCTTCAGAATATGTAGAATATGTCATCTTTTTTAGGTTCTTGATATTCTACCTTGTTTCAGAAAGGACTTAAAGGGAAACACATCAGGCTAGTGATGATAGCGTTGCCAGTTAACAGTTCTGACGTACAGCTCCCTGCCCGGACCCTGGGCTGGCTTCCTGGTGAGTGTTCCCAAGGACCTCAAACCAGACAGACTGCATTCCAGACCACTCTGGGCTGAAAGCAGAGTGCCCACAAGATGGCCAGAAGTGCCACAACAGATGCAAAAGGAAGAATCCTTGCCCTCCGGCCCCTAACTTCCTAAAAGAGTCAAGATCTCCAACCAAGTTTAGTTCCTGAGCTTGCCCTATCTCACGTGCTTTCCAGGAGTATTAAGTGAGATAACAAGGAAAAGCCTACACATGCTAAGGATTATGTATTAGTTCAACTGGGTGAAGCACCTTTGTGGTTGGTCTCCCCACCCTAACCTTTTCCTTGAAACTGATGGTGTAACCCAAGACTTCCCAAAACCTGTCTGTAATAGGACTATGTCATTTTGATAAAATCAGTTTCTGGTGAACAACAGCAAACACAAGCCCACTGATTTCTCATTGAAATGGCTCCTATAGAGTCCGGTTCTCACAACTTGAATCGTCCACATCTCCTATAAAAGAATATAAAGGCAAAACCAATTAATCTTGGAACACCAATTCTCTGAAGCCCTAACCACAATGCCACACCCTGCTGTGACTTAATTCTTGCGTCACACAGGAAGGAGTGTTCTACTTCGTAGTTCCGGTCTCTTGGAAGGGGGTAAGGAGCCAGGAAGATTTGGTCTGTCTTCTCCCAATCTCAGGGTTAGGCACATCTATTATATTACTACATCCTCACTACCAAGCGAGTTTGGTCATTAAGAGAGAGGGAAGGACGCCTAGGCGGCTCAGTCAGTTGAACATCTGACGTGGGCTCAGGTCAGTATCTACCAGTTAGTGGGTTCGAGCCCCATGTCAGGCTTGGAGCCTGCTTTGGATTCTGTGTCTCCCTCGCTCTCTGCCCCTCCCCAACTCGCGTTTGTTCTCTCTCAAAAATAAATAATCATTAAAAATTTTTTTTAACAAAAAGGAAAAAAAATCAATTCAAAGTCTAAATTATTTAAACCAACCACAGTAATACCTTAGGTTCCAGGCCTCTGAACTGTGCTATGTTGGATATTAAAATAAATAATGCAACAGCTCTCTAAAGTAACTAGAGGCCAGCCTGACTTGAAGCAGTCACCATCAGTGACTCAGGTCCTGATGCAGAAACATAGGTTTCAAAGAGGGGACAACAACTGGCTGTTATCGCCTACTTTTACATTTAGCTTAAATAAATTCATCAACTAGTAGCCTAGTACCTTGTAAGAGTTAAAACAATTTGATATATGCCAGTTACTCTGAGTCATACATCACACAAAAATCCAAAAATCAGGAGATCAGCTGGCTTCTGAGAAGCCAATCATTTTGAGAGAAAGGAAACATGATCTGGGAAAATCCCTGGGGCATGCTGTGAATGAAGTTACAGGAGAAAGCCAGGATGCTGGCCTCTCTCTTCCTTCAGCTCAGGTGGACTATGTACTTCCTGTGTGCCCAGCTCTCTAAGTCCTGAGGATGTGGAGGTGAGGTATGGCTGCAGAGTTCAATGAGCTCCCAGCCCAGTGAGAGGACAGTCCAGTGCTTACTGCTATGAAGCAGCCATGCACAGGGCGTGAAGGAAACAGAGGAAGGTTCTGACTCAGACCCAGGAAGAGCCAGGAGGACTTATCTGGAACAATAGCTAAATCTTGAAGGTATTAGCCAGGAATAACAGGGGAAGGGGGAATGGCTTACCAAAGCAGAGGAGGCACAGAATACCTTCAGCCCTACGGAACGATTCACAATTCCCCTGAGCCCAGGGTTCCTGGGAGGATTGTGGAAAGAAGAGGCAGGAATAGGGGGCGGGGGCAGATCCCAAGCAGTAGGGAGCTACTGAGGTTTTCAAGTGAGGATGTGAGAAATCAAATCTGCACTGCAGATCTAGTGCTCGGAGGGCCTGAGGGAAATGGACCGCCCTGGAGAAGAGCAGCTCCACAAGGAGACTATAAAGATAAAGTAGTAGATTCCAGCAATACTTAGAGGGGGTGTAGAAGTAACGGGCCTGCCCTGCAGCTTTCTGGCTCTCCCACTAAAAATGAGAAAGACACAGGGGAAGGGAGTGGAGATGATGAAGTCAGTTCTGGATAGATGGCCTTGAGATGTTAGAGACCATCCTGTTGAAAATACATGGAAACGAGTACATGGATCAATCTACACAATGTTCAATGATGAGTAACACCAGTTCTGATGTGAAGTGTATATTGCCACCAACTTTGCAGCAGAACTGCAAGAGAAAAAAAAAAAAAGGCCTGAATCTGACCAAGGATCTAGATTAGATCCAATTATTAGTTTATAGGAAAGACAAAAGAACACATCACAAGACACCACAGGGATGCAATCTGCAAAATTCAAACAGAGAAACAGAGATTATTATACAAATGACCTAGTTTCCTCCACAAATACACTGCGAAGAAGATAAAGATCCCCAGTCAAACAGACTGTAAATAAGTAGTGCAAAAAGCCTAAGTCGAACAATCTCAACATTAACTGGTTTAATATACTTAATTTTCCCTGTTTAGAAGCGGAAGGCTCCTGGCTCCCTTTTGTTTCAGAATTTCCTTCTCTGTCCTTTTCAAAGGCACGTAAGTCTTTATAACATTAAATAAGCCTCTTGTCAGTCTCCTACCCCAGGAATGTTTCCCTCAGGGACTGGAAATTCAGAGGCTAACTTGTGTGGGCACAAGGAGTGGACAGCCTGCCCCAATTTTCAAAACTGCCTCCTCCTTAGGACATGAGAATTTTGTTTTCTCTCTGGTGGTTGTTCAAATTTCTATGATAAAGTTAGGATGAGCTCTGACAAATGTTACTGTCAAGTCCTCTAACCAGAGGACTAATTATTGATCTTGAAAACATGTAATGGGCTGCACCTGTGGGATTTCTTGATCTTTGCACTCTCTTAGCAGATTGCCTGATTGAATGCTTATCCAATTTTATTTCTCTACTACTTTTATAGAAAGGTTCTCTTGGTTGGGAAAAGATTTTACTATTATTATTGTATTTCCCCAACACTGAACATTTGATATTCTTTTAGGTGTGATAATGGTATTACGGTTAAATTTTAAAGAATTCTTATATTTTGAAGATATCTAATGAAATATTTGCAGATGAACAACAGGTCTGTGATTTGCTTCAAAAGGCATGGAGTAGGGTGATTGCCATGTATTGACTGACGCTGGGCAACAGACATGACAAATGCACTATGTCACCATATCTACTTTTGTTGTGTTTGAACACTTCCATAATAAGAAAGTTAAAAAGAAGATACACACAGATGGCAGCTGGGGATACAAGCTTGGCGCTGAGAGCAGAAACAAGTGTTGGAACTAAAACTTTGGAGACATCAGTATACAGGTGACAGAAAAACTACCAACCAAGACATTAAACCAAGAAGATCAAGGGCAGAGAAGCCCCGAGGAACCCCAGCATGTATAGGGTGGGTAGCAGAAGATCTAGGAAAGCAACCCAAAGAGCTAAAACCAGAACAGAATGGTGTCTGTTTCGATAAGGGAAGAGTGGCAGACAGTGTCAAATAAGGTGAATGCTGCAGTGTCTACCACATTAAGAAGCAGGAGGTCCAAGACCTCGGCAAAACCAGTTTCATTGCAATAATGGCTCAGGACGTCATATTATAGCAAGTGGCAGTGTGAAAGGGCAGCAGAGAAGCCAGGATGATGGCTCTGAAGAGAAACGACTGGACAACAACTGGAAGGCTACGTAAAGACCAAGGAGGATGGCAGCATGGGAAGATTTGCAGTTATTTATTGAAGGGATGAGTTAGAAGTTGAGAAACAAGGGGAGGGAAGAGAGAATTGCTAAACAAGAACACTCAAAGGGCAGAAGGGATGGGATCTAGAACCCAGGGAAGTGGGAGGACTTCTTGTTATTGGTCCAAGATCTGTTCTTCGCTTCTTCTACAGAGACGGAACTTCAGCTGGGAGCAGGACCCCTTAGAAAGGAGACTAAACTCAGCATCTTCCCTTGTGCCTGGGTATGGCCATGTGGCCCTTTGGGTCCAACAGGATAAGCAGAAGCATCCTGCAACTTCTTGGAAGCTTCCTTTAAGAGAAAGTACGGGTTCTTCCTTTGCCCACTTCTGTCCATTCTTGCTCCCTGCTGCCAGAAATGGAGGCCACACCATCTGGGACCATTAGACAGAGGCCTTGCTGGTAGCACAGCAAGGTAAGAATCTGGGCCTGAACTTCAAACACAGGGTGGCCAAACCAGCTCTGGACTTCTCTTCAGATTCTGTTTACTGGAGAGTGAAATTATTTTTCTTAACCCATTGTCATTTTGTGCTCTTTTCACACGCATCTCCCTAATACTGGGAGGACTACATCCCTCATGCTGAGGGTAAGAATTTTCGGTCGATACAGCTAATTGGGGGACAGGGAGAAAAACTAAGGGAATCGATGCCTTAATTGGAAAGACAAGGCCATGAGGATTATGGGTAAAGACTTGAACTATCCGTCCAGGAAAATCGGAGAGGGAATACACTGGGAACACAGAGGACTTTAAGAAGCAGGAGACACACATTTATGATGGTGCCACGGAGTTTCTTTGGCTGCCACAAGAGCTGAGAAGGCAGCTGACTGTACGGATCCAGGCATCAGGTCATATACAGCAAGAAATGAGATTCTCAACTACTTCTGCTGACTGTAGGTCCTTGGGAAAGTTTCTCAAAGTCATCAGGACATGCCTTACATTTTTTTGTTTGTTCATTCTCAGCTTTTATTTATAGAGCAAAACAATGTGCTAAAAAGCCAAAAAGAAATTCTTTAAGCAGAAGTATTGTTAGGTCCTAAGAGAAGCTACAACCTTGCTCTTAATTCACATTCTAACATTCTGATTTTTAAAATTTTCCTTTAAATTGTGGTAAAATACACATAAAAATATCCCATTATGGGGGGCAGGGCACCTGGGTGGCTCAGTCAGGTTAGGCGATCAACTCTTGGTTTTGGCTCGGGTCATGATCTCACAGTTCATGAGTTTGAGCCCCACATCAGGCTTCATGTTGACAAAATGGAGCCTCCTTGGAATTCTCTCTCTCTCTCTCTCTCTCTCTCTCTCTCTGCCCCTCCCTCACTAGCTCTGTCTCTCTCTCTAAAAACTTAAATATTTAAAAATAACAAAAAAAATTTTAGTGTTTTATTTATTTTTGAGACAGAGAGACAGAGAAAATGTGAGCGGGAGAGGGGCAGAGGGAAAGGGAGACACAGAATCTAAAGCAGGCTCCAGGCTGTGAATTGTCAGCACAGAGCCTGATGCAGGACTCAAACCCACGGACCTCTAGATCATGACCTGAGCTGAAGTCTGACCTTAACCAACAAAGCCACCCAGGTGCCCCTAAAAATAACCATTTAAAAAAAATTTTTAAATGCTTATTTGAGAGAGGGGGACAGCACAAGCAGGGGAGGGGCAGAGAGAGAGGGAGACACAGACTCTGAAACAGGCTCCAGGCTCTGAGCTGACAGCTCAGATGCAGGGCTCAAACTTATGAACTGTCAGATCATGACCTGAGCTGAAGTCAGACACTTAACCAACTGAGCCATCCAGGTACCCCTAAGAATAGCATTTTAAGTGGTATTAAGCACATTCACATTTTTATATAACCGTTATGACTACCATCCACTTCCAGAATTCTTTTCATCTCGCAAAACTGAAATTCTGTACTCCTTAAACAGTATTTCTTAATTCTCCCTTACCCCAGTCACTGGCACCACCATTCTGTTTTCTGTCTCTACAAATTTGATTACTCTAGGTACCTCATAAGTGGAATCATATAGTACTTGTCTTTTTGTAACTAGCTTATTTCACTTATCATGTTCTCAAGTTTCGCCAATGTTACAACATATGTCAGAATTTCCTTCCTTTTTTTAAGGCTAATATTCCGTCATATGCTTGATTATTGTGCATAATGCTATTAACATGGGTGTATAAATAGCTCTTCACGACCCTGCTTTCAATTCTTTGGTGTATATGCCTGAAGTGAAATTGCAGGGTCATATGTTAACTCTATTTTTAATTTTTTGAGGAACCACCATATTGTTTTTGACAGCACCAAAGTTATTTTACATTCCCACCAACAGTGCACAAGGGTTTCTAATATCTCCACAACCTTACCAATGCTTGTTAGCTTCTGGGTTTTTTTCATGCTGGCCATCCTAACAGGTATCATTATTTGTTCTTAAAAAATTAACAATGACACTATAGCAAGAATATAGCACAATGTCTAGATTATGATAGACGGATCAAACAGCTTTGAAATGAATGTGTAAGTTAAATTCTTTGCTGTTTTTATAAGATTCATTACACTGATATTTGCCAAATCCCAATGTCTTTAAGAGATTTGCCTTTGTTCAGGTACATCAGGGATGTATGCTTTTGCTACAGCATATGGCTAAGCAAATTACTAATTACACAACAGCTTCATTACCCTCCAGAAAGAAACCAGTGCCCACTGCCAGCCACTCCCCATTGCCTTCTCCACCCCAGTCCCTGGAACTAGTCTACTTTCAGTCTCTATGGATTTGCCTATTCTGGACAATTCATATAAATGGAATCATGCAGTGTGGTCTTTTGTGTCTGCTTTCTTTCCCTTAGTATTATGCTTTCAAGGTTCATCCATACTGTAGCATGAATTAGCAATTCATTCCTATTTTATGGTTCAATATATCAATGCAATGGTTCCATTGTATAGATATAGATTCTTCTTAAAACAATGCAGATCTCCCATAAAAGTCCAGATTTCTGGCTTTTCTTGAAAAACTGGAGATAAGCACAGAAGGCCCTCCCCTGCCCACAAAGTAATCACCAGCTAGAGCTCAGTATTGGCTTTTTTTCTGTGAACATTCCAGACACCTTTCTATCTCTGGGTCTTACTGTTCCATCTGTCTGAAATGCTCCCAGATATGCACATCGTTCCTTTCTTCACCTGCCAAAGGTCTGCTCACAGGACTCCTTCTGAGTGAGGCCTCCCCATCTACATGTGCAATGTTTACTTAGTAGCCCCCATCTCTTGCTTTTCATTTATTCCATAGTACCCATTACCATGTGACGTACCATAGGTTTTACTATGTGTTTCCAACCACTCTGTTAGAATGAGCTCCAAGATAACAAGGATGTTCTGTTCACTATTATATTCCCAGTATCCAAGCCTTAGCAGTGCTCAAATTTTTTGAATATGGAAGTAAATGAACTTGCTAGTTTTTAGGGACTAAAAGCTGTTCCTGAGACACAAACTTGAGGGGCGGCCTGGGTGGCTCAGTCAAAGCATCCAACTTCGGCTCAGGTCATGATCTCATAGTTCGTGGGTTTGAGCCCCACATCAGGCTTTCTGCTGTCAGCAGGAGCCTGCTTCGGATCCTCTGTCTCCCTCTCTCGCTGCCCCTCCCCCACTCACATGTGCTCTCTCTCAAAAACAAACATTAAAAAAATATTTTTAAAGGAAAAAGAAAAAGAAACCTGAAAATGATGTTTAAGAAGCTTTGATGCATGCTTTATATTACAAGTTTAAGTTCAATGAGTTTTAGCAAATGTGTACAGTCTTCTAACCCTCTTAAGATATATGCTTAAGATCTAAAATATTGAAAATGATTTTTTCAGTCCCAGTAACACATGAAAGTAGGTTTGTTTACAACAGTCAGGCATGCCTGGAACTTGAAAATATCTTTAAAACTTGAGGCTGTTTTCACAAGTCACATTAAGGAACATAACGGTTCAAAAATCAAAGCACCAAGAGAACAGAGTTGCTGAAATCCAAAAAGATGAAGATATAGTCCTAAATTAACCAAAGGCCAAAGAAACTGTAACCTAATGAGTTATATTAACTTACAAGAAGATTGTGTCAAGTACTAGGGAAAAAGCAACCAAAAGAATAAGCATTTATTATCAACAGCCTAGAAAGAGAGAGGGTTTTGAATATTCCAGTCCACGTGGCAATTTTTTCCTCACCGGAGTATGTAAACTAGATCAATCAGGATCTCTAAGCTGCAAGCAACAGAAACCAATTCTGGCTAATTACAGCAGAAAAGCAATTTATCCAATCTGGTGAACTCCCAGAATCTTTAAGAAGGCCAATACCTGGTTTAAAGGCCATATTACCAGGAATAATGGCTCCAAAGGTCATACTGCAGGATGGTCCAGGAAAGATCCCATTGCTGCTGTCGCCTCCACTACTAGGGAACAGAACTGCATGTAGCTGGCATGACAGACCCCACGGACACTGGACAGAAGCCCCTGCTAGCACTGCTACCACCCCTGCCCATCACAGAATTTATTCTTTGCGGTCCTTTCTTCTTGAATCTCAAGTGAAAGCGGAGGATGGGTGCTTCTGTTGGTGGAGCCTAGGTCAAGGGCCCACAACTCTAGCAACAATGAAAATAAGGCAGAATGCAGGTGGAGAGAAGGCTGAGGTTGATGAGGGTCAGATTATGAAGCAGCTGTCCTATTGGCTGATGTGTGAAACACATAGCGCTAGGGGTTGAAGCACAGATATCAAAATGGAAAACTATTAAATGAGAATGTATTAGAAAAATGTATCTAGTACAAGCCTGAGATTTCACGATTTATTATAGGGTCAGACTACATTTTAAAATTATGAAATGAAAATTTAAAATTTAAATCCATTTTAAAGAAAAACACCAAAATGAAAAATATGGCAGATTAGCAAAGGTGGTTTATGAATGACAAGACTGAGAAACATGGCTGCATGTAAAAGCAAGCATGGAAAGATTTTAAAAAAAAATTTTAACTTTTTTTTGAGAGAGAGAGAGACAGAGTGTGAGTGGAGGAGGGACAGAGAGAGATAGGGAGACATGGAATCAGCACAGAGCCAGACATGGGGCTCGAACTCCCAGACTGCATGATCATGATCTGAGCTGAAGTCAGACACTTAACCTACTGAGCCACCCAGGTGCCCCTGGAAAGCCTTTAAGCAAAGGAGAAATAGTCTTAGCTCACTCTGGTGGCAGCGAAGAATGTGAACCAATGGGACAAAAGGTACCAAGGGAAAGATAGTCAGGTGTCAGAAGGACACAAGTACAGCAGTACCATTATGCTGAAGGACTAATCATTTAGGAGGGGGAAAAAAAGACCTGTGATCAACAGACGTAAGGCACAAAAGGGAAGAAGCAAAGGATTGTGATGGTCTTAGAGTTGGACTTGAGTAATTGGATAATGAGTGATAGCGTGAAACAGACAGTGGGAAGACAGAAGTGGATTTGAGGGAAAAGTTAATGGATATTGTTTTGAACAAGTTTGAGACATCTGTGAAAGCAGGGTGAGGCTCCTTAGAACAAAGTTGGAGGAACACTGGGGTCAATATTTGAGGGTTGGGAAGGAGAGGAGGATCCCACAGAGTCATCCAGGAAGGACTAGTCGATGGAAAAGAGACTCAAAAGGGAGAGGTGTCTTCACTAACAGAGTATTTCCAGAATAACGTGGTCAGTTGTACAATATAAAGATCCAGCAAAATAAAGGCTGACAAATCCGTGGGCTTGCTCAAGGTAGTTTCAGTGAAACAGCAGGGTAGAAGCCAGGCTGAGGGATCAGTATTATACAACTAAACTTAGGAATGCCGATTTTCTCTACCAACCACTGAAAGCAAATACACACCCCTGAACTCACACACCAATCTGTACCAAATGAACAGCTCTCATACCTCAGATCTTCACGTTAAGCAGCTACCTCAGGCCCTCTCTCAGTTCTCCCTAATGAAGACCAGGTTCTTGGGTCTCAACCAGAGATTCCTGTTCTCTCTGATGGAGCACCCACTGGAACAGGAAGAACAAAGGTCTCTAGCCTAGTTGAGGGTAATCAGAGTAGCTCCCACATGGCTTCCTGAGTGAACTCCAGGACTCTTGGCCTGGTCACAGTGGCAGTTAATTTAGATAGTTGTTTCAGTGGCTGGAACGGCCTTTCAGTACCACAGCTGAGTCAGGTTACCTAATTACAATGATAAAGGCCGAAAACTGTTCATCTCAGTTTACAGCCAACTTTCCCCACAGAACATTCACTTAACCACTGAATAAAAAAAGGGGCAAATTACCATGGCTGTCAGAGCTAACCAGAATCAGGAGCAGAGACACTGCATCTGAGCCTTGCCACAGCAACGGCCTCTTCATCTCTCTCAGGCTCTCCTTAGATACTAAAAGAAGCGGTTACTGGTCAGAGGAACAGACCATTGTGTGTCCTTACTAAACCCAGGAATAGGGAAAACCAAACGCAGACACGAAGTCAAATACATTCAAGAAAACAGGAAGTTCGACCAATGCTATGGTAACACCAGCAGCCTGTGACAGCAGATTTGAAAGCAAGGAACAAAGGGATTTGTGAAAGTTACCTTTCCATGGGTCTTCTGTCCCTTGAAACTTGACCCATGCTACTTATTTGTAAGTACTCTGCTACTTTAGTACGGTTTCACAATATAGCAATTGAAACTTCCTGTGGTACTTCTCTCCAACATATTTTTGGAGATTGGCCAAAACCACATGCTGGAAATCTGAGTGCCACAATCTTATTAATATGCAAGGAGATTCTATTTTGGGCTGCTGTTGATACTGGCCTTCCAGTGTCTGCTTCAGGGTAAGGATATAAATTGTAAAACAGAAAATATCTGAAAAAATTAAAGGGAAGACCAAATAAACTGTAGCTTCACCATCACTGTAGGTTGAGAGTTTACAGAAGAGTTATTTGCAGGAGTAGTATTTGAGGGAGAACGGCTTTTTCCAGGTTGGAGTGGGAAAATTCCATGAGCTAGGACAGGAAAGGTCTACAAAGCATGAGTAAGGGAGGCTGCTATAAATGTGCCCTTCCCCCCCTCAAGCAGCAGCCTCAGCTGAATATTATAAATGTGTCCTGTGTCTGAGGCTGAAATTGATTTCCTCAGTCTCTTAAGGTTGACTTGAGCACTGAGCAGGCAATTCAAGCAAGGCCAGGCCCAGTTCATCAGATGGGCTGCAGAGGTTTATCCAGTATTAAAAACTAGTGATCACCAGAGATTGTCATCTCCAGTGTAAAACGATGCCTTTAAAAAGGGTTTTGGGGCACCTGGGTGGCTCAGCTGTTTAAGCGTCTGACTCTTGATTTCAGCTCAGGTCACACTGCCAGGGTCCTGGGATAGAACCACACACCCATCGGGCTCTGTGCTGAGAGCATGGAGCCTGCTCAGGATTCTCTCTCAAAATAAATAAACTTAAAGAAAAAACTTTTAAAAAGGCATTTAAAGGGACAATATCCTCATTTATAAGCAGGAATAGAAACTTCTTCCCTTTAGTTTAGGTAACTTATGACATTAAAACTAAATCTTATCTTTAATCTTTGATGATGAACCTGGAGAGCTATTAAAATGATTGAGAAATAGGGGCACCTGAGTGGCTCAGTAGCTTGAGCATTTAACTCGTGGTTTCAGCTCAGGTCACAATCTCACAGTTCATGAGTCAAGCCCCACATCAGGCTCTGTGCTGACAGCATGGAGGCTGCCTGGGATTCTCTCTCCCTGCCCCTTTCTGGCAGGTGCATATACATACTCGCTCACGCTTTCTCTCATCCTCTCAAAATAAATGGACTTTAAAAAAATGATTTAAAAAGAGAGCCTATTAAAGAAGGAACTGTAATTATTTAACAGAGAAGAGTTTTGAATATTCAACCAAAGACACCACATCTAAGTGTAGCCAGAGGTATATGAAGTACACCTCAACTCAAGGTGATTTTGGTGACTTCATTATTCCTGTCTTAGAAGGAGACAATCCACCCTAATGGACTCAATAATCAGCAGAGGAGGTTTCAAAGCAAAAGCAGGGAAGGGATCTGTAGCTCACTGAGATTCCACATGATGATCTTCAGGACCTACAGCTCCCTGGTGCCATGCATTTTACACTTACAGCTTCAGAAAAGATCTGTGAATGGTCCTAATGTGAATGGAGGAAACAACCTTAAAAAGCAGCTACAAACGTTCAGGTGAAATAGAAGGAAGAAACTTTCTACCATTCAAGTTGGAATTTGGTGCCTTCTAACCAAAAGAAGTGTTCTCTATTACTATATAAACGTCATTTACCTTCGGGCCAGGTTCAGTAAATTTAGAGTAGTATCCTATTTACACAACTGCAATATTACTGCGGATTATCTGGGCGCTTGCGAAAGTGCACATGTCTGGGTCCCACCACA
This sequence comes from Proteles cristata cristata, assembly GCA_017311185.1. Taxonomy (NCBI): domain Eukaryota; kingdom Metazoa; phylum Chordata; class Mammalia; order Carnivora; family Hyaenidae; genus Proteles; species Proteles cristata. Next base: position 411,237 of record JAESUZ010005618.1, on the reverse strand, counting down.
GAGCCAATAAACCACACTATTCCACGGAGGAGCCTAGGACCCTGTAGTTTTAAACAAGTAACCCAAGTGATTTTCATAATCAGGGAAGTTTGAGAAACACCGCTCTAAGGCTCTGCTTACAGTAACATAAAGCTCTTCATCCTGGGGAGGAAACTGATGACAGTGGAGAGAGGAAACTGACTAGACTGATGAATCAGAAGCGCCTCATGACAGAGTTAAGAGGGCTAGAATTTGAGGGGGAAAGGCTGAGCGCTTAGAGCTGGACCTAGCATTCTTAGCACTGGTTTGCAGTCACTAAGCTTGTCCCAGGCCCGGCCTCACTCCACCTCCTTGCCTTCCACACACAGTTACTCTCTTCATTACAACAAGACTTGGCCTGAAGACTCTCAGATTCTGAACTGCAGACAGAATTTGAGGGAGGATGAAAGATGCTTCCCAAGTACACAGTGGATACTGGGCAGTCCCTGGGCCAGAAGAGGAGACTCTGAGCTGGTCTGTGACCAGCCATCACAGACATCTAAAATCCAGCTACTTACCTAAACTGGAGAGTCTCTTCATCAAGCCAGCTTCTCTTATGGCAGCGGGACCATGTTCCACTCCTTTTCTTTTCTGTCATACAAATTACACACTTAGATGTGAGGTTAGAGGGTTGGAAATAATACCACTTTATTTCAGAAAAACACAGGAATTTGCTAATTCTATACTTATTTCCCAACAGATCCCTCTGAAAACCTGAGAGCATTAGCCTTTCATTTTCACCTGAGAACTGCTCATTTCAAACACTTGCAGGAAAAGAGGGAAAGAGAACCATTACTGAAATCCAATCAACCTTCCAAGACCGCGCTGTGGTCAGAACAAGCAGAGGCCGAGACAGGGGCAGGGGCTGAGCCAGGTCAGGATGCGGTGGTTGGGGGTGTGTGAATGTGGCTGGCCAAGGCCTAAGCCCGGGCTTCTCGAGCTGTGAGCTCTCCACGACTGCAGGTTTCTTTCATTGAACAAAACAGCCCCTCCCGTCCTCCCGCCGCTAAAGCAGGCAGCGCCAATTTCCCCGCCAGTGAACGCTTTCTGAGAATAGACCCTGAAGCCGTAAATCCTCGGTCGCTCTCTTCAACCTCTTCTCCCTCGATTTTCCACCGGGCATTCTGGCCGGTTTCTCCCCCTCCATGTCCCTCCTCCCCTCTCCCCCAACACCCCAAGCGGGTCCACCACTTTCTCAGTCCACCAGGAGAGGCCGCAGAAACCCGCCAGCCCGCGGCCCCCCGCCCGCAGCGCAAACAGGATGCCCTCCATCTCCTTCCTCATCTTCTACCAGTGAAAACCCCACGTGCTCTCCCGGTGCCCAATAGCGAGAACCCACCACTTCGTGCCCCTCCGTTTCTCCCCATCTTCTCTTCGCCTCCCCGTCCCTCACCCCACCCTCGCTTTCTCCAGGTTCGGCCCCACGGTGCCAGGTCCCGGTTCTCACCTGTCCCTGTGAGAACGGGGCTCCGATCACAGCCACCGAGTGTACGGACTTCTTCAGGACGGAATGCACTCGCGTCCGGAGGAGACGCGAGAGGCTACTTCTCAGGGACATGACCGGCAGCTCGCAGGGCAGTTGACCTAGAAGCTACTTGGTGAGGCTCGCCGCCTTAAGTGAGCGCAGCTGTCGGGCGCGGGGCTTACCTACCCCGGGGCCAGCTGCACCGCCCCGCCCCTTGACGTCACCACCGACCGGCCCCCGCCTCCACGCCCCCAACCACCCCCCTCACACCTTCCCGCAGACCCCGCCCACTGCTTCTCAGGGCCTAGACACGCCTTAGCTGACGTCACCCCGTCCTGGCGGGACTCTACGGCCAGGGACGAGCCCCTACGGCTGACGCCACAAGGCGGTTGTCTGACCAATAAGAGCGCAGTCACGGGCAGGTGTGTCCCTTGGCGGGAAGCGGCCAGCATCCTCGAAGTTAGCGAACTTGGCCGAACACGGGAACCAACTCGAAAGTTCGCAGATCGCGACTCTTTTCACACAAATGCGTGCCCCGTAGATGCCAACTCTAGGGAAGGGCTGCCTGGTCTGGGTCTGGCTGGACTGGTCTGATCCCACTTGAGTGCTCTGCCAAAACGAAGCTCCCATCCATCTCCTCTGTCCCATCTCAACTCTGGGTCCAAAAAACACTCTTCCCCATCTTTGGGCGTTGAAGTTTCGGAAGTCAAATACAGATTAGAGCTCTCTCTGGATCAGGCATGTTAATAAAAACTCACTATCCTAGGTTTTTTGGATGGGGAGGTTAGGATTATGCAGAACAATTACCTTCCAGGTGTTTTCAATTCTTTACCCGAATAACGGGAGCACTAGTTATTAAAAACTAAACATATCTGGACTATTTCTTTTTTTGTTTTTTGTTTTTTTTTTAACCATGGTTAACATTCTGTATATTTCTTTGTAGAGAGGTATTTTTTTTTTTACAAATAGTTTATTGTCAAGTTGGTTTCCATATGACACCCAGTGCTCATCCCCACAAGTGCCCTCCTCCAGGCCCATCTCCCCGCTCCCCCCCACACCCATCAGTCCTCAGTTTGTTCTCAGCATTCAAGAGTCTCTCATGGTTTGCCTTACCTGGACTATTTCTAAATTTGGGGGAGATTAAAGACCTGAAAGTATCTACTCAGAGTTTTAATAATAATATTTTAATAATAACCAACTAAAGTTCCAGGAACATTTGGCCTTCTAAAAATTCCATAAATAAGGGACTATTTTAAAGATGAGAAAACATCAGATAACTTTTCCAAAGTCACATAGCTTGACAGTGCCAGAGCTGTGTGACTCCAGATTCCAAGTTCTTAGGGCTTGCAGAAGTTTGCATGTTAGTCCTACCAAAATACATTCTTACACAAACAACAAAAAATTATCTCACCTGATACCAACTTACATGCTACTTTCCAAAATAGTTAAGAAGTCTCCATGGCAACATCATAGCTCCAAGGAGCTTTAGTATTATAAGGCAGTTTATTTTTAGGGGATACGTCTTATTCCTGTCTCCCCCTGCTGGTTTAACAAAGACATGTCTGAAGCTTTAGCAAAATAAGTAAGATATCGTTAAGGCAATAGTTCTGAAAAGTGTGGTCTCCGGCTGGCATCAACTTTTGCATACATGTCAAGTGGAGATCATTAGGTTCTACCCTCACATTTACTAACTCAGTAACTCTGGGGGTGGAACACCAGCAACCTAAATTTCAACAGTCTCTCCAGGGTCAGGGCCTACAGGGAGCAGTAGGGGTGTGGTCAGGGATTCATAGTCACTGACGCTGTCACACTTGTTCAGATTCTTGGAATTACCTTGGTACCTTTTTCTTGCCCATTACCACATCCAATTTTTTCTCCTTGACTATGTTTTCTGAAATTAATACTGGCACAGTTTACTTCAGGCTCTCCAGGACTACTGTGAAACCTATTTCTTAAATACTTACTATGGGTCACCAGATTGACCTTTCTAAAGTACTACATTAATCCTGCATGTTTTTTTAGTGGTTTTCCATTACCTACAATTTAATCAGAGGTGAATTACCAGTTCCACATTATCATGCTCTAGGGGAGTGAACAGTAGATTATATTACTATTATCCTTTAAAATTCTAATTATTATTACTTCTATATATGTCTGAAATATTTATAACTCATTTTTAAAACCCTAAAAATAACTGGTCTTTTTATTTTTAAAATATGCATTTATTTTTAAAGTAAGTAATTAAAGGTAATATCCTAAAGTGATAAAAGTCATAAAAGAATGAGTTAAGTTTTAGAAATTTACTTTTTTTTTTATGTTTACTTTTGAGACAGAGAGAGAGGCAGAGAGTGAGTGGCAGAGGGGCAGAGAGGGAAACCAGAAGCCAAAGCAGGCTCCAGGCTCCAAACTGTCAGAACAGAGCCTGACGTGGGGCTTATACTCACAGCCCACAAGATCATGACCTGAGCTGAAGTTGGATGCTTAACAAACTGGGCCACCCAGGTGCCCCTAGAAATTTACTTAAAAACTTGTACTCTGTTATACCATAGGTCTAGGACCCTTCTTTAGACCCAAAACAAGTTGTTCTTTCTTCTTCCTTTGAGAACATAGATACTCCGCCTCTTTAATTCAGTGGCTGCCAACACACACTCTATTCCTGATAAGTTGCTGGCAAAGTGTGTGGGGGGAGTGGGGCAGGGGGCAGGGTGGTGGGTAGGGAAGACCTGAGTATGGTGTCTGCTGGTTTCCATGGTGTATATACTCCCAAGCTACCACTGTGATGTCATTGGTGATGGAGATAGGAAAAGGTGCTTATCTAGTATTTCCACCAGACAAATATGACCAACATAAATAATCTCAAGAGCACAAATAATGGCAAGTTATCATAAAATAATTAGGCAATGACAAGTTTTGAATGTATATTATCTTTGTTTTTAATATATAATTTACTTGTAAGTTTATATAACCTGACTTTTAATAATAGTGTTTAACAACTGGCTCAAACATTCTTGGAAATTTAGCAATAGGGTCTTGCAGGTGGCCAGTAGTCTCCAGCATACCATTGTTTACTGAAAATCCAAGGAAACTCAGAAAAGACTAAAATAATTCTCGAAGGCAGGGACCATAACTCTCTCTGCTCATTGTTTCAGCCCTTTCTGCATACAGTGCTTGGCACATAGCAAGAGTTTGACAAATAATAAACCTTCCAGATCCTTATGAAATCCGTACTCATGAATCTTGGTCTATGGCTCTGATATGGAATGGAATGGAAGTCCCCAGGGTCGTCTGGGTGGCTAAATCCTTAAGAATCTGACTTCAGCTCAGGTCATGATCTCACAGTTCATGAGCTTTGAGTCCCACGTCAGGTGAACTCAAGCCTTGCTTCTGGTAAAAATTAGACCCAGGTGAGCTCTGTTTCTCTCTCTCTCTCTCTCTCTCTCTCTCTCTCTCCCCGCCTCCCTTGAGGGATTCTTTCTCTCTCTCTGTCCCTCACTCACTTGCACCCTTCTCTCTCTCTCTCAAAAAAAAATTAGGGGCTCCTGGGTGGCTCAGCGTCTGACTCTTGACTTGGGCTTATGTTATGCTTAGGTTCTTGCTTTGCTCTTCTATCTGGGGGCTGGGAGAAGTAACATAATAACCCTAAGATACAGTTAAGATAACAAAGCAGAGGCTACATTTTGTAGGGGGTAACATATAAGTCTGTTTACGACCCAGTGGGGATTCCTAGGTTCAGTAGAAAGGCTGAGAGGATAGAGAGAAATAAAGGAAGGGCCATAACTATAAGGGACTGGTTTGTTTGTTTGTTTGTTTGTTTTTAATGTTTATTTATTTTTGAGAGAGAGACAGAGTGTGAGCAGGGGAGGGGCAGAGAGAGAGAGGGAGACACAGAACCCGAAACAGGCTCCAGGCTCCGAGCTGTCAGCACAGAGCCCGATGCGGGGCTCAAACCCACGAACCATGAGATCATGACCCAAGCCGAAGTCGGACGCTCAACCGACTGAGCCACCCAGCCGCCCCCTATAAGGGACTGGTTAAATTGCCTGCCCAAACCACAGCCTGGTGTGGAGGCAGCCACCTGAGCCCCTTACATACTACACACACACACACACACACACACACACACACACACACACCCTGCCCCCCTCTCCCACGACAGAAAGGTTTTCAGTATGAGCCTTGAACAGTGACAGGACATGAAAGCAAAACTATGGCTACCATCAAGGTATAAACGAAACTTAGTGTGAAATCTGTTTTGGCACCAGTGGAGGCCGAGGCTACAAAGGACACCTGAACACTTTGTTCTTTCTTCAGGTTCCAAACTGAAAACAATTCTTAAGCCTTCTACCTGACTATTCTACTGTTTGGGACATTTTGTAACCAAACCACCCTGAGTTCTCTCCTTGGTGAATAACAGCAACTACAGTAGGTGGAGTTGTCACACAAAGGAAACTTTATTCGCAGCAAATAAGGAGATCATGGGGAATAACTTTCAAGGCCAGGACCCCTGAGTGGGGTTGAATGGGTTTCTTTTCTTTTCTTTTCTTTTCTTTTCTTTTTTTTAATTTTTATGTTTATTTTTGACAGAGACAGAGCTTGAGCAGGGGAGGGGCAAAGAGAGGGAGACACAGAATCCAAAGCAGGCTCCAGGCTCTGAGCTGTCAGCACAGAGCCCAATGTGGGGCTCAAACCCATGAACCTGGAGATCATGACCTGAGCCGAAGCTGGACACTTAACCAACGGAGCCAACCAGGTGCCCCTGAATGGGTTTCTTTTATTTAGGGTTAGGATGAATGTTCAGAAAGTGGGGGTTTGTCATTGTGTGTAAGGTGGGTACAAGGTTGCACAGGCATATTTAGAAGACTTGCCGATACTTGTATCCTGTGCATCCTGTGTTATGTTAATGAAGCTTGTGCTTCCCCCTTGGGCGGAGATGTTTACAGTATAATGAAGTAGAGGTAACTGTCAGACACTCCATGGTCCATCTACTGTCTCCCACGGGTCTAGGCTAGGGAGCTCTTTGTATTGTATGCCTCTAAAAGATAAGGTTAACATTCCTGTGAAGAAGGGGGCGGGGGTTGTCTTCCCAGTGAAAATTTTAACCTCATTCACCCTATGGGGCACAGTTTCCCTTTATTCCTCTCCCTTCCTCCTTTCCTTCACTTTATTTTTTCTTATCCTTGAGGTTTCAGTGCAAAGTCTCTTCTTTGAAGAAGCCTTTCTAGACCTCTTTGGTTGAATTAGACATAATGATATTTGCTAAGGCTGCTGAATGATTATTATATGCTTTATATGTGTTATATATGCTTTACAAGTGTTATTTAATTCTCCTCACAAGGCAATGACATAGACACTATTATTATCTCCATTTAAGATATGGTAACCGAAGGTCCATGCGTGGCTCAGGTCATGATCTCAGGGTTCACGGGATGGAGCCCCATGTGGGGATCATTGCTGTCAGTGCAGAGCCCACTTCAGGTCTCTGTCCCTCTCTCTCTGCCCCTCCCTGCTCTCTCTCTCTCTCAAAAATAAACGTTTATTTTTGAAAAAAAAATATTTTTTAATGTTTAGGTTTTTTATTTTTGAGAGAGAGAGAGAGCGAGCGAGCAGGGGAGGAGCAGAGAGAGGAAGACACAGAATCTGAAGCAGGTTCCAGGCTCCAAGCTGTCAGCACAGAGCCCGACGTGGGGCTCGAATGCACAGACTGCGAGATCATGACCTGAGCAAAACTCTGACTCTCAACTGACTGTGCCACCCAGGTGCCCCCAAAACAAATAAACATTTAAATAAATAGATAAATGACTATCTCTTTCTCCTTGAAAGCAGCCCCTGTGAGAGCAGGAATGGTGTCTTACTGTCATTTAACATGTGCCTAACACAAGAGGTGTTCAATAATTTTTTATTGAATGACTGGGTATTAAATGGCAAATGAAAGTAGTTTCTAAAAGAAGTCTTATCTCTTTATGCTATGAAAGTTCCAAGGATGGAATTCCCACTCTTATATGGGAACACAAGATTTCATGGAGTTAGCATTCTCCCAGAAAAGGGAGAGGTGTTAAGCCTGGACGAGGAAAAAAATTATGGTACTGGAGTAATAGGTCTGAAGGGATTAATAGCCTACCAAAGTAGTATGAAAATTACTTGAAACAGAAAATATCTGATCAGCAGCTAAAGAAATAAATAATAAAGCAAGAAACTTAAGGAGAACCTCTCAAAATACAGCTGCCATGGTTCCCTATGTCTTACCCCACTGAGGGAGTTTCCTGATTGGGAAAGAAGACTGAGCATCATAAAAACTGAATTCAGCTGCTCATTAACTTCAAAAAGCCCAACAGAATTTTTCACACTTTTAAGTATGAAGCCCTACTCCCCACCCTTTTTAGGTGTTGGTCATAGCTTTATCTCTGGCTATCTAGTTGCTCATTACTGAAAAGTTCCCCTTTCTCTGGTTAATACATCTATTGTCAGATAATTTGTAGGGAATTCACATTCAACCACATGAATCTGAGATATAGAGAAAAAGATTTCCTCCCAACACTTCTCTACCCTGGCAGCTGTTAAAAATAAACTAGGCAGCTTCCAAAATGGGTATGCTCATGTCCATACCCTCCTAGCCCCCCACGCATTCTTATTCAATTATCTGGGATGGACCCAAATAGTAGAGTTCTTAAAAACTCCTCAGGTGCTTCTAATACAGTCAGGTTAGAGTATCCAGTATTAAGTGTTATATCTTTCAATGCTTCTCAACTTTTTGCTTTAATGTTTATTTATTTTTGAGAGACAGAGCACAAGCAGGGAAGGGGCAGAGAGTGACAGAGACACAGAATCCGAAGCGGGCTCTGTCAGCACAGAGCCTGATGCAATGTGGGGCTCAAACCGACGAACCGAACCCAGAGATCATGACCTGAGCCAACGCTGGACCCTTAACCGACTGAGCCACTCAGGCGCCCCAGTGCTTCTCAACTTTTAATGTGCAAGCAAATCACCTGAGGATCTTGTTAAAACTCAGATTCTGCCTCTGTAGGTCTGGGGTGAGAACCAAGAAACTGCATTTCAAATGAGCTCCTTCCTAGGTGATGCCAATGCGGCTGGTCTACTTACTATACTTTGAATAACAAGGCTTTCTTCAACCAAGGTCTATTCACCTTTCCCTTTAAAATCTCTGAAACATTTCACCTGAGGGTAACTTATTACCCACACAGTTATGGCTTGGTCAAAACCACTTAAAGAAGTCTTTGCTATGGAGCACATAAAATTGAGTTGAGAGTTTAATGGTCTAATTGAACCTGTTTGTCAAACCTATACCCATCAAGCTAGATCACTGTTTTAATAACTTTCCCACAAGTTTGTTTTATTCCACTTAAAAAACCTTTGGTGTACCAACGACATAAGGTATCTTGATGTTAAAAGGGGAGAGAAATCTTCCACATAAAAGCCAGGTGTGTTCCTCGACTTGAATTGAAAATATTAAGCGTTACTATCCTAGAATGCCACAAGATGGGGATGTGACTCTATGAAAAGCAAAACAAAATAAATTCTACTTTCTGCTCTATCTGTTTTAATAGGTTCCTTTTTATATGTCTATTTTTTCTACTGTTGTTCTACCTTACTTGAAATAATTACTAGCCATTTTCAGGGGATAGGAAAACAACAGCGTGATACTAAATAAATTATAGAATAACATGATGGAATACTATGTAGCTATTTTAAACGGACCTTATTTTTTAAAATTCTGTAGAAAGGAGCGCTTTGTGTGGCGTTTCCTCAGGTCATGATCTCTCACCGTTCATGTGTTTGAGCCCCACATCGGGCTCTCTGCTGTCAGCACAGAGCCCACTTTGGATCCTCTGTCCCCCCACCCCAAATAAATAAAAACAAATTTAAAAATCTGTAGAAATATAGGAAATGTTTGCCAAACATTAATTTTTAAATTATTGTTAAATTAATTAAACAAGGGAGCCATTAGGGTGTTTCTAATAGCTTAAATGCCTGCCTAAGCAAACCAAAGCCTAAGCCTGCTAATGCCTCAATGTTGAGAAATCCAAACCTATGCACAACCAATCACAGACAAGGCAACCTTAAGCTATAGCCAATCATGTAATTTTCTTGCTCTGCTTCCACCCCTTCTCTATGAAAGTCTTTCCCCTTCTTCCAATCAAGTGGAGAGCTCTTAACTACTTCCCTTTGACATTGCCCTATTCGAATAGATTTTTGCTCAAACTTAAAATTTTAAATATACCTGTTTATATTTTAACATTACAAAATTATGTGCACACTAGGACTATAATAATTTTTAAAAGTGTAATAACGAAGAGATGGAAGGAGAGAGTAACATGTAACACTGAAAGGCTTTTAGGATTGTGTGTAATATTTTTAACTCATTCAAAAATGTTCTGTATTATATCATCTTTCTAACAATGTAAATGTTAAAACAAGAGGATCTAAATGGTTGGGAAAATGAAGATTGAGTTGTTTAGGTGGCAGGATTATGAATGTATTTTCTTTTATATAATTTCAATTTGAGATTGGGAAGATAATAAACATATTAAAAATGGACCGATTGGGGGCGCCTGGGTGGCTTAGTGGGTCAAGCATGTTGAGTCTGACTCTTGATTTTGGCTCAGGTCATGATCTCCCGGTTCGGTTCGTGGATTTGAGCCCTGCATGGGGCTCTGAGCTGACAATGCAGAGGATTCTCTGTCTTCTCTCTCTCTGCTCCTCCCACATGCTCTTGCTCTCTCTTTCTCAAAATGAAAAAAGGAACTTTGTATTTAAAAAAAAAAAAAAAAAAAGGACAGGTTGGGGGCGCCTGGGTGGCCCCGGGGGGAGGGGGGATTAAACTTCCAACTTCAGCTCAGATCCTGATCTCACACTTCCAGGGTTTGAGCCAGCTGTGCAGATAGCTTAGAGGCTTAGAGCCTGGAGCCTGCTTTGGATTTGTTGTGTCCCTCGCCCTCTAACCCCTCCCCTGCTTGTGTTTTCTCTATCTTTCTCTCTCTCAAAAATAAATAAAACATTAAAAATTTTTTTTAAAAATAGTAGCCTATCTTGACAAAACAGAGTGCACATTTCTCAAGCTTCCTTTCTTTGCTTCTACACAACGCACTTCATTAGGATATTAGTTGTGACCTGCAAAAAGATGTTAAACTTTCTCAGAGAAACCTGCCAATTTCTAGGTTGAAGTTCTTTTCATCAGCTGCCCTTCCTTGCTAATATTATTTCACTGAACTTCTGAGGCCTATTAATACTTTTAAGTCCAACATTTAGAGCCAGAATAATCACTCCTTGCTGTTTTTCTTTTAAAGCAAAACAAGCAGAGAGAGAGGGAGAGAGAGAAAGAATCCCAAGCAGGCTCCACACTACCAGTGCATGCTCGTGACCTGAGCCGAAATCAAGAGTTGGATGCCTAAGCCACTGAGCCACCCAGCCACCTCAAAATAGTTTTAAAATGTACTAATGGATGTATGTGTCTCCACTGACAGATTAAATAATAAGATCAAGAAATGGATCTAATAATTACTGCAATTTTGAAGTAATGAGTGGAAATGTTTTGAGATAATAATTATCATGAAATGAAAATATTTGTGGTTTCTATGAGAGTGACAAAAATCACAAGTATTGCTAATACTAATTGCACTCATGACCAAAAAAAATGTTAAATTTCAATTAGGTTAATGAAACGAAAGGTAAACCTCTGATTTTATCCATGGAGTCCAGGTTAAGAAGTCTAGGACTTAAGGTTTCCCCCAAATATCAACAGTGTTTCTCTGAGTGGTGGAAATAATGGGTGGCTTAAGTTTTTCTTCTTTTCTGTATTTTTCAACTTTTCCAAAATAAGCAAACTTCACTTTTATAATTATATAAAGACATGCACGTGTCATTTACAAAGATGAGAGGAGATGTATTGCTTGGTAAGATTTAGGGAATGTAAATAAAATTGGAAAAACAAAGCAATACTTGAAGAATATCCTTTAGAGGAAAAAAAGGAAACAAAATCCTGGATGACGATGGAAAAACGGAACCTTGCTTAAAGCTGGTGAGACTGTTATGTCATTTATCTTTATAGACAAAGGGATCATAAATTCTTTAAGATGATGCTGCCTCAGGGCTGAAGCACTGAAATTCTTTTAACAGGCCACAAGCCACTCTTGAGCCACAACCGAAGTTTAAAAAAAAAAAAAAAGAACCCACAGGCGCTATTACTCATGAGTTTAGTAATTTTATTATCCATACCTTCTCCATCTTCCTTTCTTGCTACGGAGTCCCAGCCAGGGCTCGTCTGTCTACTCAATGCTCCACTCAGTGGTTTGGAAGAGAGAACTCCCAGCCAGTGAAATTCAAACTTCTTTCCAGGCCCTACAAGACCCTCTTTGACCTGAACCCTACCTCTACCTCCCCAGCTTCCAAATGCATTCTTCATGTGGCAGCTTCTTGATTCTTCCAATAAGTCAGCCTTGTTCTAGCCTCAGGGACGTTGCCTTGTCTGGTCCTCCAACCTGGCAAATTCCTCCTCCAGAGCTCTCCCCCACCAGTCGGGCTCCTCATCTTTGCAGCTCCAGTGTCTTTCCTCATTTTCCTGACTGTCCTATTGCACGTCCCCAAGCCACTTCTGCCAGTCATATAATTGCCAGTTTCCACATTGTTTCTCTTACTAGGAAGGAAGCCACTTGAAGGCAGGGACCTTCAATATTCACCACTCTGTCCTCAGCGCCTAAAACTACCTGGCTCAGGAATGAATGACTGTATACCTGTGGATCGACTCCTTAGGGCGTGCTCTGGCTTAGAAATAGAAATCCGTTTGCCGAGACAAGGTTCATTAACAGCGGTTTTTAATCGGCAGGCTGAATTGGCCCAATGCAGTCTCTGCAGCAGACAATCACAAAATCCCAGCCCTATCTGTGCGAAATACTAGTTCTGGATCCTTGCCACAACTCCCGTCCCGGATCTGCGGCTGCGCGGAGCGTGAGACGCAGCCGGGCGGGGCGGGACCGAAAGCCGCACTCCGGAAGTGGGTCCAAAGCCAGCGAGAGTTACGCTAGCTGGCGGACTAGAGCGGCGCGTCCGGGCGGGGAGGGAGCGAGCGAGGTATGGAGGATGAGCGGAGCTTCTCGGATATTTGCGGCGGCCGCCTGGCCCTGCAGCGCCGCTACTACTCCCCGTCGTGCCGAGAGTTCTGCATCAGCTGCCCTCGGCTCTCGTTGCGTTCGCTCACCGCTGTCACCTGCACGGTGTGGCTAGTGGCCTATGGACTCTTCACCCTTTGCGAGGTACTGGCCGATCGGCCCTTTCCCGAGGTCGGAGTCGGGAGTTCGGGTTTGGAAGGGTCTTTGGGGTCTTAGCGTCCAGCGTGGACCTTCCGCCGGCCCCTCCTGTATTGTAGGGTCGGAGAGCCGGAACTCGCTGGTTCCAAGAGTTGAGAGTACTATTAAGTCGATCGACCTCATCCATCATTTGTACTCTTCAGAGGAATCACGGCTAGTAATACCTTAGGTCTTCCGGAAACTTGTCTTTGCCTCCACAGTATGTATGTGCGTGTATAGACACACACACACCCCAACCCCTTTCCCAACTTCAAGTATTTTCTGAAGAATTCCTATGTTTCAGAGAAGACTTGTTTCTTTGCTCGCTTTCCAGACTCATTCCTATTTTCCGAGCCTCAGTTTTCACATGTCTAAAATAGAATTGCCATCTGCCATGCTAGCTTCACAGTGTTGTGAGGGTCACATGCAGTAGCTTTGTGACAGCCTTCAAATAAAAGGAGTCATCTTAATTGCTCTTTTCAGGATGAGTTGGGTTTCATATGTAGTGCCTTGAATTGAGTATTTTATTCCAGGAGCGACTGACTAGAGCTAGGTCTATTTATTTCTGTAATTTGTGGATTGTTTCCATTATTGCATCTATTGGCTTTTTTTTTTTTTTTTTTTTTTGCCACCAGAGCATGGTAATTTGGCATAGGTATATACAGAATTAAGACTGCTCTAATTTGTACCAAACTATATCTTAAAGTTTGTTCTTAAGTCAGTTGAAATGGTTAAGTTGCCAGGACAGTCCATCTGCCTCCCCCTAAAAAGATTTAATTTATAATGTAGTTGAATTTTAACACTAGCCTGAGTTCTGGCCATGTGCCCATGTGAGGTGAAGGGAACAGATATTTATTAAATGCCCACTGATTGCCAGCTGCTTTCCTGAATGCGTAGTTTTAACCTTAGAAGAAAACCAAGGCTCAGAAAGAGTAATAACTTACCCAACACAAAGCTAATAAACAGCATACCTGGGTTTCAAACCCAGGGCTGTCTGACTCCGAAACCCTTTCTTTTCCACTATATTGTCTCTTCCGTGGGGAGGAGTTGCTTAGGCAAATTTGTAAGTAGAAGTTTGTTTTTTATGCCAACTTACCTCCATCGCGTGCCTGGGACTCAGTAACCTTATCTTCCTTTAAACTACTGCAACACTTCTTCTTTTTTTTTTTTTTTTTTACAAATAGTTTGTCAAATTAGTTTCCACATAACACCCAGTGCTCATCCCCACAAGTGTCCTCCTCCATGCCCACCCCTCCTCCCCTCACATCCACCAGTCTCAGTTTTAGTCAGCATTCAAGAGTCTCTCATGGTTTGCCTCTCTCCCTTTCCCCCACCATTTCCGCCCTTCTTCTCCCCCTCGGTCCTCTGTTAAGTTCCTCCTAATCCTCCTATACGTGCACACATATGATATTTGTCCTTCTCTGCCTGACTTATTTCGCTCAGCATAACGCCCTCAAGGTCCATCCATGTTGCTACACATGGCCAGATTTCATTGTTTCTCATTGCCATGGAGTATTCCATGATATAGATAAACCACATCTTCTTGATCCATTCATCTGTTGATGGACACTTAGGCTTTTTCCATGTTTTAGCTATTGTGGAGAGTGCCGCTATGAACATTGGGGTACATGTGCTCCTATGCATCAACATTTCTGTATCCCTTGGGTAAATTCCTAGCATCTACTGCAACACTTCTCAAAGGCTCCGTGTACCAAAGTTTCTTACCTTTTCTTGTGTTCAGAACTGTCAGAGTAATGAATCTCAGGGGTGAGAAGAAGTCTTATGAAGTAATTAATAAAAACATGAGGCTTAATTTCAGCCCAAATAAATATTGAATTGTTAGAATTTTAGACAGAAACATGATGTGTAAAGAATGCAGGCAGTAATGGAGTTTGGGACAGGGATTACCTTATTAAAAAACTGATATGGAGGGGCGCTTGGGTGGCTCAGTTGGTTAAGCCTCCAACTTCAGCTCAGGTCACACGTTTGTGGGTTCGAGCCCCGCGTTGGGCTCTGTGCTGACAGCTAGCTCAGTGCCTGGAGCCTGTCTTTGGATTCTGTGACTCCCTCTCTCTCTGACGCTCCTCTGCTCACGCTCTCTCTCTCAAAAGCAAATAAAACATTTAAAAAAAAAAAAAACCCTGATATAAATTAAATCCTCTAACATTTATTGTTCTTCATCCCTTCTTTCTTTCTGGTTTTTGAATTCACAATTCTATTAAAATTGCAGGTTATTACCTTATTCCAACCTGGAATACTTTCCCCCCTTCTTTTCCTCAACCAAATGTATCTGTCAGTAACCATCACCTCTTCTACCCTAATGAACTCCTTCCTTGGAGGTCATGGAATATCCTTGTGTGCTTTGATGTCTCTCTTCCTCACTCTATAACTCTCTTTTAATCCTTCCTTAGGCACTATAGTGAGTTTCATAGTATTCTCCCAAAATATTTTATATGTATTAATTTTGCCTCTAATACATCATTAAGGGCCAGGACTGAATTTTATTTCTCTGTATTCTTCCATAATGCTTATTTGGTTAAGACTATGAACCAGACACTGTACTAGATACTAACATTTAATTAATTCAAAGTAGATATTTCTGGATCACCAGAGACCCAATAACATAGATTTTTCTACCCTCCGTTCATTAGTCAACAAGTAATTATCTAGTATAGAGGTCAGCAGACTTTATCTTTAAAAGGCCAAATAGAGGGGCACCCGAGTGGCTCAGTCAGTTAAGTGTTTGACTTTGGCTCAAGTCATGATCTTGCAGTCCACTTGTCATGAGCCCTGCATTGGGCTCAGAGCCTGGAACCTGCCTTGGATTCTGTGTTTCCCTCTCTCTGCCCATCCGCTGCTCATGCTCTGTCTCTCTCAAAAAAAAATATATATATATATAAAAGGGCAAATAGAAAATATTTTAGGCTTTACACATCTCTGTCTCATAGTCTTCTGTTTCTTTAACAATTCTTTTAAAAGTGTAAAAACCATGCTTAGCTCAAAAATATATCACAGGCCTAAAATAGTCTCTTGATCCAATACTTACTATGTGTTAGGGAGAATGAAGTAGAAAAGTATTTTCAAAGAAAACCAGAGGCAGCCAGTATTTAAAGCAGTAAAAACAGATTTTATTCAGAAACTATTACAGTAGGAAAAGAGAGATCTCAGTGTAGAATTGGGCCCAATTATGAATATAGCAATAACAAGTGGGAATTTATAGCCAAGGAGCATGGTGGGTGAGTGGAAAATGGCTAAAAAGAAACATCAGAGGTAAAGGAAAATTCTGGCTAAATTGACTTGACACAATTCTTGCTAAAGACAGGCCAGGGTCATCAGATTCTTGATACAGCTTGTTGGGCATTGCAGGCCCAACAAGGATGGACACCAAGGTTGAGGGTTTAGAAGAGCTTGACTAGAGTTAGGTCAAAGAAGGCATCTTGTCAGTAATAAAGAATAAGATACTTCGATCTCAGTCGGTTAAGCATCTGACGTTGGCTCAGGTCATGATCTCCTGGTTTGTGAGTTCAAGCTCCACGTTGGGCACTGTGCTGACAGCAGGGAGCCTGCTTGGGATTCTTGCTCTCTCTTTCTCTGCCCCTCCCCTGCTCACACTTTTGCTCGCTCTCAGAATAAATTAACTTAGGGGCGCCTGGGTGGCTTAGTCAGTTAAGTGCTCGACTTCGGCTCAGGTCATGATCTCATGGTTCGTGGGTTCGAGCCCCACGTCGGGCTCTGTGCTGACAGCTCAGAGCCTGGAGCCTGCTTCAGATTCTGTATCTCCCTCTCTCTCTGACCCTCCCCTGCTCACACTGTCTCTCTCTCTCTCAGAAATAAATAAAACATTAAAAAATTTTAATTAAAAAAAGAAAAGAATGATACCACCTCACGCCAGTCAGAGTGGCTAAAATGAGCAAATCAGAGAACTCTAGATGCTGGCGAGGATGTGGAGAAACGGGCACCCTCCTACACTGTTGGTGGGAATGTAAACTGGTACAGCCCCTCTGGAAAACAGTGTGGAGGTTCCTCAGGAAACTAACAATAGAACTCCCCTATGACCCAGCAATAGCACTGCTAGGAATTTACCCAAGGGATACAGAAATGCTGATGCATAGGAGCACATGTACCCCAATGTTCATAGCGGCACTCTCCACAATAGCTAAAACATGGAAAGAGCCTAAGTGTCCATCAACAGATGAATGGATCAAGAAGATGTGGTTTATCTATACCATGGAATACTACATGGCAATGAGAAACAATGAAATCTGGCCATGTGTAGCAACATGGATGGACCTTGAGGGTGTTATGCTGAGCGAAATAAGTCAGGCAGAGAAAGACAAATATCATATGTGTGCACGTATAGGAGGATTAGGAGGAGCTTAACAGAGGACCAAGGGGGAGAAGAAGGGCGGAAATGGTGGGGGAAAGGGGGAGAGGCAAACCATGAGAGACTCTTGAATGCTGACAAAAACTGAGGACTGGTGGATGTGGGGGGGAGGAGGGGTGGGCATGGAGGAGGGCACTTGTGGGGATGAGCACTGGGTGTTATGTGGAAACTAATTTGACAATAAACTATTTGTAAAAAAAAAAAATAAATAAAAAAAAAAGAAAAGAAAAGAATAAGATATGTCCTGCCCTCAAGGATGACAAGTCAGTAAATTACTGACTCTCTTGAGAGATTAGTCATCAGTGATTTTTTTTCCCTCTGTGCCATCCTCCTAAGTAATAGCTTTTTTGGGAAGAAAATAATGGCACATGAAAAAAACATACATCAATTGAAAAACACATTCAACTTCAAAAAGCTGTAAATGTGTTTTAGAATCAAAGGAATAAATACCATTTTTGAACCCTTAACACATAAGTTAGTCTTTTTAGCTACTCAGACTTAATACATCACTTAATCACAACCCAAAAGAACTAAAAGAGCCCTAAATGATACAATCTTTATTTACAAAACAAGAAGTCTGGAGGTAGGAGGGCTCTAGAGGGCGTAAGAGGCTCAGTTGATTTTTCTTTTCAGGTTCCTACTCTTCCACCCTTGGAGTACCCATTCTGCTGATCCTCAGCCTGGCTGTCTACATTTGTCTAGAGTCTGGCAGAGGAGTAGCAGCCCCATAGTTCCAGGCATCAAAACTTCAAGAGAAAGGGAACTTCTCTTCCTTAGATCTCTTTTTAAGTTGGACTTCATTTTCCAGAAGCCTCTCCAGCAGACCTCCTCTCACATCTCACTGGCCAGAGTTGTGTCATGTATTCATTCCTGAAGCAGTCACTGGCAGAAGGAATAGGAACCAATCATGATTCACTCCCAAGTTCTGTTAGGAAGGGGGATGGGCTGTTGAGTACTATCTGCTGCACTGTGCTAAGCATCTTACTATTGAACTGGCTGATTTTGCACTGTATATTCTGCTGATGAAGCCTGGGAGAAAATGGTCTGAATCCCTCTGTTTCAGTTTTGGAAGAAAACTCTCTGAGAGTGGTGTGATGGTAGATACGTTTTGGTGATGGAGATTCTCCTCCCAGACCTATCCGTTTGCTGCCTGGATATATTTCATTATATGCTTTCACAGCACTACGGAGCTGAAATAAAAGTGATTTCTTCTTCCTCCATGCACGTTCCTCATCTGTTCAACTCACAGCAGAACACAGGCGTTTTTCGTCATTGCCTAGAGTCAGCCTGTTAAACAGTAAGAGATCTGTGCAGGGGATCACTTGGTAATCTTACCGCCTGTGTCTGGCTCTCTCTTCAGAATAGCATGATCCTCTCTGCTGCCATCTTCATCACCCTCTTAGGCCTGCTTGGTTACCTCCATTTTGTCAAGATTGATCAGGAGACTCTGTTAATCATAGATTCCCTTGGTATCCAGATGACTTCATCTTATGCCTCAGGCAAAGAAAGCACTACCTTCATTGAAATGGGCAAGGTGAAGGATGTTGTCATCAATGAAGCTATTTACATGGTAAGTAGTTGAGTAGTAAGTATTTCAGGTCTCTCCCATGGCCTTTGCCTGGATCTAACCTGAGTCTTAATGCCTAAAGTGCTTGATGTCACAGCATTAAACTTGGAAGACTCTGTTCCAGAATTGTCGTGTTTCCTTTATGGCTAGCATGTCTATAAACCATAGAAGTGAAATTTATAGTGAAAAGGTACATTTCTTTATTTTTAAAGAGATACAATAGGTTTTCATAGATAGGAAGTCAGCATTTCAGCTTTAGTTTTAGCCCAATTTCAAAATCATCTCAGGTTGTTGTTGCTGCTGCTGTTTTGTCGTCTTCATTTATGAATGAGAATGTACTCCCTCACTTCGAAAGTTTATCAAGTGTTCTACTACTTAGAGATAACCATTTATAAAAAGTTTTTAGCCTTCCCTTGAAGAAAAAAAACAAAATGAGTTTCACTTAGATCTCTATTTGGTTTATTTTCTTACAGCAGAAGGTGATTTACTACCTCTGCATTTTATTGAAGGATCCAGTGGAACCACACGGGATATCCCAAGTAGTACCTGTCTTCCAGGTGAGCGCAGAACACTTGTCTAAAGTTTCTTCAAAAAATCCGTTGCTTTTCCCTGCTGTCTGCGTATCCATTGCTACTTATGTTGGGTAGGAATGTCAACTTTTGTTGTCAAGAACATTTGAGGACACTTGACCACTACTTTTAGGGAGTTAGGATTTTAGTTATTTCAGAAGTTTCTTTCTGAAGCAGGTACAGGCTTTCAGACATACTATGAATTTATACAAATTTTAGAGAAAACATGTATAGTGGTATCTGCGTGTAACTATTCATCTACTCTGTCAATATATGCTTTTACGTAGATGCCACTGATCTACACATACTGCTATACACTTTTGTGTCTTGCTTTTTAAATCTAATATACATATTTTCATACATATAGAGTCCATTATGCTTATTATTTTAAATAGTTACATTATCACATTGACTATTTAGCCACCCTACTGCAGGCTTTTGAAATCATCTCCATTTTGAAGCATCTTATTTTTCGTCTTGCTTTTAAAAAATTTTCTTATACAAACATGATTATAGTAAATTATAAGTATATAAAGCATTTATGTGTATAGTTAACTGCCTTACTGCCCTTCCTTTTTCACAAAAAAATTAAGGCTGCTAAGTGAAAATTCTTTTGCATTGCAGTTCAAAATTATCTTATTAAAGCTTATGAACTGTATCATAGATTTTTACAGTTTGTAATTTCGCTCCAGAGATTGGACGTTAACCATACTTTTGGGAATTTGTACTTGTTTTTCTGTAGTCTTGGCTAACAGTGGGTTTAGTTATTTGTTTACTTTAGTATGTAGGTAAAGGAATTTAAAGTTTCTTAAATTTAAATGACAAAGAGACTTTTCATATTTCCTTGTATTGCCTACCGGTATTTCCTCGTTTTAAGCTATCCATCTGCTCTATTAATCGAGTAGAATCTAGATCTGATTATGTATTTGTAAAAATTTATATATTTTGGGTAACAAACTTTCATTAAATATGCTTTCCACATATATTTTTCCAACTCTGTGACTTTTCTTTTAATTTTGGTTGTATTACATTTCACTGTACAAAATACTTTTTGATATTTACATATTAAATTGCCCTTCTTGCCCTTGAGGACTGTTTCACAGCTGTGACATTTCCCAAGAGGGTCTGTCCTTGTTATTCTTCTTGCTTTCTTAGCCAGTAGGGTGCCATCTGGCCTGAGCGTCTGCCTCTCTGGGCTCACACCTGAGCCCTTTAGACCCTGATGTGCTGAGAGATTGAGGTTGCACATGGATGCAGCACAGTTACCTGCTCTCTTACGTTCATCTTGACTCTGCATTTCTCCCCTTTGGAATTCAGAGTGCCAAGCCGCGCCTGGACTGCTTGATTGAAGTGTACAGGAGCTGCCAGGAGGTCCTGGCGCACCAGAAAGCCACACCGGCAAGTCCGTGAGTCCCAGCATTCAGAAGGCCAGTACTGTCTGCCATGGGAGAGGACTCCTAAGCCATAGTGGCTGGTTTATTTTCTGTATTCTAAACCATCGGGTGGACACAGTCCTAGGAACCAGTATGGATGCAGTGGATCTCAGAGCCACAGAGCAGGTGACTGGAAACCTAACTCATTGTGTGATGTTGAGCAAATTCCTTCTGTGTATTGTGGTGATCCCCTTGTAAGGTTTTGCCTACTTCACCAACTGAGGGGAGACCTTAAGAAATGACATGTCAAAAGTAATGTTGACAGAGAGCACTTTGCGAAATTCCTAAGCAGATTCAGGTTTACTTATTGTAGGATTTGTGGAGCAAGACCATGGGAAACTGACATCAGATGTCTTAAGAAACATAATTTCCAACTGCATAGTACCCCTGTGTAAAAGGAAAAACAAGTCAAACCCTTCAGGTACTGGTGAGTACCTGGAAGATGTCCTACAAAAGACTAGTCTCTGTTCATCTAGCTCCTTTGTTTTCCGTACAGGGTTAATTTATGATGACTCTCTTAATAAACCTATCTCTTTCCAAAACATACACAATAGTTGCCTGGTTCACAGACAGTTGCTTTTTATTGACAAACATGAACATGGCATTTCAGTCTTGGATATCAAGCACATTAATACTCTTCTGTTATTCAGCATTGTCTATGGTTTCAAGCACTTCTTTTTCCAAGAATGATGACACAGAAGACCAGACAGAAATTTGACTTTGGTTTCCAGACATGTTAAAGAAGGATAAACACAAACTGCAGAAGCCTTTGATTATAAGGCAGTGTCTTCTGTATAAAATTAATACACTATGGAAAGATTCAAGAAAGGCTGGGAAGGAGCTAGGGTGGGGGAAATAGCTGAACCCCCAAGTTCATTGTGAACACAGCTCCATTCTTGCTTGCTTTTTCCTTAGGATCCTAATTTTTTTTTTTTAACTCTCAGATAGATAATATTATCCTCATGGGTGTTAGAGATACTCAGGATATTACAAAACTAGAGCTGTAATTCTTGCCTTTTACATCAGCTCAGGAGGGGTTATTCAGGAGCCTGTGTTACATGTGACATTTGAATTGTCCGAGGTAGAAATGTCTCAGTTAGATCTCCTATCCTGGGGGAAAGGCAGCAACAGAAGTGGAAGATGGCTGTAAAATTGCCAGCCTTGCAAAGTCAAGTTTATTTAAAAGAGACAGATGCTCTGATGTGCTTTTTTTTTTTTTCCCTGTAAATCATGTTTGTCAGTTTAAAGGGTGAAAGGAGGGAAGCTTACAGCAGCTGAGGTGTTCAGAGAAACTAGTTCCAACCTTGAAGTTCTTGCAGTGTGCAACACACACACACTTTGTGGAAGTCAAAGGCTTGGTTCTTGGATACTCCTGCTCGAGCCACACAGTTTTCAGCCCTTGATTGACAAATGGTGGGACTGCCTTAGAGCTAGGAAATAAAGCTCAGCTTCTCCAATGTCAGAGAATCAGAGTGTAAATGAACTCTTTCGTCTGTTTTCTGTTAGGGGAGGGTGGAAGATCATCTCCTCTGCACTCAACAGAAGGCCTCAGTTGGGGATGGGGGGATATTTATATCACCAGGGTACTTTTCCTAGGAGAGGTATCACCTGTGTACCCTCTGCCCTCACACTAATTCTCAGCAGAAGTTCACCGTTGAATCTTGAGCAAATTCAGGTCCATGAGCCTGGATTCTATTTTTGACTCATCTTTGATGACCTCACAAAGCAGCAAAAAACAGAGTGCACATGCTTGGGTTTTTCAAAGAGCAAGGAAACCAGTGGTGACCACTCTGTCCTACAGCAGGAAGCATAGCCTTCATTGAGCCCTGTCCGGTCGTTAAAATGAAACAGGGAGAGGTCAGATTGGACTCACCCCTGCCCTTGCTTGTACCCAGTTGGGCTCACAGTCCAGTGTGAAGGAGAACAGCTCGAGTCTCAGCAGGGATCATGCCTTTTTCTTGTCCTGCAAAGACAAGACTCCTGCCCCAGAGAGGCACTATAAGTGCCTACTCATTTGCAGTGGGGAAGGAGAAAGTTGAGTCTTTTCCTTAACCTCTAGCCCTGCCAATACCTTTCCCATATGGAAAGGGAAGTCCAGTTTTAGTGAGTTCTAGGCTGTCACAGTTCAGGTGGACTAGAAATTTTAGTCCTATCTTGTTCAAGGATGTTGGGAAAACTTCAAGTATAAATCCCCACATAAGGACCATATATGATGTAAAAGATATTATCCTTCCTGAGTTTCAGTGCATAAAGCTTTGACTTACGGCACTGATGCCCTCAGTAACTAGCAACCGCAGATCATCCCAGTCGTGTATCTAGAATCAGGCAGCATCCAGAGCTCAGTATTCTTGTGGAAAAAAAATAAAAGTGGTTTTTATACTGGGCCTGGATTTTTAAAAGTTGGGCCCTGAAACATTATAAGGCACCTAGAGAATGAAGGCTTCACAGTGAAATAACACATTTCACAGAATAAACTGGAGGAGGGCTGCCAGACCCCATCACAGTAGTATCATACCCCAGGATACCAGTCTCTAATCACAGAGGCACCAGGTGGTTGGAGGGGTAAAAGGGTAGGAGAAATATTCACAGCAACGTTGGCCCTCTGGCAGCACATGGAACAGAAGCAAAAAACTGCTGTCTGTCCAGTTCTCGTAGCTGGCGGGCAGCAGATGGGTTGGTAGGTGGGTTCACAGTTGGAGAGCAATGGTTCATGTAGCTGGCCATGATGAAGGTAGCCTCTGCAATCTAAGGAGACAACAGAAACAAAGGAATTGAACTAACCTTGGCTTGAATCCTGGCTTTCTCACTAGCTGTTATACTAGGTACATAACCTTCCAGGCTTCAGTTTCTTATCTCTTAAAATCTTTGGGAGACAATGTCCAAAGGGGATAATTTCTGTGAAGTTCAAAACCCCAGTGACATGGGTGCCTATTGGTCTGAAGGGCTGCTGGTGCACAGCACCCTCCTGAGAACAGAAGGCGCTGAGCCAGCGAAGTGAGCCTCCCTGGAGAAAGGTGTCTGTGTATCCTCTCCATTGGCCAGGGTGGTATTAAAGAAAACAGGAGGTTTGGGAAACTCCAATTTTAGGATTAAAACAACAGAGTCTCCGGTTACTTTCCGAATGGAGTCTGGAACTATAAATCAGAACTTAAGTTTTGAAGCCTTTATAATTGTTAACTTTTGCTAGTCAATATTTCCTGTGCGGAGTAGGAACAAAGCTCTTCAAGCAATAGAGGCCTTTGGGACTGTCTTCAAGACCACAAGGAAGGGGGAGTGTGTGCAGACTGTCCCACTTTGTGACTAGTGTTGGCAGAGCCCCGGGGAAGGGGAGAGCACACTGAGGAGGACGCTGCCCTGGCCCTGGATCGGCTGCATGAAGAACAAGTGGGCCTCGCCTCAAGCCCGCGTGGTGCTGGGCTGCGAAGGCTGAGAGGACCAAGTGGGGACCATGGACGTAGCCGTACCAGAGTGCGTGCCTTCCCAGCCAGCCCTTCACCGATCAGCTCACCGGTGACTACTGAATCCAACCCCACCCGAACCCTTGGAGAACTGACTACAGACAAAACCAAAAGTTATACCTGGGACAGGGCCCTTCTAGAGTATGGTCATAACCCCAGGGTCCTTTCCTAACTGCAAGCCCACCTCATCACACTAGATAGATCTGAGTAACGTGTTTTAGCAGCTGTCAGATGCACCTTGGGAGCAGCCATCCGGAAGAGCAACTTCTCAATGTGGCCTTTTCCAGAGCTCTGGTCCGGAATGGATCTAATCACAAGCATGAAGTCATCCCGACAACCACCGAAGGTCATTACTGAAGAGTAGGGATAAGTGACGTGCACATGCTATGAGAAGAAGCCAGTTAGTTCTGGGGGAAATTTTCCACCTGCCTCCTGAACTAAACCAGCACCCCCTGTCTCTTGTAGGCATTGGTAGCCTTAACCAGAAAGGGAGAACTCTGAAGTGGTCAGAATTTGGAGATCCACATCTTGAATGTCAACAGCTCTATCTAGACTAGAGGACAGCAAGGCTGGGGTGCAGCGGGGTGAGTAGGGAAACCACGATCACTTGGCTCAGGCCTTTGAGTCCAGAGAGGAGAAAAAAAAGATGCTGTTCAGGAGGAGGGGTCAGAGAGCCAGCCCTCATCCTTCCATACCATAGTGTTGTGGTCCAGGATGCTGACCCCATCCTCATTGACAGCAATCCACACCAGAGCGTTCTCCTTGGAAGACAGCTGTACAGGCTGGGGAAACAGGGAAATCCCATCACACGTGCCCACAGCTAAGGAAGCTGAACCATAAGAGCTTTCTGGGGAAGAAGGCACATCCAGGGATCTGCTGGGCAGTGATTTCCAACCTTTTTCTCATCTTGGAAAACGTGAAATTTGGTACTTGCACAGCCTGCTGAAGTGAACAGAAGCCTTGGGGCTCTAGCTACCTAATTACCCTCCGGAGAGGGGAAGGGTACCTAGAGCCCATCCGGCCACCGTACATGGGGTGGGAGGCTCTGCTGCACAACAAAGGCCAGCCCTCTGCCATGAGCATGGAGACCAGCTATTTTCTCGTTCACACAGACTGACAGTTCTCTCCCAGCTGAAGTGTATCTTGCTTCAGCCAAGTTCCTAGCGGCTGCAAATGAAACAGGAAAGTAAGAATGCAATCTTAGGGGCTTTAGGCCCTACTAGTGAGAAAAGTAACTCTCTGGTGGTCACTTCCTAAAACGACTAACTTGCACTGCCAGGACTACAGTAGGGCAATCCAGATTTCCGATCTCTCCTACCCAAAAGGCTGGGGAGAAGGATGTACATGTCCTCTTTTTCAGATGCTTTTCCCAACCCCCTAGATTGAGAGGGTTCCAGGGTGCCTTTGTAACACTCCTATCCTCCTTCAGAGCACTTGTTACAGCTTATAAAATAACGTATGTATTTAGAGAGAGAATATGATTATTTTATTAACGTGTACCTCCTTTACTAGACAGGAAGCTCCAGAAAGGCTAGGACTGTGCCTGATTCGCTCAGCTCTTGGAGTCTTAAACAGTTCCTGAGACCTACTAGGAGCTTAACAATTCTTTATTGAATAAATGAATGTCCACTGTCTAACCTGTACTGTTAGTGAACTTTAAGGATGTGATCCCCTGAGTATGAATAAGTTTTATACACTCTAGACACCTGGCAAAGAGAAGTTCCAACTGAAATTAATAATGGTCACTTGGCCTTCACGCAGTGGAATTAACTATTACGTGAGTAGTTAAAAGTCTCCTGTGGCCATGCTAAGTCAGAGACGTGTTCGTTTAGGTTATATATTGTTGTATCTTTTACAACTTTTTAAAATGTTTATTTTTTAGGGCGCCTGGGTGACTCAGTCAGTTAAGTGTCTGACTTCGACTCAGGTCATGATCTCACGGTTTGTTGGTTCGAGCCCCGCATCGGGCTTTGTGCTGACAGCTAGCTCAGAGCCTGGAGCCTGTTTCAGATTCTGTGTCTCCCAATCTCTCTGAGACTCCCCTGCTCATGCTCTCTCTCTCTCTCAGAAATAAATAAAACATTTAAAAAATGTTTTAAAAATTTTTATTTTTGAGAAAGGGAGCAAGTGTGAGCTGGGGAGGGGCAAAGAGAGAGAGGGAGACAGAGGATCTGAAGCAGGCTCTGCACTGACACAAGGGAGCCCGATGCGGGTCTCAAACTCACGAACCATGAGATCATGACCAGAGCCGAAATTGGATGCTTAACTGACTAAGCCACTCAGGCACCCCTCTTTTACACTTTGTTAAAAATGAAAGCATTCTTAGGGGGTTATCATGTCAAGTTTGAACCCTTATGTGTGAATTAGTCTTTTTTTTTTCCCCAAAAAAAGGAGGCAACTGATTTTGGCTCAGGTTATGATCTAATGGTGCTGGGATTGAACCCCATGTCGGGTTCAGAGTTGGGGATGGAGCCTACTTAGGATCCTCTCCCTTCCTTTCTCTCTATTCCCGCCCCCCACGCCTCCCATCTCTCTCTCCTCCTGTCCCTCCCCCACTCTCATTCTCAAAGAGTTAAAAAAGGAAAGAAGAACGCCACCCAGAAATAATCCAGGCCCAAAAGCAAGGATCACAACTCTGCTCTAGACCCTTGAAATCTGAGGCCAGAAATGGTAGAGAAACAGCGACCTCTGGTGGTTACTGGTGTGCAGGCGGGCCCCTTAGCCTGGACTGGCTCCAACAGGACCAGATGTGGGCAGTAGCTTAAGAAATTTAGGGCACATTCTTATGAGTGTGGTAATCACTCCTTCCCTTGGAAACCCCTCACACTTACCTGAGCAGCAAAAAGCTTAGCACCAAAGAAAGGCCATTTCCGGGCCACTGTCAGGTAGATGCGGATGCACTCAGGAGCGGAGCAGCCTTGCAGTGCTGTCCACTTCGTGGTCAGCAGATCTGCCAGGTGCCTGGTTTGGATGGATGGAGAGAGATGGTGCCAATGAAATGCCAACATGTTTTCACTGTGGCTTGAGGTCTTCACCAGCTCCACAGCCCATGCCTCCTCATAGCAACTCCCTCCAGGACCTTGCAGCCTACCTCAGCTGTTCAGGGGGTGCCCCGTGTCTGTAGCGCCTTGGGTAGAATCTGTCTAGGACGTGCTGAAGGTGATGCTGAACCTTAGCAGGGGGTGTGCCTCCAGGGCCTGGTGGGGTGGGCCTCTCTAGGTCTCCATATTCTACCTGTGTTGGAAGCACACAGAGGGAACAGTCAAGTATCCAGAGGTGAATGGGCTGGGGCTGCTGGAAAGGTGAAATAAATCATTACTTCATTACTTTATTGGTGGGATGTGAAGGGATTCAAAAACACTTCTTGTGAACAGACCCTTTATCTCAAGTTTCACATACACTAGAGAAACCACCTTATGATCCTAGATGATTATCTACATCAACCTTCCTTTGGCAGCTGAGGTTAAGTGCCTTGTCCAAAGACACAATTAGTGGCAAAGGAAAACTGGATATTCTGGCTTCTAATCCAATATGAGATCCAGGGGCACCCAGGTGGCTCGGTCAGTTAAGTGTCCGATTTCAGCTCAGGTCATGATCTTACAGTTCATGAGTTTGAGCCCCACATCGGGCTCTGTGCTGACAGCTCAGAGCCTGGAGCCTGCTTCAGATTGTGTGTCTGCCTCTCTGCTCCTCCCCCACTCACACTCTGTCTTTGTCTCTCAAAAATAAATAAATGTTATATATATACATATATGTGACATCCAGAACTGAAGATGGCTATAGCTTTTAGAGTATTGCAGTGGTCCAAGTGTGACCTTTGAATCAGACACCCCACTCAAATCTCAGCTCTACCATCTGCGAGCTTTGTAACCCTGAGCAAGTTGCTTAAACTCTCTGGGCTTCAATTTCTTCATCAATTAAGTGAGAATAAGAACTAACAGGGAGAATACATATAAATTGTTCAGCAGAGGACCCTCTACAGAGTATTGGGTAAATGTTTATTATTATAAAGATCGACTACTATTATTTCCCCTTCCTCTCCACCATGTAGATTCAGACCCTTTCTCATGGGAACCATGAGGGCATCCCAGATACCTCTGGCAAGACCACCTCCTCAAGGTAATAACGAGAAGACTAGAAGTCTGAATGAGTATTCCCCTTCCTGATTCTACTTACAATGTTATACAGAAGCCCAGAGAGTTTAAGCAACTTGCTCAGGGTTATAAGTCCGGCAGATGGTAGAGCTGAGATTTGAGTGGGGTGTCTGATTCAAAGGTCACACTTGGACCACTGCAATACTCTAAAAGCTATAGCCATCTTCAGTTCTGGATGTCAGTTTACAAATTTTACCACATCCATTATGTGGTACATCATTTCAGTAGCATACTGAAGGAAATACAAGGAGGCATTTGCTTTCTGTACATAGACAAGATAACTAAAGCATAGATCACTGCAGTGACCTGGCCAAGACCTCACAGTGGGAAGGTGGCTAGCACTCAAAGGCAAATCTTTGGATTCCATGTCCAGAGTTCTGCACATAACCTGTATCTGCAGTGAAGGGCTCTGCTGGGTAAGGAGTCAGCTTCCCTCCACAGCCAGGGATGCGAGGGCACCCTCCCCTCGGGCACCACAGGGTCTGCTGACTCCTGTTTTAGGCTGTGTGGTATGTTCCACCTGTGAGTCCAAAGATGGTGTCTCCATCCTGCCGATTCCTGAAGGGCCTTACCTGGGCCATCAGGGCAGCCATCTCAAGAGCCAGCTCCTTGTTGACAGGAAACCTCCCTGCCACTATCTCCCCGCTGGTCTGGGAGGCAAGCAACAGCCGCTCCCGCTCCGTCTCTCCTTTGACTTGACTCCGAAAGTACAGCCTACAGGGAAGACAGAGGAAGCCAAGACTCCGTTGGGATCCTGAATGGATGAGGTCGTCTTGGCATCTGTTTATCATGATTTCCAAAGAAAGAAACTACTCTTTATGCCATCTGTGAGCCTGTTTTCGATTGCCTCCAGAAAAAACTTAACAAAGCATGACACAGGGCAGATACAGGGCCATCAGATCTCCTAGCAACGTGGCACATGGTACACCTGAATACACCGCCACCCTCCTGGATCAGGGGAGGGGAATCTGCTCTCTGGAGACAAGGCTTATTTAGGGAACTGGATGCGTTAAAGATTCCAAGAGACTAGTGGAAATTATTTGCCTGGAAACACACCTGGGATGGAATTTTCTTATTCAGATGCATTAAAAAAGTCATGATATCTACTTCTATATTTTTTGGAATTGTTATAGGAGCTATTTATTCTTTAGCCTTAAATATCTAGTGCTTATACAAAGTTTCACTCTCTTAATGAAACACATGCAGCCATCGCACAAGGTTGGTCTGTTTTCTTGGCAGGAGTATGCGTGTGTGCATGTGTGTGTGTGTGTGTGTGTGTGCAGATGTGTGGGAGTGTACACACATGCGGTACAGGGATAGAGAGCCTGAGCTGTCCAGGGTCACCGAGAGCGTCAGCAGAGCCCCCAACTAATGTCCACTACATAGTGTTCTATTTGTGGATCCACTGCCTGTCCAGCACAGGTCATCCAGTTGGGGGAGTGACAAGTGGCACCCCAGTGGCAGCCCTCAGGCTTGGCCCCACCCTCAGGCGGTGCTCAGGACCTGTTCTTGTACATCAGCTTCACCACACGTGTGCCACCCTCAGCCTTTCCAGAGTGCAGCTCCTTCAGGGCCTGTTCCCACTTGGAGATGGCATCGCAGATCTTAAAGAGGCAAGAGAGGAAAGTCATTAAAGCCCCTGATGAAGAGAACAAGGCCCAATTGGGGGCAGCCTCCATTAGGAGGCTGATTTGCAGGCCTCACGTGCCTGGGACCAGAGGGTCTATAACCACCTCACAGACAGAGGTAGAGCCCAGGGCGTGGCGTGAGCAGCAAAGCACGGAAGGCTGCCCCTACTGGCCTTAGCACCTGAGGTGATCTTCCCAGAAGCCAGGCAGGCCTCAGTCAAAAACCATGGGTTCATATTACCAGCTCCATTTCCATTCCACCAACTGTTATTCTCTTCAACAAGTATACCCAGAGGCCTACTGTGTAACAAAGCCAAACAGACCTCCCGACATTTATAAAAAATATGTGGCAAGTTTTTCCAGGCAATGGTAAATAAAAGATTATAAAAGCCTTTGCCCTACTGCCATAAAAAGAACAGACCCAGAACCAAATCACTCATACTCATCAGTGCTACAATATGTCCCCACAAACCCTTCACATCCCCCACGGTGCTAACGCCAGACAAGACAGGTCTGAAATCCCATTCAAGGGTCCTTTACTTATAGAGGTTCCATATAGACCTACCTGCTTAAAATGTGCTTGAACCTGTAAGCACGGCACAGGCCCTGGCAGATGGGAAGAGTGAGGGGCCAGTGAACACCACCACATGCAGTGGATCTAGGCATACAGCTGCCCACCTCCGTGTGGGGATATGTGACTGGCAGCAGCCCTGGTTAGAGCTGTTGCTGACACATGCTTCCCTATCCTTTTTACACCAAGCTGAGAAGCAGCTTTTCCCTTGGACACCGCACAGCCCTTCAAGGGCAGGAGGGGTATGGAGACAAGGGCACACACAACTTTTTCCTGCCTGTACAGGTATGTTTTAGGATGCCACAGAAATGCTGGCCTGAGGGAGCACCTTGGACTCCAAACCCAACAGACTAGGGGACAGTAAGGCACCAGCCAGGGGACTTTTTCCCCACCACCAAAACCCTGAAGCCTGGAGGTCTTCCAGGAGAGGCTCAGTTGGCTTATTTGGAGGCCATCACCTTGATGCTCCCCTGCAGGCAGTGTTCCAGGTCCCTGCCAGAAGGGTCATCTGTGAAGAGGGCAAAGCCAGAGTGGGATGACTTCCTCATGCCCGTCTCTTGGTTCAGACGCTGGAGGAACTCATCAACTGTGGAGGAGCCGTCAAAACCGACCACCTGCGTGGGAGAGGTGTTAGTCTCAGAGGAAACTTCCCAAGAGGAACTCATTACGGCTAGTGGACGCGTGTCAGTCTGGGAGGTGGAAAGGCTTGGCTGAAAGGAGCAAGAGCAAATGCAAAAGCCAAAGGAAGCTGGTCTCCCTAGTCACAGGCAGAGGTTGAGTGCTTCAGGGACGAGTGGCCTGCTGTAAGCTGGAAGCAAACTGCTGCTCTTTTGGAGGCCTTCTGTCCTGCCCCTTTCTTGGTCAAGGTCTCAGCTTCCCCATTCATGCAGTGGCTTCTAAAGATCTACTTCCCAGGTGCCAAAGAGCCAAGCACTTTTGGAGTTCAAGCTCCTTTATCCCTCCACGCCCCCACTAATGTTCCCACCTCCACCTCCACACCCCAGGCTCGTCCTGCTGGTTTGCCTAGTAAGAGTCTGCCAAGCCATGGGGCGCCTGGGTGGCTTAGTCAGTTAAGCGTCCGACTTTCACTTAGGTCATGATCTCGCGGTTCGTGGGTTCGGCCCGCGTCGGGCTCTGTGCTGACTGCCAGCTCAGAGCCTGGAGCCTGTTTCAGTCTGTGACTCCCTCTCTCTCTGACCCTCCCCTGCTCACGCTGTCTCTCCCTCTCTCTCCTAGAAATAAATAAAACAAAACAAAAAAAAGAGTCTGCCAAGCCTAAGAAGGTTTAGCACCCACATGGCCCAAAGATGCTCTCTGGGCCAGTGACACGAGACAACTCGGGCGAGGGAGCCCACGCGGTCTCCCTACCTGGTAAGTCCCGTTGGCGAAGTGCACAGGGATGCTGAAGGGCAAGGAGTGGTGGAAGGGGTTGCGCAGCAGGATGGACACCACTTCCATGCGTGATGGCCTGGCCTCCCGCTCCCCCACCTGCAGGGTCCGCTCTACCGCCCGCTGGCAGTAGGTGGCATACTGGCCAGTTTCATTTCTGAAAAGACAGGGGAAGAAAGAAGAGAATCCCAGGGAATCCACTCACTCACCCCTGCCATCTTGACACCTTGGTCGCCTACCCTGACCTAGCCAAGATCAAATCTGCAGCTGGGCAGGCTGTGAAAAAAGCCCCGACAGTCTGGTCCGGGGTCCTAATTTGTCATTCAGGGCCTATGTGCCACAGGTTGCTGGCCGAGAGATTTCCTCCAGAAGCCAGAAAAACATGGCAATAGACCATGAAAATGTGGGGATGACTTGGGGACACTAGAGCTTCATGTGAGCACATCCACAAAACACACCTACACGGACTGGTGTGCAGAGTGGCCCAGGCCTCCACATGCCCATGTGTGTACATGGCACTGAGGTCGCATGTCTCCATGACCACTGTGCAAATCACAGGGGCAGGGTGACCTGATCCATCTTGGTTCCCCCATCCCTCTTCACTATGCCAGTCAACAGTGCTAGACTGGCACAGGAAAGCACGCTCACTCACGTGGGATCTGCGTGGCGCTGAAACTGCTGTTTGATGTACCAGAGGAAGTGGTGCTGAGGCAGGAAAAGTGGGGCACACAGAGCCATGAGCTGCCAGCACTGCCAGGGAACAAGCGGCACAGGGTGAGTGCTGGCTCTGCGGCAACGCCCGCCCTCACAGTCCTGAGCTACCAAGGCTTCAGCGCTCTCCAAACCAGGGCCCCCAACCTACTGTGGACAGCAGGATGGCCCCTCCTGGTCAGGCTTCATCCAGGACAGCAGTTACACAATCTGACTATGCACAGACACCCAGAAGGCACGCAGAGAGAGCAGCTGTACTAAGGCAGCTTTGAGCATGGAGGCTGCCCACTGGCCACCAGGCTTAGTGGGTACCTGCCTCATCCTCTCTTCCCCCCTTCTTGGCTCCCGGGCGGCCCCTGCCCATGGCCCGTCAGCTGTTTTGCCCCAGGATGCCCCACCTGCATAAGGGAGTACTTCTGAGGTGGGCGGCAGCTGGTCTGCTTCATGAGCTGGCAATAGATCTCGCTCTGCAGTTCAGGGTGGACCAGGCACACCTGCAGCGCTGTCTGGGCCAGGGATACATGGTAGTCCACGGAGGCCGCTTCCACAGGCACATTGATGAACAGCTGGCAGGACTGGCACAGAAATGGCAGTGGGCACGGGCAGACCAACAGCCCCTTGATTAGCATCCTTGGTGACAGTGGGCAGATTGGGCCGTCCCCCCAGGGCTCCAGAGAGGCGGCTCCAGTTCACTGCAGGAAGTCCTTTCTAAGAGGGAGCACTGTCACTGCTTGAGAGCATGTCTGCCTGCTGAGCAGCCCACTCTGGGATAGAATCCTTCTTTAAATATGTCCATTACATAAGCAAGACTTTTTTTTTTTAGAGAACATTCAGACGGATACAAAGAACACTGTAAAATAGGTCAGAATCTTTGAGGTCCAGAAGCAACATACACATGGCATTTCCTGCTGTTCAGGAGAAGGGGAGCTCCTCAAGGAGGAGTTTCACCTGCACCTCCCAAGGAAGCCAGGCATGCCTCCCTACCATAACTGACTGAGGAGGGGGGCCCTGTGGGACTCTTTCCCTTCCATTCAGATCCTTCTGTGGGCTCCCCCTAAGTGCATGGGTCTCTTCTACCTGAGCACCACCAAGGTGGGCAAACTGCTCCGGGCACATGGAGAGGGCACCACCTGTTGGTGGCCTGGGTTCCACTCCCGCTTTACCTTGAAGAGCTTGAGAGCCTCGGTCTGCAGGGCCTCGGAGGGCAGGGTGGTGAGGGATGTGTACAGCCCGTCTTTGCTGTAACACAGCATGGGGTGCCTCCAGAGAGGGGAATCTGCCCAAAGCACAGCATCAGGGGTGAGGGAACTTGCCTCCCACCTCCACTCACACTTTGATTTGTGAGGACAGCAAGGGTTAACTGGGTCACACAGAGTGCACTGGGTTTATATCTGCAGAGTGTGGGGGATGCAGTTGTGCACTGCATCTAGCACGCTCACAAGCATGGCTTACAGGAAGGTGGCCTTGCTCACGGGGCTGCAGTGGGGGTGAGCGTGTGAGGCTGGGGGGATCTGTGTGCAAGTATGTGTGTGCGGGAGAGGCCCTTCCCTGCAGTGTCAGGTATGGACAGACTGCATATCAGCATGGAACACACAAGGAGCAGTGAAGGGATGTGCGGTGTGTGCCATTAGTTCCTCAAGGTCCTGAGAATCAGTAGCAAAATAAAGACCCTGTGACACCCTAGGCTTAGGTTAGTCTAATCCCAGTTTAGGCTTCATTCATTGATTAACAAACTCTATTAACTAGCTTCCTTCTCTCCTCAACTCTCTGCCCAGCCAGCAAAGCTGCAGTGAACACTGTAAAACACTGACCCACTACAAAGTGTGCTTCCCAAATAAACTCCCCCAAATACAGAGTGGTCACCTCAGAATCTCACCAGAAACAGGGGCTCTGGAGCTTGGATGGGAATGCCCTTCTGTGGCTTAGATGGTTTTACAACAGCTTCAGGGCACAGAAATGCTTTCTTTGGATTTCTGACCAACCATTACCCAGCCACCACCCTCCAACCCAAGCAGTGATGGCCACTCTTGCCTTACCTGGGTCTCCCTCCCCATCCATCAGTTTTCCAATGAGCTGCTCATAGGCAGTGCCAACCTGGGCACTGCTGCCGCCTGCAGCCACTGTGAGATGGTAAAGCCACGTGTCCTGGAAGGGGATGGAAAGCCATCTGATGAGGCTGGAGTGGGAAGATTGGAGGCAAGAGCTCCAGAGAAGCTTCCTTGAAAGGGTCAAGCTCAGGGTGAAGTTAGGCTAGTTTGGCTGGCACAAGTCAAAGCCAACAGTCTCAAAGAGGAAAGACTTGGAATCAGGTGATCATGAACCCAGGTTTCTATGGCTGAGGTGCTATCTCATGACCCCAGTGGAGATGGGGGTCACTGAGAGTGCTTGTCACTGAGAGTGACTTCAGTATAAGGAATAGTGTAAGGAATAATCAGAGAATTAGTACTAGTTGCCAAAATGTCCAGAAGGAAAGACAGACACTTGAATTTGGGGAGGTTGAGAAAGGAAAAGGAGAAGATGAGAAACACAGGACCACTCTTGGCCATGGAGGCCCAGCCCCCTCCCTTACCTTTTCATGCTTGGTGCCAATGAGGAGGTAGGTGGGGCTGTGCTCTGGGGGGTGAATCACCAGGGTGCAGTGGGAGGAAAGCAATCTCCTGGTTCCTCCAGCCTCATAGTCCTCGTCTGAATCACAGGATCGATCTACTTCCTCTATGCGCGCATCCCGCACAGGCAGATGGCCTAGGGGTCGCTGTGGACATGAGCCTTCCATGAATGGGAGAGCCAGCAGGGAACAGGGCAGTGTCTTCTCTCTGAACCCTCGGTCCCTGTTTGGCTGGGCATCATGGATGTGGCCTGGTCACCAGACCAGAGGGTTAACTACAGCTCCCTAGCTGAGGCTTGCCTGGAGAAGCACAGTTAGACCACACAGGTGGAAATCTGTGAGCCATTCAGTCTAGAGGGATCTAGCCAGCTAGCTTTGTACTTGTGGTGGGATTAGATGCAGTGGAGGGAAAAACTGGGGCCTTCCATCAGGACGTGGAGCCACAGGAATGTGGTCTGGGGAAAGAAGAGAGTAGGTGCTGTCTGGAAGCCAGGGAGTACCTTGTCCTCATGGCTCCGATAGTAGTAGAAGGTTCTCCCAACAAGAGCACACCAGACCAGCTTGGAATGGCCATGTTTTACCTGGAAGACAGAAATTAAGACAGCATTATTAGAACCAGGTAATCCCAGAAGTAAATTCAGGACTGGCAAAGAGAAGTCACAGGGAGGCAGATCTCAAAACCCCTGGTCCTTAGTGGAGATGCCACCCAGACCCCCTACTAACAGAAGCAGCCCTTCCACAGCACAAGTCTGTACTGACTTGTACTCAGCACAAGGCACATACCCTGTTACATCCCACTCACCCTTGCACCACATGCCACTAAAAGATTAACCAGGTCAATCAGATGTCCCATCTCAGGAATATGGACACAGGAAGAACTTGCTAGTCAGCTCTAAGGATGCCAAGAGGGAAGGCAAGGCCATCCAGGGCAGGCTAACACCTTTCAGAAAATGTAAATCACTAGGGAACAGCAAGTGAGCAACAGACAGAGGAGACTGACAGAAACACAGAATGAATGGGGAAGCAGAGGCAGAGAGAGAGCCAAGACTACTGAGCTTGCTCAAACTAGTGGCTTTACTTCCTGATGTCATTCTAGTTAATGTGCTTCCTTGTTAACTTCCATTTTCTTGGGGTTAACAAGTGCTCTGAAGAGCCCGACGTCAAACACCTTTAGGGCAGGCCTGGGATAGTCTGTCTTTGAAGGGCCACACCTACCTTGCCTACATCACAGCCTCCCACTATTCATACTGAGGCATGGTAGACACGGGTGGGGGTGAGGAGCAACTCCTAATAAGCTTTAAATAGGTTCAAGACCTTCCTTTCCCTCCTGTCTTGATAATAGCTGTGCTAACAACCCTGGTCTCTGTTTTCATTCACAGACGCTTTGTGAGGCCAACTGGCTAATCCCTGTTTAGAAATAAACAAATTCCTGCAGACAGGAGCTGTAAGGAGGGCAGGACCCAAGCTCCTGGCTCACCTGGCTCTCAGGGCCCACGTTCCACCCCACCAGGCCCTCCCATACCTTAGTCAGCCAGCCCTTCACCGTGGGCTTGATGCCACCCTGCGGCAGGGCCGGAGGCCCAATGGCTTGGACCTTGAGCAGGCTCTGCAGCACTCGGATCCACTCCTCCAGCAGGCTGGGTGAGTCAGCCGTCAGGTAGTAGGTTTTCTTCTCAGAGATAAGCTGCGGAGGACAGATTGGGGGCCTTCGGCAGGGAGACAGGAGGATGGAATGCCAGGGACCCGGCTCTGAGGTGGCACGAATCCCTGAAGCCACCGGGCCTTCCTACTTCCCACCTCGAGACTCCCTCCCTTCTTTTCCTTACTGTTTTCTCCCGATCTCTCTTACCTGTACTGTCTCTTCTTCCTTCCCAGTACTCTCAAATTAGGATCACAAGCACATGATGCTTTCCTCACATGCTCATTTTGCCTCATCTTTGTCTCCATCATAGTCATAGCCAAACTTAGCACCTCCTGTGTCTCAAATCCTAGCCACTAGCAACACCCACCTGGAATGTCTGTGCACCCTCCCCTCGAACAATTTGGCAACGGGAATTCAGTTCCACTTGACCCTGAGGTTTCCGGATGACATCACTCTGTAAAGACAGGAATGGGGAGGAAAATGGTACGAGTCTTCTCAGAACACATCATTCTCCCTCAGATCTTACTCCAGGTCCCAGGCAAAGGGGAAAGCGATTCCTAAGCTTTCCTGGGCTATGGTATGATGGGTAACTTGTTCTGGATCCTGGTTCTAGCTAAATGGAGCAATGATTATAAAGGCATGGATCCTGACCCAAGCCTCAAAAAGCATAGATTGAGCCTTTAAAACTGGGTCAGAAGCCACTAGGTTATTACTGAGCTATAGAGCCTTTAAATTCTATTACATCCATTATACCAAGTGTGGCAAATAAGTGGCAAACATCCCCATTACCCTTTCCAGTGTGCCTGCACCCCCTACTAATCAATCACTGCATGCCTACTCATTGAATGACACAGGCCCAGAATCCTCAACATGGTGTTCAGTCAGCCACTGACAATCAGCTGGAGCTGCACAAGAGACTTGTTCCTTCTGCCTTCCTGCCTTTGACTGCTCCATGCCTGATCTCACTCCAGGAACCAGTGACCAGCCTCATGGCCCCATGTAAGGCTCAAAGCCTCAGGTGCCCAGCCAGGTCGCCTCTCCCCATCTGCCAGACCTAGCCCTCCGGCCGTGGGCCACACCGCCCCTCTTCTAGCTCATCACACAGTTCTGAGTTTGGGGTGGGGTCCTTTTGACTACTGTTCTGAGGGAGGAGGGTCTCACCGGGGACTTGTAGTACATAATCTGTCCCTGCCTCAGGACAAACCAGCGCCTCTTCCATGTCTTCACCCGGCTCCCCAGTTTTAGCAGGTAGCCTGACTTCTCCAGTGACTCCTGCAGGGGTGGGAGGGTATAGGGGGACAAGGGGGAGACAGAAAAAGGGAATCACTTGGGGTTTGTAAATGTCACACAGGCCAAAATGGCCCAGTTGAGAGTCACTGCTTTGTCATCAATTAAAAACAAACTATTGAGTACCTACTCTATGTATATTCAGGGCACCATGCCCTGCTAAGGGTTCAGACAGAACCAGCCTAAAGCAAAGGTAGTCCTGCTATGGAAGGGTCCTGTTGGCTGGGGAAGACAATACCTGACTGCAGACCAGGGGCTGCATGAGGGACAGGCTGGCCAGGAAGGGCTTTGGGAAGAGCCAGATCTGGACTGGCCTTGGAAGGAAAAGTCAGCTTTCCTTCAAAGACCAGCCAAGAGGAGGAAAAGGCCATTGTAGGCAGCAGGGAGGGAGAGTGAGGTTTGGGGAACAAGGGGCACACCAGCCAGGCTGGGGCGGAGGGGAGACGAAGACACAGTGGCACGGTGGTGTGGGACAAGGGCTGGGGAATGAGTGATGTGAGTCTGCAGCATGCCTCTGAGCCTCAAGCTTCTTATCCATAAAATGGGGTTAAGCGTCCTGAGGATGACGAGGACACATGAGACTGGGCATGAAGAGCACTGAGCACGGTGCCTGGCACTCTGTAGGAACTCAGTAAATGTCAGCTCTCAGCATTCCAGGGCCAGCGTGAGGCTAAAACGAGGTAACATGGTGAGCCACAGTGGGCTTTCCCACTGGTCATCCCTGGTTTGATAAGGAGCTCACTAGACTCCCTCTCCTTCCTCACAGGGTCTGCGTGTACTCGACTTCCTAGCTGCACACCCCCAGCCCACTCCTCACATCTGTTGTGGCCCCCTGCCCTGGCCCTCAGCATTCCCCTGGGAGCCCTCATCTCACAGGGGTCTGATCCCACCCTGCCCTGACTCTGCCTGGGGGGTGCAGGGCCACGCTCCCAGCTCACCCCGCCCAGGCCCAGCCCCTCAGTGGAGAAGGTCGAGGTGCGCTGTAGTTTGTGCTCAGGCTCTGAGTAGTCACTGTCCAGCGAGCAGGCATCTGGGGGGATGGCGTAGTCGCCCTCGGAGCTCAGCGAGGACATGGAGACGCCTGCCGAGGGAGGAGTTATCAAGGCCTAGATCCCAAACCTCCCCTAGCTTCCACAGCCCGGGAGCTGCAGAGCCTTCCTCACTGACCCAGGACCTTTGAGTCTGGAGTTGAGGGTCATGGGCAGAGATCAGGCAGGGACCCCCGGACACACCCACCCATGGGAGGAGGTGAGGGGCTGCTTGCTTTCCTGCACCTTTCTGTTCCCTCTTCTGTACCTCTCTTGATGGCCCGGGGGCTGCCCAGTCCACTGGTCTTCCTGGACTCAGAGCAGGACACCGAAGTTCGGAAACTCGCCTGAGAGCTGCAGTCATCGTCGGACCCAGAAGACTCGTCCACAAAGGGCATGGTGCTGATCTGCATGGCTCTCTGCAAGACAGGCCCTCCCGCACTGCACCTCCCCTTGCAAAACAAGCCCCTTCCCGTGGGCACTTGTACTCCAGCTCCATGTGCCCAGGGTGTGGCCAGCACAGCCCCGACCTTACTCTCGTGTCCTCACCTCCGTGCTCCCCCTGGGCCTCCCGCCCCCACACATCATCCTCTGTGGTCCCGGAAGGAGCCACCCCATTTAGGCTGAACACCTGGCGGCTGTGTCCCTTGCTCCCACCACTAGGGGTCCAGAATGCCACACCACGGGTCAAGTGTGAGGAGCTTTATAAATACATGTGGGGATAAGGAAACAAGAAGCCATCTCAGGGGGCAAACATTTAAAAAGACCATCTCAATGTTGGTGAAAGTGCGGGGGGGAAAGATACTCCGTAGCACGACAGAACCTTTCAGAAGGCAATTTGGTACAACCTGCCAAAATTGAAAACATGCATATCATTTACCCATAAATTTCACCTCTAAAACTCCATTCCTATGGAAATAGTATACATTATGTGTAAGTGCACGGAGATATATATCTGCACAATGATGTTCATCACAGCACTAATTTTAGAGAAAACAAGAGAAGACCTAAATTGTCAATCAGTGGAGGACAGTAGTTACGGGGCACTGTCCAGCCCTAAAAGAGGAGGCGGAGCTGTGCGTGGAGGCACGGCAGGAAGATAGCATGAACAAGCAAAGAGTAGGACATGTGTAATATGATCCCCTCGGTGTGCAAGTGTGCGTGTGTGTGACAGAGACATAGATGATATTTGTAAATGTGTCAGAAAGTCTCACAGAATAAAAACCAAACCATTAAAGATAGCCGTCTCTGGGGTGAAGAATTAGGGAGAAGCAATGTGAAAGAAAATTTCACTTTTGGCTTTCTGACTTAAAAAAAATTTTTTTTTAATGTTTACTTTTGAGAGACACAAAGCATGAGTTGGGGAGGACCAGGAGAGGGAGACACACCGAATCCAAAGCAGGCTCCAGACTCTGAGATGTCAGCACAGAGCATGATGTGGGGCTCAAATCCACGAACCATGAGATCATGACCTGAACCGAAGTCAGATGCTCAACCAACTGGGCCACCCAGGTGCCTCTGCTTTCTGATTCTTCTATAAAAAGTTTTACAAAGTCTTACCTTACTGTTTGGATCTCAAAAACCAGTAACAAAAGGAGAAAAAAATGTGTATGAAAACATTATGTTGCAGTTATACCTGAGTTTTGTTTAAAAAAATACATAAATATGAAATTAATGTAATATTGTGTGCCAACTATATTCAAAAAAATATGTAGCGATGTTCTGAGTGTACACATAGGAATGTATGTTTGAACACGTATGAGATTCTGGAAGAGGCCCTCCCAGGACAGACATTTGAAAAGATGGGAAGGAGAGGTGGAGCAGGCATAAGCCTAACATTTAACCTTCCACTTTGCCCAATATTATAGAGATTCAAGTTTTTGTAAACATACAAGTTTTATAATTAAGATCTAATAAATACTAAAATTGAAACAACATACATATGGGGGCTGAGCTCCCTGCTCAGAGTCACGTGTGTACAGAAACCTGACCCTAGAGCTGAATGAACGGGCCTCCCGAATGGAACACCCCCTCCTCGGACAGCAGTTTCTTACCCCTTTCAGGGCCGTGTAGACAGGCACAGTGACATTCTTGTAGACAAGGCCAGAGAAAGGCCCAGGGGACGCAAGGGCAGGAGGGCTTGAAGCTGGAGTGGGTAGGGAAGAAGGATGAGTTAGTAACTCACTCAGGAGACTGCAGTAGCAGAGACCTGGGCAGACTGAGAAGATCCACACAGAAAGTTCCTTGAAAGAGCACTCCAGGGGATAGGTAGGGTGGCAGTCCTCAGACTGAGGATTTCCTCAGTCCCACTCTTGTGAAGGTGAGTTACCAACCATGAGACTACAGAGCCGTCACATCACTGTGGGGATTCAGTGGCTGGCCAGTGACCCAGGAGCCAGAGGGTATGGACGCGGTTCCTTCAGGGGGGCTAATCGAAATCAAGGCATGGGGTAGGGGAAGCGGAGGGGAGGGAGGGGGAGCTCTCCCTGCCCCCTCCCAGTCCTGGGCACCACAGAGGGGAAGCCAGTGCAGGTGGGAGGCTGGGCTGGAGACCCCGTCTCTAACGTCTCTTTCAGCTCTGTAATTGGTGTTCAAGGCCACGTCCCACTCAGCATGTAATGAGCAACTCCTACCCTGCACAGCTTCCTTTTCCTTCCCCTGGCTAGGTAGCCCTGGCTGTGATTTCACTGAACCTCACCTGTTGGAGGAGGGAGGGAACAGGGTGCCCGGGTGACATTGGACCTGCGTGTTGCTCAGAGTCCTCTCCCTGCATACCCACCCTGTCTACCATGTGGGGCTCACTTGGGACTCACCGCAACAGGTGGCAATAGTTCTGGGAGATGCGTCCGAGAGCCGCATGCCAGCCATAGCCACCGCGTAGATCCGGCTCTCCTGGAATGGGAGACCCCAGAGGGTCAGAGTCCAGCTCCGTGCCCAGCCCAGCCCCTCCCGGGCGTGGAGGTAAAACCATGGCTGTGGATGTGGGTCCACATCCAGGTTCAGTCAATTACAGGTGGGGTAATCCTGGGCAAGTTATATCTGAGCTTCCTTTCCCTCAGCTCTGAAGTGGAGGTAGTACTCACCTGTCAGGCTGTTACAAAAATTAAATAAAATCATTAATGTAAACATCTGACACCTGGAATAAAATCAGCGTCCAATAGATATTCAGTTCTTCTCCTGCCTCCACCCAAGGAAGTTCAAGAGGAGAAGGTCAGTGACCTGTTTCTCTGAATCTTACCCATTTTAGAGGCCTTTGGGTCTCTGGCTCTCACCCCTGGAAGCTGGGGAGTTGACAATGAGGAAGTCTGAGCCCCGTGGCAAGGGCATGCCCTTTTGTAAGCCAGTTGTTTGGAAGCTGGGACAGTTTTTTCTGACATTAACAACGTTACATTCATGGTTAGGCCCAACCTGCAAAGCCTGTCTAAGCTCACCTGGGACCCTGAACCTCACTGTAGAAGACACATTGACGGGAACCCTCACCCTCAGCTCTTCCTTTACCCCTTGGTGTTCCTGGGTCTGAAACAGGCCCATAGCCATAGGAAGCTTTCCTAATGGTTTTGATCAAACAACCCAGAAGCTCTGCCTGTGCTTTTACAACTCTCTCTTCTCCACTTAAGGCAGAGAGAAATAAAGACCCTCTCAGGTGACACGGAAGTCACAAGGACCAGGGAAGGTGGGCCTGGCTGGCTCAAGGAGGCAGCGGGGCTGGGGCTGGATGGGCCATGGGGTGCTACTGGGGTGTCCCCAGAGAGCAGCAGTAGCAGCTCTGGAGCACGTGGGGAAGAAAGGGCCAGGTGGGACCTCCCCTGAGCTGAGCAGAGGGAGGGGAAGGTAAGCGACCAGGGCAGTGAAGAAGGGGGTCCCAGGAAGAGACTATTCCTGCTAATCCTGGTCACAGAATTCCTCTAATTTCACAGACAGAATGCAAGCAAAGCTTGAGTGTTTTACAAAAGTTATCTACCTAAATCACGAGGTTGTTTTGAGAACCAATAGAAAAAGGGCTCTACATGCTTGAATTGGTGAATCATATCTGCCTTATTCCCCTGAGAAATGCCCCCCTCAATTTCCAGTTTCTAGTCTTGATTTCCTCTCAGATGGTCACTGCCCAGGGGGGTTCCCACCTGAGAAGAGATGGCAGGCACCTCTCTTGTGTTTCTTGGGGGCAAGTTACAATGAGAGTTGTGAACAAGAGACAGCTCCTCCGTAGGTTGATATGGCCGATTGCTGGGTCCCCAGGGCCCCACTGAGAGCAGGGAGGGCCTGTGGGAACACCTGATACCCCTTCATACCTTCACCCCTAGAGCTCCGCTGATGCTCACATGGGGAAAATGTTGTCCAGAGCATCTTACATATTTACTCCCTTTTCCTCTTGTGTCTCTCTCCTCCTCCCCCCAACACACACTCTTAACCTGTACAGGCAGAATGCAAGAACTACTCTCAGCATCACAGTGGACGGCTGTATTTTGGCAAAAATGGCAGATGTGAGCAGCATGTTTTTCTGGTAACACCCGCTGAGCCCCCCTGTCACATCTCTTGCCCGAATGTTCCCTCGCTGCCCACCTCTGCTTTAAGATTCTAGGCGTTTATAGTTATAAGACAGTAATGTGCACAAAGCACCCAGTTTGGTGTGGCACAGACTCATGAAATGACAGCCAGCCACCATCCAATCACTCCAAATCCTGGCCCCGCCCCTTGCTGGCTGGCCGTGTGGATGAGAGCCTAGTCTCACGCTCAGCATGAAGCTGTACTCCATGAGCAGCTCCGCCGCTCAGCCCAGCTCCCAGGCTGCGCCTCTTACCCAGGATGGAAACCGGTGCAGAGGGGGTGTGGGGGGTTTGTTGCCCAAATCCACTTCCTCCAGCTCAGCTCTGGGGGCCTTCGGGCTCTTTTGTTCCTCCTTCTTCCCGGTTGAGGGTTGTTCTTCCATCTCCATGTTTTCCGGTTCCTCCCGGTGCTTAGCTCGGGCCTCCACCTCAGGAAGGCTGGAGGGGTAAAGGGCTGAGAGAGCCCCAATCTCAATGCTCACCATGTGCTTGAAGGGCCCAGGGCCCACCTGGGGCTGGCTGTGGTGCCTCTTGGCCAACTGGATGCTGTCCCGGGGGGTGCTGGGGGCCCATGCC
This sequence comes from Proteles cristata cristata, assembly GCA_017311185.1. NCBI lineage: Eukaryota > Metazoa > Chordata > Mammalia > Carnivora > Hyaenidae > Proteles > Proteles cristata. Next base: position 366,911 of record JAESUZ010005618.1, on the reverse strand, counting down.
TTCGGGAGAGTCAGGCTGCAGCCCGGACCACCTTCCCTGGCAGAGTTCTTTGTCCCAGGAAGTGTCCCACCCTGAGCAATGACCAGGCCCTCACCCCAGGAAGCTGAACCATGTCTGTGGGTGCGAGGCTTCACACATAGCCGGCGGGGAGAGCCCTCTCTTCCCAGGCGAGGTGGAAAGGTCTTGGCCTCTGATATTTCTCCAGGATGGACCGTGATGGAACTCGAATCCTCCAAGGAAAGTCCTGATTTAGGAACACAGTCCTTGCTCTGCAGAACACCTGTAGAAGGTGCAGGCATAGCTGCCTTCAGGGCACCTGGGGCCTGAGGACCACAGTCCTGCCCTGTCGGCTGGGTCCCTGGCCCTGAAGAGACAGAATCCTGCTCTGGGGATTCCAGGGGGGTCACCAACAGCTTCCCGGAAGGTGGCATCTGAAGAGCTGTGGTTGGGGTGAAAAACAGGCATATTGAGAGCTCCCTTGGTTCGGCCCACGCCATAACGTGCACACATGCATGCATGCACGCCCACACACCGAGCCTGGCCTGCTGACCTTCTAGAGCATCTTGGAGGGCTCCCACCTGCTCCACCAGGTGCTGATTACTGCTCCTCAGGTGCTGATTTTCCATCTCAAGCTGGCCCAAAAGAAAAATCAAGATTTCTATTAGAATGCTCAGCCTACAGGTTCAGGCACAGAATTCGAAATAAGATTAAAATCCTTTTCAAAGACCAAATCTTTGAAAAAGAACACTTGGTGCCCCAGCAATCCAGGGCTGACCCTCCCAGGGAGCCCTGACCTGCCCCCTTCCTCTGTGCTAACCAGTTTTGGTTGAAAGAGAATTCTATTTGGCAGCCCCTGCACCTTTTCTAGATATTTTAACCTTTTTTAAAAAAAAAGAAAAGTGAAATGTAATACAAAGAAAACTGCATATCACATCAATGAACAGCTTCACAAATGATTCTGAAGTGAATACTCATGTGACCACCACGCAGGTCAAGACACAGGAAGCTGCCAGCACTGTCAGCAACAGACTGCCTCTTCCCAGCCACGTGCCTCTCCTTCCCCACAAAGGCAGCCACTCTTCTAAGTGTACGAGACTCACTTTCTTGCTTTCTGGGTTTCATCATCTCAGTATGCACCCCCCCCACACACTGGCTTAGCGGTGCCTATTTTTATATAAACAGAATTATACAGTGTGTACTTCTGGATCTGGCTTCTTTTACTCAAAGTACTGTCTATAAGACCCATCTTATGGTTGCTGCATTTTCTTCTGAATAAAATCCAACCCACTTTTTGGAGCACCTTTAAGCAAATATGGAGGCAAACCAGGTATCAGCTCTGTCCCCAGGCACTTGTAGTCTAACAGGGGACCTGAGGTGTGCATCCATAGCCGGACATGGGAGGCAAAAACAGCCAATACCTCCTGCATGTAAGAACAACTTATGTCAGGACAGAGGAAGAAAAGTTGATGTTTGTCCTCTTCCAAACTTCAAATCCTTTCCCTTTTGTTTTGCTTCTTGTTTCTTGTTGCTAGTAGCACTGTAGCCTCCAGCCCCAAGTTTTCCGAAATTAAGCTGCAGCAAGCAATGAACTAAAGGAATGAACAACGATAGGTGGAAAAAGCAGTTTTGGGGCTATCAGGGGGTGCCTGGGTGGTTCAGTTGGCTGAGTGTCCAACTTCAGCTCAGTTCATAATCTCACAGTTCATGAGGTCAAGCCCCACGCTGGGCTCTGTGCTGACAGCTTAGAGCCTGGACTCTGCTTCAGATTCTGTCTCTCTCTCTGCTCCTCCCCTGCTCATGCTGTCTCTCTCTCTCTCAAAAATAAACAAACATTAAAAAAAAATTTTTTTTTTAAAAGCACTGGGGCAGTCAGGGTCTAGAGGGTGAGAGAATGAGGACCTAGGATCTAATGGGTACCAACCAAGTGCTGTTTAGGGGTAATGAGAGTTTTGGAAATAGATAGTGGTAATGGTTGTGCAACACTGTGAAAGTACTTAATGCCACTCAACTGTACACTAAAGATGGTAAAAATGGTAAATTTTATGTATATTTTACCACCACCATAAAAACCAGTTGAAAAGAATAGAAAGAACAGAGGAGAAAGTGGGGAGGGTGGATGTAGGAGTGTGTGTGTCTCAGGAAGAAAATGACAGGACACCTCAGAAGTGAGACTCACTCCTCCCCAGACACAAAGCTAATCAGGAGCTCTAAGGAAGCCCACGCACAGGAGGAAGGGAAAAGTGAAAGTGCCAAGTCTCAGGTCTTAAGCTGAATGGAGGACACATGGTTGACACAATGGAGATCAGTCAAGGCCCCACAAATAGGAGACAGGAAAATGCTGGGGGATGGAGGGTCCCCACTCACATGTGCACCCCAGGCTTCCCGAGATGAGTTTTCAGCTCACCTCTGCTAACTTCAGGGTCACCCATTCTTTGATCTTTGCAGCTTTTTCTTGGACAACTTTGGCTTCTTCAGCTCTCATCTGCTTCTGCAAGAAAGAGAGGGCCTGTCATTAGTCATAACAGCCACCGGTTTAGTGAACTGGAGGTAGGAAGCCCCAAGAAGGAATACCAAGCAATTGGAGGGGGGTGGCCCAATAGAAAAAAATAAAATCCATTTATGAATTTTAAAAATACTGTTTTTTTAAAGTTTATTTATTTTGAGAGAGAGAGAGAGTGCAAGAGTGCAAGTGAGGAAGGGACAGAGAGAGAGGGAGAGAGAGAATACCAAGCAGGCTCCACGCTGTCAGGCGGCTCAAACTCATGAACTGCGAGATCATGACCTGACCCAAAGTTGGATGCTTAACTGACTGAACCACCCAGGTGCCCCTAGAAAATATTCTTAAAGTGGGAAAAGCTTTCCTAGGCATGATACATATCCCAACAACCATGAAGTAAAAGACTAAGTCTATACTGTCACTGTAAATTACTATATGACAAAAAAAAAACAAGTTTCCTTAAACAAAATAAAAAGATCAATTGAGGGATGATTTACAACACAAACGACTTACATACAGAGGGCTAATCTGAAATGAACAAACTGATAAATACATGCAAAAAAGAATATTAACAGGAAGTCAACAGAGAAAGGGAAAGAAAACCATGAAAAGCTGCTCAACCTCAATCATAATTTTAAAAATGCACATAAAAGACAACATTTTCCTCTATCAGACTAACACTATTTAGAAGTCTGATATTATCCTACATTGTCAAGGATGTTGGAAAACAATCCCTCTTATACAAATTGGCAAGGCCTTTTGGGGCAGCAATTTGATAATATCTGTCAAGTTAAAAATTTTTTAAATATTTATTTATTTTTGAGAGAGAGAGACAGAGCGTGGGTAGAGGAGGGGTAGAGAGAAAGGGAGACACAGAATCCAAAGCAGGCTCCAGGCTCTGAACTGTCAGCATAGAGTTCAACGCGGGGTGTGAACTCACCAACTGTGAGATCATGACCTGAGCTGAAGTCAGACGCTTAACTGACTGAGCCACCCAGGTGCCCCTGTTAAGTTTTAAACGTATACACTGCTGATTTAACAAACCTACAGTTCAGGAATCATTAGTTGCAATATTATTTGATAAAGCAACACACACACACACACACACAAAACCCTCCAAACTGGTTAATAACCTAAGTGTCAGGGCTTGGCTAAATAAACAAAATGAAAATGGAATGCTGTCCTTTGATACACAAGAAACATTCACAATGAACATGGGGAGGACCTTAAGTTTATCCAGTTTAAGAGGTTTGCAAACTGGCCACAATCCAGGCCTCCACCTGGTCCACTCCCCCTGCCCTGCCTATTTTTATAAATACAGTTGTATGGGAACGCAGCTGTGCCTATTCATATTGTCTACTTTTTGTGATACAATAGAAGAGCTGAAGAGCTGCAACAGACCCCACATGGCTTGCAAAGCCAGAAGTATTTACTAACTGGCCCTTTAAAGGACAAGTCTGCCCAATCCCTGACCTAGTCTGATACCCTCTTTATAGGGCTGCAGCAACTGAGGCCCAGAGGGTGAGGGGACTTGACTCTATCAGTTTGGGCAGCACAGCCAGAACTAAAACCAGGTCTATGGACTTGTAGAACAGCATTCTTTCTATTCTGACCTTTTATTATTGTAAAATGATTTTTTTCTGATCTAAGCTTTAGCAGGAACCATTTTGCCCCCTAGTCCCCAGATGCTGCCACTCCTCTGAACCACTCAAAAAAGGAGGTAAGGTATCTAAAACCAATGAGTAACTGGTTAGATTTCATGTGTCCACATTTTATTTTCCCATGATTTTTCAGGAACCCCTGCTGGGGTGCCCCAGAGCATACAAAAGCACATCACACAACAGATATGTTCAGTGAATGCTGATGAATGATTACGAATTTGCCTGTGATGGTGGGAAAATACTTCTAGGACTAGCTGGGACCTTCATGGGAGAACACACATGTGGAAAACTAAAAGTCATCTGGTAACACTGTAAGGTTGTTTGCTGGAAATAATGGCACTCTGGCACCAGAAGATAACCAGCAGGTAAGGCCAAGGACAGACAGAAGGCACAGCATTCAGATGAAGTTAATAGGATTGTAAAGGGGAGGAGGCCAGGCACAGGGAATGGCAGACTGATATTTCAGACACCCTTTCTGGAGCAAAGGGGCTAACTGTAGCTTGAATGCTGGGCAGTGGCCTCTCCTGGGCACCCATGTGCTCAGGACAAGAGGCCTTGCCTTTCAGGGGAAGCAGCAACTTTTGTCTCTGCCTGCTCAGGTTCACTGAGAAACTTTGTTCAACCAGCTGACCAAGGCCAACTGTCCAGCTCTGAGTTGCTCTCATAACCACAGGTGTCCTGTCCCACACATTGGCACGGCACCAGGCCAGGGTGGAGAAAGACAGGCTCTCTTTACCAAACACCAACTTCATGTCTGATACCTTAGTTCACTCTCTGGACATTCCTATGGCGTATTATAACTTCCACCTTACAGATGTGTAAAATGTGAATCAATGAGTTATTTGCCCACAGTCAGAGAGCAGCAGGTACAAGTGAGGGGTTTCAAACACAGATCGGTTGTCCTCCAAGGTTCTTTCCCCACTAGATCCCCTGCCTGGCTCCTACTAAAGTCGCTTCTAATAGTTAAATCTCCATGTGAAAGAACAGTCTCAGGAGGGAGTGAGCTCCCCACCAGTTGAGGACTGAAGCAGAGGGGGTCTGTTCAAGAAGGTGTGGCCAATAGCTACAGACGCTGCAGAGGGCATTGCAGTCAGCCCTTACCTGCTTCTCTAGCTGTGCCTCCAGCTGGCTGATGAGCTCATCTTTGTTCTGCATGGCTTTCAGCAATTCCTGGTACTTCCGATACAGGCTGCCAGCTGAGTCCACATTCTTCAGATTGGACAGTTTCACCTTCTCCTCCATCACACCCACCTTAAAAGTACCATCATCACACAGGGTTGGGATGTGTGTGTGAAATGGCCACTGAGATGCCCTGGGATACTTCCTGACACCCCAGCCCATGATTCCCAGGCAGAGCCCTCACCCAGAGTAGTTGAGGCCAATTAATTCAATAACCATTTATTAAGCCTCCTCTGGGCAAACTAAAGAATTGACAAGAAAGAAATGGCTGTGTATTAGGCCATCTAACTCTGGGGGTCTCAACAGGCACAAGATGGGCAGGATGAACAGTGGGAGAGAAATTGCTTCAACCTCACTGTGGCAGAGATGTTTGCTGCTCACTGAATGTCCCTGTGCTTCTCGGTATTTCCTAGCCCTCTTGTAGTCAGATAGCCATGGAATTCACTCCCACCAATGGGTCTGGTCTGAACGGAGTGACTCAGCATTTTTAGGCTGAAGTATTTAAGAGCTCTCTTTCTGCCATGGCAACCAAGGAGGTTGCTTGTTCCAGAGGGTCTAGGTAGAAGCTGGAGAGAGCTCCAGTAGCTTCAACCCCGAAGTCCCTATGGGAGGCAGTATCCCCAGCTAACCCATGACGGAGAGATACCATGAGTAAGAAGTAAATGTGATAAGCTGCTAAGATGTCAGACCTGTTACCTCAGCATAATTTGGCCTATGTGGACTAATCCAGCCACCCACTCACGCCCTAACCCTTACCCAAAGACTCCTTTGTGCCCAAAGAGAGCTCCATGCACCTTAATTTGTTCAGAAGAACTGTCACATGACTGCTGGTTTTCCTTTTCCCCATAAGGAGCAGGTGATGAGTATATCTGTGTGTGTCCATGGAAAGGATCAGGAAAGGCCAACAGCCATTTCTGCTGCACAGTCCTGCCAATCCCCTGTCCCGGTTACCTGGGTTTCCGCATTCTCTGCTCTCTGCTCTGCCTCCAGTAGCCTCTGCTCCAGCTCTTGCATCTGCTCAACAAGAGAGGAAGGACAAATATAAGTGGGGTGTCTTTACTCCAACCATGGCATCAGGGCAACATGAGCAAATGATGTGGATTCTACACACAGGCTTAAATTGCTCATCTCAATTTAAGTGGCTCAAGGGTGTCAGGACAAAGATTTTCATGGCAACCTTCTGCTCCCTTTTCCTGAATTGATGAGGCATGTAAAAAGCTTAGAGCTGCTGTCCTCTCTGATGAGCAAGTGAAAGCCTAGTTCTTTCATCCTGTGTGTGGAGTACCTCCAGAGGTCAGCTGTGTCCCACCATCATTCTTCATGAGGCAGTGCTGCCCTCGGCCCTCAGTCTCCTCAGCACCAGGTCCTAGGCAGTACCCTGCTACTGCTTGCCATGTACCTGGCATGGAACATACTCCCTCGTGAGACCCCACCAAGTCAGCAGTAAGAGAATGTTCCCTCCCAGCCAAGGATAGCTCAATGGCTAGGGACAAATATTTATCCCTTATCAAGGACACCTCAGACTATAAATGGCATTTACAGGTATCACCTTGTTTGAGTTCTTTAATCTTAAACAGAGAAACTCAAGACAAATTTTTAAAAATTCCACCTTACTACCAGTAGAGGAGTGTCATTCAGGTCTGAGGATCTCCACAATTCTAGAATCTTATGTCAACTGGGCCAAGCAAAGGGAAAGCACATTCTTTCCACTGCCATGGGAGTGCTCCAGGTGTGCCTATGCTGGTGTCATTCTTAGAGTTTTCAAACTTCATTTAGTGCCAGCATCAAGATTTGTCATGATGGCAAACTGTCCTTTAAGCTCGCATATGGGGCCACCCCTTACTTAGGTTCTATTTCTCCTATCAGACGGTTCCCCAGGACCGTGTCCTCAGCTGTCCCTTTAGTCTATGGGCCTGGAGTGATCCACCAGCCAAGGAGGTGTCAGGTTTAGGCGGCTGACTTTTAGTGCCTTTTAGGCGGATCCACTTTCACCAGCTATGACGGGCACATGAGACTCATAAATAAGCTGTTCTGATACTGGCTGCAGCGACCTGATGAAATGCACTTGGCAGCAACCTGGTACTTAATCCCCGTGTCCACAGCTCCTTGTTGTACTCCTGATGCTGTGAAATGGCAGCCCCACGGCAACGACACCAGGAGCACTCGCATGAGCTCCCAGAACAATCCTGTGTGCTGATCTGTGCCCTGAGCCAAGAGCTGGCCCATGCTGGAGCTCAGCTATCCCTTCGAAAAAGGGGGTTCAAGCTTCTTACCACTGCTTTGCACCCACTGGACAAGTGGTACAGGGCTAGCACTAAGGCTTGAACCTGACTGGCTCTGCCATGGTGTGGCTTTAGGTAAGTACCTTAACTGTTCTGCGCCTCAGTTTCCTCACCAGGAAAAAAAAAAAGAGTAATGAGTTTCCACCTCTAGGGTTGTTGGGACTAATACATGAGATGCCTCATGTAAAAGCTCATGTGTACAACTTGGCACTTACTGAGCAGTTTACAGTAAGCTATTTGTTGTTTTTTTGGACACAGAGAAGACACTTAGGACCAGGGAGACCAGTCTGCCTGGGACAGTCTGGTGTTCACCTGTTGTCCCAGAATTATTAGTAGCAGAGCCTCCTTTTCTCTTTCCAAAGTGTCCTGGGTTAGATGATAATTATACGGTTATCCTACTTACAATCCATCTACAGCAAGAATGGCTTTAAGCCAGAGTTGCCAACTATTAGCCTACAGGGTGTCTTGCCTACAGCGTTAGGGGCATTTAGCTGACATGGATATAACTAAACAAGGCCACTTGCTGTGTCTGGCACTGGTTTAAGCACTTTACGTGTATCAACTCATTTAATCTTCTTCGAAATAGGCAGGAGCAGGTACTACTATCATCACTGTTGTATAGATAAGGAAACTGATGCACAGGATTGGGTAACTCAGCTGATGGTCCCATGGCTAAGAGGCAGAGCCAAGATTCAAACTCAGGAGGGTTAGCTCCCGAATCTGTTGTACTGTTGGCCACTGTACCTCTCACATACAAATCTCACATGTCACATGAAAACCAAGATTCCACATACAATCCCTGGCTTCCAGCTTCTCTTGAAAACTCGGAAGACTGGACATGCTAGGGTTACATTTTCTTTCAGCAATAGTGGCTTCTTCCTCCAGTTCTAGCACATTCCCTTGAATTATCCCTAGAACCCACCTGCCTGGGTTACCTGTATTTTATGTTATTATGTATGTATGTAATTATATGTTACCTGTAAGCATCTGAGTAGCAACCCCCAGTTTTAGCTATTAAATGGTTCTAACTCTGTTATCTGTAATCAAAGATAATGGCTTTCAACTGTACTTTTTTATTAGCTCTTTCTTTCAATGGAAATCATATACTTAGTCCCAAATATACAAAATATTGGACCATGGGGCTGCCCTGGTGTCTGACCATAGAAAAGGCAGGAGAGGGGCACCGGGGTAGCTCAGTCAGTTAAGCATCCAACCTCAGCTCAGGTCATGATCTCAGGGTTCATGAGTTCGAGCCCTGCATCAGGCTCTGGGCTGACAGCTCCGAGCCTGGAGCCTGCTTCAGAGGCTGCCTTTCTCCTTGCCCCTCCCCTGCTTGAGCTCTGTGTGTGTGTCTCCCTCAAAAATAAATAAATATTAAAAAAAAAAAAGGCAGTAAAGAAAGGGCAATGAGTCTGTTGGTTCTCTGTCGGTTCCACTGCTCCTCTGGGGCACACTGGGCTCAAGGGGTCTACTAGAAAGACAGCTGAAAGAGGCTGAGGCAAAGCCATGGCAAGAGTTCGTGGCTGTAGATCTCAGACTTTCAGGGGTGTCAAGGCCCATATGGAGCTTACTCTAGGCAGATTCCTAAGCCTTGGCCGCAGAGGTTTTTAGTTAGTAAGCCTGAGATTTTCTTTCCAAGCATATTCTTGGGTCCGTGCCCCAGAAATTCCAGCTGATACTGATGCAGGTGGCCCACAGACCATATTCTGAAAAACACTAGACTGGCCCCAGGCTGCAAAGCAAAGCTGATCTTTCAGGGATAAATCCTGGGGCCAAGTCCCCATCAGCACAGGGCTTCTCAAATGGTCTTACAGGAATATAGAGCTCTTTCAATACTATGTCCTCAGAAAAACTACTATAGTGGACCCTATTAAAAATGAGTGGTTAGGAGAATAAAAAGCCCCCCTCTCTCTCTACTCAGACAGACACACGCATATGAGTTCATATACAGTGACTAAAAGTTCTAGAAGGTATCTGCTCCCAAAGCAAATTGGATCTATTGGCTAAGGCCAATGCTGTGATGACTTTATGCAGACCTCAACAAATTTCCAACTAGTCCTGACAGCCCTACTATTCTCCTTTTACGGTACCTGGGCTTTTTGTAAATTCTGAGGTTTTTAAGGATATGTTTTTTCTGGGCTCTGTGTCCTATCCATACATTGGGAAGCTGATGCCTACACAGAATTGCTGCCTCTTCATAACCCATCATCTGAGGGGGGAGGAGCAACAGTCATTGTTCTTTTGTTTAAGGGGACTGAACGGAACCTTTATGTGTTCAAAAAAAGTCTTGAACTAAATTTTCAGTATATAAATGTAAAACTCAGTTACTGCATTTCTTTTTTTTTTTTTTAATGTTTTATTTATTTCTGAGAGAGAGAGATAGCATGAGCAGGGGAGCATCAGAGAGAAAGGGAGATACAGAATCCGAAGCAGGCTCCAGGGTCTGAACTAGCTGTCAGCAGAGAGCCCAACACGGGGCTCGAATCCACAAACCGTGAGATCATGACCTGAGTTGAAGTCAGACGCTTAACTGACTGAGCCACCCAGGTGCCCCTGGTTACTGCATTTCAAAATTTTGGTTGTAGTAGGGGATTCTAGAAAAGAAGTGCATAGGATCCCATTGAAATGGGTCTTGGGAAAAGCTGCTTCCGTTAAAAATATTCAAGCTCAGAGGCGCCTGGATGGCTCAGTCTGTTAAGCATCCAATTCTTCATTTCGGCTCAGGTCATAACTCACTGTGGGATCAAGCCTGGGGTTGGGCTCTGCACTGACAGTACAGAGCCTGCTTGGGATTCTTTCTCTGCCTCCCCTCCCCCCCCCATTACACTTGCCCTCTCTCAAAATAAATAAATAAACATTTAAAAATATATATTCAAGCTAAAAAATGAGAGATGTTTCATTACATTACTTCTTTCCAATAAATCCACTGAAATCCCTTTTGGGAGGGGCGCCTGGGTGGCTTAGTCGGTTGAGCGTCCAACTTTCGCTTGGGTCATGATCTCGCAGTTCATGGGTTCGAGCCCCGCGTCGGGCTCTGTGCTGACTGCCCGCTCAGAGCCTGGAGCCTGTTTCAGAGTCTGTATCTCCCTCTCTCTCTGACCCTCCCCTGTCACGCTGTCTCTCTCTCTCTCTCTCTCCTAGAAATAAATAAAAATATTTAAAAAAAAAAACAAAAAACCTCTCATCAAAAAAAAAAAAAAGAAATCCCTTTTGGGAGCAGAGTAAATTAAAAGTTTAAAACTTGTGGTAGTTCTAATATTGATGCCACATGTTCATCATGGTAATTACTACTGTGGCTAGCTGGTCTGTGGACAGTTATTACACTCCCACATTTGTGATGGGATAACTGAAGCAAAAGTTTAAGCAAGAATGAAAAAAAAATCCAAGGGGCATTCATATCCATCTATACAGCCTCCTACAACAGTATCAAACGTTTTAAATTGATCTGAGCAGCCTCTGTGACTTCTTCAGCATACCAATGAAGAGAGCAGGGCAGCGTGGAGGGGGGGGCGTGGCAAGGGGAATGGCTCCCAGGGAACAGCACAATGTGAACTCTAAGACACCAGCCATTCCCTCAACTCCTACACCAGACAGAAAGTGAACCCACAATTCACCTGGCTCCAGAATGCGTGGTCCTGACAGTCTGCGTGTCCAGGCAATGGCACGCCAGGCCTGGTGAGGTGTGACAGCAGAAATAAGGTCTGATACTGTTTCTTCTCCCCACCCTTCAATTCCTCTCTCACCTTTAGGTGAGGGATTATGTGGATGTCTTGACATCTTTTCTCTAAAAAATGTTTTTGCTTTCTAACACAGATCACTCCATGTCCATAATGGCAATTTTGCAAGAGGGAGGCAGGCGTGAGTAGGCTGTGGGGTGGGAAAGGGGGAAAGGCATGTTTCCATGCCTTTGCAGCCAATGGGCAGTATCTGATCCCAGGAAGGGCCGGACCCCTGGGAAGCACCCAGGCTTGGCTTGCCCTGCACGACCAGCAGTGAGCAACTGCATGGCTGTCAGTCATCCAGATAGTGCAAGCCTCACGGGAGGGTGAGCTGTGAGGAGGTGGAGGCAGCGGGTGAGTGAGAGGGCTGGTCAGAGGGATCCAGCTGACCTGGCTCACCCTGTGTAGGTGGGTACTGGTGATGATTAACTCATAAGCTCTAGGAGCAGCAACAGAGACAGGACCGAGATCCTGGGCTTGGCCCCAGCACCAGCTCTCCTGAGAAGCCTGAGTCATCTCTTCCTGACCTGAAACTTACCTTGACGTATTGGGGAAAATCTCTAAGTGAACTGTTGAACCTGTCCTGTTGGTTTGGAGATGACTGCAGGTGACAGGCACAGCCCCGGCATTGAGCAACATGGTGTTTATGGCTTTAAGGTTTCCTGCCAAGAGCTCTGGTGTCAGGCTGATGTCTCAGTACTCTTCTGTACTTAATTTTTCCAGCCCGTAATCCCTAGTCAAGATTTCTTTCTCTTTCCCCCACGGCCCAGTCTTTTCTGCTATCTGCATGCCTCCCCTTTCTTTACGCAGGTCACACTCTGAGCCCCCAACCTTTTATGGGAGGGCATTCTGGCTACATGACAATCAAAGGCAGCCTGAAAGAGAAGATGGGGACGATCTTATGAGAGCTCAACCTACCTAGACCCACGGGACTGTGGAGAGAGGTGTATCTTGATATGTTTAAGGACCCTGGGGAATAGGGAAGGATGGCACTTTAAGACATTTTAAAATATGTATCCACCATTCAGCTTTATCAAATCTTAATTTCCGTCATATCTGCTTCTGATGTCTTTAGAAACGGGAGGTAAGTAAAGGCTCCAGTCTCCCAGATTTCACTCCTTCTCTTCTAGTATCTACCCCACATTTGGTTGTATTTATGTTTTATCTCATTTGCATGTACCCTAAACAACAAGTTTTGGGTTTTAAAACTTCATATAAACCATACTGTTTTATATACATTCTCCTGATCTTTTTTGTTCAGTGTTGGTTTTTTAGATTTATTAATCTTATATATGTAGCTCATTTGATTCATTTTCTATTATTTTTAATTTTTTTATTTGAGAGAGAGAGAATTTAAGCATGCTCAATTCAGCACAGAGCCTGATGCAGGACTCAATCCCAAGACCCTGGGATCAAGACCAAAGCTGAAATCAAGAGTCGGAGGCTCAACCAACTGACCCACCCAGGCATCCCTCACTTGATTCATTTTTAACGGCAATGTTGTATTCTGTTGTCCAAATACACTCAATATACTTATCCACCTCCCTGCTGACAGACATTTAGGATATTTCCAATTTTTTATTCAGCAATGCTACATTCTTGTATATAACAAGACATTCTTACATATGTCTCTTTGTGACTGACACATTTGGATTTTTTTCTACCATTGCATTTTGTGCTATTTACTCCATTTTTTAAATACTCTTTTTTTTTTCAATTTTTTAAAATGTTTTATTTATTTTTTTGAGACACAGAGACAGAGAGTGTGAGCAGGGGAGGGTCAGAGAGAGAGAGAGGGAAACACAGAATCTGAAGTAGGCTCCAGGCTCTGAGCTAGCTGTCAGCACAGAGCCTGATGTGGGGCTCAAACCCACGAACCGTGAGATCATGACCTGAGCCGAAGTGGGATGCTCAACCGACTAAGCCACCCAGGTGCCCCTAAATACTCTTTTCTTTTTCTTCCCAGTCTGGATTTAATAGACTTTATTACATTTCCCTACTCTACTGATAAGTTATATACTCTATTTCTACTTATCACCATTATTCTAGACTTAAATTTCAGACTCATAGACTGCTACTTGTCCTCAGCACCTGTTCTCCCCTCTCTCTCATACAAACAAAAGGCTCCAACTTTCAACAGAGCACATAGTTCTCCAGAATAAAGACTACACTTTCCAATCTTCCCTACAACTGGGACAACCATGTGAATAAGTTTTGATCAATGGGATATGAGCAAAAGCAATGAATGGAACCTCCGGGTCACCGCTTAAAGACAAGAGCTTGGAATGTGGACACCATGGTGAACCTTCTTCAAACCTACAGCAGACATCACCCTAGAATTATACAGCTCATGTCTGGAATGTTACATGAGAAGGAAATAAATATGTCAGGTTTAAGCCATTGCGACTTTGGGTTCTTTCTTATAGCAGGTGTATTATAAATCTAGCTAATGCAATAAGGATGGATTTTTTAAAAAAATTTATACTGCTTACACTCTTTCTGCTTCCCAAATCTGAGGCTTCACGTTTTTCAACAAGTTTGGGAATTTTTAGGGGCACCGGAGTGGCCTAGTTGGCTGAGCGTCTAACTCTTGATTTCAGCTCAGGTCCTCATGTCACAGTCATGGGACTGAGTCCCATACTGGGCTCCACACTGACAGTGCAGAGCCTGCTTGAGATTCTCTTTCTCTTCATTCTTGGCTCCTAGCCCACTTGTGTGCATATTCACTTTCTTTTTCTCTCTCAAAAGAAATAAACTTTTTTTTTTTAAGTTTGGGAATTTTTAGACCATTATTTCTTTGAATAATGTTCTCCTTCATTCTCTTCTCCACTTCTGGAACCTTATAGGATCTTGTCATTCTAGCATGTATCTCAGCCTCAGTGCCTTTATCTCTCTAGGCTCCGTTCTGAATGACTTCCTCAAGTCCATCTTTCCATTCATTAAGCTTTTCTCAATGGTGCCTAATCTGAGGTTTTATCTATCTGCTGAACATTTAATTACAATGCTTTTTTTTACAACATTTAATTACAATTTTTGCTTTTAGCGGTTCTATTTCGTTCTTTTTCAAATCTACCTAATCTTTTTGAATCGTGTCTTATTCTTGTCTCATATGTTCAATTACTTCATTTCATCTTCAATGATTTGAACTCATTATGTGGTGTCTTACCACAGTTCCTTACTTGAAGCTCTTGTGGGACCTAGTCCCCGTGTTTGTTGTGTGAGGGGATTCTAACTCAGTCAAAATTATTCTCTCAAATATTAGTCATTTTGGATCATAAAGTCATCTTAACCATGGCTTTTATTGCCTGTGAGGATCCTGTGTGATCTGGGTTGAGATCTTGTTTCTCCAGAGAGGTTCTGTGTCTGTATCTAAGGTCCTCCTAGGGGTATCACTGGTCCAGAACTTAGGGTTCCTAATCCACACAAATAGTATAAATTCTAACATTAAACCAATACCATCATCAGGTTCTCAGGGAGTACTTTTCTTTTGCTTTATTTTTGTTTTTGTTTTTTGTGCCCAGAGCCTTGGCTAAGTATGAGAAGCTGTCTGTCACCTCCCTGTGTTGGCAGATAATTTTCTTTCTTTTTTTTTTTTTTTTAATTTTTTTATGGTTTATTTATTTTTGAGACAGACAGAGCATGAGTGGAGGAGGGGCAGAGAGAGAGGAAGACACAGAATCTGAAACAGGCTCCAGGCTCTGAGCTGTCAGCACAGAGCCTAACGCGGGGCTCGAACCCATGAACCATGAAGATTTGACCTGAGCCAAAGTCGGATGCTTAACCAACTGAGCCACCCAGGTGCCCCAATAATTTTCTTTTCCTTATATTTTTATATTACTTTGACAGTCCCGACTCTATTTTTTTTTATTTAATTATTTTAAGAGAGAGAGACACAGAGAGAATGTGAACTTGGAAGGGGCAGAGAGAGAGAGAGAGAGAGAGAGAGAGAATCCCAAGCAGGCTCCATGCTAACAGCACAGAGCCTGGCTCACAGCTCGATTTCATGAACTATGATCATGACTAGGCTGAAGTCAAGAGTCAGATGCTGAACCGAATGAGCCACCCGGGTGCCCTGACAGTACTGATTTTACATAAAAGTTTCAGTTTCAGCTCCAGCTTCCAACTGGCCAGACCTCATCTCTGTCTCTACAGAGGTTAAAACTCAAACCTCAAACCCTTCATTACTACAGAGAGGCCAGCCACACAGCCCATCCCACTCAGCTGTCAGAGCTGAATACCACTTGGGTTTTTCCTCTTCCTTTTGTCGGCTGAAGATTCCTCCTATTCTTTTCAGCTCTCCACTGAGAAAAATATTTTAAATATTTAACCCAGTATTTCTAGGTATCTTATCGCAGTCCTTCTTAAAGGTTATTTTGTGGTCCATATCACTAGAAACAGAAGTCTCTTCCCTCTGAGATGTGTTTTAGACTAGCTGGAGAATTCTTACTTATCTTTTCCTTCCCTTCCACCCCTCCCCCAGTCACACATCCTAAGGCAAGGTTCTCAGGCTTTACAGTGTACGAAATTGATTTCTGGGAGCTTGTTAAACATGCAGATTATGAGTAGCACCCCCAGGAGACTTGGATCAGGAGGACTGGGGTGGGGCCTAGGAATGTACATGCTTAATATGTGTTCCAGGTTTCTGGCCTGCATAGTACCAGGACCACCCTTTGAGAACTACTATCTAAGGCCTGTTTCCCTTTACCTGAGGTGGCTGAGTTCTATGCTTTCTCTTAGCAGTATCTGAACCACTTCCATAGAAACCCTGTTGGTCTCTGTTTTGCAAAGCCTGAACTAGCAGACAGCAATGCCAAGAGACCCAAAGTTCACAAGTTCTAGTTCGGGCTAGTCGAGAGCCACTACCCTCAGCAGTGGAAATGCAGGGGAAATGCCAATAACTTGTCTTCCTGGACTCCAGGTTGTGGTGCTATCACAAAACAGGCCATCTAACCAGGCTTTACTAATAAAGACTTTAACATTACTTGGAGAGGGGTGGATTGAATTTTACTTTTGTACTATGAAGGAAGAGTTGGCTAAGGAGATGGAAAATGTAAGCAAAACTAGAAAGAAAAGAGGTAACTCAACTAAGATATACATATATTTTTAATTTTTTTAATTAGTATTATTATTTTTAAATAGTACAGGTCTCTACTCTCCAGACAGGTTATGCTCCAAAATGCCTCTGAAAGTCAGGTGTTTAGTATGCCTCTTCCCACAGAAACGTTACGAATGGTGGTCAGTTTTCCAGACCAGCCCACCCACATCTAAAGATAATAGTAGTAAAGATAATAGTCGTTCCCATCTAAGACCTATTCCAATTCAGAACCTGTATATATGTGATCTCATAATAATTCTCAAAATAACTGTGAGAGGCAGACATTTGTATCCCTGCTTTAAAGGTGAAGGGACTTGCTCAGGGTCACACAGCTAGTAAGTGGCAGAGCCAGGTGGGTCTGGCTCCAAAATCTGTGTCCTTGTCACTAGAAAACCAGATTGCCTTTCATAGCTCATACGCTTAATAGAGGGTGAGTAGTAAAACATCTTCCTTTATTCCCCACATTGATAAAGAAATATGAAGGAAATAACAGAACTTCCACTACAGCCAGTTGCCTTAAGAGGTAATGGAGGACCAAGATGTCTATCATTTCTCTGGAGCAGGAGAGAATGCACGATGATAGCTTAGTAAACTGCTTTGATTTGGGTTTAAAAAAAAAAACTATCTTGAGTTTCATTCTGCATGTGAGGAGGGCATCTTATTAAAAATTCGCTATCCTGCAACGAGTAGTAAATAGGCCCTAGAGATTTAATGCATAGCATAGTGAATATAGACAAGAGTACTCTATTATAATCATCAAACTTGCCAGGAAACTGGAACTTCATTATTCCAACCACTAAAAAGAAATGGCAATTACATAATGTGATAGAAGTGCTAATTACCACTACAAAGACAACCACATTGCAAAATATAAATGCATCATATTAACATGTGGTATACCTTAAATTATATAACATTATATGTCAAATACACTTCAGTTAAAAGTTAAGTAATTAAGGAGCACCTGGGTGGCTCAGTAGGTTAAGCATCTGACTTCGGCTCAGGCCGTGATCTCACAGTTCATGAGTCTGAGCCTGCGTCAGGCTCTGTGCTGACAGCTCAGAGCCTGGAGCCTGCTTTGGATCCTATGTCTCCCTCTGTCTGCCCTTCCCCTGCTTGTGCTCTGTCTCTCCCTGTCTCAAAAATAAATAAAAACATTTTTAAAACTTAAAATTAATACATACCTAGAAAAAAGAAAGTTCGCCTTCTCCAACCCTCCCTAACTCCTGCCCTAGGGGACACAGGCGTCTGAGGCGAGGTTAGCTCTCCGGACTCACCTTGTCAGCCAGCAGCTCCCTGATCTTGCTGGCCTGCAGGCGGAATCGGAAGAGCTGGGTTTCCAAGGCCAGGCAGCGCTTCTGCCAGTCCACGCTGGCTCGGGTCTCTACCTTGAGTTCCGCCATGATGGAGTCTACTTCTGGCTACTCCAGGGAGCCCTGGAAACCAGCACACAGCAAGAGGAGAAGGTCAAGAATTGAGTGAGGAGGGAGATAGAGAATACAGGGCTACGGGCTGTGAGCTACTCATCGCACTCCATGTCCCACGGTCACCTTTCTTAGCTCAGTGTGTCCTATTCCGACGTGAGTTAGCTGAGCAAACTCAGGAAATCACAAAATCTGAGAAACTGTAAGAAGAACCTGGTCTCATTTTGACAGCAATAAAAAGCAGGGCTTCATTTGTCGTTAATTCATTCAATTATCTATTTAACAAATATGTATCCACTGAATAGACATTTATATGCCAGGCACCGATCTAGACACTGGAGATGCAAAGGTAATATAGGAGGTCTCCCTATCTTTGAGTTTTCCAGGGAACTCTTAGGAAAACCTAAGAGACAATGTACTCACAATTGCTAATCAATACACAGATAAATGGGAACAGGGAAATGGGGTAGAGTATGGGGGAGGGATAAAGGAGGATTAGTGTTTAGGGAAGGCTTAAAGTGAGTGACAGATTCATTTGAGATCATATAGCTAACTGGAGGCAGAACCTTGATTTCCAGTTTACTACTGATTCTACTATATCTATATAATTGTATTTATTTATTTTTAACAAATAGTAATTCTGTGTTCCTTCCTTCCTTTGATCCATCTATCCATTCTTTCAAGTAAGTTCCACGCCCAGTGTGGGGCTTGAACTCATGACACTGAGATCAAGAGTCCCATGCTCCACTGACTGAGCTAGCCAGGCACCCCCACTCATATACATTTTTGATGAGAAAAAAATGGAATGAAAATGTAATGCTTTGAACGTCCTTGACCATTTTCTATTGAGTTGGGATTCTGTCAGTTGTCATCAAATCCACTTAGAGAAAAGATTCTCACTCTAAGTTCTAAAATGGAGGGGTGCCTGGGTGGCTCAGTTGGTTGAGCGTCCGACTTCGGCTCAGGTCATGATCTCACAGTTTGTGGGTTCGAGCCCCACATCGGGCTCTGACAGCTAGCTCAGAGCCTGGAGCCTGCTTCAGATTCTGTATCTCTCTCTCTCTCTGACCCTCCCCTGTTCACGTTGTCTCTCTCTTTCTCAGAAACAAATAAAAACATTAAAAACCATTTTTTTAATGGAAACTAAAACATTGGTAGCAACTTGTTGTAACCTCTGGAGGATGCCACAAGTCTTTGGGAAACAATGATACAAATTCAGACACCTATAATATCGCCAGTTAGGGAAATTTATCCAGATGTCTCTCAGACAAATTTTAGAGAAGACAACTGGTTGGGGATGAGAAAATGAAGCAGCATGTATGAGTGTGCACAAGAGAGGACACAAGCAGAGTGAACACAGGAGACATATGGGCTGGAAAGCATGTCTGTCACCAGAACTTTTAAAATCCTCCTTGCTACTAATAATTACACTTGGCAACAGGCATAAATTGGGTCTGTCCCAACCTGACATATGATTAGTTTAGTACTAGGTGATTTTTAAGGAATGACTTAACTTTTTAGGTTGATAATATTTTTAAAATGTGATCTGTCAGAGATAAAAGGACTTATAGGTGAAATGATATAATATCTGAGGGTCAGCAGTGATGTAGGAAGGAAATACATAAAATCAGATTTATCAAAATATTGGTAAGTTTTGAAGCTGGGTGATGGGTATATGTGAATTCTTTTCTTTTTAATTTTTTTTAAATATTTTTATTTATTTCTAGGAGAGAGCGAGAGAGAGAGACAGAGTGAGCAGGGGAGGGTCAGAGAGAGAGGTAGATACAGACTCTGAAATAGGCTCCAGGCTCTGAGCTGGCAGTCAGCACAGAGCCCGACGCGAGGCTCGAACCCACGAACCGCGAGATCATGACCTAAGCGAAAGTCGGATACTTAACTGACTAAGCCATCCAGGCGCCCCTTATTTTTAAGTTTACTTATTTATTTTGAGAGAGAGAGAGCACGCACACGAGTAGTGGGGGCAGAGAGAAAGGAAGAGAGAGGATCCCAAGCAGGCTCTGCACTGTCAACCCAGAGCCCGGTGCAGGGCTCGAGCTCACGAACCATGAGATCATGACCTGAGTTGAAACCAGGAGTCAGACACTTAACCAACTGAGCCACCAGGTGCCCCAATGGGAGTTCTTTATACTGGTCTTTTTACTTGAATTTTCTGGAATAGAACTTTGTTGTTTTTTTTTTAAATCCCCTTTCCTTTCTTTAGGAGCCACATGCCTCAAAAACCCAGCCAACTCCTGCACTGTTGCCAAATACTGCCTCGGTGACCAGTGAGCCTGTCTTTAACGTGCTACCTGCCAATACTGCTTCCCACCTCACATTTGCCTTACATGGATCTTTCTCCCCTACCACAAATAGCTATCATTTACTGAGATCTTAGTGTATGCCAGGCACGTATGGCCTCTTTGGTCCTCAGGACAACACATATGACAAGGTGTGGGCACTGCTGTCCACACTCTCACATGAGGATGTTGAGGAACTGAGAGGCTAACTAACTTAGAGTTCTAGAGCTAGGGAGCAATGGGGCTGGAATTCTCATCCCAAAGTCCCTGTTCTTAGCAACTCTGCTCTTTATCCATCCAGAAACTGGAAAGAATTCTGATTTCACAGAGTGAGATGGATTGTTCAGCATGACAGAAATATTTTATGGGATCTTTGAGAATCCTTGGCACTAGGGTGAACCTGTATTCAAGATTTTCTAGGGCATCCTGGTCTCAAACATTCTGACACCATAACCTTCATAAACACAGACATTCATCATATGTCCAGACTTTTCATTTAAAAAACAGGGTCAGGAGGCCTGCAGAGAAGGGCCCAACAATTAAACACTGACAGGTCTGGTGTCTGCGTCTTTCGGTTCTGGCTGCTCAGAACACTGAACACATGACCTCAACCCTGCTCTCCCGGAACTGTCATCCCAAACAATCCAACATTGTGACCTCCCAGCAATCCCCACCTCAAAAGACTGGGACCGACTGGAACGGGAGGAAGACAAAGGACAAAAACAAAACATGACCTTCTCTGAGCTAAGATCACAGCTGAAAAGACAAAACAACCTCATGGGGCCTCCAGAGAAGGCCAGAGGCTTCATGTTGGATTTGCTTTGTCCTTTAAGGGGATTTTGTTTTTCCTCATAAAAATAAAAAAAAGTGGCAGATCTGAACATAGGACCTGAGCATCTTGCAACCTAGCTCAGGGCTAAACAGTAGCAGTAAAAACACCCCAGGAAAACCTAGGGGCAGGGGAAACTTAAGTCCTTTTGTGGTACCCTCTTGTTGACGGTCAAAGCTACAGCTCAGACTCCTTGAGGATGGTGGAAAACCAATCACCAAAATCTCCAGGAGCTTTGGAAATAAAACACATCATTGGCCTCTGCCTGGCCCTGATATCTGAAATTATCCCTAGACTGCAGGGAGTGCTTTCCTAATCAAGCATCTTATGACATCACACTTTCAAAGAGATCAAGTGCTCTGCTTAAGCCTCTCCCTGCCCCGAGCAGCGAGTAGGGGTGGGAGGAGGTGGGGGGGGGGGTTTGCACAGGGCTTGTCTTAGCATGTGAAGAGAGCTGCAGGGTTTCGAAAGGGAACTGGAGCAAGGTGCCTGCTGCCAAGCGTGTGGCCCAGAGGCTCTTCCAGCAGAAGCAGGTGGTTGCTGCGGCAGCTAAAAAGCATGAGGCAAAACATAAAGGCAAAATACCAGTACAGCGAACTTCACCTGCTCAGTCACCTTGTACTCGTATCTCCCAGAAAGACTTGCAAAGAAGAGCAGAAATGAATTTACAGAACGGGTTTTAACTTTCCAAAGCACTGTACAGGCGTTATTTCTCTCCTTATCCTCTCAATATCCCTGAGATGTAGGACAAGTGATACTATTCACAATGAACAGATAGATGAGAAAACCCAGCACATCCGTGCCTCAAGACAGAAAGCTAAGAAATATCAGAGCTGGGCCAAGAATCCCAATCTCCCAGCATATAGAACATCCTCTTTCCATAAAGATGTTCGGTAGTGGTGGCAGAGTCTCATGCTACACGGCTAGACTAACACAGATAGAACATTAACGGCAAAATAGGTGAGGAAATGAGAGAAGGGACAAAACCCAGCTCAAATGTTCATTTTTTGGTCTGGAAAGCTTCAAATATATACAAGTAAGGGGAATAGTACAATAAATCCCCACGCACCCTCCCCCCCAGCTACAATGGTCAACTCATGGCCACTCTCGTGATTCCTCCCATTTCTCTTGATTCCTACTAGTGCCAGCAGGCTAAACTGCCCAGCAAGTGACCGTGCAGCCTTGACTCCTGCTTTGGAACTCCCTAAGTCCTCCAGCATCCTGGGCTGGAGGAGCATGCCTCAGAGGCAGGGGCTGCATGCACGATGGGTGATGAAAAGACGACACAGGGAGTCCTTAAGTGACCTCAGACTCTGAGCCTGTATCAGAGAAAACACAGACTTGACCTGGGATGGCTCTGGAATGTTTAGAGATTTGACCAGAAAGTGACAAAATGCTGAGATTAAATTTAATTCAACCAACTTTTGTGAAGTAATTTCTACAGGCAAAGTTGGGGACATAAAGATGAATAAAGATCCCATGGCTTGTAAGGCTCAGATCTATAGTCTAAATATCCTGGAACTTCCCTGCAAAGAAGACCAGTCAATATGAGCGCCTAAATGAAAGATTTCAGAGGGCACCGCAGGAGGCTTCAGAAGGTAATAGGAACTCTGTTCTGGGTATGATTTCTACTGGGCTCCCCTGTGTCACCTCACTATGGTTCACTCTCAGTGTGGCCACCTTCTGTGATTTCCACTTGCTAGTGGTAGGCTACCATCATCTTCTACAAGTGTTACACTAGACTGCCGGCCCAACTGTGGGGAAGGAAGAGCTTTGTGCCCCTTTTCAGGGGACGAAGCTGGGGGAGGGTGAGTGCACACATGGACAGAGCTCCCTCTGACCGCACCATGTCATCTGGTCAAGCCAACAATTCGTGTTTTACTCTTGGGTGCTGAGCAGCACCTTTCACAGTGTGGGAAGATAAGAAAAGGTGAGCATGTTCCAGCCTTCCATGATCTAAATACCAGAAAGGACTAGGACAATCACGAATAGCATCCTTTGAGAACAAAATCAATAAAGAGAAAGAACAGAGATCCCCCCCAACCCCCACCCAGGTCTAGTGTCAAATAAGCCTGGGTTTGAGTACTGGCTCAGGCACTAATTAATCATGTGACTTAAACCATTTACCTAACCTCTCTGAGCCACAGCTCCATTTTGAAATTGAGAGCAATAATATCTGAAAAGGAGGGCAATAATATTAGGTTAAATCATGAAATTATCAACATTTAACCATTTTTTGACCTTCAAAAAATGGCAATCTCATAGGCCATACTAGGTCAGATTTTTTTTGAGAACTAAGAGAGATATTACAAAGCCTGGAACACAGTAAGCACTCAATATTGATAGCTACTATCAACAAAGAAAAGGTAAACCAACAGTGCCTGGGTGTACTAGGAGAGGTGGCCCATACATGTGCTCACTACCAGATCCACCTCAGAGACGTCAGGGGATTTTTAAAAATTATTTTATCGGTTTTTTTTTAAGGTTATCTTGAGAGAGAGTGAGTGAGCGAGTATAAGTGAGGGAGGGGGAGAGAGAGAGAGAGAGAGAGAGAATCTCAAAGAGGTTCCACACTCAGCACGGAGCCAGAGTCAGGGCTCAATCACATGCCCATGAGATCTCGACTTGAGCCGAAATCAACAGTCAGGTACTTCACTGACTAAGCCACCCAGGCGCCCCTTTATCTCTTTGAGTACTGAACAAACACATATATGGTACAAAGTAAGGCTTCCTCCTACCTTGTCCCTCAGCCACAGTGCTATGGGGTTTTGTGTCTTCCAGAGATACCCAGTGTAGACACAAGCATTCACGTATATGTTGCATACACATACACAAACATAAATGGTAGCATATTCTACACACTGTCCTTAACCAATAACTTAAAGATCTTCCTCTATCAACATACATACTTGCTCCATCTTCCCTACATTCCTTCAATAGCTTTATTGTTTTCTACTGTGTAGATATTACATGACTTAAGAGTCCCTTATTTTTTATAAAGCTTTTTATAACCTTAAAAAATTTATTTTGAGAGTGAGAGAGAGAAAGAAAGAGATCATGGACAACAGAAGGGCCGAGAAAGAGAGGGAAAGACAGAATCCCAACAGAGCCCAACGTGGGACTCGATCTCATGAACTGTTGAGATCACGACCTGAGCCAAAATCAAGAGTGAGACCCTTAACTGACTGAGCCACTCAGATGCCCCAAGAGTCCCTTATTAACACACATTTGGGTTGTTTGAAAACTTTTGCTAAAATAAACAACACTGCAATGAATATATGTCATTTCATATACATCAGAGTAATATCTGAAGGATAAAGTCCCAGAAATGGAACTGTAGTGTTAAGTGATACACCTTTTTAAATGGCCAAATAGTTCAGATTGTCTTTCCCGAGACTATTCTAATTCATACTCCAGCCAGCAATAAGTGCCTGGTTTCCCCATGAAGGAGGTCAGTTTCAAATTCTTTTTTTTCTTTTCTTTTTTTTAATTTCTGAGAGAGAGAGAGAGGGAGAGAGGGAGAGTGAGAGAGAGAGAGAGAGAGAGAGAAGGAGAGAGGGAGTGAGAGAGAGAGAGAGAGAGAGAGAGAGACAGCGTGAGCAGGGTAAGGTCAGAAAGAGAGTGAGATACAGAATCCCAAGCAGGCTCCAAGCTCTGAGCTAGCTGTCAGCACAGAGCCTGATGCAGGGCTCAAACCCACCAACCATGAGATCATGACCTGAGCAGAAGTCGGCCGCTTAACTGACTGAGCACCCAGGCGCCCCTCGAATTCATTTCTGACAGAAGGGAGAGACGGCTCAGCTGGCTGGGCCCTCCAGAGAAGACTCAGCTGGGCTATCCAGAGAATGCCGCATGGTGGCTCAGCAGCCGGCCTGCTGTGAACTCACCCAGATCAGGACTGAGGGAACCCTGGCACCTTACCCTCAGCGTGTATAAAGCACTCTTCAAACCAAAAGGAGCACAGAGTTCCCCACATGGATACACAGCCTCATAGAGAGAAGGGAATAGTAAAGAGGAGCGCACAATGGGGGAGCAGAGTAGGAGGTACATGATTCTTCCCAGCGGCTGGTGACTTCTGAGGGCAGAAGGGGCACCACATTTTCTCAACTCAGTTGTTATTCTCAATGAGTTTGAGACCACAGAGCGTACTCTGCCATAATCCAACTCTGAGCAGACCCTCAGCAGTCCATGAGAGGGAAGGTAGCCGATAACAGATTACACCCCATGTCTGGAATGGAGGCGGCCTGGGTCTGAGTTTTGCCTTTCCCACTTTATAGCTATATAACTGAACAGATCACAATTTTTCTGAGACTGTTTCCTTCTTTGTAAAATGGGGATAAAAACATGCAGAAACACTAGGTAATGACGTTCTGTAAAGTGTTAAGCGATGTTACCGCATGTAGAGTCTGGAACACAGAAGACAAGTCTAAAATAGCCTGACGAAGGGAATCCACGGCTTTTCCATTGAAATTGTTATTAAAATTATCTTTCAAGTGTAAATTGTATCAGGAACTAAGGTTCTGCCCAAAAGCTCTGAGATGGACCCACAATAAAAGCTTATGGAGATGTTCTGGCAGGGAGGAAACCCACACGGGGCGCATTCTTCTCCCAGGTGAGGGTCTTCACTGCCTCTGCCACCCCCATTAAGGCTTCCTCGTCCCTGGTGACAAAGTCCTCTCTAAGGCTCCTAGGACACAAAGCTACTGCTGTCACTCAGTGCCCAACTTGTTTTCTTTTCTGCTTGGCTGACCTGCCTCTAGGAGTCTAGCCTGACCCAACAGAATCCCAAAGAGAACTGCCGAGAAATCAGAGATTACCTGGGACGAGGCGGGGAGGAGGGCGGGAGGGGGAAGGGGAGAGAAAGCGAGAGAGCGAGCGAGCTCGGCAACGCGGTGGGACGCCTGCAAGTGCGCCCGAGGGCCCTTCCCGCGGGCAACCGGCTCGAGCCGGTCCCAAACTCCCGCTCCTCCCGAGGTAGGCGACTCCTCTCCGCAGCGTGCGAGTCCCCCGGGGCCGACCGCGGCTGCCAGCGCCTCGAGCGCCAGATGGAAAGGCACCTGCTCCGGAATCGCCGTCCGGCCGGAGGGAGCCCTTCGCCTCCGCCCCGCCAAACACCTCCCGGCCAGCGCACACCCCCGAGCCCGTCCCTGCCTGCGGGGCGCGCGCGGCCGCTCACCTCCCGCCAGCTCGCGGGCGCTCCCGCCGCCCACCCGGCACTCGGGCGCCCTCCGCGCGCGTCCGCCGCTGACCTTGCGTCCTTCTCGCCCGAGTCCGCGGCGACCGCCGGGTCTCCGCTCCCCGGCAGCAGGGGTCGCGGTGGGCGGGGCGGGGGCCGGGCGGGGTGCCCGCGGGCTGTCCGCACAAAGCCAAGCCCGGCCTCGCGGCGCCCCATTCAGCGCCGCGCCGCGCCCCCTCCTCCCGGGCGGCTCCTTAAAGGCCAAGCGCCGGCGCTGCTCCTCGGGCGGCTCGCGGAGAGGCACAGGAAATGACCTCAGCAGGCTCCAGCCTCCCACCTCCCCGCACCGCCCGGCTCGTCCCTGGGGCGCCGGGGTCTCCCGGCCCCAGCTCGGAACTCTGTGCCGGGGCCGCACCAGCTGCCGCGGAGGCCGGCCGGGCGCCCGAGGGTCTGCTCAGCGTCCGGCCGGCTTGGGACCCTCGCAGGATGGGGAGCAAGACCAGACCTGACCCCCAAAGGAAGTCCCAGTATTTGCTGGCAATCTGTGAGAACTGTAACGCCCGGATATTTAGTGCACAGGTCCTTATTTCCAACAGGCTGTCCCACTGCTGAACCATGCTATGATTTGTAATTTCAGGAAAAAAAAAAAAAAAGCTCCCCATGGCCCAGAATGTACTGTGCTTGCTTATGCATGTATGTCTATGCATTATTTATGTTTAAAGGAGCAGGCCGAGGAACCAGAAAGGCAAACAGGACACTTCCTGCTGGGCAGCTAGAGCAGTCTTCATACCCTCGTTCTTTAAGGGCTTGCGGTCCCTTAGCTCATGGGTACAGTTCTACACCCAAAGAGGATCGGAACACTCGACTTCTTGGGTTAGGCGGGTTTTGGGTAAAGAAGGTGCATATGGAAACTATAAAAGGGAAGGAGCCACGTTTCAAAGAGCTTTCTTACCCAATCCTGTAGATTCTCTGTCTAGGCTTGAAAGAACCAACCACCACCAGGGCCCACTTCTGCAAAGGGGCTTGGAAGACTCACTCCAGGCCTCGAAGGATCCCCTGGCTCCACCCCAAGTTTGAATTTGAATCTCTGGAGGTGAGGCTGCCAGATCACACAGCTAACAACCTCCCCAAGCAATTCTCATGCACAACTTTGAGAGCCCAGATACTATAGAAAGCTGGTCCTGGTAGTAGTAGTTGGTAGTAGTAGTTGGTAGTAGTAGTTCAGGAGGCCAAGGGCAAAAGTTCAACCTGGCAGATGGGACTCCAGGGGCTAAACTTGCAAATGGATTCATAGCTCCTGGGGATTGAGATACATCAACCCGAGACTGTGGGACACTGGCCTCTGCTATCCCTTCAACACTCAGGAAGATGCCTAAGGAAGCCCAAAAGCAAGTCTTCCGGAGTTTGTTAAGGATGATTCATTGGTTCATTCATGCCCTCATTCACCTTCATGAACATAGATTTCAAATAATATAAAAGGGCTGACAATGAAAAATGTCTACCTCCCACCCTCCCCCTGTCCCCCAGATCATTCTTCCCCAAACACAAAATTTCCTTTCAAGATATTTTATACATAAAGTATTCATAAATACTTTAGAGAATTTCCATATGCATTCATATGTTTGTATCCATATACAGTTGACCCTTGAACAGCATTGATATGAACTGCACAGTTCCACTTATACATGGATCTTATTCAATAATCATATTGGAAATTTTTTGAAGATTTGTGACAATTTCAAAAAACTTGCAGATGAGCCACATGTCTAGAAATACAAAAAAATTGGTATTATTGGAAGAATACGGTATTTAATACATATAATGTACAAACTATGTGTTAACCAATTATTTTTGTTATCAGTAAGGTTTCCTGTCAACAGTAGGCTACTAGTTAAGTTTTTGGGGAGTCGAAAGTTATACTCAGATTTTCTTTTTAATTTTTTTAAGTTTATATATTTATTTTGAGAGGAAGAGAGAGAGAACATGCGCAAGCGAGCAGGGGAAAGTCAGAGAGAGAGAGGGAGAGAGAATCCCAAGCAGACTCTGCAGAGTCAGCACAGAGCCCGAGCTGGGGCTTGAACTCACGAACTGTGAGATCATGACCTGAGCTGAAACCAAGAGTCGGATGCTCCAACCAACTGAAGCACCCAGTATAGGCACCCCTATACTCAGATTTTTTGACTGCATGGAGGTTGGTGCCCCTAATCCTGGCATCGTTCCTGGTCAGCTGTATATATATTCAGATATATGTATTCATTTATATCCCCTTTCGACACTAAGGAAGCATCCCTTTTTTTCTCTTGACATTACCATTTGTTGACTCTGTATGACACATCAGTACACTTAGAGATGCCATATGTTTTTAGGGGTCCCCTAGTGTTCCTAATGATGGATATTTAAGATGTTTCCAATCTTTGGAAATACCTTGCTACAGTGAATATCTGTGTGCATACTTCTTGGTCCATATTTATGACTATCTTTGTGGTTTAATATTTAGAAGTGGAATTGCTGGATCTACACACAATATGAATTTTAAATTTCATTAGATGCAACCAAATCTCTCTCAAAGGAGACTGCAGCAACCTACACTTCTCTCAGTGTGTTTTGAGTGCCCCTTTGTTCCCTCACACCACACCAGTTAAGTGATTTATCACGAACTACAAAGCTTTTAGAAAGGGAGGATTAAATGAGTTCATATGCATGGATGATTTTAAAACACTGCCAGCACACAGAAAGGCTCAAGAAAGTGTTAGCCTTTGGTCTCCCAACCACACTCCTCCCTGTGACCTCCCCCTTCCTTTGGACTCTGTCTCAATACCAGCTCTGTAAACTTGAGCAAGTTCCTTAGCCTCTCTGGGACTCAGTTTCCTTTTCTCTAATATACATGATCTCTTTCTATGGAGTTGGTTTGAGGATTAAATCAGATAATAGAGTTACATAAATTTTGGAATCCAATCATTATTCAATAAGTGATAGCTATTCTTCTTCCCTCAAACTTTTCCCCCAGCTTTTATTTTGAAAATTTCAAACTGACAGAAGTTGCAAAAGATAGTGCATTAAACACCCATTTACTCTTTGCCATGTTTACTTTCTGCCTTTACACACACATATATGTATTATATTACATTGAATATTTGTGCTATTTAAGTTATATATTATATATTTTTATGTATTTCATATTTCTAATATGTATTACGTATATTATATGTTTTTTTTCCTAAACTATTTGGGAGTTAGTTGTGAACATCATGATCGTTTACCCCTAAATATTTCAACAGGTACCTTCCCAAGAACAAGGGTGTTCTAACATTATCACACTTAGGAAACTTATCATTAATACAATACTATCATCTA
Source organism: Proteles cristata cristata (assembly GCA_017311185.1). NCBI lineage: Eukaryota > Metazoa > Chordata > Mammalia > Carnivora > Hyaenidae > Proteles > Proteles cristata. The sequence goes on along the minus strand of JAESUZ010005618.1, from coordinate 337,398 downwards.
CCATAGAGAACGTATTAAAATTTCCCCAATTGTCCCAAGAGTGTCCTTTATAGCTGAGTTTTATAGCTCTTTTAATTATTATTTTTAGTCTTTACCTAATACTCACCAAAATGAGTGGATGCCTGAAGGAGAATGAGTTCATTCTGTCCTCTGTCCTAGGGAGAGAGTGATTCCCACAATTCTAGAGCCTAGTATTCCTCAGGGGCTGCAGGTAATCAATAACCAGGCTAGCAGGGAAGGTCACAGGAGGGCAGAGTTCCCATCTAATGCTAGAGATTGTCCCACCAGGCTTCTCTGCTGATGTCACCTCCTCTGCCTGACTCCAGCCACCAGATGCTGGCAGCCCAGGAAGATTCTGCCCACCATCCCACGAATCTCTGGCTGGGGTTCTGGTATCTCCTCCACGACCCCCCATTGGTCACCAATCAGCAGAGGCAGCTATGAAAGCTTCAGTGAGGGAAACCTGGCTCCTCCATCACCCTCAACCACAGCCCTCCCCCCACCCCATGCCATCCCATCTTGAGATGAATCCCTATGAACCTCCAGGCTGGCCTACCCCTAACTTAACCCTTGAATTAAGGGTTGAGATGTGGAGACACTATCTTTTCCCCACAGTCCTGTCTTTTTTTTTTTTTTTAATGTTTTATTTATTTCTGAGAGAGAGAGAGACCGCGTGAGCAGGGGAGGGTCAGAGAGAGAGGGAGACACAGAATCTGAAGCAGGCTTCAGGCTCTGAGCTAGCTGTCAGCACAGAGCCCGACGCAGGGCTCGAACCCACCAACAGTGAGATCATGACCTGAGCCAAAGTCGGACGCCCAACCGACTGAGCCACCCAGGCGCCCCTCCTTCTGTCTTTTTTTAATGTTTATTTTTTGAGAGGGGAGGAGGACAGGCAGAGAGAGGGAGACAGAGGATCTGAAGCCAACTCTGCACTGAGAATGGAGAGCTGAGAGCTGGAGCCTGATGCAGGGCTGGAACTCATGAACTATGAGATCATGACCTGATTCAAAGTTGGATGCTTAACCAACTGAACCACCCAGGTGCCCCAACAATCTTCCTGTCTTAAGCCACCTTCTATGTAGCCTTCCATGGATCTGAGACTAACAGTCAAACTGGCCACTGATCACATCCTGACAGTAACATCAGTTTCTGGAGTTAGACAGAAAGAGGATATGGGCCCTCACGTGAATAATGTGTATGTAAGAACCAGACCAGGCCAAACTCCCTTGAAGCAGGTTGTAGGAATGTTTGTGCCTACTTGCTGATGTCTGTATAAGTGACAGAATTTGGGCCCTTTTAACTATCCCATCTGTAGGAGGTTATGGAAGAGAAGACGAATGGTCTCCAGTCACCTCTCATCTCCAGGGGCCGCGAGTGTAGGAACCTGTCAGTCGCCAAAGGACCAAATTGGATCAGACCTGTTCACAGTGAGGGGCCACCAAGGCCTCATCCTCTTCTCAGAAAGTAAAAAAGGAGATCCTCAGCTTCAGTGGCCCAACTGAGTCTTTGACTTCAGTGGCTCAACTGAGTCTTCGACTTCAGTTGGCTCAATGGCTTTCTTCCTCTCTCTGCTGTCAGGCCACTGCAATAACAAACTAATATCAAACAGGAATGAGTTTGATAGAGAACAGAATGAGAAGCGTGAGTACCGCTTCTGCATGGACCCGTAGAGGGATCTGGGAACTCGGAGACTTCAGCAGGCTCACACCAGCCTTCCTGCTCTCCTCTCTCTCCCACTACAGCACCAAAGATGGTGCCCAAGATGACTTTTTCCTTACTTCAGTTTTGCAAAGTTCCCCTCTGCTATGGTGACTCTCTCATAATCCTGCCTTTTCCTCCCCAGTTTACAATAGGACAAACTAAGGCAGGAAGCAAGGAAATGGTTTATCCAAGTTTATAGTTGGGCATCTAATAGAGTACCTGGAACAACTTAAAAGTCAGTTATCATGAGTGAATAAATAAATGAATGGGAAGGAGAGAGGGAGAGGAGAAGAGAAGAATACTTTGGAAACCTCTAGCATACCTCAAGCACATTCAGCCTGCTGGTGTAGGCTTTGATGCCATTTAAAGCGCTTATGTAATCACCCTCTAGACTACAGATTCCTGATTAGAATACTTTCAATGCTAACTAACCACTCCAGGGGTTAGAGGAGATCAGTGTATACACACATACCATCTGGTTTGACATCATCAGTTTAAGTCCCAGCTTCACCACATCTGTGCTGATGTAACCTTGAGGCAGGTGCTTAATTAATTCCTCATCCATAAAATGGTGTAACAACTCTTGCCCCTTAGGGTTGTTGAAAGGGTTAAATGAGATAGTATTGTGTCTGGCATGTCATAGCAACTTCTGTATAAAAGGTAGCTTTTGTTATTCATTCTTTGAACAAATATTTGCTGGAGGCCTAATGTTGATGAGATACTCTCCCAGGTTGCTAATATCTATTCTACTAGCTTAAAAGATTGTGATATCTCAAGGAGTTCTCTTTGTTGCAAGATTGCAATAGATAAGAAAGACAGTTTGAGAGAAAGAATAGCTCTGGGAGAACTGACACATGTTTGATGATTCATCCTCCCATGTCCTGGGCTTTCTAGAGACCCCACTTCCTAATACCACTTGTTTTCTCTGAGTGGAGATCTGGTCTCCATAGAAACCCTACCTACTTCACCAGAACTCTCCCAAATCAAGCACCCTGACTTCTACCTTCAGTGCCTTGTTCTCAGTCGTTGGAAGGAGAGTAAAAGGGAAAAGGGAGGAAGAGGAGAAGGGGGAGGGGCCTCAGAGTCCTAGGAGCCCAGGGGCCAGACCTGCCCTAGCCCTCTGCCTCAGGAGCCAAGGGCAAAGCTTGGCAGCTCGTGGGTTACTAAGAAGTCAGAAGGCAATTGTACTGCTGAATCTCTGGAAGCAACTAGGGCAACCAGGGGCTGGGTCAGAGAGGCTCAGGGCCATTGTCCAGTTCAGGTAGGAGGGCAGTGATCAGACACACAGAGAGATGCAGGGTAGGAAGGAAATGAGAGTCCAGAGGCAGAATTCTGTATTCTGTGTGTGTGTGTGTGTGTGTGTGTGTGTGTGTGTGTGTGTGTGTGTGTTGGATGGTGGGAGTGTCCTAACTTTGGGAATGGACTCTTCTTTCATTTATTCATTCAGTTACTCTGGAACAAATATTTATGGAGTAGTTACCATTTTCCAGGCACTGTGCGAGGAAATAAAGTGTGGCAAGTGTGACCTGTGAACTTAGGCCACAGACTTCAAAGCCAGACATGCCTGTCATTGAATCCTGGGTCTTCCCAGTGGGGTACATGGCAAAAGATCTATCCAGTCCAGCTGTGGCCTCCAGAGCCAGACAGAGCCAGACAGAGCCAGGCAGAGAGCAGGGAAGAAAGGGGTTCTTCATTTGTAAATAGGAATCAGGATTCTTTCCTTAGAGAGTAGTTGTAAAGAGAAAGATAGGGTCTTCCCCAGTACCTGGCATATTATATGCACCTAGTAAGTGTTACTAAATGGAGGTATAAAGGACTAGCAAGATGCCCAAAGAGTAGAGACTTGGAAGCTCACAAAGAGCAATGGATGGAAGGAAGGCTTGTCAAGGACTCCAGTGAGAAAGAGGGCAGATTCCCCATCTGACCTTATATCATAAAACCCTGAAGCTACTGATTAAAAATATGTATTGAAGCCCTGCTCATTGAGATCAGCAACCTCAGGGGTCTGTATTTTCATGATCCTTAGACCAATACGGTGCCTGGAAATTGACTGGTTTGTCATACATCATGTTCCAACTCTCCAGTGATCTTCTCAGACAGCAACAACAGCCCTGGAGGGCAAGGCAGGGTAGAACTGATGTAATGACAACATATATCAATGCAGAAGGATCTGTCCAGTGCAGCTGTGAGCTCACCAAGAAAGAGAGAGCCAGGCAGAGGGGGACTCAGTAGGATGAGGGTGGAGAGAGAAAAGAGGAAGTGGCAGGGAGGGGAAAAGGGAAGCTGAGTTGGGAGCTGATAGAACTCAGGGAATGAGAACTGGGGAAATCCAGTCATCTAGGTGGGATTCTAGATCATTTTGGAACTTACAACTTCAAGGTTTTGAACCGACTGTCTTATTTCTCCATGGGGGCAGAAGGGGCTGGGCAGAGACCTTCAAGTAAGTGGCAGTTTCTCCAGCAGCCTAAGGAGCCCATGTGGGAAGAGCCTCTGGGGTTCTAAGAAGCCAAGGAACTCAGGCCAGTCAGGGAGCCTGTTGTAGCACCGTGGCCCCTTTTCTGCAGCCTGTGTGTGGCAGGTCTAGACACTTGAGTCCTCAAGGTGACATTGTGTCAGCTCTGGGATTCTACTTCCAGAATTTAAATTCCAGCTTTGGCACTTAGCTGAATACTGGCATCTAGTTAGCACTCAGCAAATGCTGGCCATTATTATTCCTTCAGCTGGTGACAGACCGTGTGAGAGGTCTGGTGGGCTAGGGTTCTGCTTTCATACATTCAGTATATGTGTGGTGAGTGTCCACTGTGGACCAGGAAGTAGGGGAGGGAGAGCATGGTGGAACAGGTGGCTTAGTCTGGGCAAACTGCACCGTGGAGGGCCTCTTTGTGCCCCGTGGCCTCCCCTCTGCTGACTGGCTGCTTCACCTGACTGGAAAAGGCCTGCAGTGTGGGGTGGAGATCTATCTGTGGCTGGAGTAGGAGTTCGTCTACTTCAGAGACACATGCATTTTCCTACAGGGCACTTTCTAGGCTGAGCGGTTGCTGTAAGAGGGCGCCAACAAGTGCCCCAGAATTCACAGAGATAGCAAGATGCAAAATACCTGAACAGGAGGAGAAGACCTAACCATTTCGGCTCTGCCTCCCTCCTTTGCCCAGGGATTTAGCATGAAACCAACGTGTGTGTTATCTGCTTTGATCCATCAAGCCTTCATCTGTGGTGCTCGGGATCATCGAGCTCAGGCTCAGGGATTTTATGAGTGTCGGGTCTCATATCCTACTAGAAGCCCTCTTTGCCAGCTTCTTTTATGAAGGGGGCTTAGTCCAGATGACAAAACCTATCTTCCTTCGCAAAGTCCCCAGTGTGACCCCGGGACCAGCCAGGACAATGGAGGCTGTCTCTTAGCGCCATCTAGTGGTCAGGATGGCTTGTTTTCTTAAAGAACCCTGAGTGCCAGCATTCCTACTCCCCGCCACATCGTAGCCAGATCTTTTCCCTTCTGATCTGACCAGTGCATGCTTTGGTCACCCTGAAAGACGGTGGTTAAAGGGGCTTTAACTACTCTTTTAAAAAATGTTTTTATTTATTTCTGAGAGAGGTCAGCAGGGTTGAGGCAGAGAGAATGGGGACAGAGGATCTGAAGCAAGCTCTGCACCAACAGCAGCGAACAAGTCATGGGGCTTGAACTCACCAAACATGAGATCATGACCTAAGTCGAACACTCAACTCAGGTGCCCCATAATGGGGATACTTTAAACCTTAAACTCTGCATACTTTGTTCCTGTTCAATTTTGCATAGTTTCAGGGAAGGGGATTAGAAAACAGTGGTACCAAAAGATGAAGACAAAGGAGAGAAAGATGAAAAAAACATTGTCCCCTTCCCAGCTCTGAACACTTGGCTTCAGTAATGCATAGACCATCAGCTTGGCACTCGTTCAGGTATCTCTCACCTAACCATGTCACAAGAGCAGGGAACAAGAGCAGGAAGAGTCTCTTCTGCAAAGGTCCAAGCTGCAGGTCAAGGATCATCTTTGCTCCACCACAGATGAAGTGATAAGACATGGAGCTGCAACCAGACTTCTCAACTCAGAGTACCAAGGGAATGCACATACCGGGAGATTTGCTCATGGAAAAGTGAGTTTTGGAGACTTCATAGAAGTGGCAGGACAGTGCCCCTTTCCAAAAAAGCAGTTCCCACATTTCCAGGTTCTGAATTTCCTGGCTCAGGTCTAGAAAAGGGAATGTTGGTCCTTTCCCTATTACATTGTGGGACCCACCCAAAGGAATTATGTAGAGCTGACAGGTCTCAGCCAAAAGAAAGGAGGTTAGTGATGGAGCAGAACATAACAGATTCCTAGGATCAGAAGCAACAGGCATTGCTCTAGGGGTAACACATGACTGTCGCTCCTTCCAAATAGTACATGTTGCTCCACTGGCCATTGGGGAAACTCTCAGATGGCTTTGGAATGGTCTGATCCTGACAGCAGGAATTTCCCTACAGGGCATAGGGGATTGTTCTTATGTGGACTCAGGATCTCTTGGGGGTAGGGGAGTGGGGTGGCAAATACTCTTGGGAATAGCATGGTTCTTTGGGAAGCAAAGTTTTAGTGTTGAAATAAATCCATTGGAATATTCAGAATAAGAAATTTTCCTAAATATCCTTCTCATTCAAGCCAGTGGAAGTTAATATACACATATAGTAATGTACATAAGATTAGAAGCTATTTATAGAGGTAAGGATCACTAAAATGTTTCTAGAACTGTTTCCTCAACTCCAAATCTCTGCTTTCCCTGACGTAGTTTTATGATTCTTGTGTCCTTTTGAGCTACACCGCTCAAAATTTCTCACAATTTGTGTTAGAAGGATGCTTAGAAGGGCTGTATTGTTCCTTATATTTATAGCAACAATAATAACAGAATAAAGAAAAAAAGATACAACCTAAATATCTATCAATTCTGACCTACTAAATTATTATTATGATTTATCTATAAAATCAAATATTATGCAGCCATTAAAGTTTGTTGGAGGATTATGTTTCCTGACATAGAAAGATATTCATTTTTTAATGTCAAGAGAAATAACTTCTAGAAAAGTGAATATAATATAAATGATTTTATGTAAAACTGTATGCATACATAACTACATATATATCTATGCATATAAACGTGAGTGGAAGATTTTTTTCCCCAAACATTAACAGTGATTTTCTCTGAGGCATAGAAATTTGGTGTCATGGTTTTAGATTCTGCTTTGTTCTTTTCCATATTATGTGAATGTTTTACAAGGAGTATGAATCATTTTTCTAACAAAGCTTTTAAAATGTTTTTTAAAGTATTGATCTCATCAGTAATGTAGAAAGCTGAGATTCAGGGAAGTTGACAACTAACTCAATAAAGCCACAGTCTGCCAGTCAAAGAGCCAGAATGTGTCCTCATAACTTCCCATCCCTCGGGTTTAATGCCAACCCCTTTGAGTCGCTGCCTTAAACTGGTGAAGGTCCTGGGTGGGTATATAGCAAGTGGACACGTGGAGAGTTGGGGATCAATGTTCAGATCAGAGGGGACTCACATGCGTTTGATGTTGCCTGGATCCCCGTTACCTCTTCAGAGCAATTACACTATGACCACAATAGCATTACTGGATTCCTAGTATACACTATGTTCTTGTGGTCTGGCAGTCATCCAGGTCTTCAAGGAGCAGACACAAGTCTGGGGACAGAGTTAACTTGGGCCTAGTTCTAATCCAAGCCCATTTACATCCTGCAAGGGAAGTGATATATTTCAGCCATGTTCTCCACTTTAGGAAAGAAGGGACATGTGGCTAGTTGGAAGTCATCCAGAGGACTGACTTCATGAGGTTCTGAGCGGGAGCAACATGGTGAATGATTTCAAGGAGAAAGCTCCCCTTCCTTCTCTCCACCACTTCTTACTCTTCCACACTCACCCATGTTCATGTCCACACTCCTTAACTGCAGTACCAAAAACCCTCAGACCCTTCCTCTGACATTCTTTGATTTCTGGGACATCATCCAACTCCATTCAGCTTGGTGGTCAAGTAGCAGTTAGGCCAGGGAGTGGGACCCACTGGGCACAGTGTCTTCCTGGAACAAGAATTTGGATTCAAATAGTAAAATCTCAGAGATAGGCTACAGTATTAATTTCCCATTACACAAGCACCCATAAAGGCATGTACTGGGTTAAGCTGAGGCCCCGGAGCAACTAGTACCCTTCTCAGCCTAGGCGTTCTGAACACGGACATTCAGTTCCAGACAAAGCACTCAGGAGTTCCATATTCTTCCTTTGTTTCATTGGAAACCCCACTCTTCTTCCCTCCCTGTCCCCAGACCCTACTATTGTATTCCCTGGGGGCAGGTCACAGCCCTGTTATACCTGACATAACTACCCACAGATATAGAAAAAAAAAATCCACCAAAGATGGCATTGCTTCCTTCCCAAATATGTATTTTGCTGAAGGCCATAAAAGCAGGCAAATCTTGACCTAAGCTGTGGGCAAGAAAGAGGGGCCAAGAGTCTTTTGAAAGAAAGAAGTGTGTAAATTTGCAAATTCCAGGCAATTTTGAGCCAAAGTCTGAGAGTTTTCTTTACAGAGGGTGGTGGAGATAAAGGCAGGTCATGGAAACAGCTCCATCAGAGAACACAAATATGCACAGAGCCTTCACAGCACCCGAGGTACAGAATTTACAGCTAGGAACATGGGATAATGCTGTGTTATAGACCATTGTATATTGTTCTCATACCCATATGCATAGGTATCAATCTTTTTACCTGTATGACCTGAATCTTTAGCACAGTGCATGGTACATTAATGGTTGTTGATTGAATAACAGGTTCCTTGAAGCCAGGTTCAGTCCTCACAACAGCACAGTGCTTGGGAAGAGAAAACACTAAATACATACTTATTAATTAATTAGCATCTGAGACGAACAAGATGCCTAATTGAACTAATTCCCCAGACAACTTCGAGTCCCTGGGATCATCAGCCTCTCAGACTCATTCAGCCTTTCCTGAGGATGGCAGAATTCTCCTAGAAGGACCGACACAAGGAGGGTAAAAAGAATTGAAACAGATTTTATCCTACCCCGTGCAGTCTGCACACCCCACCCCCACCTTCACCCCACCTCCAAGCTGGGCTGCCTCATAGCCAGCTCCGAAGATAGAACCTTTTGCCTCAGACCTACAAGAGGAAAATTTCCCCCATTCTAACCCATCCCAGGACCTGGTGGGGCCCAGAATTGGGACTTGGATGACATGTTGTGATAGAAATTCTTAGCCTGTTAGTGTTGCCAAGTCCCAAGATATCCTTCTGCAACCACTGTGTCTGGCTGAAGTTTCTCTTTGAACTGATACGGTGATATCGGGACAGGCACACAGTGTCCCCCCAGGCAGAATGGCTTAGATAGCAGCATAAAAGCTTTTAGTTGCAAAGCCTTCTCATAAGCAGGCTCCCCTTAACAATATCCCTTTGTCCCTCCTCAGACGACTAAGCTCCTTGTATCCTGGCAAAGGGAGGCACGAGGGGAGGTGACCAGCTTGGCGTTTGGTTTCTAATCTCCAGGCAGAAATTCTTTCCAATTTGCCCAGCACCTGGGCTGACTGCTGAGTCGGAAATGAGAGCAGCTGGGGAGTGGGGGTGGCTCTCTCCATGATTCCAAAGTTTCATAATGAACTCTATCTCATCTCTCCCCCCGCCGCCCCGCTGCCCCCACCACAAAATTCACAACCTTCACAGTTAAACTCACCACTCAGAAGTATGAAGTAGTATAGTTTCAATGTACGTTCATATTTTCACTTTGATTCCTTTTAGCATTGGCCTTTCCCCCCCTTAATTTACTGCTGATCCCATGAAACTGTACTAATTTTCAGAGCTGTCTTAGTGCACACACATTAATGTCTTAATCCTTTTTGGATGAATTCGCATTATCATAGAATGGTGAGTTCTTCATTTTCAGGCTCAAGGTGTTCATGAATACTGCATAGTCCTTATCTATTGTGTTTTCCTTTTGATAAGTAAAAAAAGAGAGAGGACACGACTTTTAAATATCCTCAAAGTAGAAATATGCCCACTATTTTGAGAGCTCTGTGAAAGTTCATACCCCTTTCCCACATAGACATATGGATGGCAAAACTTCTGATAAGAATGCAGTCAATTTGACCATTTCCCTGGGGTTTAATGTCTCTTCCTCCTCTACTGGTTCCCCTTTCCACCCTTCAAAGGCATTTTGCAAACATTCAAGGGCACCCATAACAACCTTTTGCACTTGCTTCCCTTATCACAGAGTTCAGAGTTGGGAAAATCCATAAAACACCTGTCTGTTTCCAGCTCTGTACCAACCCCAGGCAAATTGGAAAGAATTTCTGCCTGGAGATTAGAAACCAACAGGCACTGATTTTATTCGGCAACCTATGCGTTCCTGTCCTGATACTTTTCAGAGCTTCCTCCTACTTTCTTGAGACTGATGTGTTTCTCCCTTCACCTTCTTTCACAGCCAAGGAGCTTACAGGGGCACTGAGTCAGGTGTAAATTCCCTGGGCTGCCTGCTTCCCCCATGGTATAGACATTTACTGTATGGGGCAGCATAGCAGCCTTTCTCCTCCTTTGGGGAACAGAACTGTGATTTCTCTCTCACTGATTACCTCTCAACCATGATGTGGGGTGCTGGTAGAGCAATGTCAGAGTATCCTGCTGACCCACCCCTGGCCAAGCGGCGGATGCATGACTCAACTTAAGTAAATGTGACTCTAACACTTGAGCAGAAGTGAGAAAAAGAGTGAAGTCCAGTGTTTGGCAGCAGAGCCCTGAGAAGACTCTCAATTACTTTCTATTACGTGGGCTCCCAAAGCCATTATGATTTGAGCCTTTTCTGAGTCTCTTTTGTGAGCATTCCCTTCAGATCTGTGAATCACCTGATCATATCCTTCCAAGAAATTCCTTTTAGACTTAAGATAGCTAAAGCCGATTTCTGTTGCTTGCAGCCAAAGAATCCTAAATGATGCAGGTTCACTCTCTTTAGTCTCTTTATGACTCTGTCCTTCCTATTTCTAGAAGGGACTGTTACAAAGAGACTCCCCCATTTACAATGCCCATATGATTGTCTTGATCTCCTCTCTTACTGCCAAGACCATGCCCATATTCTCTGAGACAAGAACTTTTCTGCCCTTCTGCTAAGCAAATCATCCATAAAGGAAGGGGTCATTCTTGTCCAACACAAGCAATTTTCTTGATGACTTTCAAGAAAAACCAAAAGACTTCTGTATGCCTGTTAGAGAGGATTGGCCTCAGCTTCCTCCAATTGCCTCTCACTCAGCTTGTTTTCCTGTAAAGTTGGTCCAAATAATTCCAAACTTGAGATTGCTTTTGACTTCAATACTTCCTCTGCTCCTACTTTACTTATCTTTTTCTTATCCCAGCTTCTGGCATGGACTATACAAATAAGTGTACTACACAAGAGACAGTTCTCTCTTGGCTTCCAGTTTCTACACTCACGCTCCCTCCCAGGTCCTTCCTGTTCTGGCTGTGGGCCCAGTGCCCCCACTGAAATCACCCTCTTGAGCCATATCTCTCCTGACTTGTGGTCAGAGGGCAACCCCCAGGGAACCAAGTCTCTCTAACAAGTATGCAGAAGTCTTTCTGGTTCCCCTTGAAAGTCATCAAGAAAATTACTTATAGTGGACAAGAACAACCCCTTTATGGATGGTTTGCTTAGTAGAAGGACAGAGCAGTTCTTGTCTTTCAGAAAATATGGCTGAGAACCTAACATTACCAAGGCACTTTAGAGACTACAAAGACACTTGAAAGACTCTCTTTTTCCCTACCTGATGGTAGGAGAGAGATGTGGAGAGAATTAGCATTAACTGCTTACTGTGTCAGAGACTTTTAACTATGTGAATGTGCCTGTCAGTATGCTAAATACCTAAATTATCTTGCTTATGCTTACATTGCTTGCATTGCTTAATGGCAATGGGTATTATTGCCATTTCTATTTTGTAAATGAGGATATGTACCTGTATGTACCTAATTTTATTTGACATTTTCTAGGTGCAGACATACAGAACCTTGGAAAGAGTGTCAGAACACCGGAGTTTGACCTGCATTCTGCCTTTACACACAATATAGCCTTGACCAAACCATACAGTCTCTTTGAGCTTTGGTTTCCTTATTTGTAAAATGGGGGTTAGAATACCCACTTAACCCAAAGAAAAAGATATGTTAATTGTAAGGTATTATATGAATTTTTGTTAGGAAGCAATGCTTCCTAATTTAGGAATGAGGAAATCTCAGACCACTCAGTTAAATCCTTGTGAGAGCTGGATAGAGACTGGCTAATGCCAAGGTCTTGTGCCTTAGTTCCTTTTCTTTCTTTCTTTTTGATTCTGTAACTGACACTTTGGCTTCTGTATACAATGGCTTCCACTCTAAGGATGAAAATATTGATATTATATATGAAAGCATTTTCTTTGATCTCAAAGTTTATTTTTTGTCTCTGATTTTAAAAGAAATTTAAACATTTTTGTGAGCCCTAAGATATTATGAGCACAAGGCACTGCACATATTGTGCTAAATGGGTAAGTCACCCGGAATTCAGATCTGCCTTAACAACCCATCGTGCTTTCTTCTGTGCAATGCTGCCTCCCAGAGCCAGGGAGGGAGCCAAGTCAGCTACCAGCCACAGACTGAGAAGTAGAGCAGAACTGGGCTTGGGACACAAGAAGGCACAGGGGAGGTCCCTCTTCAGTAGGTGGGATTTGCTGCCAGACTAACTGAAGCCACTTCTTGCCAAGGTGTTCCTGAGAGGGGGCTGTCTCTTGCCTCTCTGATAGTGTTCCAGGGACAACCTACATGCCTTGCTGATCCCTTCTCCCCACTCCCTGCCTTACCCCCAGCAGAAAACACTTTCCTGTTATCAAAGGTCCACTGCATACTGAGGACAGTACATGCACTATGTCATTGGGTCATCACAACATACTTATTAAGGAGGAAACTAACTCAGGGAAGCCAAAAGTTCTTGCTACTGGCAACACATGGCTGCGTACATCCTACACTGGCTTGAGAAGTCCAATATAACTCTTTCTACCCTCATCGGACCCCAGTGCTTTCCTTCTGCAAAGAATGACTCAACCAGCCCAAGAACTAGGTGTGTATGGGATGGCCTTAGAATTCCTTGTCTACATTGCCCATCCCTAGTTGGATGCACCTTTGTTGATCTTTGAATATCCTGGCTAGAGGCAGGAGATTGATGGAACAATGGCCTCACTAAGCAATTAGGAGGTATAAGATCAGATTAGGTTCAGGTAGTAGGAAAGCAGCAAAACTTCTCACCCAGGATGGGCCAAGCCCAGCTGGATGAACCTCAGTTGCCTTTGTTTTGAAGACTCACTGCTGCCCTGGGCCTGTGAGAACTCAGTCACGGTGGCAGGTGGGAAAAACAGGCTTAGAGGGCTAGTAGAGATCAGGCCTAGGCACACCTAAGGTCTGTGTGAGTATGAGAAAAGGACTTTGGTCCCCTTAGGATGGACTGTAGCTCCAGGAGGCGTTACCTATAAATTTTTTAAAAACGTCCTATCCTCTTGGCTGTCGGAACTGAGGCTTGGAGTGGGGATAGGGGTTCAATTATATTCCCACTCCTGCTCAGTCTTTCTGCAGGACCTAGGACCTGTCTGAAGGGTCTGAGGGCCCATCTCACATCAGGGTCCTCTCACCTACTTCCCAAGATCCATATTCCAGAATCTCCGGGCTTTCCAGATGACACCCGTTATTTTCCACTGTCCAAGAGAAGAATCTAGATGGACCCCAGAAATAACATCCTGTGTTCAATCTTTTCAGGACAGACCAAATTGTGGGTCTTGGAGCTTCAGGTCCCGCCTTAGGCAAATTCCTTAATTTCCACAGGCCTCAGTTTCTTCATCTTGAAAATGGGGCTGATAAAAATGACCTTGCAGGACTGATTCAATGAACGGATAGAGCGGAGCACAATGCCGACACAGAGTGGGTCTGCAGTACCACGTGGTCCGTGGCGCTCCGGTGGTCAAGACCTGCAGGATCGCCACAGGGGATGTCGCAAGCGCTGCCCCCACAACTCCTACAGGCTGGGAAGTGAGGGGCCCTGGTTAGTCCTCTCCGCCGGGCTCCAGTGGACACCTCGGAGCCAGGCGGAGTGGCAGGGGCCGGGAGGGCCGAGCAGCTGTGCACTGCAGCCACCTGCGCCACTGCCTCGGCCGAGGGCTTGCCTCCAGGCGCCCGGGGTGCCGCCGACTCCCGGCTGCGGGAGGCGGCGGGGTCGGCGGGGTCGGCGGGGCAGCGGACGCAGCGGGGGAGCGGGCGAGCAAGGAGTTAAGCGGGGCCGGAGGCAGCGCGCCTGTCAGACGCGAGCATGTGCAGTTTGCACAGCATCCGTACTATGGGTGAGTGCCGCCGCCGCCGCCGCCGCCGCCGGGGGCTCCGTTCGGCCCGGGCAGCGGCGGCCGCAGCCCCCCGGGCTCCGCGCCGCCGCGGCGGGCACGGGCATACAATGCGGGACTAGGCGCGGCGCGGGAGGGCCGGCGGCGTGGGGGAGGCACGGCCGGCAACTCGACGCGGGGGGAGCCCGAGCTCCGGGCGTGGGGGCGGGGAGCGGCGGCGCAGGAGAGCGCCCCGAGTCCCGGTGCTGGAGGAGGAGCGAGAGCGAGCCGGGGAGACGGCGCTCCTGGCCGCACCTGCACCCGGCGGGCGGCCGGCCCTGCCCTGCCCTTGCCCGCAGATTCGGCCCCGCACCGGTAGGTGCCCCGGAAGCCCGCGGAGAGGCCTTTCTGCCGCCGATAGAGGTGGCCGCGCGGGGGCTCCAGCGACGAGTGCGGGGGGCCCGGGGATGATGCGGTGACTGGAAGACCGGGCGACCGGGCAACCGGGCTCAGGGTGCTGCCGGATCCTGCTTCCTCTTTGCTTTCGGTTTCGAAGCGGCTGCCCCGGCTCGAGAGCGAGCCGCAGATCGGAAGGTGCTCCCAGGTTTGGATTCCCTGCGGGGGATGGGCGCACAAGGGGGCGTGTTGGGGAAGGGGTGCACGTTGGCAACTTTCCCCGCCTGAGACAAAGGGGTACCGCGGAGGTGCGAGGAGAAGGGGCCAGCCCGGGATGTCCGGCCCCGGAAGGTTGACATCCCCCTTCCTCTGGGTGGAGAGCACCTCCGAGGCCGCCTCGGGAGTGCGGAGGGGGGCGCCTGTTTGAGTGGAAGCTAGGGAGCCAGGGCATGGGAGTGGGAAACACCGACCGTCCTGAATTTGAGGGCTGAGGACTTTGCTGAAAGAGATGGAACCGTGCCTAGATGACCCTGCCGCCTTCTCCCGAGGGTGCATGGAAAAACTGGGTGATGGTGGACTGCACACCTAGGTGTCTGTCCTCCCTTCTCCGAGTCAGTGCCCTGGGGTCCCCAGCCCAGCCTCCTGGCCCCCAGCTCTCTGTTTGCCCTCTCCGATTTCCGGTCCTTGGTGGGAAATGCAGGATTGAGATGGGGACCATTACATGCCTGCTCATGGCAAGGGCAGGGAAACATTGGCCTCTTTCCCAGGTGTCTTCTTTTCCCTCTTTCTGTGCCCAGTCAGAAGCTGACCCCCTTTCCTTCCTTCCTGGGACTTTCTCTGAGGTTTCCTCTGGGATATGGTTGGTTGCCTCAAGTACAGAGTTTAGGGCGGCAGGTTGTTCTGATAAGGCTTCAAACCCCCTGGAGAAAGAGAGCAGGGTACCAGGGAACCGTGCCAGTGTAACCTTGGGGGCTCTGCTCGCCAATTCAAAAGTGTTTTCAGCACCTACTAACACATGAGCTGTTACCATGGTCTTCAGACTTTGGTCATCAGGAGGCCTGGATTTCCCTTTTTTGCTATAATCAGGAAGAAGGGTGGAGGTGAGGGCTGAATGGCTTCCCCTGAGGGTGGTATACCGTGTTTCTCTCTATAGAACAAATGGACCAGGATCAAGATCCCTGGTCCCCGACCTTGTGTCTCAAGGAATGAGGTGTCTCCAGCCGCATGCAGGCTTGCATGTGACCGCTAGCTTCTGTTCGGTGACAGGTCTGCCCCTTGCCTTTCTTCCTCTCAGAAAGGACAGACCTTTGAGAGTTGAGTTTCCCCCCTGGTTGCAAGGCAGAACTACATCTGCTTGCCTGTGGAGACAGAAAGCACTGGGGTTGGGGGTGGGGGGTTGGACTGTTGGGTGACTCTTGCTTGCTCCTGTGACTGGGCTAATGATACAAGTGGTTGGGTCAGGGGTGGGCCATGTTATTCTAGAGACATTGGAGGGGTGGGCTGGGATGAAGTTTGGTCTTTCACCCCAAGGCTTGGTATTTGGGGAGAGAGACGGATAACTGGGAGGCAACAGGTCCTTGGAGGCCAGATGACAAGCTGATTTAGTGTTGACTTTGACCCCTCAAAGGCACTGGAGTAAGGGAGGTTCCAGCACCAATAAGGGGTAGCGGGAGAAAATGAAGTCCCCTGAGCCATAGATCTGTGGCCCTAGAAGTTGTGGCTGAAGTCAGATACAGGTGCTAGACCACAGAGCACCACCAGCCCACTTGTAGGGACCTTTGTCCTCTAAATGGGCAGGGTTGATTATTGCTTAGCACCCCATTGGGTTTATCCCAAGCTACTTATTCAAAGCTGATAGTAATATGGAGGCCTGACCTCCCCAACCCCAATGGTGAAAGAAGGGCTTTTCCATGGACTGTTCCTCAGATGTACTGACAGTAAGATGGGAAAATGATACTCCCCGACTCTCTCTCTTAAGGTGATGAGGCATGAAGTTTTACAATTTGTAAAGTGATTTAAGAGCCTTGGGTCCTTGAAGACGTTAAATGACTTAGGGAAACGTATACTGGGTTTATTTCATTTGTATCAGATTTATATATTGTTTCTAAAGGGAAAGGTGTCATGTTGCAGGAAAGGGCTAAATTACAGCTTTTGTAATAGAGAAAACTCAGTGTTGGCTTAAAAGCGTAGTTTTTAATCAGAAGCACACAGGCCGCAAGTGTTTTTCTGTCTGTCTCTGCTCTCCAGGTATCTTTGAGTTCCTTCCTAGTAGGAATTTTCCTGGCTAGACGGTGTCCAGCCTGGACATCAGTGAAAGTCCCCTTCCAAGCTCTGAGAAGGGTCTCCAATGATGTTGGGGACTCTGTTGTTAAAAGTTGAGATCTGGGTACGGGAGGTAAAGTGAAGCCGTTTGGTCTTATCAGAGACTGTATCAGATCTGGCTGTCCTTGAGGGAAGGGAAATCTAACCCTTGCACAGCCTGGCAGTTTTCAAATTTATATCCCTTTACTTTCCTCCTAGCTCCTCCCCTCAGTCCCAATTTCTAGACAAGGGGGGTTTGGGTTTTCTTTTTCTTTTTCTTTCCTTTTTCCCCTTTTATTGCAGGCACATTCCTTTTAAGGTGTGGTAATTTCTGACTTGGCAAACTCTCAGCTCCCTTTGTGGTAACACCTGGCTAAGGAGGGAATATCAGAAGGGATTCTGATGTTCCAAACAGGAAGAAATATAGCCTTTCTGGCCAGGTCTTCTGCTTTCTCCACCACCACCTCTCAGAAATCAGAGGCATTGTATTTGAAAGTAAAATGTGAGCGGATTTCTGGGAAAGAGCTAAGAGGCAATACTTTTGGTTACGGTTTCCCTTGAGAAAAATGGAGTCACACAGAGTTTGCACAGTGGCTGTGATGTGTGTGAATGTCTGTGTTGGGCAAGTTTTCCTTTCCTGGGATCTAGTGGTGTTTTAGGCTCAAGTACTAGAGGAGACCCTAATAAGTTTACATGTTTTCATTATAAGATGAAGATGCACTGATGAAGTTCAGGTACCCATGTGTTTGGTTTCCAGTGTACATATGGCTCACTCAGACTTTGCACTGTGGGATGTTCCATGCTGCTGTGATTTAAGGAAAAGGAAGTGGCTTTTATCCCTGCAACTCACATCCATAGATAGAGCCGAAGCTGAATAAGTAGTGTCTCATTCCCAGATAAACGGAAGGCCTGCTCCCTTCCCTGTGCTCACACCCATCCTGCAGCTGTGGGCTCCCACTCTCTTCCACCCTAAGGCTGTCCTCAATGTTCATTTTAACATCAATCCTCCTATTTATAAATTTCGTGGGGGTTGAGGTCACAGAGTGGTATTGGTCCCCTGCTCCTTCAAAAGATGGCTCTGAAAGGTAACTTTCTAACCTCCTCTGATGTTGGTGCTTCTATCTTTGGGGTTGATCACAGTCCTGTCTGGAGATTTGAGGAGGAACCAAAGTTATTGCCAATTTCTGAACATCCAGCTCCCCATTATCCTTTACTCTGCTGGCTTCCCAAGAGAGGGTTTGATATCCTTTCAGGGCTCTTGGCTCCAGTGTGACTCATATTGTAGAAGGGACAGCATCCTTGAAATTAGGGCCAACAGTCTACATGGGCAAGACTTGGGTCTCAGAGTGCTCCTTCCTGCTGCTCCATCCCCTAGAAGCACAACAGTTTAAAAAAAAAATAAGACTTGCATTGTCAAATCCCAGCCTAATGTAGGGAGATCGAATGGATCAGGAGGCATAATCTGAGAGCACTTGCTGCCATTCCTTTCTACTTTGGAAGCCCCACGTTCAGAACACAGTGGATTAGCCACTCCTGACTGCTTCCGCCGTTGGACTTGAATGACGAATGCTTTCTAGCTGGTTTGTTCATTCATTGTTTCTTTTCAGTTTTTAAGAGGCAACCCATCACGTGAGTTTCTGGAATAGTCTGTTTCCATCAGAAAGGTCACTCACCCTGATTTCATAAGGCCTTGACACCAGCCCTGAGGATCTAGGGATGCCAGCCAAGAAGGAGATTGAAGAGCCACAAAGAGAGGATTCTTTTCTGGACTTCTGAAGGGTGATTCATGCTTCGAGATAAAATGTGCTTCCCAGGCTCCACGGTTTCAGTGCTTGCACGGACACTGGAGGGACAGGCCCTGGTTCAGAAAGAAGCCCACCTTAGAGACAATAATTGCTGCTCTTTGGAACAATGGCAGGGACCTATTTTTAGCCTACTGCCAACCCCTATCTTCTTTCTTATATCTAGCCTTGGCCAGACCCCATTCTAGACTGTAGGTTCCCCCTCCCTCTCATTCCCAATCAAGGAGGCCTTTCCAAAGCCAGAGATAAGGCAGCCAGGGCACTGGTCTTACTTTCAACTACCCTCTTAAACATGGATGAGAAAAATTTTCAGCACTGGATAACACAAGGAGCAGCTGCAGGTTTTTGTTTTGTAATTGCATTTTTACCTGTTAAACAAAGAGATGACTTTCCTACACTGACCTATAGATGCCTTAAGGCTTTCATAGAGCCTGCACTGTTTTCTAGCACATGGTGAGTGCTTGTTAAATCATCAGCCGTGGTACTTGGATGTGATCAGATACTCAGATTTCTAGGTCATTGGACAATGATGTCGTTTGTGCAGGAGTCAATGATTGGCAAAGGCTTCCAGAATCAGGAAGCTTTGGATCCCTCCCTGACCTTGGACAGTGGATTACAGCCCCCTGAGCCTTAATTCCACAAATGGAGCTTCAGCTGTCTTCAGTGATCACAACAATGATAACAGTGTCAGCCACCATGTATCAGAGACTTACTGTATACCAGGCATTGGGCTAAGCACTTGACATATGTTCTCTTTTTCTCACAACATTGAGATAGCTACTATTAATTACCCCATTTTACAGCTGGAAAAACTGAGGCTCTGAAAGATAAAATGGTTGCACATGTCACACAGCTAGCAAGTGTCCAAGCTGGGATTTGAACTGAAGTCAGTCTGATCCTATTGCATTCTATAACCTTGGATCAAAGGATGGAACAAACGTTGAGGAGAAGGTAAATGTGGAGATAGTGTTGGCAAGATATAGGGAGAGCTGATGTGGAGTAAACACAGCTAGTTAAAAGGAGATGGAAGTACAGATTCTTATTTGAAAAACAACATCCCAATGAACGTTCAGGAAGGAGAGAGATGTTGGTACCCTGCACTGAGGAAGTAGACCAGATGGCCTGGGAGTTACTATAAAGGGAACAGACTTTCTAGTTGGCATAAGAATATATCTCATAAACCCCATTTGGTTTCGATGCCAAAATTGTTCTCTCTCTTAACAGACTCTCTGGGCAGCATTTTCTGTCACCCTAGTGCCACTCGTCATAATAGCTTATCTTTGCAGATGCTCGACTCAAGACCATACCCTCCAACCTAGTTTCTGGACCTTCCCCTGCTCATCATTATAGTCCAGACCTGATTATGACTCTGGGGTCCCACGTATACTTTGCAAAGTGTACCAAGCACTGGACTGTGCTGTTCTTCTGAGGAAGTGTTTGTGGCCACAGATTATTCCCTTCAAAGTGACCAAGTTCTCGTCACTTTCATCCTTGTTTGTTCTAGGCAAGTTAATTTTTTTAAGTTTATTTATTTTTGAGAAAGAGAGAGAGAGTTGGGGAGGGTGGAGAGAGAGAGGGAAAGAGAATTCCAAACATGCTCTGCACTGTCAGCATGGAGCCCAATGCGGGGCTTGGTATCTCACAAACCATGAGATCATGACCTGAGCCAAAATCAAGAGTGGAACGCTTAACTGATTGAGCCACCTGGGTGCTCCCCATGCAAATTAATTTGAACTCTTCTACCATTTTGAGGTGTTTGTGGAAGATGAATGAAGTTTGAGGTGATGGCCTGTGGAGGTAAGCTTACCCCTCTTTGAGAGTTAGCATGATGGCATATAATGGAGCATGCTATGGGTCCGGGCATTTGGGTTCTCTCAGCTCAGTGACTCTGGGCACATGGCATGAGTGCTTTGGCCTCCAGTTTCCTTATACATAAAATGAGAATGTTGGAAGAGAGATTCTGTAATATATCCTCCAGCAATAATGCTGGCTGATCCAGTAGAGTCTGGAGAATTTGGCCCTTTCTCAGGAAATAACTCAGCTGGTCTGGAATTGTAGGAAGTCAGAGCTGGGAGAACGTGGGGTTGAAGGAGAAAGAAGCCAAATTGGAAATGAAGGGACAAAGTCAGAGCTGGAGCAAGTCCCTTCTTGTGAAAGGGGACTGGGTCAGGTCATTCCTCCTTTGACTATTTAAGTCGGGCAGCTGAGAGGTGGCATCGCTTTACCCTGTATGCACCATCCCCTAAGCTGAGTAGAGCATCCCTTGTATTTGGTCTTAAACTTCACACTCCTCTCATCCTCCAGTTTTCCCCAAGTGAAGGCAGCAGGGAAGTTGTGTACTGGTGTATGTTTCCCATCCTGCACTTGGATTTGGCAGACTCCAGGGCCTGGTTCAGCCCAGGATTCCCCCTGGAGGCTCCAGGACCTGCGGACTTTGGCTGATGCTTTCCAGGTGACTCTGTGTTAGTGAGACCATGCCTCCTCTTGCTGCCCTCACTCTGCCTGGAAGCCCAGCATAGGAACTCGGGGAGTCACAGCTTCTCTCTTCATGGAATCGAGCCATCTCGATTTCCCATTGAACAAAGCCATTTGTCCAAGGACCCTTGGATTCTGCTATCCATTGGTACATCATCTATTTTTATTTAATCATATTCAAGGTTGAGGAGCAAATGAGTTCCCAAACCAGTGAACCCACCAAACCAATCTTTTCTTTCCCTGCCTGCCTTGCTTTCCCCCCTTAACTCCTTACTGCCCTTACACCAGTTATTTCCAGTGGTCACTGGGAATGTGAGAGGTGATTTTAGTTGGTACAGGGACAAAACATTTCATTTTAATAGCTATGTTTCTAATGCGTGCAAAGAAACAAGACTTATTGAGGGTGTACGTACAGAGTGACTTTATTTTGTCCTCCACTGTCCCTTTATGCTTATTCGGGGGGATTCATTCTTTCCCAGCCCTGGGATGAAAACTCAGTCAGACCCCATAACTTTTTGGTGTCTCATTCTTGGGCAGTAGAAGGTCCTATGCTCACTTTAAGTCACAAAACATAGTCTCAAATCAGTACTTAATATGTTCAGTCCTTTGCCACTGGGCTGGGAGGGACAGGAAAGGGTTCACTTGGCCAGGACTGCTGGCTGCTGGCTTCCAGCTTCCTGAGCAGAGCAGGTATTTACCGCTGATTCTCTATTATGGCCATGTTCATGGGTTTCTCAGAGACTCCTCCCACTCCAATTGCTAGGATCAGTCACTGCCAGTTGTCTAGAAAAGAGCGCTTTAGGGGCGCCTGGGTGGCTTAGTCGGTTAAGCGTCCGACTTTCGCTTAGGTCATGATCTCGCGGTTCGTGGGTTCGAGCCCCGCATTGGGCCCTGTGCTGACTGCCAGCTCAGAGCCTGAGCCTGTTTCAGTCTGTGACTCCCTCTCTCTCTGACCCTCCCCTGCTCATGCTGTCTCTCTCTCTCCTAGAAATAAATAAAACATTAAAAAATTTAACAACAACAAAAAAAGAGCGCTTTATCCTCTCTATTCTAGATCATTGTTCCTTCCTTAGCTCCAAAAACCTGGTAATTTACCTCTAGCCTCGTCCAGCTAAGGTCCTGCAGTCTGTCCAACTGGCCCTCTTGGACAAGACTTGCTCTGGTCTCGTACCAGCCTCCTCTTGCATGCGGCCCCATTAGGCAGAAGACACAATCGTGCGTCCTTTGGTGCAGTGAAGCCGGGAATGCAGGCCGAACCCCCAGCTCAGCCGTCTGCCTTGGCTCTTCTGATAGCAAATGGCCAGCCTATGTCTTGGGTGCCTCAGGTGGTGATCAGATGCTGGTCCTGTGCCAGGCAGATACCCTCCCAGTTCCGGGGTCAGACATCAAGCTTCCTGAGCCATCATGTTGAAGCCCCTCTCACGGGCTTGGAAGTGTCAGACCTGTTATCCTCAGTGCTTTAGTTAGGACTTTAGATTCAACCTCCTGATAGATGTGTATCGTCCAAACCATAACTGTCACAAGAAGCCCGTGACTTCATGGATAGTATTGCTTAAGGTAAGGCTGCAGTGCATATTAAACAAAAATTTTATATGAATAAAAATGGCTAACAACAGCTAACACTTACTGACTACTCCTAACACAGGGTACTGTTTTCGGTACCGTAAACATGCTCTTTCACTTAACCCTCATGGGAGAGACACTTATATTATTTCTATCCTACAAATGAGTAAACTGAACAAAAGAGAGGTCAAGCAGCTTGACCAAGGTCACACAGTTGGCATCAGAGCCCGGATTCAGATGGAAAGTATCTGAGCCTAGAGCATGCTCTTTTAAACCACTCCACTCTGACTGCCCACAAGGGCAGTGGGCAGTCATGGCAAGTCATGAGGTGGAAAGCAAATGGTTGGCAAATGCTGCCTTAGGGACCTAAGTGTAAGTTCTTCATTCTGGCACTCAAGGTCTCCATGCATTGCCTTTCCCTTTCCCAATAGCTCCTTCTATGCCCTTTACAGGAGGTTCATACCCTTGCATGGCTACCCTGCCCATATATTGTTTCCCTGCCCAGAGGGCCCTTTGCTTTTCTGCCTCCCCAAATCAAAGCCCTTTTTCAAAGACAGACCTCATCTTTGCTGCAAAGGTATATTTGACCCAAACCACTTCAGCTGGGATCTTTTACTTCTCTTGGAATTTCATCACTAAATTGGCAGTTTATTATGTGCCTTTGTGCAAAGACCAGTGGAGGGAAGTTAGCAAACCCAGATTCTGATCTGTGC
The DNA here is from genome assembly GCA_017311185.1 of Proteles cristata cristata. Lineage (NCBI taxonomy): Eukaryota > Metazoa > Chordata > Mammalia > Carnivora > Hyaenidae > Proteles > Proteles cristata. The sequence goes on along the minus strand of JAESUZ010005618.1, from coordinate 314,057 downwards.
CGTTAAATGCCTGTTGCTAACTTTGCTAACTTATGCAAGACCTGAGACCTCTCTGAACTTTGGTTTCAACATTTTTTTCCTCCAAATTTTAATTCAAATTCCACTTAGTTAACATAGAGTGCAATATTGGTTTTAGGTGTAGAATTTAGTGACTCACCACTTAATACAACACCCAGTGCTCATCACAACAAGTGCTCTCCTTAATACTCATCACCCACTTAACCCATCCACCTTCCCACCCACTAATGGTTTCGACATTTTTAAAACTGTGGGTGTGGATTAGCTCCCTTCAGTTTTCGATATACCATAATTTATGTTTGCCTTCTTGTCCCCACCAACCTTGCAAGCTTTTGAGGGCTGGACCCGTGTCTTGTATGTCTGTTTACCTCCTAGGACCCTGCCCAGGATATTACACACAGAATGGACTTACTATTAGTTGGGTGACTGATGGGAAATGCTGCTGTAAGTCTGTTCTGTGAGCTTGACTGACTTTTAGAAATCATCTTCTTCTGGGTGATCACCAGAGAGGACTTTGCAGTGTTCTATGCTGTAAAAGTTTTAACAAAAGCCTGGGTCCAATCTGCTGCCTTTTACCTTTGAGAGACGTAATGTAATGCCATTAAGGCCCCCACTCCTTTATCTGCACTTTGAAAATCAGAAGCATTCTAAAACCGAAAGCTTTAACTCCTGTAATGGCAAAACTTGGTCTGACTTATCTGCTGTTCAGAGTGTGTCTATGACTATTCATAGATCTGGCCACAAAAATGTTAATGTGTTTACTTGAGGGTGCTACCCCAGACCCTGCTGTGGGGATTACATAATGCATGTTGTGTTCTACGCTACTTCTTAGAAAATCTAAAAGATTCTGAACTCTGAATTTGGAAAATGGTTTGTGGTGTTGTTTGGTGTTTGTCCATAGAGGTGCTCTTGGCATTCTGGGTGGGACTGGCCTTTGTTATGCAAGACTCAGTCTAATACCAGAGAACTTCATATTGCCTTTGCCTCTGGCCTGGCCCTAATCCTAACCCTGATTCCAACATGACAGCCCATACTTTTCAACAATTTGACCTTTTAAAAATATTGCAGTACAAGATCATTGCATCTTGATTTGTGAGTGTTTTGGGCACCACCTTAAAGTTTGTGTCTGAGGCAAGGGCTTTTCTTGCCTCACTTGCCTCGCTTAGACACCCTGCATAACTCCTGAACCAAGAATGCTTTCCTCTTCCCACTTCCCTGTCTCTGGCATAAACTGGTGTGTCCTCAAAGTGGGAGCTACCTATGGGGTGTTGCAGCTCTTTTCAACATCTGAGGCTCTGTTGGCTGAATCAGCTGTGTGGAGAACCCTTGTAAACTGGTTCTTGGATGCGCTTACTACATCTGGATATTTCTTTGGAGTCCAACTGAGCCCCTACTTCCTTCTAGGAAGTGATACAGCTTCTCATGTGAGACTCAATCTGCTTGTTAATTCCTACTTCTGCTTTGACTTGACATGAAAAATATATATATATGCAAACATTCCTGGGAAAGCATTAAAACAATAGAAAGATGTACAATGATGGAATCTAAAGTGTCCCATTGTGTGTGTGTTTTTTAAAGTAATCTCTGTCCCAACATGGGACTCGAACTCAGGACCCCAGTGTCAACAGTCACATGCTCTACTGATTGAGCCAGCCAGGTGCCACTCCATTGTGTTTTATTTATGTATGTATTTATTTATTTATTTGCTTGCTTGCTTTTAATGAGGAAGCTGAGAAGTGATGGAGTTGTGAGTGTTTGTAGAAGAACCAAGCTCAGAAAGCCTTGTTTCTGGACCTTCCACTGGCACTTCGAGCTGGCAGCCCTCTCTCCCTTCCTTTCTCCCCAGGCCTAGGTGTCCTCAGATTGGGGAGGACTCATGAATCAGTTAGCTATCCCCTCTTGATTGAAAGACATCTTTTATTTTTAAGCCCTTTGTCCCTATTTGGCATGCTTATGGGAATTTAAGGCCACATCCTCCTCTCCCCCATTAAATAACCATCCCTCTCAGAATCTGAGCCCTAAGTATTTCTGGTCTGCCTTTTAACCTATTGGAGGTCCTCTGAGATCATTTCTCTATCCTTATTCCTGTCCATGATCCTCACATTATAGCATTCCATAAATATCCTTAAGCATCCTCTTACACACTGTTTACCCATCTTCTCGTCCATTAAGAAGATATTCCCCAGACCAAGCTTGGCACCTATTTCTTTGACTTCTTCTAAATACACCTTTGCCGGGGCGCCTGGGTGGCTTAGTCGGTTGAGCGTCCGACTTTCGCTTAGGTCATGATCTCACAGTTCGTGGGTTCGAGCCCCGCGTTGGGCTCTGTGCTGACCGCCAGCTCAGAGCCTGGAGCCTGTTTCAGTCTGTGACTCCCTCTCTCTCTGACCCTCCTTGCTCACGCTGTCTCTCTCTCTCTCTCTCTCTCTCTCTCTCTCTCTCTCTCCCCTAGAAATAAAAAAAATATATATTAAAAAATAAATAAATAAATAAATAAATAAATACACCTTTGCCTCTAGACATTGAACCATTTGTCATTTCCCTGGCCCCTATGGATGACTCGTGGTCTTTTTCCTATTGTCACTATGCTGGAAAATGCTAAAATATAGTATAATTTAAATTAATTATGGAGATGAAATTTCCCAAAGGTGCCCAGTTGAATACTTTTCTTCTTGTGCCCCATCAGTTGACCACATTTTCTATATACACATCATTCAGGATCCTCATATCAATATCTGTAACAGACCATTGAGTTTCTTCAGTGGGATTTATCTTTTGAAGCCACCCTAATTCTGTTTGCCCCTTGCTTCCCCTTGGCCCTGCAGTTTCTCTTGCTTCCAGGGGCACATGATCTGGAATGGTGCCCCCTTTTTATCTAGCAAATATTTATAATGCCTTCTGATTACCCTGAATAAAATTCCTAAATAATATAACCTGTTTTTAAAAAAATCAATATAATGCCCTAACTGTAATATGACAGAGAAATAAAGGAAAAGTTAGTTATTATACAATGTCACGTATTCAAGTACATAATTGCTTGGGCACGACTGAGTGAAAAACAGAAGGAAGAAGTCAGATGCTTGAACCTGTACATAGAATCACTCAGAATATAAGAGCCACAAATACCCACAGGATCCAGGTGTGTTGTGTGGGTGACTCAGATACCAGGAGAGGTGCTGCTGAGGTGGACGTGATTTTCCCAGATGGTCAGCCACTCTTGGTAATGTTCCAAAGAATACAAAGTATAGTATCCCCTCTAACTGCACTATGATGTCATTCCCAGACAATTCAGTGTATGTTAAAACCACGCAGAAAAGTCACCTGTCAGTCCTGCTTTCTTAATAGCTCTTGAGTCTTAACTAACTTGAGTTGGCTGCTTAAACCTTGTTGGCTGCAACCTCTATTTACTATTTGGACTGGAAGAAGATCTTTAGAGGCCCTTAGCACTCATAGGCATGTGGTCCTACAAATAATTACACATAAATCAACATAATTTTATGTCATCATATAGAGTCATGTTTTTAGAAACAGCAAAATTTATTGGTGCACTGAAGCCATAATAACTTCTTTTTGATTGTCTCTTGTTTTCTCTCCTTTCAAATAATTTTCTTCACTGCCCCATCATGGCTGGCACTCTAAGCACGTGTGTACAGGCCAGTTGGGCGATTCAGGGCCACATGGAGTGACAGCTTCCTGTGGCCCAGATTAGACCTTTGCCTCTGTGGCCTTTGCATGCCCCTGGTGGCACAATGCAGATCCTCAGTGATTGTTTAATGAATGTGTGAATGAATGCATGAATAATGAGATGAACTTGAAAGGGCTTATTTAAGTAAAAAGCAATGTAAGAGTGTAAGTTACTATTGTTACCAGTTTTCTGGATGCTTGATGTTAGTAGAATTTCCAAGATTTTATATTTCCAACGTTTTAAAAGCAACTGGCCCTACCCTGGTGCTTCAGTTTTCATACTCCAGCCTACTTAGCATTGAGGAGTCTGTCTGTAAAGGATGCCTATCAGGATTTTTGAATTAATAAATGAATTTGTACAATGTAATGGTTTGCTTGCTTTTAGCCTGAAGTCAGGTTGCTTAAAGAGACTGGGTCAGCTGTCTGGCTGTGTGTTAAAGGTGACCACACCCAGCTTTGACAGGGACCCTGGGAAGGGAGGCTGTGCCTATGTGTGCCTGTGCCTGTGTGTGTGTGTGCGTGCGTGTGTGCGTGTGTGTGTGTGTGTGTGTGTGTGTGTGTGAGAGAGAGAGAGAGAGAGAGAGAGTATGTGGGTGTGGTGAGAAGGAGGTCTACTCTGGAGTCAGGTGGTGGTGATGGTGGTGGGGTATGGGAAATGGAGAGTGCACCCTAGAAAGCCTACATGAGATCTCCAAAGGAAGGAACATAGCCTAAAGGCTTAAAGTCAGGCAGTCTGAATAGGACCACCACAAAATTTGGTGGTAGTGGGGCAGGAGGAATGAAATATGTAACACCTAGAAGGCTGTGGTTTAACAAATACAGACTCATTATGGCGGGCTTGTGGACAGAAGTGATGTCAAAACATCTCCAGAAAATATTAACCACATACAATAAAAATAGATCCAAAAGGTTATCAGTCCTGTCTTCTGAGATTAATCTGGAAGCTTTCTGGAAAATTGCTGATCTTGGGAAGAGGAAGGAGAAAATCAATGAAGAAGTAAGAAAAGGGGAGGTTGAAACTGGGAGAAGAAATGTGTCCATGAATGACATTTTGGCAGAGCATTTTTTCCCCCAAATGTCCATTTATTTATCCTAGAGAGGGGGGAGGGGCAGAAAGAGAGAGAGAGAGAGAGAGAGAGAGAGAGAGAGAATCCCAAGCTCTGCACTGGCAGCCCAGAGCCTGATGTGAGGCTCTATCCCAGGAACTGCGAGATCATGATCTGAGCCAAAACCAAGAGCCAGACGCTTAGCCTACTGAGCCACCCAGGCGTCCCAGAGCTGGAATATTTGTGCCCAGTGCAGATATGTGATGATCAGTGTTCTTCCTGGATTTACCCTCCGTGTCTGCTCCACTCCTGCCCCACACCCTGTCTAGTGGAAGGGGCTCTTTTGTTGTCTTTTTCTCCAAACCTTTTATTTGAAAGTAATTTTAAACTCACAGAAAAGTTGCCCGAATAGTACAAAACACTCATATACTCTACCCAGATTCACTCTTTTTAACATTTTACCTGATTTTCTTTATCATTTATGTTCCTTCTCTGTCTAATTTTTTTTTCTGGAATTTAAGATTAAGTTGCCTACGTGATGGCTCTTTATTTGTAAATGTTTCCATGTGGATTTTCTAAGACTAAGGATATTGTTTTATATAATCTTCAGCAAATTGAATGCTGATACAATACGTTAGCTAATCTGCTGGTAGTATTCCAGTTTTGTCAACTGACCCAACAATGTCTTTTATAGCATTTTCCCCTCTCCAGTACAGGGTCTACTCTGGAATCTCATACTGCATTAGTCCCCTTGTCTCTAAAACAGTTCCTTAGTCTTTCTTTGCCTTTCATGACATTGACGTTTAAAAAAAATTTTTTTTTAAGTTTATTTGTTTTTGAGAGAGAGGAAGAGAGAATCCCAAGCAGGCTTCATGATGTCAGTGCAGAGCCCAATGCAGGGCTCAAACTCACATACTCTGAGATCATAATATGACCCAAAAGCAAGAGTTGGATGCTTAACCAATTGAGCCACCCAGGGGCCCCCATGACATTGACATTTTTGAAGAATATAGCTTCCCTCTCCCCCTTTAAAAAAATAGAATGTTTTTCCCTTTGGATTTTGTCTGATGTTGCATCATGTTTAGACTCTGGGTTATACACTCCTGACTGGGATTTACGTGAGTGATGTTGTCTCCTTTTCAGTATCTTACATCTGGAGGCATTGGCTGGCCATCTGCCCTTTATGGTGTGATGTTAAGTTAGAGCTCTTGATTAAGGTGTTGCTCATTTCTTCACTGTGCACTTACTAATGTTGCCTCACTACTAATAAGCAATCTTTGGGGAGACACCTTAAGACCATACAAATATCTTGCTCATTAACATGTTGCCCTTAGATTTACCAGTCATACCCTCTGGGTTTACAGGTATTTCTGGATCCTAGGCAAGGGGCAGGAGTTCAAAGCTGTCTGGGACCAAACCAGGTGGCTCATTTTTGGTGCCCCACCAACGTGCCATGCTGGGCCCCACCCTATTGAGTAACTACGTCTCCACAATAGATTGCCTCTTCTACTGACCCACCAGGAAGGGCAATTCATTCGTCATTCACTCAACTGACATGGAAGCATGTTCTTGCGAAAGCTTCTCAGCTTTTCTTGGACACAGGGGGTATAAAAAGAAGGCTCGTTCCCTCTCAGTGTCTTTCAGGAGCCTACAACAGAGTTCGGAGAACAGACTTGGACTTGCTGAAAGGTAAAGGGCAGGTAAGTTGTCAGCACTATGACCCCATAGGACAGTTCACCCAGACCTGTCCCATTACCCTGGAGAATTAGATGCCCTTAGGACTTTGAGTTAAGGGGGATGGCAGGGAACTTTTGTTAATGCAGGTAATCTTTGAGTGGGCATTGAAGAATAGGCAAATGTGGGCAAACTGGGAGGAGAGATAAAGGCACTCTGGGAGGGGAACTATGTGTAAGAGACTGGGAGTTAAGGATGTGAATGGTGTGACTGGGGAGCAGTGAATCATGGGTAGGCCTGGATAGGGCCAAGGGTTGGCATGGGGGGGCAGGATCTACTTCGCAACCAAATCTTACTGAGTGCTTACCTCACACCAGACATTTTAAAAAGTAACTTTTCTCGTTCTCAAAGGGATATATATTCAGTATAGGAAGTATAAAAAATAGAAATATATAAAGAAAAATTTTAATGAGGTTACTCTATGCTTTCATCCCCAGATAACTGGTTAACCATGGTGTATTCCCTTCACTTGTAAGGTCTTTATCGTTCTTCTGGTATCAGTCTTATTTTAGTTCATGGAATCAGTAGCCCTTCCTATCCCTCAGAGGATATTCATTGTGCTTTTAAAAATGTTTCATTCTATCGACTTTATTTTGCCTTCTTTATAACTTCTGTCCTCAAATTTGGTGCTTACCTAGCAGTTTTGGTTTTTGTCAAATGTTTGGTAAATCTTGGTTATGTGTTCCTCTGTTTGTATTATGAGACTTTTCAGTCACCACTCTGTGAACTCCAATTCCATGCCAATCTATAGTTGTGGACAGGAGGGTGGGATGTGTCTTCTAGGGACTGGTATCTAGGTGTCCCCTTGCCTCCCCGCCCCAAGGTCCAGGGCACAAACATGGGTGGAGAGGTGGGATAGGGGCCCAGCTGCTCTAAATCCAGTCCCCAACCACTCAGGGCTTCTCATGAGCCCCCAGTGTGCTGGCTCCAAACTTGGAGCCCCCAGAGCCGCTCCTCTGACTGAGCACAGAGCCCTTTGCCTCACCTGCTTTGGTTCAGATCCTAACCCACCACTTATCAGTACTATGACTCTGGAAAAGCTATGTAACTCTGGGTCTTATTTATAAAGTAAGAATGATAATAGTTTGTGTCTCAAAGGATTTTTGTGAAGATTAAATGAGGTAATACATGAAAAGTTCTAAGAATAGTGTCTGTCATATTTATGTGCTGTATGATGTCAGTTACCATTTTTATTGTTATTTTTTTCATGGTTTTATTTTGGGGGTTGTGGTTTCTCCATCAATGTATTCCCATTTGCCCTCCATATTCAGGGACCCCATATCACTCCTTCTTGTTTTCTGATGCTGTAATGGATTTACTCTTCCTAGAAAATGTCTCTTCTGAAATTTTCTGGGGCCTTGGGGCAGGCAGACATATGCCCCTGGCCCTGCCATCGTGATACAGTCATGAGTTTCCTTCAAGTTCCTTTTCTCTGAGTACGTGTGAGTGTGTTACTTTTTATCTGTAATACATACGTTGGGGCTCCCTGGCCCCAGGCAGAACTTGTCACCAGGTCTGTGTTACCTGATGCTGACTCTGTCCTTTGCAGAGCTAGGAGGTGATGAGTTCTCAGCCTTCCTCAGGCTAGTTTGAGGTTGTCCTAATGAATGCAATGGGCCCTCTGTTTCCTTTGTCAAAAGGAATGTTAATTATTTTCAGCAGTCTAATTACGTGGCTAATGAGAGACTGACTGTGATAACATCCCTTTAATTACTCTTGCCTAAGTGCTGTTTGGAGCCACATTTTGAACATGCTGCAAGACTCAGTGCTTTCACAGTAGATGGAGCTGTCCAGCGAAAGGCTGAGTAAAGGGTCAGAGCTGCCAGGCTTAAGCTCATGGTCGAAGTGTCTGGCTACAGTCAGGGCCCAGCCAGGTGTATGCTGGCCTTTCTTCTGGGCCATTACTTAGATGAAGGGGACATTCAGATTGGGTCACACATAGAGCAAACAGCAACTGTCACAGCTCCTTCAGTGTAGCTCATTTCTGTCTTCCCCAACGTGTCTGACATTCAGTCTCGTCTTGGCCCGGCCTCCTCACTCATGGAGTACCTGCGCCTTGCCTTTTTCCTCATTCAGCACTTGGATGTTGAGTGCCTAATATATGCTGAGTTTTATCCAGGACATGAGGATGCAAAGATAAGGAACTATGGTTCATATAGCTTTTTATAACAAAATTTTCTCATGCCTCTCCCTTCTTTGCCCAAGAGAAATGCCACATGTCTGTGTTCTGACCCCTATCACCTGCTCAGGTTTGTCTTCTATATTGTGGCCTTCCTGTGGTTTTGATGTGGTATCTTTCATGGGGAGACCCTTCAAGGCAGCTCTCCCAAGGTCCTCGTGGACTTGAATATGCTGGGAAGGGCAGCTCACATGAGACTGTCCACCATGAGAACCCACTATCAACTGTAGGTGGCCCATTGTTGTGGGTAAATGAAGCCTCCTATTCCCTGTCCACACATCCATGTCTCTCTTGAGTGGTGCAAGAAAAAAAGTGCTGGCAAAAATTTGGCCCTCCCATTTTCTAGCTGTCATTTAACTTATTTGAGTTTCCCTTGCCTCCTGAGTAAATCTGAGTTAGTGTCTCCATCCCAGACTTGTAAGGGATTCTGTGTGAAAGCTGCCTTTCACACAGGAGGTGCCCAATAAATGGTGTGGAGTTTTTAAACACTCCAGGCAGCCCCCCTAGACTGAGTTATAGCCAGAGACCCAGGGGCTGAACCCATTCACCAAGAGACCTCTCCTGGTTCTTGGATATAAGTTGCAGTGGACAGAGGCTTTCAAAGAACGATGGTTCACCATCCCCTCACCCTCCATCCTACAATGGTTAACAAAGCCTGAGCCTGAGGAAGAGAGGACAGGCAGGGTGTCCATTCAGAAGAAAAGGTTTCCCAATAGCAAGAAAAGGTAGCTGAGTTTTAGGTCTGTGTGTTTGGTGGCCTTCTGGTCACGCTGGATAACTCCAGAGCAGTGCACCTCAACCCAACTTTGTGTGATGATGGAAGTGCTCTGTATCTGCACCGTCCAGTATGGTAGACATGAACCACATTTAGCTGTTGAATACTGAAAATGTGGCTCGTACAATGGAGGGATGGAACTTTTTATTTTATTCATTTCTACTAAATTAAAATTTTAAAATAGCCACATGGAACTACCAAATTGGACAGTGATGTTCTAGAGCTTATAGAAAAACAAGCTGGTTGTGCACTACTTGTTTTTGGCAGGGGTCTCACCTTCAGGCTATTAGTTTTCCCACGTCCAGTTTGTAGAAGAGAGTCAAGGTGTGCCAGGTTGCTGGCAAGAGTCATGTGAGGTGAAAGGGGAAATGACAAAGTGTGGGCAGTGCCCAGAAGGGAAGTTTGGAGCCCCCAAAGCTGTAGACGTCCTGCTGAGACAGACTAGGCATCTGACCTATCTGATTCTCAATTCTGCTCCTAACTGTGTGCAAGGGCAGAGCCACAGATCTACACAGCAGCTGTAGGTGGACAGGTGCTGCTCAGATATGTGATTCTCATGTCAAAAAGGTATGTTCCAGGTGGAAGGAAATCACCTGTGTTAAGAATTTTTTTTTTTACTTTTTTTTAATATATTTTTTAAATTTATTTCTAGGAGAGAGAGAGAGAGACAGCGTGAGCAGGGGAGGGTCAGAGAGAGAGGGAGTCACAGACTGAAACAGGCTCCAGGCTCTGAGCTGGCAGTCAGCACAGAGCCCGACGCGGGGCTCGAACCCACGAACCGCGAGATCATGACCTAAGCAAAAGTCGGACGCTTAACCGACTAAGCCACCCGGGCGCCCCAAGATTTTCTTGATTTCAAATGACAGAAAACTTAACAAACCAGCTGGAATTAAAAGGAACATTTACTTTCTTGTTAAAGTGAAATACTCAGGTTAGAGAAAGCCTAGTAAAGTTACCTAAATTCTTTGGATGAGAAGCAGGTGGAAATTCTAGGCCATCAGTCAAGAGAGATTTCACTTTGCCTTTATTTGTTAATAACTATATTGCCAAACAGCTGGCTGGGACCTGCAGCTTCTAGCCCCTGCCCACAGGGCAGTTGTGCTGGGCATGTCCCCTTGGCAATTGGGGCTTTGCCATGGCCCAGCTGGCACTGCAGGGACCACCAGATAACTTTTGCAATGAGGGGCAGAGAATGTTTGACCCCCTAATCACACTAACTTTAGCTGCTCTGGCCTTGCTATTCCTCACACCTGTCTTTTAGCTTGTTCCTCCATCAGGGTCTTTTTACTTACTGTTCCCTCTGCCTGGAATGCTTTTCCCAAAGCTCTCTGAAAGGCTTCTTTGCAGAGCGCCTGGGTAGCTTAGTCGGTTGGGTGCCTAATTCTTGATTTCGGCTCAAGTCATGATCTCATGGTCATGAGGTCGAGCTCCATGTTGGGCTTTGCGCTGAGTGTGGAACCTGCATGGAATTCTCTCTCTCTCTCTCTCTCTCTCTCTCTCTCCCCCTCTCTCCTGCTTCCCCATGCACTCTCTCTCAAAATAAATAACCATTAAAACATACAGACAAATCACTTAAAAAAAAAAAAAGCCTCTTTGCATCCTTCTGATCTATACCCAAATGCTACATCCTTAGAAAAGTTTAAGACGTGCCCTCCACATCCAGTTTCTCTGCCCTCACCAGGCATCTCCCCTTCTTTGTGTCATACTATCAGACATTCCAGCATGTCAGCTAGTTTAATTATTGTCTGCCTCCCCACAGAGATATGGGCTCCAAGGGGGCAGGAACATTGTCTTGTTCACACTCAGTTCAGTGCCTGGCCTTTAGCAGGTGCTCAGTAAATATTTGTTGACCACTGGAATACAACACCTTCAATAAGCATGTTAGCCTCCATGGGACTTCGTGGACTGGGTCTCTGGTTGTTTAGAAATCTCTGGAGGTGGCTTGGCTTTGGAAAGCTGTGGAAAGCAGGGCACTGGGTGTCATGCTGTTCCGAGGGCTCAGGTTTATACTCCAAAAGGCTTACTGGGCTTCTTTCTGCCTCTACTCATGAGGCAACAAAGGGGAAGCGTTCTCATTGCTCCAAGGGTGTGGGGATGGTGGGGTAACCTATGGGACACCCTAAGGACATAGGCAGTAATAAGGGGAACCCTGATAAATAAATTCCTGGTCACTTAGTCAATGAGGCTGTGAGGCCGCTGGCTGTCCTTTTCCAGCTGACAGGAGAAGCCTTGCTGGTCTCACGTGACCAGGATTCCAGGGCCCCTCAGCTGCTGCCTGATGGGATCTGCATAGGGGATTATTGATGAAGGGGAGGTGAGGCAGCTCTTTACTGTAACACATGCCTTGCTCTGGGACAGCAGCCAGGCAGCTAATTAGAGAGCCCAGCAGCTGTCCAGCCTTTCAGGCAGCAAGCAGCAGCTACCCAGTGCCAGGGGGTGGGGTGGAAGGCAAAGGGGAGGGCACGGGGCCAGAGACCACCTTCCAAGGTGTAGGGGATGAGCGGTGAGGGATTGTTTAGAAGGGGACATGGAGAAAGGCACGCAAGGCAGGAGGGGCTGGTTGGGGAGAAGGAAGGAAGGAGAGGAGGGTAAGGAGACAGAGTAGCCTGCAAGCGAGAAAGAAGACAGAGTGGTAAGATGTCTGGCAGACTGAGAAACCCAGATTCTAAGCCCAAAACGAGGGAGCATGGAATGGAAGGACAGGGTCAAATGGAGTATGTGGGTGGCCTGTCTCCCATTTCCACCAACCTCTTCTATGCCAGTCAGGCCTAAGGGCCCGGGCTTTCGCCTGGGGGAGCTGAGCAGACCCAGGTGCATTTGCACCTTTGCACAATCTTTCATTGACTCCAGAAGTTGCCAAATCCCCTTGTGTTCAGAGCTGGTCTTCCTACAGGGCGAGTAAAAGCAGTTCTGCATCCCATGGGAAGAACCAGGGCACTTTGAGTAATCAGAGGGCTCCCCCAGTGGGGCTTTGGGGGCATTTTTTTCTTTACTTTGTAGGTACCTAGTGTGGGGGGAGATGTGGGGATGAGGAGAGTGAGAGGGACAAAGGGATGTGTTTGCTGCTGCTTCCTGGATCTGGTCTTAGGTTCTGGACCATGGACACGGGGCGGAGAGTGGGGGATAGGTTTGATTTTTAGGTTCCGGTCAGAGAAGTAGAGCTTCAATCCTGCAAGCCCAGCTTACCCTAAATAGTTATAGGGGAGGAGAGAGTGATGCAGAGGGACTTTCCTGCCAGCAGCTGCTGGTTAAACCTCTTTGGGAAATGAATGCTATGTGCATGAAAATGGATGTGCCTTTTGAGAGTGCCAGCACATTGTAGAAATAACAGAATAGGCATTGTTATTCTCTGACCTGAGCCTGAGCTTGGCCCCTTGCCCACGTAGGAGACTGCAGTTTCTCCTGGGATGCCTGGGACATTTTGTTCCTGCCCCAGCCTTCCTCATGTGATATGTTATCTCTGTTGTCCCTACACAAGGCATCCACTTGTCTGTCCTCACCCCTCTGTCCAGGTGATGGCTCTTCGAGGTAGGAGAAGAAGAGTGAACATCATCCTTTCTTCCCTCATTTGCAAAGATAGCCCTGGCCACTGTAAACCCATATTTATGGCGCTTTGTGGGAGAGAGCCCTTCCATGATGAGTTGGCCTAAAAATTAAGGAAGAATGCTAGGCATCACTGTTTGCTTGATAACACTGGATGGTGTCGTCACCCAAGCGTTTAGCTGTGCCCTTCTCAACCTTGCTTGTCTGTCCATCCAGAAGAAATTCCATGGCCTCAAGGAATTTATCACGTGGAGGGAGAAACGGATGATAATAACTTTAAGATGGGACGTTATGTTTCAATGGAAAGATGTTCAGAGGCTTGTGGGAACATCAGTGATGCAAAAGCTGGTGGCTTAGGAGGATGGCATCACAAAGGAATGAGGAGGGACCTGGGTCTCGGAGGAACGCCGGGGCATGTTGATGAAACTAGACGGACCGACTTGGGCTGTATGTTTACAAATAAGCGGCTTACAGAACAGACTAAGTAGATTATAGTGAATGAGGGACAGGTGCATGCAGACGCATGGGAAGCAGCTTGAAGGCATGATGTATGGGGAGAGGGGTGACTTTGGAGCCCAAAAACTAGGGTTTGAATAAAATGTGTAGATTTGGCCTAATCTCTTAATGTCTTGAGATTCAGTGTTTTCACCTCTAAAATGGGGGGTGGAGTGGGGGTGGGGTGGGTGGTGATCATTCCTGCCCTCCCTGCAGGAGTCTTGGGAGATTCATCAGAGATGATATACTCGAAAAAGTATAAGTTTTGCCCATGTTAGTTGCTATAAGGGCTCTTCATACATTCATATGCTCCAAAAACTTCTAGTTCAGGCCTTGTGGTCCACGAAGGAGCCTCATGCCGCCTATACGAGGACCTGCTCTAAGGGGCTAGGAAGTGTCAGTGGGGCGGGGGACAACATGTGCACTTAGAGGCAGGGGTGGGATCCCTGCTAGACCATTGCCTCCTTGTCCAGCCCCCAGCAGCTTCCTGGAGGAAGAGCCTGCAGACTAGGAAGCAGGAGGTGTCCGGTGCCAGGCTGGCCTCTGCAAGGGGCCTATTCTGACTGCAGCAGCTTCATCTGCCAGGGCGGTACCTCGGCCAGCGGTGGCGGGCTCCCAGGGCTGACTGCAGCGACCGACAGCCTGTGCTGCCAGGATGTGGGCTTTGGTTTCTGTTTCTATTTTGTCTCGTGCTTGGTGATGTGGCCTGCTTAGTTCCCCGTGGAAGGGGAAGTGCCAGTGGGTGGGACTGAACTCCCTGGGTGTGGGTCATGGTAGTATTGGGGGCAGAAGGGGTTGCGGACATGCTCCATTAAAGCCCTTTCCTCGAGGTAATGGGTATGTGCCAGCTGTCTGGGAGACAGGGGGAGGATGGACAGGTGGGGCAGGTTGAGGCTCCTGTATGTAGAGCAGCCGGGGAGGAGCCAGGGAGTACAGCAGCCCACTACACTTTGCTCTCCGTCCTTTACTTGTCTCGGTTCCGGGGGGCGGGCAGAGGGGGTTGCTGGGGACCCAGGGGTGCACACCCTCCTGGGCCACAAGCACATGTGCATATAGTGAATTCTGCCCTTTTACTTCTCCTCGGCTCCCCTGCTGCCCTGAAAGTTGTCAGCTCAGGGAGCTCAGAGAGCCTGGGAGGTATGGGCAGGGAGGAAGCTGGCTGTGGGCACCAGCTCGGGTGGCGCCTCTATGGAAGACCCTGCTTGGCCCTTCGTGGAGAGGAATGGTCTCGGCTTCCACCCCTGTCCTGATATAGGGCCACCTTGCACCTGACCTCTGTTCTCGGGTTTGTGCAGATGATGCTGCACTCAAGGGGTTTTCAGAGAAGCTTCAAGGCGTTCATATTAAAGCCAAAATCTCTATCAAATGGTCAAATCTTAGGACTATATTAAAAATATGTATGTGGCCAGGGGCATTATAAAGTCAGATTTGTATCAGCTTGTAGTCCCTTTTTTTTTAATTAAAAAAAATTTTTATTTGTTTTTGAGAGACAGAGAGAGTGCTAGCTGGGGAGGGGCAGAGAGAGAGAGGGAGACACAGGATATGAAGCAGGCTCCAGGCTCTGAACTGTCAGCACACAGCCAGATGTGGGGCTTGAACCCACTAACTGTGAGATCATGACCTGAGCTGAAGTCAGATGCTTAACCGACTGAGCCACCCAGGTGCCTCTATGTTACTGATGTTAATAGGAAGGGCCTCAACAATAATAGTGATAAAATAGAATGAAATAAATATTAGGGTGGTGGGATTATTGCGGGGAGAGGGTCTAGCACACATCTTGTTGGTGTGCTTGTTTTTCTGTGTGTAGTGTGCTTGATTCCCCAAATGCTACAACAAATACCCTACGTGTCTGGGGTTCTTGACCGCCCTTGAGAACAGATGTAGCCACTGCAGGGTGAAGGTGAGAGTGTAATTTGAAGCTAAATGAGAAAGGGACTGGATTCTAAAATTATACCCACTCTCAGATTTACAAATGTGCACACATTTACTCATGGTGCAAGAAGCCCTAAGTCCTAGCCCTGCGTGTGAATTGCTGGATTAACCAGGACCTGAGCAAGCAGGACAGTAATAGGTTCCAGGAGAGGGGCCCAGTGGCCTGGGTGAGCTGACTGCCTGGTGCTAAGCCCGGAGCCCAGGCAATTGTAGTGTTTGCCTTGAGGCTGCCCCTCTGACTAGCCTGGTGGGTTGGAGCTGGGGCAGTAGAAGCTAATGAACGCCTCTTCTTTTATTCCCAGGGACACATGGAAGCCGCCCACCCACAAGCCGAGGATCAGCTGAGCCCTGGGGTTGATGCTTGCCCACACTGCTGAGAATGGCACCAAGGCCCAGACAGGCAGCGGGAGAAAGGTTAACTGGGGACACTCCTGGACAGTGATCCTGATGTCTGTTCTGAGTCGTGCACTCAAGGGTGTGATAAGTGAGTATATTTCAGGCTTCCCGGGGATCACCAGCCTGCCTTGCCTCAGCAGCACGGACACAGGTCCGGAGGTTCTAGTTCTGAGCCTGTGTTCTGTCCAAGGGCCCGTCACAGGGCTATAGTTGTGGAATAGGAAGGGAGTGTCAGGACTGTCATCAGTTATAGGCCATTTCACATGCTGGAGTCATCTTATAGCCACATGGCCTCTAAGAACTGTGCCAGACCCAGACTGGCTGACACGAGTGATGTCAGACACCCAGCACATAGGAGATGACATCTTCCCAAATCCTCTTTCTTATCTGCAGGCTCCTGGATGCTTTGGGTCCCAGGCTTTACCTCTGTGCAATGAGAACTGTACCTCATCTGGGACTCCAGACTGCTCAGATAATATGAGCAGCTCACGAGGACTTGGGTAGAGCACCCAAGCCACTGGGAGGTGAGGGATTAGTGGTGCCTTAGTTGCCATAAAAGTGGCCACCAAGGGGTCAAGAGGAGCAAGGCCTCTGCTGCTTTTGGCCTGTTAGGAGGAGGTTCTCCCTCCCAAGTCTAGACAAACTGCATGGAGAGCAAGGGACCCCCAACTGTGGAGTTGCACCTATCCTCATAGGGGCTTTCTTTCCAGCCTTGACCTCTGGCTTTTCCTTGATGGTGCTCTAAAAAATGACGATTGGTTGGGGTACCTGGGTGGCTAGTTGGTTGGGTGTCTGATCTCGACTCACGTCATGATCTCACAGTTTGTGGGTTCGAGCCCCGTGTCGAGCTCTGTACTGACAGCTCCGAGCCTGGAGCCTGCTTCTCGGATTCTGGGTCTCCCTCTGTCTCTGGTCCTCCCCCCGCTCATGCTCTGTCTCTTTCTCTCTCAAAAATAAATAAACTTAACAAAAAACAACCATTGGCTGCTTTCCCAAGCCCTGGAGGCCTGTCCAGCCTGAAGGCTGTTGTCTGTCTAGGGCAGACAGTCCCGCCGAGGGATCAGGGACCAGCAGGCAGGGAACTCCCCTGGAAGACAGGCCAGGGAAAGCCAGTGCTTTCGCACTCCTGACTGGACAGGCTGTGGAGAGCTGCTGGGGCAGCAAATGGGAGCCTGGAGCCCCAGATGCCACGCAGGAGCTTGCAGGGAGGGAAAGGGGTAACTGGGTATTTCTCAGCTGTAGGCAGATGTGGATTCTGGTGCCAGTAAGAGTTTAAAACTCAGGGCTGGCATTTATTTTTCACTCCACCTGGGCTTGCAAAATCAGTTTGTGGTTGGAGGGTCTTTCAGGAAGTTGATTTGTAGCCAGGGTAGTGTGAGCCTGAACTGTAGGAGTGGGGTGGGGGTGCAGAGATGGCCACAGAGGCCACTGTGGGAACACGGTGGCTCAGACCAGA
The DNA here is from genome assembly GCA_017311185.1 of Proteles cristata cristata. NCBI lineage: Eukaryota > Metazoa > Chordata > Mammalia > Carnivora > Hyaenidae > Proteles > Proteles cristata. The sequence continues at coordinate 296,799 of JAESUZ010005618.1, read as the reverse complement.
AACCTAGTCCCCCACATAACACAGAATTCCCCAGGGCAATCTACACCATCACCCCTAAGACTGTTGAACCCTTCAGTACAGTAATTCCATTTCTGGAATTATTCATTAAGAAATCTTTCTTTAGGGGCGCCTGGGTGGCTTAGTCGGTTAAGCATCCGACTTTCGCTTAGGTCATGATCTCGTGGTTCGTGGGTTCGAGCCCCGCATTGGGCTCTGTGCTGACTGCCAGCTCGGGGCCTGGAGCCTGTTTCAGTCTGTGACTCCCTCTCTCTCTGACCCTCCCCTGCTCACTCTGTCTCTCTCTCTCTCCTAGAAATAAATAAAACATTTAAAAAAAAAAAAAGAAAGAAAGAAATCTTTCTTTAAGGGGCACCTGGGTGGCTCAGTAGTTAACCTCCAACTCTTGATCTTAGCTCAGGTCTTTATTATTTTTTTTAATTAATTATTCATCTTTTTTTCCTTCCAAGATTTTCTTTAAAAAAATTTTTTAAATGTTTATTTATTTTTGAGAGAGACAGAGTGTGAACAGGGGAGAGGCAGAGAGAGAGAGAATCCGAAGCAGGCTCCAGGCTCTGAGCTAGCTGTCAGCACAGAGCCCAATGCGGGGCTTGACCTCACAAACTGTGAAGTCATGACCTGAGCTGAAGTCAGACACTTAACCAACTGAGCCACCCAGGTGCTCCCAAGATTTTATTTAAATTCAAGTTAGTTAATGTATAGTTTAGTATTGGTTTCAGGAGTAGAATTTAGTGATTCATCAGTTACATTTAACACCCCGTGCTCATCACAAGTGCCCACCTTAATACCCATCTCCCATCTAGCCCATCCCCCACCTGCCTACTTCCACCAACCCTCAGTTTGTTCTTGATAGTTAAAAGTCTCTTATGATTTGTCTCCCTCTCTGTTTTTATCTTATTTTTCCTCCCCTTCATCTGTTCATCTGTGTTATTTCTTAAATTCCACATGAGTGAAATCATATGACATTTGTCTCTCTCTGACTTATTTTGCTTAGCATAATACACTCCAGTTCAATCCACATCACTGCAGATGGCAAGAGTTTATTCTTTTTGATGGCTAAGTAATATTCCATTGTATATTTATACCACATTTTCTTTATCCATTCATCGTTGTTAGACATTTGGTCAGCTCACGTCTTGATCTCAGAGTTGTGAGGTCAAGCCCCACATTAGGCTCTATGCCTAGCATGGAGCCTACTTTAAAAAAAAGAAAGAAAGAAATCTTTCCTTAGGATATAGTCCTAGAGAAGAAAAAGGCTGAATTCTTTTGTTACAGGCATAGAAAAGATGTTTCTTGTGGTGTCACTGTAATAGTGGAAATGGGAAACAATTTCTCTCTCTTTTTTGAGCATCTAAGTTAAGTAAGTTATAGTGTCCCACCTGGTGGAATATCAGACAGCCATTATAATAATGGGAACGTAACCAATATAACAATTGAGGAAAATGATTATGATATAAGAAGTGAGAATGTCAGGTTACAGAATAAGTGCATTGAAGCAACTTGTAAAATAAACACATGAGAGGGGCGCCCGGGTGGCTTAGTCGGTTAAGCGTCCGACTTTCGCTCAGGTCATGATCTCGCGGTTCGTGGGTTCGAGCCCCACGTCGGGCTCTGTGCTGACTGGCAGCTCAGAGCCTGGAGCCTGTTTCAGTCTGTGACACCCTCTCTCTCTGACCCTCCCCTGCTCATGCTGTCTCTCTCTCTCTCTCTCCTAGAAATAAATAAAACATTAAAATAAATAAATAAACACATAAGAAAAAATTGCAAGGGAGAAGTGATAATGGCTGCTAGTTTGGTGGAATTATGAATTCCTTTTCTTTCTATGATGCATGGATTTGCTTGATTTAAAGCTAAATGTAATCCGGATGAATACACAACACACCATTAACAGTGACTTTCTCTAAGATGTGGGGTGATGGAAGACTTTTACTTTCCAGGCCAGTCCTTTCTGTAATGTTTAAATTTCAGGTGTGAGCACATGTTCCTTTTTAATCAGGAAAAATGACAAAGATCTTTTAAAATGTTAGTATTGACAATTTAAAAAGGCTGTATCTTCCAAGAAAGGAGAGAAGTGAAGGCTGAGCCAGCTAGCTGCTTATACCTGCTCTTATCAGTATTTAAGAACCTGCGCCTGTGTGGGCCCATTCATTCATTCATGCCACCAGTATTAATGGGTCTTATCACTAGGTGCTGTTGTAGGCACTGGGAACCCAGCAGTGGACAAGACAGGGCCCCTGCCCTCAGGGAGGGAGCATTCCTTCTGGTTGGAGGAGACAGACAACAAACAGATAGCAAATAGCAGAAAGCAAAAGTGTTGGAGGAAGAAAACAGGATGATGTCAGTGATGGGAAGGCTATTTTGAAGTGGAGACCAGAGAAGGTCTCAGGGGTGACGCTTGAGCTGAGATTCGAATAACAATAGAGAAGCAGCCAAGTGAGGTCTGGAGCCTAGAGGCAACACTCAGGAAGCCCAGCCTCAGAGCCCCCTCTGCCGAGTGTCCTTTACTGCGTGAGCCCTGGGAAACCTCTGTATCAGGCTGACTGTGTTCCCCAGGCCCAATTGCCCCCATGCTCCTGCCAGCTGGGATTTGTTTAGCATCCGAGGCCTTGTAAAATCCCCTCTGCTCTGCTGCTCTGAGTGGAATGGCTGGTCCTGACACTCTCCCTGGTGCTGCTTCAGGCACCAGGCTTCTCTGGGCAGTGTGATGCTGGTTGCTGCTCTTGGCTGAACGTCCATGGCAGGGCTGGGCCATCTGAGATTCCCAGCCACATTAGGGTGGGCTGGCAGTCAGGATGGCCTGACCAGGACCAATGTATGTCCTGGTGAAAGGCCTTTGAATGGCACATGCCTTGAGGCCCTCAGAAGTGGCTGCTACCATGGTCCTGAGAGGGTCAGCTATGACCCTGGAGGATCCTTGTGTGGATCTTGCCAGAACTTGGCCTTAGAATAGAACTTGGCCTCTCAGAATAGGCTGAGAGCCTGCAATAGCTCTGACACCTGTTCTGGGCTTCACTGATGCTCTATCTAGAGGCTTACATCCCTCTTGCTTCCTGTTGTTGCTCCATATACCATCCTAGCCTTCCAGAAACAGAAACTCAGAAAATGATGGTGCCTATAGAGGAGCCTGTAGTCAGCTTCAAGGGCAGTGCAAGTGCTGATTGGGAATGAAGGCTCTGGAGCCAGACTTGTTGGGTTTGAATCCTAGCTCTGCCTTTTATAGCTGTAATTATCAATAACTCTTCCTCAATTGTCCCATCTATAAAATAGGCTTGAATATTATCTGAGTTAATACATGGTAAGCATAGAGAAGAGTGCCTGATTATTACCGGGACTTGAGAGGTAGAGGGAGAACCATCCCAAAGAGCTTTCCTGGGGAGATGACCTTCGCAAGAAAGGGTAAAACTCTATGGCATCTGAGCTAGCAAGCTCTGCTTGCTTCCTTTCTGGCCCTGAAGCAAGCCATGTGTTCCTCCCAGCCTCACCCCTCCCAACTTGATGACCACAGCAGAAAGCTCAGGATGGTTTCAGACCTTGCATCTTTCACCCAGATGTTAGGACACCTGCCCACCCCTCACTGATTCCACTCACCTCCAGCACAGGGCCTACCAGGGGGCTGGACTCAGAGTCCCCCCAACCTCCTTTCTCTCAGGGACCCCCTATAACGGCTGTGCCTCTCCCCAGCACATGGAACTGTAGCGATTTTGGTGCCTGGGAATGGGAAAGTAATGAGATGAAAAGAAGCCTTGTAATGAGGTGAAGGCCTGCCCAGCCTGGTAACATGGAAGGGGAATCCCAATTTTCTATCAAGATGCTCTTCCCGACAGAAATTCCCAGAGTCAACATGTTGTGGCACCTTAGCTTCCTGGAACAAGATGAGAGTTTTGAGTAAAACCAAAGGCAGTTGCTTATCTGGTTTTGCCTCCAGCCTGTCTTAAACTCTTGTGGCGTTCTCTTTGCCCCTCTCAACTTGCTGTGCTCTCTGCCTAGGGAACAGCTCAGCAGATTCTGGAAGCTGGTGAGATACTCCTGGGGAGCAAGACTTTGAACCCCTCCCCACAAAATCTATCACCTGTCCACTTGGCGGCGGGGGGGAGGGGGGTGCCCTGTTCTGACAAGTCATCTTGAGTTCTGGCCCTTTGCCGGAACTCTGTATTCCCAGGCACTTTTATCAACAAGTATGAAGGCTCTTATAGGTGAGTGTTGTTCCCCATATCCTGTTTGTGAAACCGTCCACAGCTCTTCAAATCCTTTTCTCCTGTTTTCGTCCTTGCCCACGCTCTCCACTTCACCTTGAGTTTTCTTTCCTGGGCTGTCCTGTGTTTGTGTAATGGTCCTCAGATGGCTGTGTTTGTCACCAGGAGACAACGTCCAGTGAGCTGCTGGTTCTTCCTGACGCAGGCCTTCCCAGGGCTTTGATTCCAGTGCCGAGTAAGGAGGTATTGGAAGAGTATGGGGAGAGGGCTCGGGTTGGGGGAGGCCTGGGCAGGGGTAGGGGTTTGTGGGCCTAGCAGAGGGTCAGGGAGCCTGTTCCAGCTCAGAGTTTAAGCACAGCTCCTGTGAGTATTAGCAGTGGGTTTGGGGAGTGGAGCTTTGCAAATCCACCCAAGCCAATGCCGCCTCTAATGTTAGTGTTGGTGCCACCGTGGGTATGAGCTGTCATCCCAGCTGATAATGCTGTCTCACATCCCCTTTCTCCGTCTTCACCCCCATCTCCTGGCCCCAGCCAGGATTTCCAGTTTTCCCCATTTGTCTCACGTGGACTAGGCGTGTTCTTCTGGCAAAACCCCGCAGACGCAGACTGACCTGGCCTAGGTACGCCTCTCCTCTGCCTACCCGTGTTCTTCCAGGTATGGAAGGTTCCAGAAATGGAATCCAGGCCTTGGGCTCACTCTGTTCTTTCTTCCCCATCCTCTCTTCTTTTCAACATCTTGCCCTCCTTCCACCATTTAACAGCTACTCCTTCGTTCTTGCTTGCTTCTGCTCTAAGGTTTGGAGGTCTAGCTCTTTAAAGTCACCTGTTTCAGAGGGGGTGTGACTGGACCCTCTGAGTTGTAATTGACTGGGAAACCATCTTTGGCCATCTCTAAAGATGAGCTCACAGGGCGAGGAGAACAGGGTTTTAAAGTCAGCACTGTGTAGGGGCTGACCCAACAGGATCCCACTAGCTGTGTCAGGGAACAGGATCCTGTGGGCTAGAGGGGCCAGAGGTGCAAGTACAAGTCAGGTGGATAGATCTAAGTTGAGGGAGGCCTGAGCTGCTTGGGAGATAGAGTGCTTTCCAGGCCACCACAGCCCTGCCTGCCTCAACTCATGGGCCCCTCCTCATTCTCAGTGAGTTTCCCTAGAGCTTGAATGTGTTCTCTCCCACTCTGGGGGTCCAACAGCCTATTAGGGGTTCAGTATGAAATGAAGGTGTGAGAAGCTTGCCAGGAATGCTGGCTCTTTCAGTCCACCCTTCTTTTCCAGGCTGGACCTCAAAGGGCTAGTTCTGAGGCCCCTCCCCTTTGGTTAAACCTCCCCAGGTGCACAGAGGCTGGAAGCTCACCTGACCCCTCCTCTGCTCAGCCTTTGTACCCCCTATGGGCTGTGTGTGGTTATTGGTTTCACAGGGTTCCTTGGCTGCTGGGTTGTGCTCTGGGTGGAGGTGAAGACCTGACCTGCTTAGCAAGGAAGGTAGCCCAACTGCTAGTGAGGACAGGGCCAGAGTGACCTGCCTCGGGTACGAGGTGGCATGCAAAGCAGGAGAAGCTGACCAGGAAGCCTGGCTCTGTGCCAGAAGTGACAGCCACACTTTCTTGAGCATTTGTTATAATTTCAGTAGCGTCTGTTAGTTCCCATCCTTACAGTCATCCTCGGAAGCAGTTACTCTTATTATGCTTCCTTTATCTATAAGGAGACAGCCGCACAGAAAGGTCTGGTAACATGCCCACAGGTGAAGGGTACTACTAACCAGTGTGAAAACCCAAAAGTTAGAGTCTAGGGCCCCTGGGCTTAAACCACTTCATGCTGTTCAAACCTGTGAGTGATGGCTTGTTGTTGGTGATGGCTCAGGAGAGAACAGCATGCATTACCTATTCAGAACTTCAGGCCTCCTTAGATTCATTTGTCTGGCAAGTTTGTTGAGCAATCTTCTCTGTACAAGCACAAAGGTGATTAATACATATTCATACAACAAACAGTTTTAAGATAAAATTTTATTTTCGTAAAAGTTTACACATACTTGGTATAAAAACATTTTAGATTATACAGAGAAGTTTAAATAAGGAAATAAAAATCACTTGTGACATCACCCTCCAGAGATGATTATGGCTGATTTTGTGTATGTTTACAGGTCTAAAGGCTCTTGCAAAATCAAAATCATATTAATTATTTAGTTTTGAATCCTGCTTTGCTTTTTCCTCTTCACATTATATTAAACGTTCATCGAGGGGCCATTGGTGCATGGCAAAGCACACTGCTAACTCTTGTCACAGAAGTGAACTGGGTGCAAAGGTGGACAGACAGGGCAGCAGATAGCTCTGGAATTGGTGGCATTTAGGAAAATCTTCACAGAGGAGGAGGTGGACCTTGAAGGAAGATTATGGACTCACGGACCATGGGTTGGGGGTGATGGTGGCAGTAGCACTTGGGAAAGGCACCCCAGGTAGCAAAACCAGTAATGAGAAGATCCAGAGGACAAGGTCTGAGGCAGAGGTGGCTCATAAAGTGCTTTGCCAGCCATTCCTAGGGGTTCGAGCCTTACTGCGTGGATAGTAAAGATCCACTAATAGGCCTTATGTGGGGAGAAACATCGAATTTGCACTTAAGAAAGATTATGGTTTCTATACTTTTTAAAAAAATGTTTATTTGAGAGATAGAGACAGAGCACCAGTGGGGGAAGGACAGAGAGAGAGGGGAGACACAGAATCTGAAGCAGGTGCCAGGCTCTGAGCTGTCAGCATAGAGCCCAGCATGGGGCTCAAACCCAAGAACTGTGAGATCATGAATGACCTGAGCCAAAGTTGGATGCTTAACTGACTGAGCCACCCAGGCGCCCCTACGTGCTCTTTTGTAGTGTGATAAGTGGATTGGAAAGGAATAGGCAAGGGAAGAAACCAGCTGGGAGACTCTGGGTGAGAGATGGTGACAGCTTGAAGCAGAGCAGCAGCAATGAGAAAGAGGAGTGAAGAGGAAGAGATGATTTCAAAGATATTTAAGTGGTGGAAAGGACAGGAGGTAATGGCTGACTTGGTGCCTTTATCATGTGACTTGCTTCGATCAAGAAGATGTTAGTGGGCATGACTTAACCAGAGTCTTGAAAAGCTATGGTGGGGTGCCTGGGTGGCTTTGTCAGTTAAGTGTTCGACTTTGGCTCAGGTCATGATTTCAAGGTTCATGGGTTCAAGCCCCACATTGGGCTCTGTGCTGACAGCTAGCTCAGAGCCTGGAGCCTGCTTTGGATTCTGTATCTCCCTCTCTCTCTAACTCTCCCTGGCTCACACTGCCTCTCTCTCTCTCTCAGAAACAAATAAAACATTTTTTAAAAATTAGAAAAAAAAAAAAAAAAGCTCTGGTGCAGTAGGCTTGCTCGTTCATGTACCTCTGCCCTTGCCATGAGAAAGTATGCCTGGGATGAGAGACAAGTAGATCAGAGCCACCCTAGCCAAGGATAGGACAGAACCACCATATAACCAGCAGTCTCATGATTGAGGCCAACCAAGACCCGCTCCCCCCGCCCCAACCCACAGACACACAAGCTATCATAATAAATGAGAGTTGATTGAAGCCACTGAGTTTTGGAATGACTTCTGTAGCAATTACAAACTATTAAGAAATGTCTTTTTTTTTTTTTTTTAATTGAATGCTGTGTGCAAGACACTATTCTAGGCGCTGGGGATACAGTACTGAACTAGAGGGACAAAGTCCTTATTCTCAGGGGAGCTTATGTTCGAGTGGGGAAGCGGCAGAGGAAGTTAGCATGACACTAGAGCTGGCTGCTAACTGAATGCTTGGTGGTTCCTTTAATCAGGGTGAGGTCACAGGAGGAAGACAAGTTTTGGGGAAAAGATAATGAGTCTGATTTAGGAAAGGAGTTTGAGGTATCTATAGGACATTTTAGGGGGAGGTGTTCAGGAAGGTGTGGAATACAGAGGTGTAGAACACAGGAAAGATGTCTGGATGGGGACTGAACGTTATCAACATAATGAAACAGGAAATCATCTGGTCCAAGGAGAGAGAGAGAGAGAGTGCTATGGCAATTCAGTGGGGGAAGGGAGGACTGTGGAGGGGAAGATGAAAAAGATTTTGTTCTGAAGGTAATCTGGAAGCTGAGTTTGTACTTGTGGAGGTGAGAGGAGAAGGCACCGGAAATACACGGATAGAATCTGCAAGGAGGGGAGGGAAGACTGAGAGAGCTGGCTTGTGAGAATAAGGCTAAAAAGTAGGCTGGCATGAGATCCTGGTGAGTCTTGAATGCCAGGCCAAGGATGCTGTGACATTTCATTAGGAAATGGGGGGCCACTGAATGTTTTTGAGGAGGGGAGTGCCATGTCTAGGAGATGGGCAGTAGTGTGCAGAGGGATGGTGCTGAAGCAGAAACCAGGAGATGTGCATACTAGTCTTAGCGGTTCCATCTACTGGCCCTGGAATATGGGGCAAATGACCTCTCTTGGGCCCCAACTGTCTCTCTTAAAAAACGGGAGTTAAACTATCTGCCATTCACACGAATCTTAATTTTGTAAGAACCAATGACAAAATGTGAATGGAAGTGCTTGGAAGACCACAAAGGGATCCACAAGGGAGGGTACACTGGGATGGGTATTAATTGTGACTGGGTCTGTGTTAGCTGAAAGATAAGGCTGGGATTCCCAGACAAGCAGGCAGATTGCAGATGGATCTTGTTAACCTCTGTCCTCTCTCCCACCTTGACAGACGTATCAAGCCTAATGTTCACTGGCAGCTGGCAGAGCTGGGATGCATGTTTTCATGTTCTGCCTTCCCATTCCTGATGCAGCCCTGAACTGTACCCCTGCCACACACCCAAACGTGCATCGTTTAGATAGTACCTGCTCCAGGAAGGCCTGTGCCAAGGCTGCAGAACAGAGGACTGTAAAATAGTCCCTGCCCTCAAGGAGTACTCAGGCTAACTGGCTGTGTACCATCTAGCTGGATCAGAGGGCATATGCCTAATAGCAGCAAACATGGGGTGACATTGGAGAAAGGGCCAACTGAGTCATCTAGACAGTCCTGATGGAGGGCAAGGAGAAAGCAGAGAGGTCTGGGGGTTAGGCCAGCCTTTAGGAAAGCAGGATGGGGCCTTAAAGACTGCTGGGGTTGAGAAGAGAGGAGAGGAAGAGAATAAGAAGTAGAGAGGACTATCAGCCCACTGGTTTCCTTTCAACATTGAAACTAACACCAAAACCCACTTAATGGAGCAGTTAAGACCAATGTGACCACAACAAGCTGCCACTTTAAACCCATTAGGATGGCTATCATCAAAAAACCAGAAAATATAAAGTACTGGCAAGGATGTGGAGAAATTGGAATCCTTGAGTATGTGGGGAATATAAAATGGTACAGCTGCATGGAAAACAGCATGGCCATTCCTCAGAAAATAAACATAGAGGGGTGCTTGGGTGGCTCAATCGGTTAAGCATCCAACTTCAGCTCAGGTTATGATTTCACAGTTTGTGGGTTCAAGCCCCACTTAGGGCTCTGTGCTGACAGCTAGCTCAGAGCCTGGAGCCTGATTTAGATTCTGTGGCTCCCTCTCTCTCTGTCCATCTCTTGCTCGTGCTGTCTCTCTCTCTCTCTCTCTCTCTCTCAAAAGTAAATAAAACATAAAAAATTAAGAAATAAAATAAAAATAGAATCACCATACAATCCAACAATTCTACTCCTGGGTATAAATCCAAAAGAATTGAAAGCAGAGACTAGAACAGATATCTGTATACCCATGTTCATAGCACTAGTATTCACAATAGCCAAAAGGTGGCCATTCGTGGACAAATGGATAAATAAAATGTGAAAAAGGGGGCACCCGGGTGGCTCAGTGGATTAAGCATCCAACCTTGGCTCAGGTCATGATCTCATGTCTAGTGAGTTCAAGCCTTGAGTCAAGCCTCCCTCCCGTGTCAAGCCCCCCTCCCCCATCAAGCCCCGTGTCAGGTTCTGTGCTGACAGCTTGAAGCCTGGAGCCTGCTTCAGATTCTTGTCTCCCTCTCTCTCTCTCTCTCTCTCTCTCTCTGCCTGTCCCCTGTTCACACTCTGTCACTTTCTCAAAAATAAATAAACATTAAAAAATGTTTTTAAATGTGATATATCTAAATAGCTAGCTAGATCACAATGGAATGAATATTATTCTGCCTTACAAAGTGAAGGACATTCTGACACACGCTTACGATATGGATGAACCTTGCGGGCACGATGCTCAGTGAAATAAACCAGTCATAAAAGGACAACTGCCATATGATTCCACTTAAAAGAGGTAACTAGAGTAGTCAAATTCATAGAGACAGAAAGTAGAATGGTGGTTACCAGGTGTGGGGGAGGGGGTGGGGAGTTAGTGTTTAATGGGTTTGGAATTTCAGTTTGGGATAACGAAAAGGTTTCGGAGATGGATGGTGGTGACAGTTGCACAACAGTATGCATGTACTTAATGCCACTGAACCATACACCTAAAAATGGCTAACATGGTACATGTTATGTATATGTTAACTAACAGACATACGAGATAAATGTGATAGGTTGCTTGGAAAGATCTCAGAAAAATCAGTGATGTGGAGTTGTTTGAGAAGAAGTGGAGGAAGAGATGGTGACCCTGGTGGACGAGCCTGATGAGAAATCAGCTAGTAGCCTAGAAAAGGGGGTGACTGGCAGGCCAGGCCAGCCAGTTCTTCTGTTGACCACAGATACCAAACAAAGTTTAGGGAGTGTAGGAGATACCTCCTTCCAATAGTATTTGAGTAGGTCTGGACAGAGGAAGCCAGTGGCGCTTTTAATTTTCTTCCTTTAATTTCTCATGCCCACCTGGCTAAGGTGAGGAATAGGGAATAAAGGAATGAACACGAAATAGGGTCAAGAATATGACTGGTAACCAAAGAGAAAGGTAGAGGCAGGTTTGGAATCCCCTCCAGCCTGGTCATAGCAGAGACCTGCGCTGGGCGTGGGAAGGCAGGAGAAGGGCTCCCTCGCTCCCTCACCTGTCTCCCCTGTGTCCCAGCAGCCAGCCCCACTCGGCGCCATGGCATCTGCCGAGCCCCTGACGGCGCTGTCCCGCTGGTACCTGTACGCCATCCACGGCTACTTCTGCGAGGTGATGTTCACGGCGGCCTGGGAGTTCGTGGTGAACTTTAACTGGAAGTTCCCTGGGGTCACGAGTGTGTGGGCGCTCTTCATCTACGGCACCTCCATCCTCATCGTGGAGCGCATGTACCTGCGCCTGCGCGGCCGCTGCCCACTGCTGGTGCGCTGCCTCATCTACACTCTCTGGACCTACCTGTGGGAGTTCACCACCGGCTTCATCCTGCGCCAGTTCAACGCCTGTCCCTGGGACTATTCCCAGTTCGACTTTGACTTCATGGGCCTCATCACCCTGGAGTACGCCGTGCCCTGGTTCTGCGGGTCTCTCATCATGGAGCAGTTCATCATCCGCAACACCCTCCGCCTCCGCTTTGACAAGGATGCCGAGCCCGGGGAGCCCAGTGGTCCCCTGGCGATGGCCAACGGCCACATCAAGACAGACTGAACGGGGCTTGTGGGTGGGGTCCGGGGCTCTCTCATGGACCTGGTGGACAGAGGTACCAAGCTGGTGGGGTTATGTCTTCTGAACAGCACAAACCCTGGCCCGGGTCTGGCCTCAGTCCCCTAGGGTCCCCTAGGGCACCCTGCACCCCCTCACGCTCCACTGTGGGCAGGGCCGGGGGCAGGGCCAGATGTGGGGGGCGGTCGTGGAGGTAGCCCGGGGACTCTTGGAAGGGTCTGTGGACCTCTGCCCAGCTCATAGGCTGGTGGCCAGAGGCCTGTGGCTAAGCAGCAACTGGACCACCTGGGTGACTTTGGAAGCAGCAGGCCCTGTCCTGGCTAAGAGACTGAGAATGGGGCAGAATATGGGAAGCAAGACCTGAGGAGGCTTTGGGCTGTCGCATGGCCTCCTCTCTCCTCTCACGTGGTTTAAGTTGGGCTTTGGCTGGTTCCATTAGGCAATATTCAGGTGCTTGCTTGCAACCAATACCTCCCCAGGGGCCTGCTGAGCTGCAGCCTAAGGACAGACTGGGCAGCCAGGAGGCTGCTTGGCAGTAGTGCTGGTCTGCCAGGGCTGGAGGCCTTCCCTTGGCTCCTCTCCCCTCCCCCAGGGCTCTAATGCTCCCTTGGCCTTCTGGGGGCCCCCCCTGGTGCTGGATTCCCACCAACCTTGGGCTTTTGGAGGTTTCAATCCCTGTGTGTTCGGTGGCGTTTCCCCCCTCTTCTCTTATTTTCAAGGCTTTTACCATTAGCAGCCCCTTTATCCATGTCAGTCATCCCCACCCCCCACCCCCCAAATCCTTGGCCAACACAGCAGTTGCCAGAGATAGAACCCTGAGACAGACCCTGCCTACCCTCTTGCAGCCTTCCTTCCACTATTTCGCTGGCCTGATGACTGGGAAGTTCCCCTTTTATACCTCTCCACCTGTCTGGTGGGCTGTGGTGGTGCCCCGGTGCTCTTCTCTGTGCCCCCTCCCCTCAGTGGCCCAGCTAAAATTGAATGATACCCTCCCCCAACACACAGGCTAAGATGGGCCTGCCCCAGATCCACAATAGGGACCTAGAGACAAATCAGTTTAGGGGAGGGGGGTTGTGATAAAAGCATCTGGTTTCTTTTCAAGCCAGTCAGGGGCAATCAAGCTTTCTAGGGGATGGAGGACCAGGAATCCCGTGTTGGGAGACCCACAGAGAATAAGTGAGGGAGAAAAAGAAGACAACCTTTCAGCTTTGAGAGGGTCTTTGAAGCGTACTTAGTGGGAAGGGGTCAACTGGTTCTGCCCCAGCCCCAGCCCTGCAGCAAAACCTCCTCAGGGCTACCCCCTTCCCACCCCTCCCAGCAAGGCTGACACTTTGAGCTTACTCCTTAAACAGTATTAACCCTGCCATGCTCATGGGCTTTGTCATCTTGGTTCCCCCCGCCCCCCTTCCTCTGTGACACGTCCATTGCTGGCAGTGGACAGGTGAAATCCTCACTCCAGCCCACTTCTGGCTCCACCCCCACTCCCTGAGGGGAGAGGTTCATCAGAATGCAGCCAATGCCATGGTACGTGGTCTCTTCTTGACCACACTAGGAGTCTTAGAAACTAGCCTTTCCCTTTTTTGGATCATTAAAAAGTGATAATACCACCTATGGAGAGAAGCTGCTCTTCCTTGCTGTGCTCCACCTAGACTGCAGACAGCACCAGCCAGGGTGTGAGCCAGGGCTGGTGGGCTGGGGATGGGCAGGAGCGGTGTCCTGGATTGAGGAAAAGCCTGGGAGACTCTGCCTTTGGCAGAGCTGTTTTCTGCAGTTAACTCTGTCCAGGACAGGATGAAGGGCATTTTCCAGCCTCTGTGTCCTGGCCAGGCTCCTCAAATCCAGGCGTGAACTACATTCTGCTGGGGCCAGACCTTTGATTTTGCTGTGGCCCCAGTTCCAGGGCTTTGGGGCATCCAGAGATTCAGGTTTCCATCTACAGGTGGAAAGGATTCCAGAGGGAAAATATCTGGTTTCCCTGTTCCCCCTGGGAGAGTATTTCCTTGGCCTTCTCCCTTAACTCTGTGATATCCCAGTTTTCTGGACCCAATACCCTTCCAGGCTCCCCATGTGGGCCCTTAGACCACACCACCCACCTTTCTCCCCTGCCATGCCCAAATCTGTGGTCAGCTTGTTGATGTCTGCCAGCATGGGGCCTCCATGATTCTCAGTCAGAGCAAGCCCTTGGATGGCCCATCAGGTCTGCCCACTCCAGATGTAGACTTATGGGCATTCCCTGGCACCATCTTTTCTCTGGGCTCTACAAACTCTCAAGTCCAGGAGGTCTCACAATAAACCTGCCTGCCTGACATGTACAGAGAGCTGTTTTTCCACTTCATCCAGGTCCCTGTGGCTCTTGTCCTTCGTGGGGCACAGAGTCCCCAGCAAAGGGAGGCAACGATCTCAGGGTCAGAAGGCTCAGAATTCACCAGGAGTAGCCCTGACTTCAACTCTTGGTTTTTTTTTTTGTTTGTTTTTTTGTTTTTGGTATCTCAGGACCCTAACCCCTTAGTACCCAGGCACCCCAGCTCTTCAGTGGGGGTGCTGGCAGGAAGAGTCTGCTTGCTGTTTGTGAACCTCTGGTGTCCTGGGTCTCTCTCCACTGGACATGGCAGCATTTCTGAGTTACAGATCGCCATGTGCTGCCCTGCATGGTTAAACCGCTTCTGATGTCTGCTAGGCTTTCTGTCCCTTGTGCCCTGTCCCTTCTGATGCTAGTGAGTCACAATGGCCTATGCTTATTTACAGCAATAATACATAGGGGGTGCCCGGAAATCCTCTTGTTCTAGTCCCCCACTCTCTGCATGGGTCTCCTTAGGGAGGTAGCACTGAATGGGTCAGTTCCTGAGAACTGGTATTTATGAAGCTCTGGGTTGTGCAGACATCATCACAGGGAATTCAGAAAGGAGAGAGGTCCAGCCCTTGAGCTGTAGTGAGGCAGGGAGAGTACCTTCCACCCTGAAGCCACCCCAGACATGGAGGAGCTGCAGGTCCCGGCTCTCCCACCTTCACAGTGGGTGGGACTGTCTCCCAACTGTTGCAGTTCTTCAGAAGGACACATGATGGGTTTGTGCGCCCATTGCCTGCTCTGTCTCCATTGGTCTCTTTGTCTCTTCTTTTTCATATTTGTGCACATCAAATATACTGGTGTTTGTGTTCCAGGACTGGCTCTGATACATCTCTGTTTCTTCTATTTTGGAGCCCCTTTCCTAGAGGCTGCTGGAGGCCAAGCCCCTCCTACACCATGTCGTGATGCTGTCTTAAGCCAAGAGGGCTGCTGGGTGGGGCCACTGTGTGGGGAGGGCAGTTGGCCCTTCCTGACACTCCTTTTCACTATCTCTGCTCTGACCGTCCTGGTAACTTGAATTCTCTGCCCACCTCTCCACCCCTCACCAGGAGCATGATATGGTCCATAACCTGGCCATTCTTTGGTCCTAGGTTGCAAAGCAGACAGGGCGACCTGGGCAGTATCCAGGTTGGCTACAGGTTGGCTGCATCTGCTCAGGAGATGAACTCCTCTTGAAACACACCAGCCATGACCTGGAGTGTCATGAGCCAGGAGAGGCCAAGAAAGGAGGCTGAGGGGACTCCAAAGGGCTGAGCCACCAGAGCTCCTTATTTTCCATTACACTAAAAGTCACGCTTTGAAGAAACAGAGCTCTGCACTCCTCCCTGGCAACTCCTCATTCCCTGAGAGGTGCATTTGGAGAGGATAACCTCTCCCTGCTTTGTGGACTTCTGCTCTGTCTTGTGTCCCTCATCCTCCTCTCTCCCTACCATGCTTCTGCCCACTTTTCTACTCCCAGAAAGAGAATGGAGCATTCAGAAATTATTCAGTCAGTTCAACTAAACCCAGAGGCTTGGTCCCCCCTGCCACAGCCACTGTTTTTCTGGATGAAGTAGGCAGTGTGTTTTCCGAGTCATTGGGAAGGCCCCTGTCTCCCCAGCTCACTTCAATGTATTCATTTCTTTGACTGAAAGCTTTTCCCCTTATAGAAACGAGGAAACATAAAGCCCCACAGCCATTCACATGTTTGTATAAACAAATATATAAGGCTTTTCCCTTAGAGCAGGTTTTTATAGAAAGAGGCCAGCATAATGAAACAGGGTCTACCTTATGGAGCTTCAGAGAAAACGCAAGAGACAGAGCTCAGAACAAGAAGTCTGAGGGGACCCAATACCCTTCTTAACTAGTCAGCTCCTTCTGTGCTCTTCTCAATGGATGCCTTCCTTTCTTGATACTTTCCTTCTTCACCTCCTCTGCCGCACCCGCATCCAATCCAAAGGGACCTTCTGTTGATGTTGCATTGAGACAAGGAGAGCTAATGCCAAGGACCTTGACTACATCTTCTGACATCTGCCCAGCCTTTATAAGAGTCTAATATTCAGTTAGCAACGATGAATGAATGACCATAATCTTGCCTTTCCTTCTGGGGTGCCCATCTGAGAAAAGTGCTTTGTCCATACTAACCCCTGGTACAACCAAGGATGGCTGGACTGCCTGTGTTTGGTGGACAGGGAAACAGATACAGGAAAAGGGAGCAACTAACTGATCCTTCCACAAGTTACAGGAATTGGTCTCAATAATCTTACAGTAGCTGCAGTTCTTACCACTGTTAGCACGCAGACTTCTAGTATTGGGACAGCAACTTGGGCACAGACGGCACTGAATGTTAATGCACAATCTCAACCTTTCTCCCATTTGAGGTGGGTACTGTTACGTCCCCTTTTTACGCAGAAAATCTGGTGGCAACCAGTCTGCAACCACCGATTTACCATATTCCTCTGCCAATCACTTTTTTGTTTCAGTGTAAGCAGAAGACCCTTTGGAGAGGATTTGTGATGAGTCAGGCGCCCTTTTCTATTTTGATGAGGTTCTGGATATCATTAGAGTCCAGCCCATCCATATGCTATTCACAAAGAGAAATTAATCTTTAGGAGGAGGAGACCTGTGTGGGGGAAACAGAATTAGGGTTATGGGGAAGGAGCTATAGGATGCCATCTTAGCTAAGACCTAAAAAAAAAATATGAGCACAAGGATGCCTCTTGCGGATGGAGGATTGTAAAATTTGGCCTCTGGCAGCCACGGATTTAGGATTGGCATCTTCTTCCCCTCCCACACACAGCTTTATTTTTGCTGTTGGCCTTTTACCTTTGATTCTACTTATTTCTTTTAAAATTAATGACCTGTTGGCATTCTCAGAAGGTTTTAAACTACCAGGTGAAAGGGCACCTGGGTGGCTCAGTTGGTTGAGCATCTGACTTCGGCTCAGGTCATGATCTCACAGTTCGTGGGTTTAAGCCCTGTGTAGGGCTCTGTGCTGACCACTCAGAGCCTGGACTGGGCTTCGGATTCTGTGTCTCCCTCTCTCTCTGCCCCTCCCCCACTCACACTCTGTTTCTCTTGGTCTCAAAAATAAACAAACATAAAAAACATTTTTTTAAACTGCCAGGTGAAATCTTTCTCCTTCTGAAAACTCAGATACACCTGAGAATTCACCTCTTTCATGTAACTTCTATGGGACACCTGCAGTGCGCCGGGGTAGTCACAGGGGAGCTGTAAGCTAACTGTAAGTTAGCTGGTGAGAAAGATACTGATTGGACACTCAAACAGATAGTTAAGTCATTGCAATGTTGATTAGCCCTGCAAAAGAAAACCTCTAACAGAAGAGCCTGACTCATCTACAGGGATATGAAAGGACTCCCCAGGACAAACACACACACACACACACACACACACACACACACACACACACACACACACACACAGTGTAGACCTTCAGACCTTCAGGTTGAATACTGGTGCTTTTCAGAGGTGGACTGACTGCTGGCCGTGCAGAAATACAGATGTTGACTATGCCTTGGGAGGTGCCTTGATGGATACAGTGCAGAACAAAACCAGCACACAGCGAGTACTTCAAGGAATGCTCAATGAGTGAAATCTTACAGTGTATTGGTCCCAGTAAGCTCACCCTGAATGTTCCCGAGCACCACAGACCCCTTTGGGGACCTGAAGCTACAAATCCTATTTGAACAATGACCATTCCTGCCATATTTGTGCCCACCACCATCGAGCAACTCACTGTCCTACTGCTTTTTCCAAGCCATTTGTCTCCACAGAGCCCTGCCAGTTTCACTCTCAGAGACTTTGGAGTTTGGCTCAAGACCCAGCTCCATTGATTTGTCCATTGCTTCATTCTGGTGATACATTTCTTGGTGTGGACAAAGGTGTCCTTTCAGTGCCAGGCACTACAGAGAAGGGTCCACTAACAGTCTGGTTTAGCTCCGTGTTTCTATCACAAGCCTCCCTTCCAAACAGAAAGGAAGCTTTCTGATTTATAAGGGTCCACCAAAGGCAGAGGGCCCTGAGGCTGAATCTTAGTTTGAGTATGGAGCTGTTAGTTTCCTGGGGTTGCTGTAACAAATTACCACAAACTGGGTGGTAATTTATTCTCTCACAGTTCAGAAGTCAGAAATCTAAAATTAAGGTGTCAACAGGGCTTTCCCTCTGGAGACCAGCAGAGAATCTTTCGATGTCCTTTCCAACTTCTGGTGGCTGTTGGCACATTTTGGCTTCCTAGGCTTGTGGCCGCTCCATTCCAGCTTCTGGTCACATGGCCTCCTCCTCTTCTGTCTGGGTCTTCTCCTTTTCTGCTTCTTCTAAGGACACTTATCATTGGATTTAGGGCCCATCTGGATAATCCAGGATGATCTCATCTCAATATCCTTAATTATTTTTCCAAATAAGGTCACATTCACCAGGTTCCAGGGTTTAAATGTGGCTAAATATTTGGGGATGGGAAAACACCACTCAACCCGTTACAGGGGTTAAGGAGGGAGGTTTCTACTGAAGCCCTTGCATTTTGTGCTGATTATGAGTGAAAGCTAGAAGTTAGTGTGAGGTGACATGAGAGAGAACTCAAGGATTTAGGTTGAGGATGAAGCTCCCCAACCCAAAACACAGCTGGTTGCTGTGGTTTTTCCGTGTAGATGCAGATCTGACCATTTCACTCCCTATTCCAGACTCGTTTAATGATCTCCCATTATCTTTAGTATCAAGCTCTCTGCCTCCTCCAGGTTTATACAGTCCTCTGTGGTTTGGCCCCATTCCTCACCTCCCCCTCAGTCCTGTGCAATCTGGAGAGAACAGCATGTAACTTCCCACAGCCCCTGCTCCCTGCCCCTGTGCGCCTCTCACTGGAACACTCTTACTCCTTGCCTTTTGCCGACAGCACCGGCAGCACTGTCTCCATCTACCTGCAGCCCTCAGGTTAGTTCGGGCACTCTCAGGGCGGGAGGATCTCCCTGGAAACTCTCAGTGCGACAGCCTGACAGCCGCAATGGCTGAGTCCATCCAGTGCTGTCAGTGCGGCAGATTTCTTCTGTCCATCCGCCCTACTGTGCACCAGGTCTTGCGCTAGGCCCAGAGCACAACGGCGAACAGGGCAGACTCACCTCTGCCCTCCCCATGTGATGCCTTCACCTGAATCACGGGGCACGGAGAACCCTGACAGGCTGATGTAGGGGAGAAGTAACTTACTACATTTAGGGGTCGGGATATATTTCCGTCTAACATAACCTGGAGAGGGGGTGCAGTGGGAGGTGGGGCGAAGAGCAGCCTCCAGGGAGAAAGGACCCTGCGTGCAGAGGCAAGGAACCCAGAGCAGGGTCTCTGTGGGTCTGCATGAGCTCCCAGGGGTGAACACTGGAGCTCACAGAGGGACCATCCTAGAGCATGAAATGTCTTGTAAACCAAGGCAGGGAGAGACAGATGATAAGAAAATAAGTTTGTAATACACTAAAACAAACAGGTATGCAAATGAACAGTGAGCTCCTTCAGATTAGGTGACCCTGAATGGTCTTTGGGAAGAGAGGATATTTGGCTTGAAATCTAGATAATGAGGAGGGTCAGCCTGTGAAGATGGGATGCTGTCATGCAGAGGAAACTGCTAGTAGAAAGCCCCAAAAGCGGGAATGAGTGCAGATATTTTGAGAAACAGCTCAAAGGCCACTGTGGCTGGCAGGGGGTAAGGAGAAATACAGGATGGAGTCAGGGGTCAGGGGTCAGAGTGTGGAGGTTGCTGGAGTCCTTGTCGGGGGAGGGGATAGGGAAGAGAGATGGAGAGAGTTCTCAAGGATGGAGAACTATGGGGGTCGCCTGGGTAGTTCAGTCGGTTAAGTGTCCGGCTTTAGCTCAGGTCATGATCTCACGGTTCGTGGATTCGAGCCCCACGTCGGGCTCTGTGCTGACAGCTATCTCAGAGCCTGGAGTCTGCTTCATATTATGTATCTCCCTCTCTCTCTCTGACCCTCCCCTGCTCACGCTGTCTCTCTCTTTCTCTCTCTCAGAAATAAATAAAACATTGGGGCACCTGGGTGGCTCAGTTGGTTAAGCGTCCGACTTCGGCTCAGGTCATGATCTCACAGTTTGTGGGTTCGAGCCCCATGTCGGACTCTGTGCTGACAGCTCAGAGCCTGGAACCTATTTCAGATTCTGTATCTCCCTCTCTCTCTGACCCTCCCCTCTTCATACTGTCTCTCTCTCTCAGAAAGAAATAAAACAGTTAAAAAATTTAAAAAAAGAAAGAAAACATTTAAAAAAAAAAAAAAAAGGATAGAGAACTGTGGGGCCCCTCCTGAAGGACAGGACCAGGCAGGCGAGGACTGCAGGAAGAGCCTGGGGTCCCTAGTGCCCTTAGCATGTGTCCTGTCCTCCTAGAGGCGGGGTCATGGATGGGATTAGCATAACTGAAGGGTGGGTCTGTTTGGTTTCTGCAAACCCTTCTTTCTACATAAGCATTCCTGCCCTGGAGAAGATTGCACCATGCTAGGTCCTGCAGGACTCTACAAATGAGACTTCTCTCTTCCTCCCTCTCTCTCACGTGCGAACACACACACACACACACACACACCCCTCACCTCATACGCTCTAACCTTTGTGAGATGGGCCTGCAGAGGCCCTCCTGAAGCTACCGGGAAGCTCAGCCCCCATCCCACCCACACACCTTGGAGTCTCCAGGGACTGGCAGTGTCTGGACACACCCCAGATGAGGGCAATGGTGGGGGAACAGCACAGGCATTGAATCACACTTAAGTCTAACCTTGGCTCTGCCACTTGCTATCTGTATAACTTTTTCTTTATGCTTATTTTTACTTATTTTGAGAGAGAGAGAACGTGCACAAGCGAGGGGGGGAGCAGAGAGAGAGGGACAGACAGAATCCCTGCACTGTCAGCACAGAGCCCAATGCGGGGCTCAAACTCACAAACCGTGAGATCATGACCTGAGCCAAAATCAAGCTGGATATCGACTGAGCCACCCAGGCACCCCAACTATCTACATGACTCTTGATGAGACGCTGAGCCCCTCTGAGATCTAGCTTAGTGGATGCGGTTCAAACTTAATCAGCTTAGTTTAATTCACTGGGAGCACATAAGACTGAATGTATAAGTAACTGCATCGAAGGCTTGGAGCAACAAGAGGGGGCATTAGATTCTGGGTCAGTGCAACAAACATTTTTAAATGGAATAGTAGATGTTTCTGTTACTTTAAGTTTTGTGAACATTGCCCATGGGGAATTTTCAGTGGTCAGCTCTGGCCCACCACCCTGCTGGTTGTAGGATGACTGGTCTGTCCGGGACCTTAAACAGCTTTCTTAGGACGTGGGGCTTTCTGTGCCAAAGCTGGGAAAGTCTCGGGCAAACCAGGGCACATTGGTGAGAGTTTAAAACATCTGACTTCTTCTAAACATCTGACTGTTCACTGTGACCGGATCTTCAGCCCTCACACTATCCTTTCCTAACCTTCATGAGATGCTTCTCAGGCCTTGAACTAATACCTCCCGTCTAGTTCCCACTCCACCCCCAGGAGACCTTGCCTGTTATCACTTGACACCCTTGCACCTGTTTTTGAGTCTTAAGTTGGCTGCTGAAAGCTAGAGGAAGCTCTGACATGGGAGCACCCTGACCTAAGCCCTTCCTTCATAAACTGTAAAGCACCCGGAAGTACAGATCATGACCTTTCAAATTTTGTATATATCCCAGGATTCAGCTCTAATCCAATCGGGATTAATCTGATTTAGGAGCTGTCCTTTTCTGTAGTAGGGTCCCCAGGAGTTCTTTAATGGCAGGCAGCCTCCCAACCACCTCTGGGTGGACAGTCAAGGACATCTAGTGACCACTGCCTCCCTGGTTTGCCCACGGGAGATGGTCCCTCCTGCTGAACCAAAGCCACAGATCAAGGCAGGGGATGGAACTTTGTCTAGACCTCTTTGATACCAAAACCCAAGTCTCTTCCTTGGATAACTTTAGAAATGAAAACGAAATTATATTAGGTGTTATTTTGCTGACTTTCACTCAATCTGTTACCCCAAGGTCTTAGGCCTGCTGACCAGCAGGACCAGATGGCCTTTTACAGGAAGATCTCATCATTTCTGCCGTTGAGTAGGCCCTGAACATCCTAAGAAACAACATGTTTTCTCCTTCTGATTGAACATATCTGTGCACCAGATATATTTTTCATATATTTTTCCTATGAGTCTGCTGAAAGCACCTGGCATCCAATCCTAGCTTACATTTCATGTCCTTGAGATGAGAGCCGGCCTTGTTGCACAGGAGGAGGAGGGGAAGGGGAAGGGAGGGGAAAGGAAAGAGAAGGACCAGAAAAGGGAAGGAGCCAGATGGCTCCACATTCATGACTCTATTTTGCAACCAGCCCCTTTCTCGGTCTCTGGAATGTGGTCATCTACCCTCCACGCTGCCCTGAGAACTTCCTGGCTGCCTTATGAAAGATACAACATCTCTGGCTTTCAAGTCTTTAGACCTGAGTTTGAATCCCTGGTCCCTGGCTTACCTGGGCATGTTAGATAACCCATCTAAGCTTCCGTTTTGGCTAATACTAGGCCAAACCTCCCAGAGCTGTGGGGATTAGATGAGACAACACTCGACGAGTGGTTGGCATGCACTCAGTGTCAGATATCATAAATATTCTCCCTCACTAGTCTCATAAGTCAAATGGAAGCAGATGTCACTCCACCAAGCATTTTTGGATTCCTGTTGACGAGCTCATTGTGGCCAAAATAATGAATGCTTCTGATCTGAAATGGCCCACTTATTATTAATTGGGAGGCAAATTAATAATCTCTATACACTCAAGCTTTCTTATCTATAAAATGGGAATGATAAAACCTACTCTGTAGGATTCTTGTGAAGGTTAAGTTAAATAAAATGATGTGTCTCACATGCTTAGTATGGGTCCATGATTCCTTACTCAAAACCCATGGGGTTTTGCAAAGCTTTTTGGATTTCAGAAAGACAATAACATTTATTTGCTGTGTATTTTGTAGCTTCTGGACCAGGTGTGAGTAGTACCTCATAGTCAAACACATTATTACTTCTACATGGAAATCTATAAATATCATATTAAGTGGAGGAGTAAATAAAAACTCTAAATGGCCTTATATCCTTACCTTGTGAGACAGGGAAAGCATAAAATTCCCACTTGACAGACACCAAACTAAAGATGAGGATAGGGGATGGTTCAAGATCACATAGTCCATAATTGACAACATGAGGGTCCTGGGCCATCTAAGTCCCAGGGACTCTCCCCCTCATACCACACCATGTGACAGACTTGACCTTACAACCATCCTCTTTGCTTAATGAACTTTTCCCCCTCCACACATACACAAAGGGCTTACTATACAGTAAAGTTTTCTTCTCATCGTTTAAGTGTTTATGTGTATACTTCTGTGTTCTTTGCAGACTCTGCTTTTTTCACCTTGGTACCTAGTATACATTTCTCTGTGTGGCATTTTTAGATCACTTTTGAAAACTATAGAGTCTTCCATAATCTTAATATAACCCAGATAGCTTCATTATTCCCCTATCACTGAGTATTTGCATGTTTCTAATTTTACACTGCTCTAAAATAATGCTCAGTCACTCACTTTAAACTTTGCCTTGGGGATGAACAAGCATATCAATAGGAAAACACCTGTCCCTTGAGCCCCTGGCTGGGTTGGAAGCCCTTGGGAGATTGTGTTTTCCTGGCACTTCAACTATATATTTGTTGTTCCCAATCAAGTAATCAATTAGGGTTTATTGAGTACCTGCAGGGAGAACAGGGTGCTCTTTGGTGCTGAAGGAAGCACAGAAGCATAAGATTCTCTGAATCTTATGAAGAGTATGTGTAACCAAGTAGGCATTTCAACTACAAACCAAGTTGGGTTTGCATCCAGCCAGTGAGGTCGTCTAAGCAGAACTGGTCAAGATGGGCACCTAAGTGTGACATTAATGGTGCATAGCAAGAACTTCAAATAGGTCTCTGATCTACCTTCTTGCCTGTCCAAGGGTGTTGGTTCTGTTCGGGAAGAAGGCACTAAAATGAAATAGTGAATAGGGAAAATAAGGCTAAGGGTTCTATGAAGCCTTCCCTAATTTGTCAAGTTTTACTTTCCAACTCTAATGGTAAGGGTGAAGCATTAAAAATCAATATATAGTAGTACCATTTTCCTGACTCCTCTTGGTGGGGGCTCAGCAAAAGGATAAACAAGACCTGGTTGCTGGTTTTATCTTGCTTCCCCTTAAGCAAATTACTTAACCTCTCTCTGCCTTTTTTGCCCATCCATCAAATGGTAAAGACAGTAATGCTCGCATGGGACTCATGGGATTGTATCAGGATTGCTGGAGATCCTGACAAGTGCTTTAGAGAAAGAACAAAATGTTGCCCAAATGATCGGAGGGAGGTCAAGGACCACATATCATTCACTGCCCCATCCCAAGCATCCAGCACAGTGTGGGTCTAGCACAAAGTAGGAGCTCCATAAACATGTGTTGAGTGAAAGAGGGAATTGGCAGGTGTTATCATGAACCCATAAAGGGCAGAGAATTGCACACCATTCCATCAACTCTGATCCTGAGGAAGAGGCTCCCTCTAGTCCAGCTGTGCCCCCATATCCATTCTCCCTAGATCAGTCTCCACACTGACTCTGTCACCCCTGTATGTACTGTAAAGAGTCCCATGTTCAGGGCAGTAAAGATTCGAAGCCTAACATTTACCCTCAGTGGGGGAGCATCAGCAAGCACTGACTTCAAGCCATCTCCTCAGGTTTCAAGGGCTGTAGGACTCACCGTCACAAGGGACCGGCCAGCTCAGCCCTCATTTCCCGCTCCTGGCTGCTGAGGCAGGGGAATGTCAGGCCATTGTGTCAGCAGCAAACAGTAGTCTTCTTCTGGCCAGCGGAGGACACCTGGAAACCTACAACAGCTGTGCCTTATCCACCTCCAAATGTGGCCTCAGGTGTCCCATCACTTCCTAGCTCAGCCAGCCTGCTGCTCCTGGGCATTTGGTCCCAATAGCAGAGACCCCACCCACCCTGTGCAAGCCTGCTCTAGGGGGCCAGTTCCAAGTGGCTCAAGTCTGGCCCACTGGCTCGACTTTTCCAAGGCGCTTTCCTGGATTTCCCGAGTCAATGTCATGCTTCTCTGTGCAATACCCTCGAGAACAGGATGAGCTGTGAAGGTCTGCAGCTGTGGGGCTGCAACAACTGGTCACTTTCCAAAGCCTGAATTTCTTTCCTCATGCCTTTGTCACTTTGTGCCCTTGTCCCTTTATTTTATCTTTTCCACCCAGACACAAGGTCCAGAGAGCAGGGCACCTGGCTAACTCACTGCTTTCTCATCCCAGTGCTGAGAACTGTGCCCGTCCCAAAGAGGTGCTTCAGTAATACTTTTGAATGAGTGAATGAGTGAACAAATGAACTTTTTGCAATGCTTATTATATAGAATGATTATGATAAATACCTTTAGAAAGCAGAAATTTCCCTAGTCTTTCAGGATTAACATACACATTGTCCTGCCTTATTCATTGATTATGTATTCATTCAGTCATTCAGTTATTCATTTAACGTTGTGTTTGATCTCTAAGAGATGAGAATCAAACAGTCATGTAAAGCAGCCAGGGCTACAAAACAGGGGTGCAAAGTTTTAGGAGTGTGTCTGATGGAGAGATTTAACCTAGTCAAGGGAAGCTACCTGGAGGAAGTCCCATTTGAACCCAAATCTAAACAAAGAAAGTCATTAATTAGGAACCGAAGAATACTGCTGGGAGAGGGAATGTCATGTGAAAGTCCCAGGGGCAGAAGGGAATGTGCAAGGAGCAGAAACTGAGGGTCAGCTGGGGAGTAGGACTGAGTCAGCCACCTTGAAGAGGACAGAGCAGCAGATGGCTAGCAGCATCCAGATATGCTCAACAGGTGTCCTGGGCCAGGACATGGTGCCCTTTAGGAGACGTCACCTCCTCTGGGAGACTGTTTCCAACTCTCCCTGCCCCCCGCCTCCCACCTCGGTTAGGTCCCTCCTTTGTGTTCCCATGGGACTCAGAGCTTCCTCTCATTGTTTAACTTATAAAAGTCTACTTTAATTATCTGTTTTTTTCACTTTTTGGCCTTCTCATCTCTTGACTTGTGAGCTCTGTAAGTGCAAAGACCTTGGCTATTCATCTTATGCCACCCGTGCTTAACACAGTGCCTAGGACATGATAGGTACCCCATTAGTGTTTGATGAATGAATGAACAGACGGCGCTCCAATCATGGAGTGCACTGGACAGGTATTTGGATTTCTGCACACTGAGGAAACCCCCGCTGAGCCCTGTGCTGCAAACAGGAGAGAGCAGACAGCGATCTATGCTGACTTTTGGAGATGAAGAGAGCCAGAAGGCTGGGAGGGTGGGGTGGGGGAGTCAGGAGATGTTATGCAATTAGTGTCACACGAAGGAAAGGACTTACAGTGCAATCCTTAATAAGGAGAGATGACGGTTTCAAAGAGGTTATGTTTACCAGATGCTGAAAAGAAATTTCAACAGGTAAAGTTGCACGAGTTTACACGTATGAAAAAGAACATCAGCTAGTATTTAAGATTCTAATGTATTCTGTGCCAAGCACTGTTCTAAGTATTTTTCAAGTATTAAGCCACTTGAATTCTCATAACAATTGCATGAAGCAATTAACTGTGTCTATGTCTATTTTGTCGGTAAGGAAACTGAAGAGCAAAGTACTCCTCCCCAGCCCCTCATGGCACCTCCAGGTCCAAGCAGCCAGGAAGCGACAGGCCAGGCTCTGAACTCAAGCACTTTGATCTGGAAGCCAGGCTCTTACCCCCACCCCATGCTGCTCACAAGCTGGCCCTTGCTCTGCAGCTGGTATACCTGAGGATTTGGTATATTTTTTTTAAAATGTTTTTTTAAATTTATTTCTGAGAGAGAGACACATAGTATGAACAGGGGAGGGTCAGAGAGAGGAGACACAGAATCTGAAACAAGCTCCAGGCTCTGAGCTAGCTGTCAGCGCAGAGCCCGATGTGGGGCTCGAACCCACAAACTGTGAGATCATGACCTGAGCTGAAGTTGGACCTGAGCTGGATTTGGTATCTTTTCAAAGATCCTCCTGAGAGGGAGGGAAAATGGAGATTCTTCCCCATTTTGCAGATAAGAAAACTGAGGCTCAAAGGCATTAGTTTGCCAAAGATCAGCCAGCTGGTCAGTGGCAGAGCCAGGGTCAAGGATGACAGCCATGCTTACTACCTTTCTTATTTTCTCCATGTTCTCAGCTGAGCTCTAAACCTGGGTCATCTGCTGTGACACTCCCTTGGCAGCTTAGGAACTGCAGCCCCAGCCTGGCAGATGGCTGTACCCTGCACACATTTCTGACTCAACAGCCCCTTATCTACTCCCTGGCTTCCTATCCCAGCTCTGCATGACAGAGACAAGGGACATCACCCCAACCTGGCACAGGATTAGGAACAGCCAAATCCATCAGCAACTTTTGGGGGAAAAAATAGGTACAGTTGAAATCTATTTATACTGCCCTGATGGGCAGGAAGGCGACAGTCTGATCTAGGGAAGGTGGTTAGGATTCCGCAAGTCAGCATCCCAGGGACCTGGGAGGCCAATGTAAAGCATTCCGGGCAGGACTTGGAGCCTCAAGCAGACCTGCTGTCTCACCACTTGGGTGCCACGGTGCTTTTTCTAGTGCTGTCCTATCATCGCTCTCTTGCTCCATCTCTCAGGGGCTCCCTTGTTCAGTGGCTGCCAGGCTCATAGTGACTTGAAGTCAGGGCAAAGCGCAGTTGGACCCAATCTAGCCTCTTTGGCACCAAGTCCTAGGGCCAAGTTGATAGCTCAAGCCTGTTATTCTGTCTTGTGGTTACTTTTCACCTCAACAACCTGATTCAAAAGACATCTGATGCAGGTTTCACTATTCAGTTCCCCTTCCTGAAGGTGACATGTTGTTGTGATAGTCTGTGCCTCGGTTTCCCCAAGTGTGAGAACAAGAACTTCTCAAGCTTCTAGCACATACAAGTTTGACCAAGGGAGTCTTCCCTGAGATAATAACTGAAAAGACCTCCTTTCATGGGCTAAGAGAGGCAGCCTAGTGAGGGTAAGGGGCAGGAGACGCTTGGTTTTCAGGATCAGACAGATCTGTTTTCTAAACCTAGATTTGCCTCTTCCTGTCTCTGTGATTTCTGAGCCTTGGGAATCACAACCAATCCAGTCCTCAAAACAGCCTCTGAGGTAGGTGCTATCTTATAATCGAGAAACTGAGGTACTGTAAGTTAGCTTGTCCACAGTCACGAAGCTGATAGGTAGTAGAATCAGGTGGCCTAGCTCTGGTTTGTGCTCCTAACCACCACCCTACACTGCCTTGCTTCCCATAAGACCTTGAAGAGGAGAATTCTGATCCTGGCCCTGCCAGTAGCTTAAGTCACATTATCACTTGGGCCTCATCTATAAAATGAGGGAAGAAGACCCCTAATTCTACACAATGTGGCACTATCTTAGTCTTTAGGTTCTTACTGAGAGTGTGTTGTTTCTTCCCCTCAGACCACAAGGTGCTGCAACAGTTGTTGGAAGATCTCTTCTCCTTGCCCCCCACTTCACCACGCCTTGGCTCCTAGCCTTGGCTTCAAGGATCAGCAACCAGAGCAGTGAAAGAGTGTATCCCCAGGGTCTCCTGGGCATCCACAGCAGCCCTCTTCCAGGGCTCCAGTGCACTGTGAGGAAGGAGGCTGTCTTCTGGACAGTATGGACCATGCTGTGCCAACAGCTTGCATCAAAGTTCGCCTGGCCTTTTGGTCACATCAAAGTTTGCTTGGCCTTTTGGTTGCCCTGGGTCACCAATTTAAAGTGATTCTGAGAATCTCAGTATTATAGGGGAATGGGCAGCCAGGACAGGAATGCAGGGGTGTCACCTTCAGCGGCTCTGACCCAGCTAGCTGGTGTAGCCTCATAACGCCAGCTCAGCCTACCCTAGGGCTCAAGCTAGGGCTAAGAGTCTGAGCCCCTCCTAGCTGGTCCAAACAGAAAGTTCTTCCTGAAGTTAGGCTGTGGTGTGACTTTTCTGTCATGTCCACCCTCTGGGGCTAGTGTGGCCCTTTAGAGAATTACAAGGTCTATCACATGGGATGGTCCTTTATCAACTTGAAGAGAGTCCCGGTGTCCCTGCCAACTCTTCTATTTCCTTGATTAAACATTCTCATTTTCTTTAAATCTATATCTTAGGTCAATTAAAAATTCCCATTTCCTTTCATTCTACCTCTTGGGTCAGAGTTCTTTGAGGCTTATTCCTCACCACCCTACTCTCTCTTCTTTCCAATCTGTCCTAATGGATTTTCCAGGAATCCCAACTCAGGATCCCTTTAAAAATACTATTCTCGGAGGGGCACCTGAGTGATTCTGTTGGGTAAGCGTCCAACTCTTGATCTTAGCTCAAGTCTTGATCTCAGGGTCATGGGTTCGAGCCCTGTGTTGGGCTCTGTGCTGAGGATGGAGCCTACTTAAGAAGAAAAAAAAAAGACTATTCTCAGAACATAACATTCCAGCACTTGGTAGGCCAGGACTATTGTCTATTGTCTCTCTTTGCCATCTCTTCTCTCCACCCTCTCCAACTCTCCAGGCCTTCTTCTGGAAACTCCATCCATGTGGTCCTTATAGGGACTGCTTTGCTCAGCTATGATTCTGTCCCCAAGGACAGTGGATTGGCCAAGAGGTTGGCATTCCAATCTGCTCCAATCAATTCATTTCTTGGGATTTGGGGACTTGAGTGCTTCTTTGGTGGCTAAAACTGTGATATACAAAACTCAGCAGCTATTGGCAGCTATATTGATCAGCACAGACTAGACTATGCTATAGAAATGAATCAATCCTGAGATGTTAGTGGCTTAATTCAATGAAAATATATTTCCTTCCCATGCAAAGTTTGATGGGGGTTGGGTACTTCTCCTCAGAAGCTCTTCTCCAAGTGGTGATTTAGAGAGCCAAGATCTTTCCACCCTGAGGTTCCATCCTCTTAAAAATCTTTCACTTCCAGGAGCACCTGGGTCAGTTGAGTGTCTG
Organism: Proteles cristata cristata; assembly: GCA_017311185.1. Classification (NCBI taxonomy): domain Eukaryota; kingdom Metazoa; phylum Chordata; class Mammalia; order Carnivora; family Hyaenidae; genus Proteles; species Proteles cristata. The sequence continues at coordinate 266,654 of JAESUZ010005618.1, read as the reverse complement.
ACTTTGGCTCAGGTTTGTGAGTTTGAGCCCTGTATCAGGCTCACCGACATCAGCACAGAGCCTGTTCCAGATCCTCTGTCTCCCTCTCTCTCTGTCTCTCCCCTGCTACAATCTCTCTCTCTCTCTCTCTCTCTCTCAAAAATAAACAAACATTAAAAAAACAAAGTCTTTCACTTCCAGCTGTACAGATGGGGGTGAAGGGAAGGGAGGGGTGGGGGGAGAACATAGAGAAATCCTGTCTGCTTTGAACAGCTTCTGCCTGAAAGGATGCATATCTCCTCCACTCACAGTCCCCAGTCAGGCTGCAGTCTAAAGCCTCACTTAACTAACTGCAGAGTGGAGACTGGGGGAGATCATCCTTCTATGTGCTGAGGGAGAAGAGAAGAAAAAAAAGAGATCAGTGAAAACTATCAAACTGGGGATAGGAAGCTTGCTGTAGCCATGTTTCTTTGTCATGTACAGAAAGCTAATCTGTCTGAGAGAAGCAGGCATAGGCAGGAGAGGTGAGAGATGGGGAGAAAGTTCCTAACCAGATGGCTCCTGAAGTTCACTGTCTTTTCTAGGCTTGTTTTCTGTGAGCTATCACGGAGTACCTCTAGTACATTCCTCCTGTGCTAATTTTGTATTACTTTTGGTCACCTACAACTAAAAGAGACTTATTGAAACCATCCCTTGTCTTCATATTATAATGCTACTCATGCAGACAAAATGATTTTTTTTAAATCTTTTCACTCAAGCTGTTATAAATTCAAATTTCCCCATCAGGACTTCCTTGTCTAATTCAGGTGACCTCTGCTACCAAATATTTTAGACATTGTAGACTATACTATCCCTGTACAACTACTCAACTCTGCTGCTATAGCGTGAGAGCAGCCACAGATAGTATATAAACAATTGAATGTGGCTATGTTCCAATAAAATCTAGTCTTACAAAAATGGCTACAGGCTCGATTTGGCACACAAGCCATGGTTTGCTAACTCCTGATCTAATTGTTCTTTTTAGATCTAAGCTTGAGATTCTCATATCTCCCTATTAAACATAATCTTGTTAGCTTCGACCCATCTTTCACGTCAGCAGACATATTTTTGGATCCTGACTCTACCGTTAACATATCAGACGACCAACCCCCCGCCCCCAACCACCCCTGCTCTGTGTCATATTCATATCAAATGAGCTTTCGGTTTCTTAATGGTTTGTCTAGACTAGCAGGCCCTTGAAAATGTAATAGGTGGTGACCGTGCTGCCCCTCCTGAGAAAGGACACACTGGAAAGCCAGGACCCAAAGGTAAGATGCATGACAGGACACCTTCCTACTCACTCCATGCCCGGCCTCTGCTGACCTGGGGCCAGCACCCTATCTATTGGTTTCTCTGATTTCATGGAGGGCATCTGGCTCAGGGAGGGGAATGGGGGGGCAGTAATTTGGGGCTGTTTGCTTCTCTGAAGAATTCCTTTACTCAACACTAATTGTGATTCAATGTGATAAACTCCATGGGGACTTATTCCTTAACTGTGTTCTCCAGCAATCCCTGCAGCATCCTCCATAGGTTAGAGGCATGGATGCCACTCTTAGGGCTGGATGGAATTTAGCAATCAAGTCTAGTACCCTTCACTATATAGATGAGAAAACATGAAGGCCGAGATGTGAACAACTTGCCCAAAGGCAAGGAGGGCATCTGTGGAAGAGGCAAGCTGGAACCCGGGGCCCTGCTTCCTCCTTCCACATCCTTCCAGAAGGAACTGCCTCCAGTGAGCTTCCAGGCCATGAAGCTCTAGGAGCCCAGTGTACTCCAGTGCCTCTATCTGGGCTTTCCAGCTTGTCATCAAAATGAAAAGAAGATCTAGTTTTTCTTGGGATGCCCTGTTTGTGGACTCTCATTGGCTTGGCTCTAAAGCCAAAAGGATTTTGCATTAGTCATAAGAAAACTGTGAAGTCCATGAGCTGCTTTGTAAATTGTCTTTCTTAAACCAAGATGATGATATTTCCTTATGAATTGTGATTTCTATGTGCGTGTTTTTCTTTCCTGATTCCATGTGTGTTTCTTTTCCAACACCAAATATGTATTGTTTTTCTCCATCAATTCTCCATCACCAAATTGGTGTCTAACAATTCAATTCAATTCAATTCAATCCTGACACTATCTACCTGGAGTTAGCATCAGATCCCCCAAGATTTAGGATTCAGTCCCATAGACTGTCCTCACTTTATTCATTTTTTAATTTTTTTAAATTACATTTATTTAGTTTTGAAAGACAGAGGGTGAGCAGGGGAGGGGCAGAGAGAGAAGGAGACACAGAATCTGAAGCAAGCTCCAGCCTCTGAGCAAGCATTCAGCACAGAACCTGACACGGGGCTTGAACCCACAAACTATGAGATCATGACCTGAGTGAGCCAAAGTTGGACACTTAACCAACTGAGCCACCCAGGGACCCCAACTGTCTCTACTTTAAATACCAGCTGCAAGTGGAGTCTTCAGATGAGACTTACTTCTACCTGACCAGTTCAGAGGTTTCCACAACAATCCCCAAACCAAGTTAGATAATTCACTAAAATGACTCACAGAACTAAAGAAAGTCCTCTACTTATGATTACCATTTTATTATAAAGGATACAACTCAGGAACAGCCAAATGGTAGAGAGACATAGAGCAAAGGAAGAGGCTAGAGGGGAGAGTGAAAGTTCCATTCCCTTTCAGGGCACATTGCTCACTGAATACTTTGATGTGCTCACCAACCTGAAAGTTCTCCAAATCTCGTTGTTTCAGTTTATGTAACTCAATCTCCAGCCCCCTCTCCCACCCTCAAGAGTTTGAGAGCTGGGGCTGAAAATTTCCACCCTCTAATTGTGTTTGGTCTTTCTGCTGATCAGCCCCCATCCTGCAGCTAGCTGGAGACTCTACCCTGAGTCACCTCATTAGCATAAACTCCATTGTGTTCAAAGGGACTCATTATGAATAGCAAAAGATATTCCTATCAGGGAATTCCAAGGGTTTTAGGAGGTTTTGTGCCAGGAACCCAGGATAAAGAACCAAAAAATGCATACATTTGTGTTATACCATATTATACTATATATAGTTCCTAAATCAGCTAGGATATGTATAGCTGGATCCCTAAAAACAAACTCCGGACACAGTTTTCACACCTATTGCTAAGAGGCCACCCTCCTACCACAAAAGGCAAGAATACTCCTTGTCTTGCTTAGTACCTGTTTCCTCATTTGGAATAAGAGGCTTGACTGGGGCCACATCTGTGTTATACTCCCATTTCTGACTCGGCAGCACTACCCACCACTCCCAGAACCTGGCCTCCTCCCTTATGCCTGTGCCAAGCCATCTCCTTGGAATGCTCTTCTCTCCCTTCTTTTCCTGTCAGATTGCAGGTGAGTAAAAAGATCTCAGGACACAGAATAGTGTGTGATGGTGGTAGGTCTTCTATGACAGGATGCTTTGTATTTGCATTTGTTTCATTTTTTCCTTTAGCTAGAAGAAATCGTTCTACACTGTCACAGAATAAACAGTTGCACTTTTTTGGCTCACCACTTATAGAGCTCATTTAATGCAACTTCTGTTGGTTTTATCACATTTCTGACCATCACAAACAAACTCTTCCCTATGGGAGAATCCTCATAAAATCCTCCCTTTTCCCTGAGTCTACATTTGTGGTCAAAGTCATATTCATCCTTCCAAGCCCTGCTCAAGTGCTTCCTCCTCTGTGAAGCCTTCAGGATTCATCCAGGTAGAATTAAACTGGATCTTTGCATAGCACTTTATACTCTGGGCTCTAACATCTTGTTTCTGTTTGCCTGCAAAGGCTGAAAGCATTTGTTGTGTATCTTTGCCCTTAGGAGTATCTGACACATAATGTGGGTTTACTAAATATTTAGTCCTGATCTATAGGAGAGAGAAGTCAACCTAATTAAAAAGAGCCAGGACAGGACAACAGAGGAAAACTGGTGGTGGGGGTAGGGAAGGTGCTCCTTGATAGTCATCCTCTTTTCAGAGGAGAGGCTATTACTCTTCTATGCCTGGTTCTGGTTCACTCTGCTTTCTGCATGGCTGGACCCACCTCCCACTACACACATAGTTCTATTCATAGATATAAGTCAAAGACAACAGCTCCAAAAATAACCTCATCTTCAAGGTCAATGCAAGGCCACAGAAACACCATCCTGGTCAACCCACTGAAACAATGGGTGTACATCAGGCCCCAGGTTAAAAGACTCCCAAACCTCAAGGCTGGGGCAATGTGGAGTGTTAGCAGGGTCACATTATGACTTTCCAAGGGACTTGAGCACTTGCGCCTTTATGAGCTCGTCCCTCCGTAAAAATATATGTAAGATTATATTTTACAACTACATTGGCATAAAGACAAATATAATCCAGTCTTGACTCATTTTTATACGTCTATTATTATTACATTCATCTTTTTATTTTATTTTATTTATTTTTTTAAATTTATTTCTAGGAGAGAGAGAGAGACACAGCGTGAGCAGGGGAGGGTCAGAGAGAGAGGGAGACACAGACTCTGAAACAGGCTCCAGGCTCTGAGCTGGCTGTCAGCACAGAGCCCAATGTGGGACTCAAACCCACAAACTGCAAGATCATGACCCAAGCAAAAGTCAGACGCTTAACTGACTAAGCCACCCAGGTGCCCCATCATCTTTTTATTTTAAAAGAAAATAAAATTAAAACATTTTCATGGGTCCCTAAAAGTATTGTGGACCTGTATTAGTCAGGGTTCTCCAGAGAAATAGAACCAAAAGGAGATACATAAATTATGTATATATTGTAGATATATATTATAGATCTGTATCATAAAGAATTGGCTCATGCAGCTATTGGAGGCTGAGAAGTCCCACAATCTGTAGTCAGCAAGCTATAGACCCAGGAAAGCCGATGGTGTAAGTTCCAGTCCAAGTCTGAGATCAAAGGCAAGAGAAAAATCAATGTCAAAGACATTGCCAGCTCAAAGACAATTAGGCAGAGAAAGGGAATTCTCCCTTACTCTGCCTCTTTTGTTCTATTCAGGCTTCCAACAGATTGGATGAGGCCTACCCACATTGAGGAGGACAATCTACTTTACTGAGATCCATGGATTCAAATGTTAATCTCATCCAGAAACACCCTCACAGGCATACCCAGAATAATACTTCACCAAACATCTGGGCACCCAGTAGCCCAGTCAAGCTGACCCATAAAATAAACCATCACAAGTCCTCACTTCATCAACTTAACATCCATACATACCTTCTTAAACCATACTTATTCTCCAAACACAGACAATAAAAAAAAAGCCACAAATCTACCTAACTTGATAAAACAATCTTGCATACAACCAAAAATGCACTAACTCCTTCACCAGAAGAGGTAAGGTCCTTTAATGATGTTTATTCTTCTTGATATTCTAGAACTTAAATACTATGATGTAAAATTAACAAATCTTTAAAACTATTATATAAAGACAATATATTTTATGTTACATGATAAGGGGGAATAAGGGAGGGAAGAAAAAAAGATATTTGCATCTAATATAGTCATTAAAAAATAAAAAGGAAACATTCATTACAATTATAGTCCTCATTTCTGTAACTGGTCATATGGTCATAGCCTATATTTATTTATTTTTAATAATAATGTCATTTTTAAAAATTAAACTTTTTTGAGAGAGAGAGAGAGAAAGTGCACATGAGCAAGGGAAAGGGGCAGAGGGAGGGAGAGAGAGAATCTCAGGCAGGCTCCACTCTCAGTGCAGAGCAAGACATGGGGCTCTATCCCATTGCCCTGGGATCATAACCTGAGTTGACAACAGTCAGATGCTCAACCAACTGAGCCACCCCATTTTCTTCCACTAGCCATTCTGTATTCCTTTTGCCTTCAGCAAGCACCTCAACTAGTCATGGTTCTTTACCTGGTGGGATGACCTAAACCTTCATTCCTCTAGGATCTGGGCCATTAGAAGTCCTGCCTGGATTGAGTTGTTGTAGTTTTTCACTGACCTTACTCATAGGGCATGGTAATACCAAGAGACATCAAGAGAGAGCTCCTACATTCCAGACATACTCTCCTTTACCTCACTGTGCATTGATGGTCCAATTTCCCCTTGTTAGTGAAGACCAATCATCCCCATCAGTGCAGTAACTTGGTCTTCTTTGCCTGTTAATTCAGGGGCATGGGGAGTCCAAACTAGCTGGGCTGTAGTCTTAACTTTCAGTTCAATAGAATCATTGTTGTGTCTCCTGCTGAAAACATTCCTCCCTTTGGAACTAAGGCCTCTAGGCCAGTAGAGCATAAGGTCATGGGAACAGGAAGCAAAACTGCTGCTAGTAAGTAGGGGTAATAGTGAGCAGTGCCACTACCGTTTCTGTCTCCTGATTCCTGGGTCTGTGAGTCCTGGCTATGGGAGAAACAGCACCCATATGCCGACACTAATTCAGAGTGTATACAGCCTTCTGGAGAACTTTACCCCAGCCCTGCAAGGTACTGCCACCTAGCTGGCACTATAACTTCAAAAGATCATTCCACCCTTCTATCAAACCATATCAAACCAGAATGGTGGGGAACATGGTAAGACTAATGAATTCCATAAGCATGGACCTAGGGTTGCACTTCTTTTGCTGTGAAGTGAGTTCCCTGATCAGAAGCAACGTTTGGTGGAATACCATAATGGAGTATCAGGCATTCTGTAAGTCCCTGGATGGTAGTTTTAGCAGAAGCATTGCAGTATAGGGAAGGCAAATCTGTGTCCAGAGTATCTATTCTAGTAAGAATAAAATGCTGCCCCTTCCACAATAGAAGTGGTTCGATGTAATCAACCTATCCCAGGTAAGTGAACTGAGTACCCTGGGAAGTTGTGCTATATCAGAGGCTCAGTATTTGTCTCTGCTACCAGTAGTTTAGGCACTCATCAGTGGCCATAGCTAGGCTGGTCTTGGCGAATAGAAGTCCATGTTGCTGAGACTTATATAACCATCACCCCTGCCACCCCACGGCCACTTGCCTCATGAGCCTTTTGGGTGATGGTGGGGTAGGTAGGGAAAGAGGCTGACTGGTATCCACAGAACAGGTCATCTTATTTATTTGAATAATAAAATTCTCCTCTGCTGAGATCACCCTTTGGTGAGAATTCACATGGGACACAAATATCTTCACGTTTCCCCCTGCTCCACTCAGAGAGGTTTATCCACATAACTCATCCTCAAATTTCCTTATCACCAATTTTCCAATCATGTTTGTCCCAGATCCCTGGCCATCCAGTCAAACCATTGGCCGCAGCCCAATGGATCGGTGTATAATCACAGGTCTGGTATTTCTTCTTCCAAACAAAGTGAAAAGCCTGGTGCACCACCCAAAGTTCTGCCCTCTGGGGGGATTTCCCTTCACCACTGCCTTCAGGGATGTCTCAGAGAGGGGTGGCAGTGCTGTAACTGTCCACGGTCAGACATGCCTGCATACCATGCATACCATGCAGAACGATCTGTAAGCCAGGCCGGAGTCTTCTCTTTCCCTGTCAACTGATCAGAGGGAACTCTCTATGGGGCTATATGTGCAGGCTGGGAGAGAGAAGGCAGTGGAGCAGGGGTGGAGACCATGAGCATTTGGGTAACTTACTTTCGCCTTCAGGGTCTGCTCAAGCAGGATCATGTATATATTATTCCTGTTTGATGATGGAATAAACGCTGAACTTCATGGTTTGGTGGGTCAGATAATATCTGGTTCATGATGGGGAGCTCAGGTTGCCGATAATTTGGTTAAGTGTTCAGTCTCTGTTGAGCCCCGGTAGCAGACAAAGAGCTGTTTCTCAAAAGGAGAGTAGTTAACTTCAGAGGATGGCAGGGCTTTTCTGGAAAATCCCAAGGTCCTTTGCTGTGATTCACCTATAAGGGCCTGCCAAGGGCTCTGAACATCATGTCTATCTGCTGCTGACACTACACGCACCATTGGGTCTACTGGCTCATATGCCCAAGTGGCAGAATAGCTGTGTGGCAGCCTGAGCCAGCCATATCTTTTCTGACCCCATGGAAAACTAGCAACTTTTTAGGTACCTTAGTAAATGGAATAACACACCCAATGAGGAATATGTTGCCTCTAAAATCTAGAGGCCCTACAAAGCATTGTGCCTCTTTCTTGGTTGGAGGAGGAGCCAGATGCAGCTAATCCTTCATCTTTCAAGGGCTATCCTGACATGTTTCACACCACTGGACACATAGTAGAAATTTTACTGAGGTAAAGGGCCCCTGGATTTTTGTGGGATTAATAAATCCTACCCTCTGGCATGCAAATGTCTTACCAATGACTAGAGTCATTGCTACTTTTTGTTCAGTAGGTCAATCAGCTAATGTCATCAATGTAATGGACCAGTGTGACATCTTGTGGAAGGAAAAAGTGATCAAGGTCCCTGTGAGCCAAATTATGACATAGGGCTGGAGGGCTGATATACCCCTGAGGGAGGACAGTACAGATATATTGCTGGCCTTGCCTGCTGAAAGCAAACTGCTTCTGGTGAACTTCTGGTATCAAGAAAAAACCATTTGCAATACAAATCAAAACCACACTGAGATACCACCTCACCCCAGTCAGAGTGGCTAAAATGAGCAAATCAGAGAACTCTAGATGCTGGCGAGGATGTGGAGAAACGGGCACCCTCCTACACTGTTGGTGGGAATGTAAACTGGTACAGCCCCTCTGGAAAACAGTGTGGAGGTTCCTCAGGAAACTAACAATAGAACTCCCCTAGGACCCAGCAATAGCACTGCTAGGAATTTACCCAAGGGATACAGAAATGTTGATGCATAGGAGCACATGTACCCCAATGTTCATAGCAGCACTCTCCACAATAGCTAAAACATGGAAAGAGCCTAAGTGTCCATCAACAGATGAATGGGTCAAGAAGATGTGGTTTATCTATACCATGGAATACTACATGGCAATGAGAAACAATGAAATCTGACCATGTGTAGCAACATGGATGGACCTTGAGGGTGTTATGCTGAGCGAAATAAGTCAGGCAGAGAAGGACAAATATCATATGTTTGCACGTATAGGAGGATTAGGAGGAACTTAACTGAGGACCAAGGGGGAGAAGAAGGGGGGAAATGGTGGGGGAAAGGGAGAGAGGCAAACCATGAGAGACTCTTGAATGCTGACAAAAACTGAGGACTGATGGATGTGGGGGGAGGGGGGGATGGGCATGGAGGAGGACACTTGTGGGGATGAGTACTGAGTGTTATGTGGAAACTAATTTGACAATAAACTATTTGTAAAAAAAAAAAAAAAAGAAAGAAAAAGAAAAAAAACATTTGCCAGGCCAACTGCTGCATGTGAGGTATCAGAGATATGCTACTTTGCACTAATTTCCTCAGTCCCTCCAGGAATGTGGTATTGCTTTTGTTTACTTTTTTTTTTTTTTCTAGATAGATGCTTCTGTTGGCCTTTCCCACAATAATAGTCCTCACTTCACAGGTCAGGGAACCCATGTGGGGATTATGCCAGCTGCTGAGTAGATCTATTCCAGTCATGCATTTTGGAACTAGGGAAATAACCACAGGATAGTTTGAGGACTGTTCAGGTCTGAATGTGTTTCCAAATTCATATGTTAAAATCCCAAGCCCCAAAGGTGATGGTATTAGTAGGTGGGGCCTTTGGGAAGTGATTAAGTCATGAAGGTGGAGACCTCATGAACAAGAGTAGTGCTCTTGTAAAGAAGAGCCCATAGGGCTCCCTAGCTCCCTCCACCGTGTGAGGATACAATGAGAACTCTCTGCAGCTCAGAAGAGGCCCCTCACCCAACCATGTTGGCACCCTGATCTTGGACTTCTAGCTTTCAGAATTGTGAGCAACAAATTTCTATGAGCCACCCAGTCTGTGGCATTTAAAAAAAAATTTTTTTTAATGTTTTATTTATTTTTGAGACAGACAGAGCATGAGAGGGAGAGGGGCAGAGAGACAGGGAGATACAGAATCTGAAGCAGGCTCCAGGCTCTTAGCTGTCAGCACAGAGCCCAATGCAGGGCTCGAACCCACCAACATGAGATCATGACCTGAGCCGAAGTCGGAGGCTTAGCCAACTGAGCCACCCAGGTGCCCCTGTGGCATTTTGTTATAGCTAACCCATTTGAATGGGCTAAGACAAGGACCCACTGGGAAATGAATCGGAATTAAAATGCCACTGATTACCTGACTTCCATAAACCTCTCCTCTGGTAGACCACAGCGACATTTTGAGTCTCTTAGAATTAATGTCACTTTGGAGTCAATGCCTAGTAGTCCCTGAATAGCCGATTGTTTCCCCATGCACTGTTTAACGTAAAAAGTTAAAACTTTTATATTATTTTATTTTTTAAGTTTATTTGTTTTGAGAGGGAGGGGGAGAATGGACTCGTGTTGGGGAGGGGCAGAAAGAGAGGGAGAGAGAGAATCCCAAGCAGGCTCTGCACTGTCAGTGCAAAGCCTGAAGCCCGCTTGGGATTCTCTCTCCCTCCCTCTCTCTCTCAAAATAAATAAACATTTAAAAAAATTAAAAAGTATAAGTAAAAGACAATAGGTCCCTTTGGGGAAGGCTAGGCTAGGAGTAAAATTCGCAGTATAAATTCTGGCAATGTACTGGGGTTCTTCACTAAGGGAACCTGATTTCTCCTTCATTCCTGAGGTTCTGGGTCGATAAACCTGCTCATATTTGGGGTTTGACTGAGGGAGCATGATTCTCCTTTTTATGATTCAGTTTAGACTTTTGTTCATTTGACCCAGAACTTGCCTGCTTATACAGATCAAGTAAGAATTTAGTAGGCTTCCTATCTATTTCACTTCTAGGAACACCAACTGGCCAGTACCATGGGTCTATGGGAGTCAGACTATTCTGATTGCTGCTTTGGCTCTGCTGTCCTTTACCATAATCATGCCCACTTTGCTTCTGGTGGTTGAGCACTGACATGTGATCCCTACCATACCAGGATCCAATTACTCCCATTGCATTTAGGTATCCTGATTCAGTGAATTCAGTCCTTACTATAAGGTCTGGCCTACAGATAAGAGTGATCCCAGAGCTCTTCCAGGATTCCTGGACTCCTTTCACTGATTTATTTCTCACAGTAGTGGTGAAGGGTGGGTATTCTGAACTCTTCCAGTGTGGGTGAGTAAATCTTAAGTGACAAATCCACTCTAAAATTCCAATCTGCTTAACCTTTTGACTCTCTTCCTCTACATTAAATTAAAGTGGGCAAGGCATTTCTAATTCACCCACTGTGGGTCATCTTTTGATCCATATTTCAGCCAACCAAACTGTTAGAGCCCTTCATGATTCCCTCAGCTGAAACATTAAATGCAGAATTTCTGCTCAGTGAACCCATGTCAATGAATTTGGCCTGATCCAACTTTACGTTCTTTCCACCATTATCCTATACTCCCAAGATTCATTTGCACAAACATTCCCCAGATTTCTGTCTGTATAAATTAGAAAATTCAAATAGTCCTTTTGGAGTATAGCACACCTCCTCATGGGTCTTTAAAGCTCATCATTAAGGACTTGAGTCTAGTTGTAGGTCTAGAAGCAGAGAGGTGATGGAGGTGAGTCCTGAGGAGAATCAGTATTGTCTTGCATGGCAAATGCCTCAGGGGAGGACATTACAGTTTCTTCAGGTCCTGCAAGGTTAGTCCCTTCAGATGAGAGGCAAAAGTCACTACTGGAGGTGGGAGGCTGCTTCCTTTGGCAAAGAAGACTCTTCAGAATTTAGGGCCTTAACATCCCCAGCTTCATCAGGGTCTTCTTACATATCCCCATTCCAGTTTATAGGAGTCCATTCTTTCTCACTCAATGCCTTCACTTTAACAGTAGACACCTTGCAAGGGTGGGAGCTCAACTTGCATTGTAATTCAGCTAGTGGCTGTTTAATTTTTTGTTTTAAAATCTCATCCAAGGGGTGCCTGGGCGGCAGTTAAGCACCAACTCTTGATTTTGGCTCAGATCGTGATCTCGCCATTGTGAGATCGAGTCCTGCATCAGGCTCTGCACAGACAGCATGGAGCTTGCTTGGAATTTCCTGTCTCCTTCTCTCCTTGTCCCTCCCTTGTTCACCCTCTCTCTCTCTTACAAAATAAACAAACTTAAAAAAATCATAAATGTCACCCAAATTTTGCATTCTACTCCATATTATATTTATTTTCACCCTAAATATTTGCATAAAAGGTGATGCTCCATTTTTATCCCATAGCTCCATCAGTCCTGGAATACTAGTCCCCTACTTGAAGAAAAGTGGATTAGAGAGAAAGGCAAAAAAACAAAACAGAGAGAGAGAGAGAATGGCCAGATCTGAGGCTCTTTGTCAGAGACTAATGATACTACAAAAGTTAGGATCAATATTCTTCTGTCTTTCCTGCCTTCAATTCCATCTGCCCATTTTCCAGACGGAGAAAGTAAAGCCTAGAGAAGGGTGCCTATTTTCTTGGCGTGTCAAGGGAGAATCAGAGCAGCAACATGGCAAACTGGGAGATCTGCTGGGTGTGTCTTCCATCTCCTAAGCATCATCCAGAGAGAGACAAAGGGAGAGAGACAGAGATTTTGCAGCTAAGATCGTCATCGCAAATCCTACCCACCTATATACTTAAATCAGAGACCACAGTCCATGTACCTAAGGCCCATTTAATATAACTTAACATCCTTATCAAGGAAGTTCAACCTTTGAGAAAATAAACATTGACCCCACTTCAAATAAGTCAGACCTTGTGCTGTTTATTTTTAGTTCTCTGGATGTGTGATCATCACTAATGCAATAAAGAAAATGCAGATGCTTCCCATAATCACCCAGCTAATAAATCATGGTTGAAAGCCTGCTAGGGACAGTGTTCTGATGGCCTTGGCTGGGGAGGTAGCTCTGTCCCTGAGGAACAAGTGAGATGGGTTGGATGGGGAATGGATTAGAAACTTCTGGCTGGTGTGTCCTGAGAGAAGGGTTGAGTGGGTATGCAATGTGTCCAAGAATGGATCTTAAGGAGTCTACATAGAATGAGTGTGGTGTGGTATATGTGTATGTGTGTGGGGTGGGGGTGTGTGGTATGGTGTGTATGTGTGTGTGGTATGGGGTGTGTGTATGATGTGGTGTGTTTAAGTGGCATAAACAAATATGTGGTGTGTTTATATGGTATATGTTTGTATGTGGGGTGTGTGTATGTGGGGTGGGGTGTGGATGTAGGTATAGTGTGGTATGTGTGGTGTGTGTGAATGTATGTGGTATGTATATGTGTGCACTGTGTATGTGCATGTAGTGTATATGTGCTATATATGGGGCATGGCATGTTTGTGTGTGGTATGTGTGTAAATGTGTGAGTGATATGAGGTGTGGTGTGTGTGGTATGGCTTGTATGGCTTGTATGTGGCATGTGTGTGATGTGTGTATATATGTGGTATACTGGGTGTGTATGTGTGGAGTGTGTGTTTGTGTGGTGTGTGTGTATGTGGTGTAGTGTGTGTATACATGGTGTGGCATGTGTGTATGTGTAAGTGTGGTGTATGTATGTGGATGTAGTATATTGTAGGTATGGTGTATGTATGTGTGGTTTGTGTATGTGTGTGGTGAATGGTGTATATGTTTATGTGGTATATGTTTGTAGTTTGTATGTGGGGTATGTGTACGTGGGCAATGTGTGTCTGATCTGTGTGGTATGTATGTGTGTGCTATGTTTGTGAGTAGTATATGGTATGGTATGTGTAGCATGGTGTGTATATGTGCATAGTGTCTGTGTGGTTTGTGTATGTGTGTAGCATGTATAGGTGTTTATGGTGTTTGTGGTGTGTGGTATGTGTGGTATGGTTTATATGTGTATGTAGTGTGTTTGTGTGGTGTGTGTATATATGGTGTGTGTGGTATGTGTGGTGCATGTATGTGCATGTAGTGTGTGTTTGTATGGTGTGTATGTGCATGTATTATTGTTTGTGTGGTGTTGTGTGTGTGTGTGTGATGTGCTATGTGTGTATGTATTTGTGGTATGTTGTGTGGTGTGTGTGGTATGGTGTGCATGTGCATGTAGTGTGTGTGTTTGTGTGGTGCATGTGTATGTGTGGTATGTATGTATGTGGTGTGTTAGTATGGTATGTGCGTGGTGTGTGTGTGGTGTGATGTATATGTGCATGTAGTATGTGTTTGTGTGGTATGTGGGGCATATGTGTGGTGTGTGATGTGCATGTGTGGTATGTGTGGGGTGGTGCATGGATGCAGGTAATGTGTGGGTGATGGATGGGTGGGGTGTGTGTGTGTGTGTGTGTGTATGGGGTATGTGTGGTAGGGTTTGGGGGGTATGTGTGGAGTGTGTGTGTGTGTGTGCACAGGAAGGGCTGGGCTGGGAAATAAGGACAAGACTGGGGGAGCCAGCTGACGGGTTTTGAACCACGGCGGGGAGGCTGGTGGCAATGGCATCTACTTCCAGGTGTCTAATGAGCATATAAAGTGTTTTCCTGCCAAGACTATTTCTCTTTTTTTCCCGGTTGAAATTCGTCTTGAATTTCCCTTTCGCTGAAGACAGTTTGAGTTCAGTGTCAGGCACTGGCGAGTGAAAGAGCCCTTAAAGAGCCATGGAAGAGTCCTGTGAAGAGAGCATTAGACTGCAAGGGGCAGGGGCTCTGTCACAAACCGTGCTATGACCTGGGCAGTCACTCCTCACCGGTGGACTTAGTTTCTCCGTCTGTAAGAAGATCACTAACTTTTTACTATCACTAACATTTTATAAAGAAAGAATATTTTAATATTGAAAGTGTGAAGGACAACATCTCCAAATTAGAAAACGGACTTAAGCTAGACTTTAAGGAAAACCCACTGTATCATTTGTATGTTTTCTCCGTATTTCCTAGACTGGAGAAAACATCATTATGCACTGGTGCTGCTCCGGTGCCTGAGGTCTGGGTACTTTTACATTTCGTGAACTCTTGGGTCCGTCTTCAAGCTCCAATATGGTAGCATTAATCTTTCAGCTCTGCGCCTTCTTTCAAAATTGTCAGTCCGTGACTTGTCAGTAGCCTAGCCCTTAGCTATTCTTTCCTCCTTCCACAGCTGAGAAAATAGAAGTGTCTACTGTAATAAGGAGACATTCCCCCCTAAAGCACACATACTGATGAAAACCTACTACTACTGCTGCTACTAAAATATGGCCAAGAGTCTATTCCTGACACAACTCTAAACACTTCGCTTATTTTGTGTTTAAAGAGCTAACTCCCATTTCACAACAACCTTATGAAATAGGTGTGATTGTTATCTAAGGACACAGGCACAGAGACCCCGGGGGAGGCACTGGAAAGGCCTTCTGCGAAAAGGAGGGAAGGCTCAAGAGGAGATTAGGGATGAGACAAAATATCTTGGGGACAGAGCATCCTGCCCTGGGAGCTTTGCCAGGATGGCTCAAAGTGGCCTTGGGGAGATCTCTGGGACAGGGTTTCATCCTGGGCTGGGAAGAGCGTTAGACTGAATGCAGAACACAGATGGCAAATGGACTCTTTGGTGTTATCTCTCAGCCCCGACCCTTGATTCACTGGGCTCAACGAGTAAAACTGGGTAAGAGGCCTTACTTGAGAGGCTGGGAAGGAACAGGAGACGGTAACTTCCTTGACTTTGGAGTCAGGACAGGCCTGAAGGCCTTGTCCTGTTCCTACTGGCCACTCCTTGTCCCAGACCCCTACCAGCCTCCCCCACCTTAGTAAATGGCACCACCCAGCACTGGGCTGCTCACACTGCAAGTCAGAGATTCAGCCTGACTCCTCCCCACCCCCTACTCTAGCCCATCAGCAAGTCCTCTGGGTCCAACCTTCCAAATACATCTCCAAATCCCCACCTCTCTCTCGACTCCATCAGCAACTCCAAGCAGCTTCCTCTTCCATTTGGACACTTCAGGCATTCCTCAAGGCTCTCCTTTCTCCCACTCCTGCCCCGAAGACCTGCAGCCACAGTGATGCTTGAAAATGTAAGCCACAAAGGGTCCCTTACTTAAAGATCTTCAACAATTTGCCATTCTCCTCAGACAAAAATAAAAATCCCCAAAGTTAGACTGACTGGTCTGGTCCCTGCAACCCCTCTAACCATCTCAGGCCACAGGTCTTGCCTTCACTCACTGAATCCTAACTCCAGTGAGTTTGTGGTTCCTAGAACAGACCAAGCTCTTCTCCACTGCAAGACCTTTGTACCTGCTGATCCCTCAGCCTTGTGCTATTCCATCAACTGCTTCCTGTCACCCAGACTCAAAGAGGCCTTCCCTGACCATCTTATTGGAAGCAGGATTTTACTTTATTTTCTATCACAGTGCCATTTCCTTTGAGCACTCATTATAAATATGTCATTCCATGACTCTGCCTATTTTTTACCTTGTTAGCTGGACTGTAATGTCCATGAGGGCAGGGTCCTATCTGTCTTTTCATGGTTGTAGCTTCCTAGCACAGCATTTGGCACATAGTTGGCACTTAAGAAATACTATTGGATGGGGCGCCTGGGTGGCTTAGTCGGTTAAGCGTCCGACTTTCGCTTAGGTCATGATCTTGCGGTTCGTGGGTTCGAGCCCACGCCGGGCTCTGTGCTGACTGCCAGCTCAGAGCCTGGAGCCTGTTTCAGTCTGTGACTCCCTCTCTCTGACCCTCCCCTGCTCGCGCTCTCTCTCTCTCTCTCTCTCTCCTAGAAATAAATAAAACTTAAAAAAAAAAAAGAAAGAAGAAATACTATTGGATGAAAGATGAAAGGTCTCTTCCACAGGCCACAATGGGATCCCAGCCCAGTGTTTCTCCCACCCCACTTCTGCCCCTCTGCTCTCTTCCTCCAGAGGGTAGGTCACCACACAGGAGGCTGGGAAAGTGCTGAATCTGCTCTGAGCCAGTTTCTGACCTCATGAGGAGGGTTTACACAAGGTCGGAAGGTAGCAGTGAGAGAATGGGATGGCAGATGGAGGCTGGGAGGAGTGACCACTCCCAAGCACCTACTCTGGTGTCCTGAGGAACCCTTTCCCCAGCTTGGTCTCACTTAGGGAAAGGGGGCACTCCTCTGCTGGACTGTGAGAGGCTGTTAAAGACTGGGTACCACTCACAGCGGGAAGTGGTCAGTAGCCAGGAAGTGGTGAAACTTGGTATTTCAGGGCCAGAGAACTGATGTGCTGGTTTGAGAGGAAGAGTTTAGATCCTCCCTCAGGGCTGCAGAGCATCAAGAATGAAATCTGGGGCATGTTGGCGCCTGGCTACCCTCCTCTCCCCCAGCTACTCTGTGGTACATAGTAGACTCTCCCTTCCTGCACA
The DNA here is from genome assembly GCA_017311185.1 of Proteles cristata cristata. Lineage (NCBI taxonomy): Eukaryota > Metazoa > Chordata > Mammalia > Carnivora > Hyaenidae > Proteles > Proteles cristata. Next base: position 249,407 of record JAESUZ010005618.1, on the reverse strand, counting down.
GATGCCCACTGGCCTGGCATCCTGGGCATTTGCCCAGCCTTCATGGGGGAGGCTGGCCAACCTTGACTGGAAAGTAGTATCTTGTGACATCCACATATCCTGGCAAGAAGCCCCAAGGCTTCAGGCAAGAATGGGTCTGTATGTTCCAGGAAAGAGGCCTCTGTGGGAAGCAGAGCCACAGTGGCATTTCTGCACCTCAGGGATCAGCCCACAGGAAAGGAAAAATCCTCTGGGAGCCAGAGAAGTTCAGATATTTGCAACACTCCCCATCAGACCTGTCTCCTCTACTCATTCTGAAAAGAAGATACTTAACAGTCTCCACCATGCTGCCTTCTGAGCTTTCCCCCTGCTCTCAATTAGGTGCAAAAACGAGTGGTCAGAAAAATGTCCTGATGCGCCCAGCCCACACAGCAGATCCAACACTAGACATGACCAAGGGTATAGTGCGGTGATGCTTATGGGATGCCAGGCTTGGATCAAATCCAAGGCAGAAAAGATGTGTTATCACCCAGGATCTGGGGGCCCAAGGGAGGAAAAAGGCAGGGGGTGATATCCAGGCAAGTACACCTTGAGGCAGGGACCCTAAATATCTGGTATTCCAAGGGTGCCTGCATGGCTCAGCCAGTTAAGCATCCGATTCTTGATTTCGGCTCAGGTCATGATCTCATGGTTTATGAATTTGAGTCTGCCATTGGGGTCCACACTGTGTAGAGCCTGCTTGGGATTCTCTCCCTGTCTCTGTCTCTCTCTCTGCCCCTCTTCCCCTCCCCAGAATACACACAGGTGTGTGTGTATGTGTGTGTGGGTACTCTTACACATGCGCGCGCACTTTCTCAAATTAAATAAATGTAAAAAAAAAAAGGGGGGGAAATAGTAAAAAAAAAAAAAAGATCCAGTTCCGTTAACTCTTCATGTGAACCTCCTGGGAGTTTGACAAATGCATGAGAACTTGTATTAAATTACCACGATGGAGTTTAAAAACAATTTATAGAACAAAATACAACATGTTGAGTGCCCAGTGATCTTAGTTACTCTGTCCTGTTTTGTGGTCACTGCTCTGTGGGCATCTCATACACATGGATTTGCTGCCCACAGGGCTGGGTATTCTCTCTGCAGTCCCCATAATTTATTCTCTTTTCATTTCTGTGCATGCATAGGGGCTGTTGCTTCAAATGCAGTTTGGTCCTCCAAATGTCCCCATGCACTCTGTGGCTTAGAGTATAGTGGCTGTCAAATATAAGTGCAATTATGAGTCATCTGGCCTGCCCGATAAAATAAATATTCCTAGGCCCCCTTCAGAGATTATGATTTATGAGGTCTGAAGCGTGACCCAAGAATCTGCCTTTCTACAACCATCCCAGAGGATTCTGATTTGAGGGTCATAAGACCCCCCTGCCCTTTGAAAAGTACTGACTTAGAAGTCACTGTGCAAGTGGTTGGTTTCTAATGTTTTCCCAGTTAAATAACACTGCAATGGAAATTTTGTAGAAATGATTTTTTTTCTTTTACATTATTTTCTTTAGACATTTCTTTATAAGAAAGATTACGGAATCAAAGAATAGGAATTGCTTTGTAGTTTTTGCCAAATTAGTCTCCAGAGAATTTGAATAATTGAACATTAAGTTTTAGCATTTAAATTGAGTTGTATAACAATACACAAGTTGCTCAAATTGCAAGCTCAAGAAATATAGTGGGGCTGCACATTTTTCTATGTAGAGCTTGGTGTGTAAATGATCTGCTCACTTCCTTTGACTACTTACCAAAAAAGGAACAGGATATTGGCCATTTATAGTTATATCAATTCCTTAGTTATTTTGGATAAAAAGTTTTATTTGCCGCATAGATTTCTCCTCCTTCTGTGGCTTTCATTTCTGTGTTTGCTTTATTACATTCAGTGGCGCAAATGGCCCTTTAAAAACACATTGGAATCCATCCACCCTGTCCCTGATATCTCTTTCATCAATAGTCAAAATGGTTTCTCCTCCTCACGGTTGAGACACTTTTGCTTTTCCATCGCCTTCTCTGGCTTTTTATGACCCATTTGAAATGTATTGTAGTGCATGAGGTGAAAAATGTGGATATAAGCTCATTCTGATTCATTCTGAGGTCTTACTATTTAGATGATGTTTGTTTAATAATGACTCTTTCTTATAGCATTGTGTTGATGCTTATTCATCTTACATAAAATTCTTAAATAACTTCAATCTATTTTTGCAGTATATTTCCCTAGTCAATTTTTCTTGTCTTTACCCTGATAGACTGTAGTGATAACTGCCTGGTTATTTTAAGTCCCTAAAACATTTTTTAAAAAATATTTTGCCCATTCATACTCCAGATGAGTTTTACTATTTATTTGTTAAACCCTGCAGTGCAGCTCATCATGTCTTTATTTTCTATTGTAATCTTAACTTTATTTAGACTTCACAATCAAGATCAAAGTATATATAGCTCTTCAGGGGCATCTGGGTGGCTCAGTTAAGCATCTGACTTTGGCTCAGGTCATGATCTCATGGTTTGTGAGTTGGAGCCCCGCATCAGGCTCTGTACTGACAGCATGGAGCCTGCTTGGGATTCTCAATCTCTCTCTCTAAACAAACTAACTAAAAAAAAAAAAAAAAAAAAAAGTATAGCTCTTCATTCACTCATGTTTTCCTTTACTCTTTCCACGTTAAAATTTTCTTTGAAAAAAATCATTTATTCCAAGTTAAATTAATTCCCAAGTATTTACTTTTTGTTGGTTTGGTTTTTGTTCTTTTTTTTTTTTTTTCAATGCAGAAAAAGAACCTACAGTGTGTGTTAAGGTTTGACTGGCTATTATCTCCTCTTTGTCTGCCTAGATTTGGTCTCAACTATTTACTTTTGGGGGAGGGGGAGAGATTATTCTTATGACTAAGCCAGGTCTCTCTTCTTTCTTCTCTCCACCTCACTCCTATTCTTATTCTCATGTTCACTAAAATACAAGCATTTTGACCCAAACGTCTTGCAGATAAAATGATACACTGCCCCCCCGCCAAACCCCAGCCCAGCCCAGCGCATGCTGTTTCTTCATTTGTCTTTCTCCCCTTCCTTTCCCTCCCTTAAGATGGGTAGAATTGTCCTGCCTCCAGGACTCAGCATATTCTATTTCTTAGGTAAAACAGGAAGATATAGTGTACTCGAGTATAAGAATCCTCTCAAAACTCATGTCCACGCAGAACCTCAGAATGTGAATTTACTTGGGAATACGGTCTTTATGGATATAGTTAGTTAAGATGAGGTCATGCCTGGATTAGAATGGGCCCTAGATCCAATGACTGGTGTCTTTTTAAAAGGGAGAAGAGAAACAAGCAAAGACAGACAGAGACACACACACACACACACACACACACACACACACACACACACACACACACACACACACACACGAGAGAAGGCTATGAGAGGCAGAGACTGGAGTGATGCTTCTACAGACCAAAGAATCCCAAAGGAGAGCTGACAAGCAGCAGAAGGCAGGAGAGGCCTGGAGACCTGGAACAGATTCTCCCTCAGAGCCTCCAGAACAGAGAGAAGTTTCTGTTGATTTAAGCCACCCAGTCTGTGGTACTTCATTATGGCGGCCCTAGGAAACCAGTCCACACAGGATCCTTGGTCTCGCCTGAAAGCACCCCAATGCTTTTTAATTGTGGGATTCTCTAAAACACAGAGAAGTGTCTTTGTAAATCTGCCCCAAAGCAGAGAATGAACAGTTCACTCTGGAATGTAAATACTTAAGAAATGATGAGGTTTTTCCTGTTTCCTGACCAACTAAAAGTCTCTCTCTGTAGAAGGCAAACTATTTATGGCAGATTTCAAGTTCTAAAAACCCAAGACTCTTTCACTAAGGGAGGTAGTGTGGTGTAATTCAAAGGATTCAGAAGGTGGGCTCAGACCACCAGGGTCTTAATCTTGGCTCTGCCATTTACTAGAAGCATACGTGAGCAAGTTCTAACCTCTTTGAGCTGGACTCCTAATTTGTAAAAGGAGACAATAAAAACTTATGCCTAACATATTTTAGGAAGCTATTGCTGGGATCTGATGAGATAATTTCTGGGAAATTATTGTTTAAAACTGTAAAGTGTTGGGCGGATGGTACCAATCAATAGTGGTTGCCTGTGAGGTGGGAGGCAAACTTCTCACTGTAACCTCTTTTGTTCCATGTAGTAATGGAAATAATACGTTCAAGAATATTTAATGTACAATGAACGGGAAGAAGTGAGTAAAGCTGTGTGTCTGGGTCCTGCACCAAAGAAGTCATCTCAAGTGTGGGCACTGATGACCTGTGAAGGGGAACCAGTCTCCCCCGAGCCTCTAGTGTGGGAGCTTCTGGGACATGATCCAACTCATACCTCCTGAACCATTTCTCCTTATTCCTGTTAACCCAGAGTTTGCAAACTATAGTTGGGTATTCAGTCCTGCTATGGAGTTCACATCATCTGATTTATCTTTCTGAAATCTAGAGAGAATATAGACCCTCTTGCTAAGTGGTTAGGGCAACCCATAGGATGGTGTGTAAAGACAGACATATTTAGGAAGGCATTTTCCCAGAGCATTTTGAGGCCTTATGCTTATTGAGAGGTACAGCAAAGAGAGACAGCTTAGACTGCAGTCCCCAAAGGATCAGAATGGGACCTTGTGCTCCACTCAGTGAAACCCTTTGCCCTGCCCACTGCCAGGTGATGAGCAGGCCCTCCAAGTTCCTGAGGTCTCATCTGCTATGTCTGACACTTGCACCAGCCACTCACAGCCAAGGCTCCGTTCTGCCAGCTGTCACCACTGGCCTTCTCCAGAACTCTATCCTCTTGACACCATCAACACTAACTGGTCAACATGACAAACCACTCGGGTCTCCTCTCAGCCACAGAGAAGCCTTCCCTTCTTCCTTCTGTGGGGTGGAGTCATTTGAGCCCCTCAATGGGAAGCCTCTCTCAACTTTGCCATTCAGCCCTCCTCTTTGAGCACTCACAGTCCAGTCTGGCCACCAGGCATGGGCCCAATACAGGCTTTCACCAGAACCAGGGCCACCAGTGATCCTTCCTCACTTACAGTGGCTTTCCTCTCCCTATGCCCTGATTTTTTCCCTGTAACCTGCATTTCCCCAGCCCCAGCTTTCATACAGACGAATACAAATCATACACCGGATTCGTGTTCTGTCCCAGGCGGCCCTGGATCCGTCATCCAAAGTATGTGGTTTTGTGGAATGTAGGAGGGGACTGAAATGTAGGATTGTGGCCTGTCTCCATGCGCCATTATATCTGAGCCTTGGCTCCAACCAAGACATAAACAACCAGGCTTGCTCTCCCCTTGTAAGAGTTTAATAAGGATGCTTATGATTCCCTGACAGATTGTAATAATTCAGAGCAACAATTTTTTTTTACAAATAGTTTATTGTCAAGTTGGTTTCCATATAACACCCAGTGCTCATCCCCACTAGTGCCCCTCTCCATGCCCATACCCCCTCCCCCCCACATCCATCAGTCCTCAGTTTTTGTCAGCATTCAAGAGTCTCTCATGGTTTGCCTCTCTCCCTTTCCCCCACCATTTCCCCCTTCTTCTCCCCCTTGTTCCTCCGTCAAGTTCCTCCTAATCCTCCTATACGTGCAAACATATGATATTTGTCCTTCTCTGCCTGACTTATTTCGCTCAGCATAACATCCTCAAGGTCCATCCATGTTGCTACACATGGCCAGATTTCATTTTTTCTCATTGCCATGTAGTATTCCATGGTATAGATAAACCACATCTTCTTGATCCATTTGTCCGTTGATGGACACTTAGGCTCTTTCCGTGTTTTGGCTATTGTGGAGAGTGCTGCTATGAACATTTGGGTACATGTGCTCCTATGCCTCAGCATTTCTGTATCCCTTGGGTAAATTCCTAGCAGTGCTATTGCTGGGTCATAGGGGAGTTCTATTGTTAATTTTTTGAGGAGCCTCCACACTGTTTTCCAGAGGGGATATACCAGTTTACATTCCCACCAACAGTGTAGGAGGGTGCACGTTTCTCCACATTCTCGCCAGCATCTCGCGTTCTCTGATTTGCTCAGAGCAACAATTTAGAGTCAAAGACAGACCTGGGTTCAATCCCAGGCCTATAGCTTACAAACCATGTGATCTTGAGCAAGTTAGTCTCTTAGAATTGGTTTCTTATTTGAAAAATACAGAACAAAGCTAGGTTATAGGAACATTGAGTTAAACAAGATAATGCATTTATGGAGTTTAGTGTTGGTACCTGGCAAGCAGTAGTGTTGAATGAATGTTAGATGTTGTTATTAACAGAAATAATCTGGTTGGTTTCTAGTCATGGCTTTAGCCCACTTGAGCTTTGTGAACTTGAGTGAGGTATTTCACCCCTGCAGGGTCTTATTTCATATAAAATGGGAGGATGGGTCTTAAACCTTCATATTCCTCTGACCCCGGGATTCTATGATTCCTTTAGCCCTAATGGGATAATTCCATTTGCCAGGAGAACCAACATTAGGATGATCAGATAATTTGACTGCCTAAAGGGCAAGATAAGAGAGGCTGCCAAAAGTTCATCTGGTTTCTGCAAACCAAAGCCCATCTCTGTCTCCTGGCCTAGATCCCAGGGCAGCAGTGGGGAGGTGCTGTGGGGAGATGGTCTGTGAAGCATCCTGGTAGATAACTAATACTGAAAATGCTGAAGGAAGGAAGGAAGGAAGGAATGCCAGGCCTTTAAGCCTACCTGAAAAACAGATTCAGAGGTCCGTAGGAAGGGGAAGAACTCAGCAGTGCAAGTGTCTGCCCCAGACTGAGTCCCACTGAGAAAGGAGGCTGTGAGGAAACTAAAAATGCAGTTTTTGAGCATGAAGAGGCATTGTGTGCACTGGTTAAAAATCTAGCTATGGAACAAGGGGGAGAAGAAGGCCGGAAATGGTGGGGGAAAGGGAGAGAGGCAAACCATGAGAGACTCTTGAATGCTGACAAAAACTGAGGACTGATGGATGGGGGGAGGAGGGATGGGCATGGAGGAGGGCACTTGTGGGGATGAGCACTGGGTGTTATGTGGAAACTAATTTGACAATAAACTATTTGTAAAAAAATAAATAAAAACTCCCCAAAACAAAAACAAAAACCAAAAACCTAGCTATAGAGCCAGATTACCTGGGTTTGAATCTTGCCTCTTCCATTTATCTGTGTGATCTTGGTCAAAGTAGATAATGTCTCTGGGCCTCAAATCCCCCATTTGTGAAACAGGGGTAAGGATGATAGTTCCCCTACAGGGTTGTTGTGGAGAATAAATGTATATAAGAACTTAGCAAAGTTCCAGGCACATGATAAGTGCTACACAAGGGCCGGCTGTGAATATTTTTATGATATTGGGGGGCAAGATATCATTTTGGGCTTGGAACACTGAGGACACGTGTAGGTGGGGGGGAGTGGTCCCTCTGATGTTTTAGTAGAAACAGTCAGAAGCATCCCCATACTGACTAGAGGTCTGGGGCATGAGTGGAGCTCCTGTAAGACACCTTCTGGCGACTCCCAGAAATGTGCAAGAGACTTTTTTGAATGGTCCCATAATAGTGGCAGAATATGCCAGAAAAATATAGTTCCTTATAGTTACTATAGCCCCTCCATACAGGCACTTGAGGAAACTAAGTTTATACCATCACTGTTAAGGTTCAAGTCCCCTCAAGTAGGAGTATCCTTAGAAGGGCTAAATAATAAATTATCAGGGCACCTAGATGACTCAGTGGGTTAAGTGTCTGACTCTTGATTTTGGCTCAGGTCATGACCTCATGGTTTGTGGGTTCAAGCCCCACATCAGGCTCTGCACTGACAGCACAGAACCTGTTTGGGATTCTCTCTCTCCCCCTCTCCCCCTCACACACTCTCTCCCTGTCTTAAAAATAAATAAGCATTTAAAGAAAGAAAAAAGTAAATAAATTATTTTCAGCCATGCAGTGTAAATGAGTTTCTCAGATGAGCCAATATTTTAGTAGAACGTGAGGGAATAAGAACTAGAATTGGATAGGGCAGGTCAGCCCTGCCATGAGCTCTGTGTGAGACAGAAGGTGGGTGGGGTCCTGGGTGGCAGACAAGAAGTTCCAAGTGTGCTTTGGGTGCAATACGAGGATGCTAAAGGGTAAGAAGAGAAGCACTGACAAAGGTGGCCTGCTTCAGCTTTGCCTTAGAGCCCCTGGGCCTGTGGCTTGGCTGAATTTCCATGGCCACAGCCCCTGAGCCCTCCTCTCCTGGTGGACTTTACTTGCCATGGATATTTCAATTGCATGGGACTTGGCTGCCTCCTAGTGGCCACTGGGCAGATGTTCTCTTAAAATGGGCAGAACCTCAGGAAGATTTTACAAAAGTCATTTGGACAGTGCTTTACAGTTTTAAGGCACTGTCACATATATGAGAGTGTAGCTTTTCTGCTTGAATATGTCTCCATCCACCTCAAGAATATCTACCCCAGCTCTTCCCCAGCCACCTCCAACACTCCACCTTTCAGTTTCCCTTGAGTTATCTAATTTCTCCAAATTGGTGGAGAGGGTCCTGGAGCCTGGAGAAGCAAGGGAAGACTGGTGAGCTCGGACTCCTGCAGGGCCTTGGGTCCGTGCTCTGGCCAGACGACTAGAGAATGTGACTGGAAAATGACAGCCACTCCACTCAGCTTCTGCACACTCTCCCCTCTTCACATGGTGGTCCTGGCTCCCTGTACAGGCCTCAGGCCTAGAACTGCCCTCGCTTCTAAGCCACATGCCCCAGGAGTCTTTAGACTTTCAGTTCCTCTTAAAACCAGACCATTCACCACCACTCCCTTCCCCAAATAAGCACAGTCTGCCCTTTCTCTGATGCTATGGAAGGTACTAACACTTGGCCATTTGAGAGGCTTACCAATTGTCCCCACAGTGAAGGTGGCAGCAGCCAATGAAACATCCATCAGGGCAAGATACAGAGGGTCCCACACTTTCAAAGGACTCAGTCATGGTCCCCAGTCTTTGGTTCCTAACTCTGTTGAGATCACTGAAAACCCCAAGGGTGAGGCTGACATCCTCCTCCCTCAGTAGCTCAGCCGAGATGCTATCAGACCCAACAATACTCTCCCTTGTGTGCAGAATATCCTAGCAATGGTTGCTCTGATTGTCTTTCCACAGGAAAAGGTAATCTGAGAGTCATACTGAATACTTTAAATGTTAGATGTTGAGTGAGTTTTGGTTTTTGATGTGTTATTTTGAGAAACCACTTAAAGATGTTTTATTTGGGGCAACACAAGCCAGTCATTAAAATGGTTTCATTTGCAGTATTAAACTTGGTTTCTCCAGGCACAACACAGCAGTTGAGACTGCTGGGATGATGTCCTTCCTTTCTAAGTAGGACTTGGGGAGAATTAAAGCAGAGAGAGGCAAGGGCCTTCTCTGATGGACAAGAGCTGACCTAGGAACATGCGGAACCAACTTCCAGGTACAAAGTGGGGTCGAGGCAGAGGGTCCTTTCTGGTCTAATGGCACCCCAATAGCCCACCCAACCCTATCAGCTTCACCCCTCCATAGAAGCCTCAGTAGGGACCCTGTTCAGGCAGGTCAGGACCCAAGAAAGAAAGAATGCCAGATGTTGAGAATGGACATGAGGGGGAAGATGGGGGTAGGGGTGGGATAGGTTTTACTTCCTTCTCTCTTAACCACCCCCAATATTTTAGCTTCTCTCCCCTGCCTGCTATTGGTATTCAGTTCCACAGGACCATAATAGGTGAGGATGCAGAAGAGGATTGCAATTCCTTTCCTCCCTCCAACTACTACAGGAGCCATTGGAAATACCCACCAAGGACTCATTTGCACTTGGATGCTTCTGAGGAGAGGGACAGCCGCACACTTGCCGTTTCTGGAAGGAAACAACACCCACTGCAATAGAAGAAAACCTCAGGACATATAGGAAGCTGGATTGGCACAAACTCCTAGGTCTACACCCTTCCTTTTTTTTTTTTTTTTTTTAACAGTTCCTTACCAACTGTGCCAGTAATTGCCACAGCTCTCCCCCTTCTCCTCTCAGACTCACCACTTCCTGTTTCCTCTGCTATGGGCACCCTGATGCCCACTTTCCCTCTGAGTTCCCCAATTCTGGCAATGGACACAGCCTATACCCCCACTGTGGACCTTCCCTGCCTCTCTCACTCTTGGCTTCCTGAAGGGCTTCCCCTTCTACAAGCACCATGGCGGCCTGGGGACTGTGCTAAGGGCTGATGAAGGACATTCCCAAAACAGCCGCTCTTAGGAACAAGCTGGTCAGGGAGGTTACTGGGGAGGGATGCTCATAGATAAAAGAATTAACTGCAAAACCATGTTGTTAAGTACTATCCTAGAGGCTGGTACAGATGGTCACTTTATTCTTAAAATTTAATCTTGCAAACACACACCCTCCCAATCCCTTCTTGTCCCTTTCCTTCCTGCTTGAGACAGTGTTTTGAGAGAATGTGATATTTGTTACTGTGGCAACAAACGAATGGCTGAGGCCAGGGCAGGAAGTTGGGAAAAGCCTGGTTTGTGATGGCAGCACTGAGCCATTGGGTCAACTCTGACATTATCTACCTCCAGGCTTCTTGTTAAGTAGATAAACACATCTCCCTAGGGTTTAAGCCACTGTTGGTTGACTTTTTGATTACTTGGAGCCCAAAGCATTGGAACTGATTTTCTTCTAGGTATGGATGAAGGAGTTAAGGGTGACTTAGAGACAGACTCATCACAGTTCTGGTGATCAGTCTGGTCAGACTCAATTTCTTTGTGGAAAGGGGCAGAAAGCCCCATGATGGATGGACCCACCTCACCTGCATTCACTGAATTTATTCAGCCCTTATTTATGGAGTGGTGTCTATGTGCCAGGCAATATGGGGAGCTGCTCTGGCTAAAATCAAGAGTAAAACCATGCAGTCTCAGTTCTTGTGAAGCTTAGAATTCAATGAAGGAGTAAGACATTAATAAAATAATAACAAGTAGGGGCGCCTGGGTGGCTTAGTCGGTTAAGGGTCCGACTTTCGCTTGGGTCATGATCTCGCGGTTCGTGGGTTCAAGCCCCACTGCTGACTGCCAGCTCAGAGCCTGGAGCCTGTTTCAGTCTGTGACTCCCTCTCTCTCTGACCCTCCCCTGCTCACGCTGTCTCTTTCTCTCTCTCCTAGAAATAAATAAAACATTAAAAAAAATTAAAAAAAAATAATAACAAGTAAACAATTAAAAGATGAGCTGAGCACATGGAGGAAAGGAGCAGACGCCAGTGAGAACATGTGACACGATACTTTTTATATAAAGCCTGGGAGCCAGAAAGATATCCTTGAGAAAGTAATCTTTAAACTGGGAGCTGAAGGAGGAAGTGGAGGGTTGTGGCAAGCAGAGGCTAGTGAGAGTTGGAGTACAGGGAGCTGTGCATGCAAAGGCCCTGGGGCATGAGAGAACCAGGCTGGCGTGAGAGCCCTGAGAGGAACAGACTGAGTTTAGCGGGTTGAAAGTTTGCCTTCAGTGCCTCCCCCATATCTAGCCTACTAACATTCCTTGCCATGTCCCCTGATTCATCACTCATCCCACACTGCCCCCCACCTCCCGGAAGCCTGTGTCTTCAAGGCTCTTTGACCTAAGTGCCCATGCTGGGATTCTGCCCAGTTCTGCGCTTCCCTCTACTCTACCTGACTCCCCCCTCTAACAAAATCTCCTTTTTGTGTCATAAATCAAGCTATTAAAGAATCTCTTCTATATTTTGTTCAGAGAGAGAGAGAGAGAACCACTGGTGGAATTCAGACGGCAAGCAAAGAATTTCAGGTAGGAGGAAGGCCTTGGACAACATATGTCCCGCTCAGCGGTCTCCAGGCCTCCTCCAAAAGACACCTGCGGGCTCGGGTGCAGGTCAGTCTGCGTGGCACCAGCCACTCCCCTACTTTCCTGGACACACCAGTAACTTCCCCTCAGCAGCTGAACTCAGAAGTCTCCGCACCCCAGTTTTTCCCAGCAGCAGCACCCAGGGCTTTGTGGGAGGGCTGGGCCACCCTCTGATGAATGGACTTCTAAGGGCCTAAATAGAGGCAATGGGAGGAGCCTGGCTTTGGAACCTGAGCCAGAGCCACCCAGCTCCAAGGATGAGGCTGATCCCTAGTGCTGTGTGAGCTCAGGCTGCCACTTAGCTCTCTGGGCCTCAGTTGTCTCATGTGCAAAAATAAAGATGATCTTCTTTACAGAGTTGCTGGATTAGAAATAAAAATGTATAAAAGGGGGACAAAGATGAGCTTTTAAATCTGAGCTCAAACACAGATGTAGCATACAGATTAACAGCCCAGTCCCAATTCCAAATAGTTTGCTCTATACATCCACTCCCACCTATCAGGCCCTGGTTCCTAAGTTTTTACTGGAAAACATGACAATCCCTAGATCTGCGTTGTCTGATTTGCTAGCCACTGGTCATGTGTAGCTGCATAGATTCTGAAATAAAATTTAAACACTTCAGTTCCTCACACTAGTCTCATTTTAAGTGGCTCAATAGCTTTTTGTGGTGTTGGACAGAGCAGATATAGAACATTTCCATCAGCAAAGAAAGTTCTATTGGACAACATGGACTCAGAGAAGGGAGCCACATGGGAAGAGGAGGTATGTTTATTTTACTTGTCATCTCCCTCCTGGACCAAGACACTGCTTGGGACAAACTGGCAGTTAGAGAATCAATGGGAGGTTGGCACACACGAGTGCACGTATGTGTGTGTGTATGCACATGCACATGTATGGGTAGCAGACAGGTTACAGGCCTAGCCTTCAGGCCTTCTATATATCTCATCGACACTAACCACTTACAGGGCTGGACCTGGTGAGTAAAGTCACAGAATGAGAACTCACCACAGAGGTCTCAAACTTGTCCCACCTGTGAGACACAGGTCTGGGGCTACAGAGGAGGTCCACAGTCCTGGAATCCAGTCCTGACTCAGGACCCCAGGAGGAAAGGACTCTTCTGGTGTTGCTTCTAAGAGAGAAGGAGAAGACACAGAGCTACAAGATAGAAGCGTGCAGCCCTTGGGGCAGAGGGACATGCAACCCTGATTTCTACCTGGATTCAAGAACTTGGCAGGTAAAACAAATGGGCTCCCCAGGGAGTCCACTCTACAAAAGACACATAAGGAGGGGACTGGGTCATTTCAGAGCTATAGTAGGTCTGCCCTCCCTGGGTTTCTCACTCACAAGTATGGCAGTCTCTCAAGCTGTTCCTGGTCATGAGAGACAATGGGGCTGTTTTCCCAGCAGGCCTACTTCCCGGAGACCTTAGCATCATAGGTGACAGACTTCCTAGCCGACTCCACTTCCAAGAGCCACAAATGTCCTGAGCAGGCCACAGCCTCAAAGAGAAACACCCAGAGCACTGCAGAGCATTTCAGCTGTAGACTCAGCTCACTGGAATCGTGCTGCAGAGATGCCTGCCCTCCAATACACCTCTGTCCTCCGCACTCATTCATTCCACTCCGAAGTCATTGGAGCCCCAGACCTCTGGTCTGCTTTTTGAGAGACTGTCCCCATAGTACATGATACACTGTTCAGTACACCTCTGAAGTTAAGAGCCCAAAATTTGGAGTCAGCCCTGCACAAGCTTGGCAAGTTACTTCTGTTTCATCGTCTACAAATGCAAATAACAACATCTGCCTCGTTGGGCTGTCGGCATTAATGGATAACTTAGCACAGAGCCCCAAATATGGCAGCTATTATTATTTCTACTAAGACACAGTGACATACAAGGCTGAGCGCCAACTCTGGGGGTAGTTGGAGAGAGCTTCAGAAGAGGGGCCACAGGGGAGGGTCTGAGAGAGAAGTGGGATCCTGCTGGAGAGGGAATCGTTCTTGAAAAAGAAACAGTTGTCTTGCTCAGCCCTTAGGGCTACCTGACTGGGCTGACACCTGAGCCTCACCCATTTCTTCCTTCCTAAGCCAATCATGAGACACCTGGAGGGGTAAGAGGGAGTGAGGGAAGGAAGAGGTAGCCATGGTCTGTACCCTGGTTTAGGGTAGACACAAGTCTGAGGGCTGGATTAACTCACTACCCCATCTTTACATCACTGGCCACAGTGTACCCCCATGTCTGGAAAGTGCAATTAGGAGTCAAGGGCAGAGTTCTGTCTTCAATAGACACTGACAGTGGCCTCTAGAAACAGAAGGCACTACTGTTACTGTAACATGGCTTCCCGATTTGTAATTGGAAGGGAAGAGCTGGTCTTGTTCTCAGAATGGCCTCAGAAATTCACTGTCAATCTTCCTGTCCTAATAGTGACGACTAAAATAGCAATAATGGCAATAATTCTTAAAACCTGCAATTTTCCTGTTATCAGTTTCCTTATTGAGTGATAAGTGATAACTCATTCATCCAGAATTCAACATCTGGCAACCTCACTCATGCAAAACAAAGCACAGAACCCGAAATCAGGTGAAAAAGCAAAAGCCTGGAGAAGCTTTAGGAGAAGCACGTGTCACCTGACGAGAGCCCTCAGACACCATTATCGTTCTTTTCTGCATACCAGCAGTTGGATCTGTTTAAGAGGCAGTGGTTGAAGGCACCTGTGGCATTCCCACAGAATTCTAGGTTCTTACAAGGGGCTCAGAACATACATCCCAGAAGTCCAACAGGTGTGTGATCCAACGATCTGGACTGTGTTCCTACAGGGCCAACTTGCACCCATCTAGTCTCAACCTCCCCTCAGCATTACTGAGATGGCAGGTTCCCTGCCTGCGGCCTGTCCCCCACCCCCATCCCACACACATATTGAATACAGCCCAGGAGGAAAAGACCTGGCGAAGAGCTCTGAGGGGTGACCTCACAAGTTGTCCCTCTGACCTAGCATTTATTGCTTGAGCTCTTCCTTGGAAGCTCAATTTCTTCCCCTGTAAAAGAAAGATTGGACTACATAAGGTCTGACGGTCTATATGTTCAGGGAGAGGCTATCTGGGGCTGAGCACTACTGCTCACTGACATTATCAAGGGTTTACCATATGCACAGGTGATATCTAAGAGCTTTACGGGCTAACCTTTAATCTTCTCAACAACCCTGTGAGGCTCCAACAGCGGCACAGGGCCCCATGACAGTTTCAACAGTCTGTTGCTGATATCTTGAAATTCTTAAGTTTTGATTCAGGATGGCTTTTCATTTTGTATAGGGCCCTGCAAATTGTGCAGCCAGTCCCGAGTTCAAGGTCTCCCTTTGCAGGAGCTAAGTAACTCCGGTGGTTCCTAACCAAGGGCAGTAGCATCATCTGGGAACTAGTTAGAAGTGCAAAGTCCCAGGCCTAGCACAGCCCTCTAGAGTCAGATCTGCGCTCTAAGGAGAGCAGAGGCAGAGTCGGCCATCTTAATCACTGCTTGCTATTTTCTTCCACGTCTGCCCTGGCTGGAAATGTATCTTTAATAGAACAGGAAAGAGTTCCATTTCTGATCTTCAAAGGAGAGGAGATTCACCTTGCTCGTGGGAGGTGGGCTTCGACGTGGGCGGGCAACCCCAAAGGCTGTCGGAAGACCCGGGTAATTCAGGGGTCGCACCCGCAGAGGTTGGGACTCCGATTGGAACTTGGGCAGCACTAGCAGGAGAAACAGCACAAAATTTAAGGAGACACGCAGTTTCAGGTGTGGACCTTGCGCCTCCACACTCCAGGCGCGTCCTTAAACTCTGCGTCCAAGGGTCCCGCAGCGGGCCCTGCCGACCTCCGCCCTGCGCGCGCCCCGCCCCCGCGGTTCCGCGTTTGGAACGCCGAGAAGCGCCTGCCTCCAGTCCTAGGAAGTTCTAGCTTGAGCTTCTTCCGCGCGGAGTGATTGCTGGATTGCGAACTCAGTCTTCACAGCATCTCTTAGCGTGTTTAACCTCAGCAAGCCCACAACAACCCCCTACTCCTCACTTTTTCTAAGTTCAGAGCTCTGCGTTGGGGATTGTTGGGGCAGGCTTCGCCCTCTTCTAATCTCCCTGGCAGACAGCCCCACCTAGCAACTGATAGCCGCTCCCGAGGGTGGAGCTGGGTGCGTGGGGGCTGGGGACGCTTTTATGCCAGCCGCCCTGAGCGCAGGTGGGAGAGCAGCCTGGAAAGCGGCTTGCTCCCCTGAGCTCAGCTCGAGCCACCACATCACCTGGGAGACGCACGGGATTTCGCTACCCCTCCCCCCCGTCATAGTCAGCAACGGGGCTCGTCTTCAGTCGGCACCCACAGCACCCACGTTTGAGTTCAGAGTTCTTCCCCTTAAGAGGGCTGAGAAGCTCAGGGGGTTTCCAGGGGTAAGGTTCCCAGAGCTGAACCACCTCCTCACTAGGAGCGATTTCTAAACTGAGACTTCTCCAAACCACCAATCAGAATCTCCTGGGGATGGGCTTGGTCCCTGCTACTTTGTAGGAAATAGAAGAAGGTGCCTTCTTTGGGCAGAAGCAGTCTTGCTAGGATGTGGCTTGGCAAGTGGACAGAGGCTTTAGGTTAAGCAAAATCCCCCCTTCCCTGTGGAGAATGCAGCCCGGAGTTGAGGGCATGTGGGGACTGTGAAGCAATGCCTGCATTTTGGCTACCATTTGCCCTTTTTATGCAGTACACAGTCTGCCTTGTTATGAGGGGAGGATCTGCGTGGGGCTGGTAAAAGCCTTGCAGGTGATTCTGATGATTGGCCAGGTGAGAGCCTCTGAGGCCTGAGAACAGATATGACCAGATGTGATAGTGATACAGGTGGCCAGCACATGGCACCATGGCCACCCCCTTGCTGCTGGGGTTCCTCAGACATTCCCAGGCCAAGGTTCTACCACCACCCACCCACCCCTTTTTTATTTTGAGAGAGACAGTGCGTGCAGGGGGTGTGGGGCAGAGAAGGAGAGAGAGAGAGAATCCTAAGCAGTCTCTGTGCTGTCAGTGTGGACCCTGATTCTGGGCTCCATCTCATGAACCCAGAGATCATGACCTGAGCCAAAATCAAGAGCCGGATGTTTAACCTGCTGAGCCACCCAGGGGCCCAGCCCCCTGCCCTGACCCTTTTTTTTATACACACACAATAAGCAAAAAAGAAAGCCTAACCTCTAGGAATAACATTTAGAGACGGGAGGAAGGGGGAGAGAAGGAGGGGAGGGCCTTTATCTATATTAAACAGGTCCAGTTCTTGGGCACAGACAGCTGAGTCATGAGTCGCATCCTGCTCCACCCCCTGCCCTTCCTGTCCAGGCAACAGCTGCCACAAGCATTTCTCCTAAAAGGCTGGGTTCTGGGCGATAGGCAGGGTTGACAACACTGGTGGGGAAGCAAGGGGTCTGGGCTGTCCCCGACCAAAGGCTGGCTGAACACCCTAGTGAGAGTGACAGCCCTCTCAAGGTGTTTCAGCTTTGCCAGTGGAACAGGGAGGTGGGTTTCATGCCAGCCAAGTGTTCCAAAGCTGCAGGTCCTGGCATTGCCCAGTAGCATCCTTCAGGATATGAGAAGCGGCTGAGGTGGAGAGCTGGCGGTATCCATGAGCTTTCACCAGTTACACCATGGTAGCAAACAACCCTCCCCCAACTTCATGTCTACAACAACAAAGGCTTACTTCTTACTCACGTTGGCTGTCGTTCTTTTCCCAAGTTGTGTGCATTCCCAGACTCAAGTCGTAGAAGCAGCCCCTATTTGGAACATGCCGGGCTTGTGGAAAGAGCAAGAGTGGAACCAGGTGATGGTGCTTAAGTCTTCCACTGAGATATGCAGCTGATGTTCCGTTGGTCAAAGCAAGTTACAAGACCCACCCTGGGTCAAAGGGTCAGGGAAGCCTTCTACACAGGCAGTGAATAATTGGGAACAAGAATGCATTTACCACAGCAGCCCCCTGACTTAGGCCGACGGGATTCCTTCTCCAGAAGAGAGAACATCTTTCAGCCAAAGGAGACAGTATGAAGTAGTGGAAAGAACAAGGCTTGGAATCAGGTCTAGATTTTAACCTGGACTGAGCCATATACTAGCTTTGTGATGTTGGCCAAGTTATTTAACTTTTCTGAATCTTCATTTCCATCTACAGAATGGGTATAATACCCAATTCACAGGGAATTTTTGAGGATGAAATCGTATACGTGAAATCTTTGGCACATAATAGGAACACAGTAAATATAAACTTTTCTCTTCTACCACCTGCCCAGCTTTGGTATTTTATCCGTAACTGTGGGGTACTTATAACCAATACTCCTACTAACCTCACAAGGTTGGGATAAAATGGAATTGAAGGAATTTATTGTATCCTACTGTGTGTCAGGCATTGGCACTACACAATTTACTTTCATATTCTTACTAATTTTCCCAATAACCCTGTGAGATAGGCACTTTATTACCTCATTTTATGGATGAGGAGAATAAGGATCAGAGAGGATAAGTAATTTGCCAAGAGTCATGTGGTGGCCGAAATAAGACTTGAAGTTTCCAGAACTCACCCTCAAAGTGTGATTTCTTTCATGAGTGAACTGTTTGGAACTGCTCTGTTACAAGCTAAGAACCGAAATTAAGAATATTTGGAAACTTATACAGGGCTGGGCATTGCCATGACATTCAAGTGCATGATTGATGGCTTTATTTCATTGAACAGAATATAGATGAGTTTGGTTGATGCAGAAGTCTCTGATAAGTCGCCTTTGGTGGAGGCTATGTTCTAGTCATGCACGCTAGGACCATGCAAATAGTCCACGACTCAGGGGAAATAAAAAACACTGGTCTTTAGCACAGACGGTATGAGCAGAATTACTCTGGAACACTGCATTTTGTGTTGGTGGGTCTGCCCTACCAGTTGCAGCAGGCCAGGGGGACATTCATGGTTAATCAAAGTGGTACTTTGTCTACACCGATGTGTAAGGCCTGGGGCCAGGGTCTGTGTATTGCTCCTGGCACTGGGTTTGTGCTTTGTACACAGGCCATACTCAATAGGAGTCTCCACCTTGGTGACTGAATGAATGAATGAAATGATGGATGAATGAATATGTTTCTGGTTGTAAGAGGGCAACCTGATGGATGGCTTTGGCCAAAGCCATGAATTGGGCAAAATTTCTCTACCAGCTTTCTCTGTTGCCTTCACTTCTAGCTCCCCTCTCCTTCCTCTGGTCTCTGCCCAAATACCTTCAGGGTGCTCTCTTGGGGGTCCAAGACCCCACATGCCCTCCTTCTCCTGTGAGTGGCGCTTTACACTGGGCCTCTTCACTGCCCTCTTTCCTGGCCACTTCCCAGTTCTGAGTCTCTTCCAGGGGGAACTCCTCCAGCTGGCCATCCACTGGTAAAGATAAAACAGAGCCTACACATCTAGAAAGGGGCTCTGTTCCTTCCAGTAAAATCAGCAAAGATTTCTAAAAATACTACAGGTAATACTGGTATAGATACCTGAGACTGTCATTATCATATGCTGTTGGTGAAGGCATCTTGTGGTTTGTTTCTAAGAGGCAATTTGGAGATGTGTATCAAGAATTTTTAAAACTTATATGCTTTAACCTAAAAGCATGCTTTAAAAATTTATCCAAAATAATCAGGGATGTGGCAGAATGTTTATGTACTCAGGTACTTATCAGAGCATCATTTACACAGTGAAACAGGGAATTCAGCCTAAATGGAAATGATGAAATACATTATGATATAGGCATGATGAATGTTATGCATGCTATAACATTTCGTGTCATAAATGAAAAAAAGACAAGCTTCAAGAATTTTTTTTAATGTTTTATGTATTTCTGTGAGAGAGAGAGAGAGAGAGAGAGACAGCATGAGCAGGGGACGATCAGAGAGAGAGGGAGACACAGAATCCAAAACAGGCTCCAGGCTCTGAGCTAGCTGTCAGCACAGAGCTTCACGCGGAGCTTGAACCCATGAACTGCGAGATCATGACCTGAGGTGAAGTCGGACGCCCAATCAACTGAGCCACCCAGGTGCCCCAAGCTTCAAGAATTTTTAAATAAAAACATATGTGAATGTAAAAATATTATCTGCCTGGATAATGGGATTTGTGTGGTTATCTTTTTTTTGGTAATTTCTAAATTTTCTATAATAAGCACAAAAATTATTTATAGTCAGAAAAAAAACATGGAAGACATTGTTTAAGGTCTTTTCTGGCTTTGCAGACAGAACTCTTTCCAGCACACGTAGTTACACCCTCAAGGCAGTCCTATTCTGATATAGGAGGGAAAGTGCCCTTGCATTTGCTGAGGGTTAGTCTTGAAGTACTTACACTGTTAGCCTGTTTTCTGATCTCGCATTGCCACTAACTGGCTGTTAGGCCTTGGAGAAGTAATTTTATTTCTCTGGGCTTTGGAGTCTTCATTTTTGACATTCTGATTAGATTCTGATTCTGTGATTCTGATACATTCATTAAGTCAATGTGTTCATTGTGAGTAAGGATTCATGACTTACCTTTCTC
This sequence comes from Proteles cristata cristata, assembly GCA_017311185.1. Classification (NCBI taxonomy): domain Eukaryota; kingdom Metazoa; phylum Chordata; class Mammalia; order Carnivora; family Hyaenidae; genus Proteles; species Proteles cristata. The sequence continues at coordinate 229,055 of JAESUZ010005618.1, read as the reverse complement.
TATAGTGAGTGTCTTAAATAGTGGATTATTACTATAGCTAAAGGAATGACTCTCTAATGGTGGAATTTCAATAACCTACACCCAAACACTGACCATATAGCTCTCTACAACTCACACATTCTAGATATTATCTGACCTTTTGAAAGGGTCAAGGATCCTTCCACATCAGCCTAAGTCTTGAGAGTGAGAGGTGTCTGCCTGGAAAAGCAAGATAAGCTCTTGTGTTCTGAGCTTCCTTCCCTTTCCCTCTCCTTTCTCCAAGTCTCAGCTATTCACCACTGCCAGCTTCCTCTGTCTTCATCCTTTTCCCCATGGTTGAGTTGGGCTTATGTCAGCGTGGTTCCTTGGTGGGCTAGTGGCTCAGCCACTATAGCTGGGTGAGGAAGGAATGTGGCTCATGCCCTGAGTCCAGTGAATCAGATGGGGTGGGCTGTACCAGGGGCTTTCCCAAGATAGGATGCAGGTTCTAAGTATGAAGAGGCCTTAGTTTCCTCCTGGTGGGGGCACTGCCGGGAGAGAGGATCAGTATGCCTCCCTTTTCCATTTCTGTGAACTCATTCAGGAACCCTTGTTGTCAAATGTATTGCCGTCTCTTCCTAGTCTTAGAAAGTTGTGTCAATTTGTGCCAATCCCCAGCTTTTCTGGCATTTCAGAGGAAGAAGGAGAGGAGATAAACGGGCTGCAGCTGGAGCCAAGGGGGATAAGAATTTTCCACTCTATCCTCTCATGTCCTAGGTTTGAGCCCAGCAAGATTTCAGAGCTCATGTGATTCTTTTTAAACAAAAAATATTTTTATTTATTTTTTTATTTCTAGGAGAGAGAGAGAGAGAGAGAGACAGTGTGAGCAGGGGAGGGTCAGAGAGAGAGGGAGATACAGACTCTGAAATAGGCTCCAGGCTCTGAGCTGGCAGTCAGCACAGAGCTCGACGCGGGGCTCGAACCCACAAACCGCGAGATCATGACCTAAGTGAAAGTCGGACACCCAACCGACTAAGCCACCCAGGCGCCCCATAGAGCACATGTGATTCTTTACTCCTCTTCCCAGCTCAAAAGCTGAGAAGCAAGTGTTATCACACTACCCTGGAGTTAAAATCCTACCTTGTGTGACCTTGGGCAAGTTATTTAACTGCTTTGAGTTTCAGTTTCCTTTGCTGGAAAAATAAATAAATAAAGGGATAATAAACCCACCTAATGGGATTGTTGTACATTAAATAAAACCTAGCACCCACTACAGACCTGGCTTCAGAAGGTACTGAGTTTATGAGCATCCTGAAATGGAGTGGAAGACACATTGCTTTTGAACTCACAGGGAGATCTTAAGTCAGTCAGTGAGAAAGCTGAAGTGAGGCATGTCTGGGGCAGGGATGCCCTTTGTGGTTTGGGAATTGGCTGCAGGCTGGTTCTGAAAGGCAGCCTGGGGGTACTTTCTTCTGACAGAAACTTTTATTTCCTTCTAGGCAGCTGGGGCCTTTCCTCTTCCTGGTGAAGAGTCCTTAGGGGGCCCTTCACACCAAGTGCAAACAATGAACAAGCTGAATGTGTCCTAAGGAATACTAGAAACAGTTCAGTACTGCTATGTTTCCTTTTGTTGCAGGTTCCCATATGGTCTGGTAGGACGGGCTGATCCTGTCCTCATTTAAAATTTTGATATTTTGTTCATCTGATATTTTTTTTTTGCATTATTTTTAATTTTCTTTTTAAATGTTTTCTTTATTTCTGAGAGAGCGAGAGCGAGAGAGCATGAGCGGGGGAGGGTCAGAGAGAGAGGGAGACACAAAATATGAAACAGGCTCCAGGCTCTGAGCTGGCAGTCAGCATAGAGTCCTACGCGGGGCTCGAACCCACAAACCGTGAGATCATGACCTGAGCCGAAGTCAGACGCTCAACCGAATGAGCCACCCAGGCGCCCCGCATTATTTTGATTTTCAAAAATATTGCGTTAAAACAGAATTTATCTAGCTTACTGAGTTCCCCGGCATGCCTTTAAATTTTGCACCTAATGAAGGAATCGCCAGCTGTAGCTTTTTTAGGGGTGGGTAGGTCGGTATACTCTGGAGGCAGAGGGCTCCTACGATCTGCGCTTCTTTAAACCTGTGATCTTTTTTGTGAACGGGAACTTTGCACCGACCAGAGGCCAGAATAAAGCTCCCAGCCTGGTTCCACTCCAACCCCTCTCCCCATCTCCCCTCCCCCCCCCATTTCCACTGAGCTCGGGATGACTCGGAATCCCTGCAAATCCTTTCAGTGCCATTTAATTCCGTATTACTCGAGGGCCATACACTAGGTGCGAGGCGGCACCGGGTTAAGGCTGGGGGCGGGAGAAAATAGGCAAAGACCAGCCAGCCAGAGGCGCCCGCGCGCGCTCAGGGCACCTGGACGGGGCACCCCGCCCGGGCGGAGAGCGCGGGACCAGGAAGGCTCCCGGGGGCGACGGCAGGGCGGGAAGTTCAGAGCCCGCAGACTCTGTACCCGGAGGCCTAACCGCAGACCGTACCGCGCCTTCGCGGGGGCGACCGCGTCAGAAACCCAGCCTGGCGCGACTTCCTGCCCAGGAGGTCCCGCGATCTCGGGCTCTGGGCGCGGGCCAGGGAGGCGTCGCCGGCGCGGGGTCGGAGGCGCCTCCTGCGCGCAGCGGGCGCGCGGAGGAGCGGGCGGCGCGCAGACGGCGCACCTGGAGCGCACCTGGAGCCCGGCTGGCGCGCGCAGCGGTATGGAGGACGGCGTGCTCAAGGAGGGCTTCCTCGTCAAGAGGGTGAGTGGACAGTATCCCGGCGGCGGCTCCCGGAGCCGGGTCCCCAGCCCGCGCCCGACGGCGGGCTCGGCGGCCCGGGGACAGCCCCGGGGCCCGGGGTTGGAGGGCGGCTTCAGGTGGAACGGAGCGGCCGGGGCACAGGCGTGGAGGAAAGGCCCTCTTGGCTAGTGGTGTGGGGCGGGGGCGGCTCCTGAAACGGATAGCTTAATTAAAACAACGTATTAAGCTGTGAAGAGTACAGTATTTAAATATGCTACATTGAAGCAACGTAAGTGTGTCCTGTGGCTCGCGGCGCCCGTCTATGTAATAAAGCATCATCTCCTGCAGTCTTCACGGTAAGACTTCATCTCCCCTTAGCGAGGAGGCAGCCCGGGCTTCGGAATGAAGCACTTAGCGTGCAGGAGCCCCGGACTTCGTGTTCTTCGGCCCCCCGCAGGCCCACACGTTCCTCCCTTTCCCCAAAGGAGAAACAAAGTTCGGGAGGTTAATTAAGCAGCTTGCTCGGGATCTGGGTGTTAGTGGTGATGGAGCAGATGCAAACCCGTAAGGTTGACTCCAAACCTTTTTCTGTCCACCGCAGGGTGGCTGTTATCACTGAATTACGGATGAGGAAACTGAGGGGCAGCAAAATGAAACCGCTTGCTCAGAGCCCGGGGACTAATAACTGGGACTGCAGCCTTAGCCCCCAGCCCTTGCCCATGGCCCATGCGGCCTTTCCCACAGCTAACAAGAGTCCAGACAGACTCTGAACACACAGATCAAGGTGGAAAATGAACCAAAGAGCAGCAGCAAGAGGAAGTTCACTTAAAATTCTTTTAACATTGATGTTCGCACTAAGGGTTTATATTAACATAGGAGCAGGGCATAAAATCTGGGGATGTGACTTCGCTCTTCTACTGAGACTGTAGCTTTGGGAGGGAGATGGATGAAGAGGATGAGGGGGCTCCCCCTTCCATTGCCTCCCCTGGCATTCAGAGCAGCCCTGAAGCTGCAAATCGCTTTCAGATCCGTGGCGAATGTAGCCATGCTGTGTCACACATTATTTGATATAGGAGGGCGGGTGTGTTGTTTGCTCAAAACTACACAAGCAGGAGATCTAGTAGGAGGCTGATGCCGGATCAAGGGTCAGGCTGGACACAAGCAGGTACCAAATTCCAAGCCACTGTGATTAGTCCCTTTGGTTCTGTGGAAGCATCTGCACCGCAGAGAGAGAACTGGTGGCAGGGTTGCCCCCACTTTCCTGCGGCTTGTGAGGTGAGAGGGAGTGTGAGCTGGGCAGGGCATCTGGTGGGCATTGCTGATTGTCCACATGGCTTGGCTCTCGTAGGGGTCTTCCCCTGTTGCTGGAGTTACATCCCAAGATCCCCTCGCCCACCTGCTATGCAGAGTCAGGGAATGATAGAGGGAAGGATGTGAGTTCTCTTCTGGATGGCTGCCGAGTCCTGGGTTGCTGGCCGAGGAAGTCCAGGGTACAGGGAAGTGAGGGCAGTCTACAGGTCCAGCCCCAAAAGCCCAGAGAAGGGGCTTGGTTGAAATACCGAAAGCTCATTCCAGCTAAACCCAAAGCCTGGTGTTTGGAGGCTGGCCCTGAGGCAAGCGGAAGCCACACCCTTTCCTGCCAGGTGAGGTGCCTGGCCTGGTGCCCTGGCTAACAGTTCCCGCCTACTGATCAATCTCGGCTTTTTCTCCCCCCCTTCCCCCCTCCTCCTGGGTGGCGGCAGCAGCAGCTTCTGTGTCCACTGGACAAGTTGCAGGGCTAGGGTCATGGGATTCCATAGATTTAGGAGGCTTAAAACCCAGAGTGGGGGCAGGGCCGGCTGGAAGCCCAGAGTACAAAACAGTCATCACCTAGGAGGGTGAAGCAGTTGACGGGCAGGGGCATGATGGATCTGGCTCTCATTCCCGCCCAGACAAGAAAGAAGCAAAGCTCCAGGCAAAATGCAGGGCACTCACTTGGCCTGGCTTTAAAGGAGGGTGAGGGGGAAGGAAGTGGGATCCGCATGGACAAGACTGCTTTTCCTTTAAGAAGATGCTGAGGCACTTCAGGCTTTGCTGCCTGGCTCACACCTTTGATGACCCTCTTAGAAAATGACATGGCAGTGTTAACACGCTTTGGCCTAAAATATCCTTTGTAGGAAGGACTCTATCCCAAGGAAATCCCATCAAAGCTTTATGAACACAATATTATTTATGTAGTGAAAATACTGGAAACTACCTGTACATCCCCACAAATAAAATCACTAAGTATATTATGGTTATGCAGGTATTAAAAATGCTTATAATATTATAACCCAAAGAGTGAAAATATAAAAGATATTATTAGTAAGGAAAAATAGGCAAAGAAGAAACCTGTCTAGAAGGAGTTCTGCCGGCTAGAAGTCTGAGATCAAGGTGTTAGCAGAGCCATGCTTCCTCTGAAACCTTTAGGGGAAAATCCTTCCTTGGCTCTTTTGCTTTGGTATTTAGAGATTTTTCCTTCCTGTGTAGGGAAAACTTTATAGGGAACAACCTATTGTTTCTTTATCCTGTGAATCTCCTTTACTTGTACACAACAGTTCCTTTTTGACACTGCTGGTCACCATATGTGTAGAGGCTTTTCCCCACATCAAGCAATTCTCTGTGATACCAGCTACATGTCCTACCGTTTAACTCAATTCGGACTCTACTCGGTTAAGGGATCATCCCACAGATTAAGGGATCAGTCCCGCAAAACCGCCCCCCACCACCTCCACCCAACCCCACCCATATTTCAGACACTAGTCACACTTCTGACCAACCAATGACCCCTCCCCTCTTTTCCATTTCAATTAATTTGCTCCAATGGCTCACAGAACTCAGGGAAACACAGTTACAGTTTATTAAAGGATATGATAAATGATACAGATGAACAGCCAGTTGGACAAGGTATGTGGGAAGGGACATGAAGCTTCTATGTTCTCAGGCATGCCAGGCTCAGCACTGCCATGTATTCACCAACCCGGAAGCTCTCTGAACCCTATACTTTTGGGATTTTGTGGAGACTTCATCTCATAGGCATGATTGATCATGAACTCCATTTTTAGCCATGCTCCCTTCTCAAGGGAATTGGGGTGGGGCCGAAAATTCCAAGCTTCTAATTGTGGTCTGTTCTTTATGGTGACCAGCCTTCATCCAGGAGCCCACCCAGAGTCACCTCATTAGAACAAAAGACGCTCCTATCACCCAGAAAAGTACAAGGGTTTCAGGAGCTCTGTGCCAGGAATGGGGGGCATAGACCTAAATATAAAACCTATTCTCTCACACAGGCAATCCTTGCCATTCCTTGGCTTGTAGATGCATCACTCCAATCCCTCTCTCCATTGTGTCATGACCATCTTCTCCCTGTATATCTCAGTGTCCAAATTCTCTTCATATAAGGATACCAGTTAGTATTAGAGCCACCCTAATCTTGTATGACTTCATGGTATCCTAATTACATCTGCAAAGACTCTATTTCCAAATAAGATCACATTCATACCAGAGGTTAAGACCTCAACATACCTTTTAGGGGAGACATAATTGAATCCATAACAAGTACCATCTCTGCTTCTTTGGGATTGAAGGATCTTAAACAAGACCTTTCTGGGCCTCAGTTTCCTCATCATTAAATTAGGGAGTAGTATGGACTTTTTCAGAGGGTGCCTCCAGCTATAATATTCCATGCCTCTTGAACCCAGCCATAGAGTTGTTATCCCAGCTTATGGACTCTCCTCCCTCACAATAAAGGGGTTCTAGGGACTCTAAGCCACTTGTGGTTGGTCCTGTGGGCTTCTGGCCTTGGCCAGCCATTTGCAGACAAGGAGCCTGGAGAGGGAGGAACTCCCCGGGTAAAGGGAGGCCTGGGATATTTTTCAGCTTATACCACAGTGGTTTTGGCCTCTGATCCCTTTACCTGGTGACGTCAGACCAGTTCCTTATTTCCTGTGAGCATGGCGTGTTTATCTGTAGACCAGGGATAATGGAGTTCTCCTTCTCATCTTGTGGGTTATTATGGCAGCTGCCAGCTGAGCTGCCTGCTCCAGGCTGGCCCACTTCATTCAGCTGTTCTGCCACAGTGTGGTCAGGTGGTCTTCTAAACATGAGAACCTAAGCTTTTCGTCCTTCTTAGAAGTCTCCCAGGACTCCCCTCTGGTCACAGTATAAAGATCAAACTTTACCATATGGAACTTGAAGTTGACTGGGCCTGCATCACTTCTGTCCTTGGTCCACAGGCCTTTGAGCTTCATCCATACAGAACCAGTTGGAGTTTCTCAAAAGTGTAAGTGGTTCAAGCTCTCCCTTCCCTGCCTTCCTGACCTGACCAACTCCACACAACCTTTAAATCTCAGCCCCAGTAGCAGCTCTTCAGGGAGCCTACCTAACCCCACTCACTCTCTTTTGAGCTTCTTCCTCCATCTGAGCTCCTTCTCAGGATTTGCATCATGACCTGTATTACTTCTCTATTCTATAATAATTGCCCCAAAGCTTAACGTCTTTTTTTTTTTTTAATTTATTTTTGAAAGTGAGATAGAGAGCAAGTGGGGGAGGGGCAGAGAGAGATAGGGAGACAGCATTCCAAGCAGGCTCCTCATTGTTAGTACAGAGCCCAATGCAGGGCTCGAATTCATGAACCTTGAGATCATGACCTGAGCCAAAACCAAGAGTCAGACACCTGACTGAGTGAGCTACCCAGGCACCCCTCCAAAGCTTAATATCTTTTTTTTTTTTTAAATTTTTAATGTTTACTTTTGAAGGAGAGAGAGAATGCAAGCAGGGAGGGGCAGAGAGAGAGGGAGACACAGAATCCGAAGCAGCTCCAAGCTCCCAGCTGTCAGCACAGAGGCCGACGCGGGGCTCGAACCCACGAACCGCAAGATCGTGACCTGAGCCGAAGTTGGACGCTTAACTGACTGAGCCACCCAGGCGCCCCCAAAGCTTAATATCTTCAAGCAGTGAACCTTTATTGTCTCACACAATTTCTGAGGGGCAGATATTCAGGAATAGCTTAGCTGCAAAATTCAAGTCTCTTATGAAGTTACAGCCAAAATGTTGCCCAGTATGGCACTCTTCTGAAGGCTTGACTGACTGGAGGGTCCAATTCCAAACTCACTCACATGACTAGTGGCTGGAGACCTTGGTTCCTCACCTCTCTAAAGGGGCTGGTCATGATGTGACAGCTAGGTTTCCCTTGAGTCCCTGGTCAGAGAGAGAAAGAGTCCCCAAGACTGTAGCTACAGAGTCTTTTATAAACCTAACAAATCTGACAAATCATTTCTCTGCCATATTCTCTTGATCACACAGACCAACCCTTGTACAATGTGGAAAAACACTATCTATAAGGGTGTAAATACCGGAAGGTGGGGTTCCTGGGGGACCCCACCAATCATCTATCCTGGAACTTATCACGTTGTATGTCTCCCCCACTGTCTTGGGTCAGAATCTTGTTCATCTTTGTCTCCCTGCTGCCAGCCCAGTGCTTAGTGCAGTACTAGTTAGTCATTGATTGTTGAATGAAGAGATAAGTGAATGAATTATTTCCCTAATCAACCTCGTCAGAATTTTTATTTGAATTTAAATTTATTTACCATTATAAAAATAAAACATGCTTATTATAAAAAAATTCTAGTGGGGTGTTTGGGTGGCTTAGTCGGTTAAGCATCCAACTCTGGCTCAGGTCATGATCTCACGGTTCATGAGTTTGAGCCCCATGTCAGGCTCTGTGTTGACAGCTCAGAGCCCGTATCCTGCTTTAGATTGTGTCTCCCTCTCTCTCTGCCCAACCCCACTCATGCTCTGTCTCTCTTAAAAATAAACAAAAACATTTAAAAAGCATTAAAAATACTAGAAAAGCACTCAAGGCTGTAAATTGAAAAATAAGTTTTCATTCTTGTTGCCCTGTATCCAGTCTTAGTCTTTAAAGATGATGACTATTACTATTCCTGAGGTATCCCTTCAGAAATTTTCTAAAATAACTACTAGAGTTATTTTTAGGGATCATATGAAAAAATGTGAGTAAAATTGCTTTATCTGTGTTAAAGACCATTGGCGTTGTGATTCTTGTTGGCTCAGACTGCTGGGTTTGACCGTGAGGGCTCCGCCAGTGACCTTTACTGCGATTTGTTAGGATTGAAATGCCTTCCCTACAGCCACAGTGGGCATGGTATTGTTACACAGAATATTTTGTATTATTTTATTATTAGCAATGGTCCTAAGTGTCTCAATATGTAAAACTGTTTACCTATCCTAGATGATTTACTCTGCACACATCCCTGGAAGTAGAATTATTGGTCAAAGAATTTGAACATTTTTTATGAGGGTCACAAGCTGCTCCAGGGTTTCTACCTACACAGTAAATCCTTTCTCATCAGCTTTCTCCTCAGACTTTTCTCCCTAACTGTCAGGATCTGTAGTTGCTCATAAACACATTCCACTCTAGTGAGTTTGAGCAGAAGGGGATTTCATGGAGGAATAATAGTTATTAAGTAACTCAGGAATATTTGGGAGGGCCAGAGAACCTGACTGGGATGCTATAAAGCCACGAATGATATAGCCAGACAAAAATACCTACCAGTACCAGCAGAGATTTCTAGCAGATACACCATTGCTGACATTGTTTGTTTGCCATTTTCCCTGATAGCCCTGGGGACTGGGTGTTAGAAGAACCTATTCTTCCAACACTGTTATCACCAAAAATTCCCGTTTCCCATGTTTGGTTGCTGCCAAATGTGCATTAGTTCCCATGTATGGGGGTGGCAGCCACTTGGTCACCTACCAGTTAGTTCCCTTCATGCCAGGGATTTTGGGAAATGTAGCATTTTGTCCAGGAAAAGTACAATGTCTCCAAACTGGTTTGGTCTGTTCAACATCTGACAGTTTCTTGAACATCTCCAGCCCTCGGTTTCTCCTCTCCTTGTCACTTTAGTTTGCTAGAGGGCCAGAACAAAATACCACAGACAAGACAGCTAACCAGCTTTATTTTCTCACAATTCTGAAGGCTAGGGTAAAAGGTCAGGCTGTCAGCAGGTTTGGTTTCTTCTGAGGCCTCTCTTCAGCTTGCACATGGGCACCTTCTTGCCATGTGCTCACCTGGTCTTTCCTCTGTGCATATGCCTATGCCTCCCTGATGTCTTTCTGTGTCTCTGAGTGTCCTTTTCTTACTACGACCCCAGTCAGAGTGGATTAGGGCCCACTTGATGACCTCTTTCTAATCTAATCACCTCTCCAGGGCCCTATCTGCACCTACAGCCAACACTGGGAGTTATGGCTTTAATATATGAATGTGTGTGTGTGTGTGTGTGTGTGAGAGAGAGAGAGAGAGAGATAACATAATTTAGCCTGTAACACCTATGTTTTAAGGTATAAGATTATTTTACTTTCTTCCCTTCTCTACCTCACACCAGCCCCCATTCCATCAGCTAGGATTGCATAGAATTGCATTCTCCCTGTACACAATCTTTTGAGCCAGCAATTTACTGCTAATGCTGTTTCAACAGCCCCTCAGGAGGGGGTCATTGAAAAAGAGGACCCAAGTCTGGGCCATGTGGAGAGCAGTAGAGATCCCCAACTGCTGAGAGGTCGGAGCCAAATCTTTGTTTCTTTAAACATGTCTGCCCATGTCAAGAAAAGCTGTCAACCGTCATGTTACCTGTCTATCCTAAGTATGCGAGTGAGTAGAGAGCAAAAAATGTAAAATTGAACTTGACTGTGAAAGTCATCTCATGTGAATAGCTTGATTGCCACACAATGTAATAGCACTTAGACATATTAATAAACTCATGTCATATTGACATGGTTAAAAGTTTTATTTAGTTGCCACAGTAAATTATTTGGGCACAGCCCGGTGTTGACTCAGTTGATTCCTACAACTTTTTTTTTAATGTTTGTTATTTTATTTTTGAGAGAGAGAGAGAGAGAGAGAGAGACAAAGTGTGAGTGGGGGAGGAACAGAGAAAGAGGGATACACAGAATCCGAAGCAGGCTCCAGGCTCCAAGCTGTCAACATAGAGCCCATCATGGGGCTCAAACTCACAAACCATGAGATCATGACCTGAGCCGAAGTTGGATGCTCAACCAGCTGAGCCATCCAAGCGCCCCAATGTTTATTTTTGAGAGGGAGGGAGGAAGAGAGAGAGAGAGCGCATAAGCGGGGGAGCGGCAGAGACAGGGAGACAGAATCTGAAACAGGCTCCAGTCTCTGAGCTGTCAGCACAGAGCCCGATGCTGGGATTGAACCGTGAAATTGTGGTCTGAGCTGAAGTCAGACGCTTAACTGAGTCACCCGGGCACCCTCAGTTCCTACAACTTTTGGTTCCCTAACAGCACTATACACAGTATATGTGGATCAATCACAAAACCACAGATGTAAGAATTCAAGAAGACTTTGAAACGAACAAATGCTAGGAAATGTAAGAAAATGAGTGAATTAGGGAAACGGTCTCTGATTCAGATAAAGCACATCTCTCTTTTTTTTTTTTTTTTTTTTTTACAAATGGTTTATTGTCAAATTAGTTTCCACATAACACTCAGTGCTCATCCCCACAAATGCCCTCCTCCATGCCCATCTCCCCTCCTCCCCACATCCACCAGTCCTCAGTTTTTGTCAGCATTCAAGAGTCTCTCATGGTTTGCCTCTCTCCTTTCCCGCGCATTTCCGCCCTTCTTCTCCGCCTTGGTCCTCTGTTAAGTTCCTCCTAATCCTCCTATACGTGCACACATATGATATTTGTCCTTCTCTGCCTGACATTTCGCTCAGCATAACACCCTCAAGGTCCATCCATGTTGCTACACATGGCCAGATTTCATTGTTTCTCATTGCCATGTGGTATTCCATGGTATAGATAAACCACATCTTCTTGATCCATTCATCTGTTGATGGACACTTAGGCTCTTTCCAGGGTTTAGCTATTGTGGAGAGTGCTGCTATGAACATTGGGGTACATGTGCTCCTATGCCTCAGCATTTCTGTATCCCTTGGGTAAATTCCTAGCAGTGCTATTGCTGGGTCATAGGGGAGTTTTATTGTTAGTTTCCTGAGGAACCTCCACACTGTTTCCAGAGGGGCTGTACCAGTTTACATTCCCACCAACAGTGTAGGAGGGTGCCCGTTTCTCCACATCCTCGCCAGCATCTAGAGTTCTCTGATTGGCTCATTTTAGCCACTCTGACTGGTGTGAGGTGTTATCTCAGTGTGGTTTTGATTTGTATTTCCCTGATGAGGAGCGATGCTGAGCAGCGTTTCATGTGTCTGTTGGCCATCTGGATGTCCTCTTTGGAGAAGTGTCTGTTCATATCTTCTGCCCATTTCTTCACTAGGTTGTTTGTTTTTTGGGCGTGTAGTTTGGTGAGTTCCTTATAGATTCTGGATATTAACCTTTTATCTGATATGTCATTTGCAACTATCTTTTCCCATTCCGTTGGTTGCCTATTAATTTTCTGGGTTGTTTCCTTGGCTGTGCAGAAGCTTTTAATCTTGAGGTCCCAACAGTTTATTTTGGCTCTTGATTCCCTTGCTTTTGGGGATGTGTCAAGTAAGAAGTTGCTGCGGTGGAGGTCAAGGAGGTTGTTTCCTGCTTTCTCCTCTAGGGTGTTGATAGTTTCCTGTCTCACGTTCAGGTCCTTTATCCATTTGAGTTTATTTTTGTGCATGTGTGAGAAAATGATCTAGTTTCATTCTTCTGCATGTTGCTGTCCAGTTCTCCCAACACCATCTGTTAAAAAGGCTGTCTTTTTTCCATTGGATATTCTTTCCTGCTTTGTCAAAGATTAGTTGGCTGTATACTTTTGGGTCCACTTCTGAGTTCTCAATTCTGTTCCATTGGTCTATGTGTCTGTTTTTGTGCCAATACCATACTGTCTTGATGATGACAGCTTTGTAGTAGAGGCTAAAGTCTGGGATGGTGATCCCTCCCGTTTTGGTTTTATTTTTCAGGATTACTTTGGCTATTCGGGGTCTTTTGTGGTTCCATACAAATTTTTGGATAGTTTGTTCTAGTTTTGAGAAAAAGCACATCTCTCTTAATTAGAATCTAACCCTTATTGGGCTCTGCTCTGGAAAATATTCCATGAAAGTTACTTTCCTGAGTGTGCTCTAAACCCATTCCTTTCTGATTCCTCAGCAGACACTCCCTCATCTGTTGGTCTGTTCTAGAAATAGGCCCTTTGCCTTTGCCTGATTATCCTGTCCATTGGTTCTATGACTCACCTGAGAGCCCCCAAACTACCCTGCCTTTCAGGCTTGCCATACCAGAACTACGGAAGATTACTGGGGTCCTTAGCACTGGTAGACTGTTTGTGGCTTCCCCTTTACAAATTGCCTATATCCTTTGATTAGTGATATTCTTTCTAGGAATATATGCTAAGGAAAAGAAAATTTGAGATGCAGATCAGAATTTATGTGCAAGGATAGTCATTGCAGAATTATTTATAACAGTGAAAAAAATGCAACAGCCTTAGTTATAAACAATAGGGGATTGACAAGTAAACGTTGCATCCACCTAGTGGTCATTCAAAAACACATTTTAAAGAGCTACATTGGTGTGAGACGATGCTCAGCAAAGCTCAACAAAACAAAAACTAGATAGTGAAACTATATGTAATGTGGCCCTGATTTTTTTTTTTTAAAAACCAGAAAGTAAAAACTAAGGAAAAAAGACTATAGGAAAACACAAAATGTTAGCAACAGCAGTCTCCTCGTGGTAGTCCTTCTCTTCTGTATACTTTGCAGTTTCTTTCAAGGTTTATAACCATGGACAAGGCCAAATGGGAACTGGAAGGTCTATGCCAAAGGTGTTGGTTACATACTCAAAAGAGATGTCAAAGTGATCCAGCCTGGTAATGCTTTTTTCATGCAAATGAAAATAAAAAGTATGATTCTGAGCTAGATCCTTCCTTTGGCTATCAAGGACATTATTGGGGCAATTGGTGAAACTTGGCTGGAGGTTGTAGATGATACTAATACATTAATGGAAATTTCCTGATGTTGATGGTTGCATTATGGTTATGTCGGAAATATACGCCCCCCCCTTTTTTTTGTAGGAGATGCACAATAAAATATTCAAAAGTGATGGAGCATCATATTAAGAGTTTACCCATAAATGATTCTATTATTAAAGTTCTTTATTACTATTCTTCAGCTTTTCTCTGAATTGAAATTATTTTAAAATAAAAAAATTAGGTGGAGTTAAAAAAAAAAAAGATAATGCTGACCCCCTTTCTGGGCAGTTAATCCCACGCAGTCTGGGAGACACACAGTGTTGTCCCCTCAGCCATGTCACCGCAGGGCTCTGCTGTCCATTCTCAGGGTCACATCGTCCACAACTGGAAGGCGCGATGGTTCATCCTCCGGCAGAACACACTGCTGTACTACAAGCTCCAGGGAGGCCAGAAGGTGACCCCTCCCAAGGGCCGGATCCTTCTGGATGGCTGCACCATCACCTGCCCCTGCCTGGAGTATGAAAACCGACCCGTAAGTGAAGGCTCCTGCTTCCTGCTCCTTTCTGCCCCGAACCCTCTCACCTTTGGCCTCTTTGGTGAAGGTGATGTGGGTATTGGGAAGAGCTGAGTTATCACTGAAAAAAACTAAATTCAAGTCCTGCTGCGCTGTGTGCCAGCTGTGACCTTGGGCAAGTAATTGAGCCTCTCTCAGCCTTAGTTCCTCCTCTATAAAATGAGGTAAAATAATGACACTTCATTATCTTTCATGATTGGGTCGAGGATTATGACTGAAGGTAATGGTCTGTCAAAGCACCTTGTAGGCTAGGAGGCATCTCACAAATGGGAGCAATTACTGCTGTCTTGGGGTTCAATTGATGGCTTTCATCCCCTGAGGGGGGTGTGCATGTTCCAAAAGTCTGTGTAACTTCAACCCTACCATCAAAAATTATCTGAATCAGGGGCGCCTGGGTGGCTCAGTCAGTTAAGCGTCCGACTTCGGCTCAGGTCATGATCTCACAGTTTGTGGGTTCAAGCCCATTGTCGGCCTCTGTAATGACAGCTCAGAGCCTGGAGACTGTTTCAGATTCTGTATCTCCCTCTCTGTCTGACACTCCCCTGCTCACACTGTCTCTCTCTCTCTCAGAAATAAATTTTTAAAAAAATTAAAAAATTATCTGAATCAGTCTTTTGAGGGTCCATTTTGTGCCAAGAAATTTGTCAGGCTTGGAGGAGTCAAGGAAAAAAATGGTAAGAGTGCTTTCCCTTGAGTTATTCATCTTATTTTGAAAACAAGTGGTTAATCAAAAAACATTCAGAATTCCAAATGTTGGTATAAACATGATTAGTCATAGAGAACACTGTATTTCTGAAGAGGAAGAAGATGTAATTATAGGATGTCTGAGTCAGGTACAGCATTGGGAGGAATAGGGACTTGGCAAAGATCTGAAAGAGGAGAGAGGCAGACATTCTGAAAGTCAGGTGGAGAGTCTTGAGTAAAAGTGTGGGGAGATATAGGGATAGATTTGGAGATGACAATGGGCAGTGTGGGAAAAGGAGAATGTTCACCGAGGGAGTAATGGGAGATTGGCTGGGGCCAAATGGAGGTAATGGGGAGTCACTGAAGGTTCTGAATAAGAGATTGGAGGGGTGCCTGGGTGGCTTAGTCGGTTAAGCGTCCGACTTTTGCTTAGGTCATGATCTCGCGGTTCGTGGGTTCGAGTCCCGCGTCGGGCTCTGTGCTGACTGGCAGCTCAGAGCCTGGAGCCTGTTTCAGTCTGTGACTCCCTCTCTCTCTGACCCTCCCCTGCTCACACTGTGTCTCTCTCTCTCCTAGAAATAAATAAAACATTAAAAAAAAATGAATAAGAGGATGGACCTTGAGGGTGTTATGCTGAGCGAAATAAGGCAGAGAAGGACAAATATCATATGTTTGCACGTATAGGAGGATTAGGAGGAACTTAACTGAGGAACAAGGAGGAGAAGAAGGGGGGAAATGGTGTGGGAAAGGGAGAGAGGCAAACCATGAGAGACTCTTGAATGCTGACAAAAACTGAGGACTGATGGATGTGTGGGGGAGGAGGGATGGGCATGGAGGAGGGCACTTGTGGGGATGAGCACTGAGTGTTATGTGGAAACTAATTTGACAATAAACTATTTGTAAAAAAAAAAAAAAAGAATGAAAAAAAAAGAATAAGAATGGACTGGTGGAAACACTGTTAGAAGAATTTAAATGAGGAAATATGCTCTGCTTATAATAAGTTACCAGATCCATAAAGAAGGGATCTTATCACTTTCTTCTTTGTTATGTTTTTCTTCTCTGACTTTTCTAAACCAATTGACAAGCCTTCTAAGAAAACCTTTATGACAGTCCATTCTGGGAGGTAGGTTTCCTGGTATTTGTTATGTTAACTGCTGTACTCTTTTGTAGTTTTGACTTTTTCTCAAATAAGAAAAAAAAGAGAGCTATTAAAATAGGTATGAAATAAGGCAAAAAGTAGGGGGAACATGAGAGAAAATGTTATGAAGGCAATGTCAACAGGACCTGTTTGATTGGATGTTGAGGGCAAAGGCGAGGGAGATTTTGAGCATCATTTCAGCCTATGAGGCTGACCAAATGTCATTCTTCAATTTCCACTGCTAATCTGGAAGTGCCGCTGATTAGGGGGGAAAAGTCAGGTGGGGTATCGTTCTGTTGGGTGGAGGTGGGGCTATCAGAGAATGCCCACGCCGGGAAGACTGGGGCTGCACTTTCTTCCTTGTGTGAGAAGACCAAACACGATGGCTGCACTCATAGCAGATGATTAGTAAGTGTTTGTTGAATTAATGTTTAAGAAAAAAGAAACATTTACAGCTGAGTCATCTTTAAGAGGAAAAACCCCTCGTTTTCTAAGTGAAGTTAAGACTCTAGTTCTCAATAAATTAAACCCCAGAGCATGTAGGTTCACTCGTTGACCTGATGCACTTTAATAATCTTTAAGGAACCGTAGAAAGCAGAAGTGCTGGTAGAATGGGCTGGAGCTAGAAAAACTTTCAAAAAAGGAAGCAAGTGAAATTTGCTAATTGGAGTTGTGAACTTCAATGTTAATTTTCCAAACATTCTCAGATTGTCATCCTTCCGGTTCATGAGATTTTGAGCTGGAAGAGGTCAAGAGGAGCCAGCAGGTTCATTAAGAACATGTTGTAAAGTATATACATGTGTATGTATATGCATGTGGATGTGTGTGTGTATTTTCATTTGGGAAGCTATAAAAGAGTATGTCTGGATTATACATGGAATTTTATAGTCTTTCCCGAAATTCTTTCACTAAAATGTTGACTGCAGACTGATAAGGGAGGCGCAGGGAGCTGGGTGAATTTGTTCTCCGACAATGCTGATGAGTGAGTCACTGTTAACCTGGAGGAACAGATTTGTGGTATCCTTTGGGACTGTGAACCAGCCTCATCTATCACTGTTTTTACTGTTAGTTGAGATGAGGGATGTTGAGTCTGCAAGGAAAGCAAGTTGGGAACTAATACACTGGAAGACAAAATCAGAATGAAATAGAATGGATCTGCTTTCCCCAACAGAAGCGGTAGGCTTCTAAGGTGACATTTAATAGAGTCAACATCAAAATCCCACAGTGGTCAAAACAAAAAACAAAAAATGAAAAAGAAACCCTAAATGCACATTCAAGGAATGGAGGAGATGTGGCCTACATAAAAAAGACTCTGCTGACCTCACAGAGTGTCAGTCTACAATACCACCAGTGTGACCTTGGGCCATCAACTTGTACCACCCTGCGCCCCTCAGAGCCTTCCTGGAGCAGCCAGCTCCATTACATTGGTCATAGTTTACGAGAATGTTGACCAACTGCAGAATGTGTGACAGAACATTAGCTGGTTGAGAGTTTAAACCATATCATATGAGAAGTGTGTGAAAGGTTGGGGATGCTTAAATCAAAGAAAAGAGGACCAAAGGAGCATAAGGAACAGTTCCTCCAAAGTGGGTATTAATATCCCCATATGACAGATGAAGAAACTTAGGCTTGGTGGGATTCTTGTTTGGTTGGGGGAGAGGGAGAGGGCACAAGTGAGTGAGGGGCAGAGAGAGAGAAAAGTGGGGTTCACCTGAAGCAGGGCTCATGGGTTACCCAAAGTGGGGCTCAAGCTCACAAACTGTGAGATCATGACCTGAGCTGAAGTCAGATGCTTAATGGTCTGAGCCACCCAGGCACCCCTTGGTGAGGTTCCTTAATGTGCCCAAGTGTTGATAGCTAAGTGGCTAAGCTGGGATTTGCATTCAGATCAGCTGGCCTTGAAAGCCAGCATACCTCCCACTTCAGCACAGGGGATGCCATTGAGGTAAAGTTAGTCTGGATGGTTCCAGAAGCAAGGAGGCAAAGTGTCCAGGCAACAGTCTATGCTAAGTAATCTGTCCAAGAGGGAGAGCTTGCCTTGTGAGGCCATGAGCTCCCTGTTGCTTCAGGTGGACAAGCAAGTTTTGAAGACCACCCCTGGGATGAAGTTGGGGGGTTGGGCATTCGGCAGCCACTGAACCTGTGTGTACTGGGCTTGCTGTGGCCCCATCATCTTTGTTTGGGGCTGACATTCTCTGGCCTGCCAGGCCTCTGAGTGCTGGCCTGACAAGCCATCTCTTCCTGCAGCTCCTCATTAAGCTGAAGACTCAAACATCCACCGAGTACTTCCTGGAGGCCTGTTCTCGAGAAGAGAGGGACGCCTGGGCCTTTGAGATAACAGGGGCTATTCACGCTGGGCAGCCGGGGAAAGTCCAGCAACTCCACATATTGAAAAACTCCTTCAAGCTGCCCCCTCACATCAGTCTGCAGTGAGTGCCCAGCTCTGAGCCCCGAGCCCTGCCTGGCTTTGTTGCAGCCACTTCTGTCTGTGTGGCATGTTACACATGCCTACCTGGTGTCACCATTGTGCATCAGGGTCTTCCAATGTCACTGTCCTGTTTGTATTATTTTCTCTGCCTGGGAGTGGCCCCGCCTACCTGTCCTGCTCCTATGTAACCTCTTGGGGCCTCTGCTGCTTTCCCACCTCAGTGACTTGAGACCCTCTCTTTAGTTTCAACCAGGGTGCCCTGGGCTACCTGACAGCCCCCCCCCCCCCTCCAGGAACCTCCACTCACCAAGTCACTGTACTTGTTTGCAGCCTGGTGGCAAGAATGGTGTGTTCTGGTAGTGGCTGCATTCTTGCTCTGTGAGGTTCCTCATTCATACATGCACACATGCATTCATGTATTCATTCAGGGAATAGTTAGAGAGTGCTTTTTGCGTGCTGTACACTGCACAAGGTGCTCAGGAGATGCAACTGTAAATAACTAAGGTCTTATCTCAGGGGCTTTCTAACCCAGGGCCATATGTAGAAAAACAGAAAAGATCTTCCATTGGTGGTAGGAATCATCTCACGGAACAGAAGGAAAGCAGATCATTGGTGGAGACAATACTCTAAAGTAGGGATGTCGGAAAGGAGTTCCATCATGGAACCAGTTACATCTGCAGGAAACACCCCCTAACTTCCCAGGCAGCAGAACTGTTACACCTCTCAGAGGCAAGGCATGAGCCCATTCCTGGGCTCCCAGAAAGCTCCATGCCAGGCCCTGAAATCTTGAGTGTGCAGCCTATGCACTGCAGAAGGAACAGTGGTGGGTGGGAGTGGGGTCAAGTGAGGGGTGACTTTGAGAAGTAGCTGGAGGAGGTCAGCTTTCATGCAGATCATAGAGAATCAGTATTGTACATTCTTTTGCTTTTAAATTGAAAGTCACAGCTCTTTAGTTCTACTACAAAAGTCATCCCTGTTTAGTGTAGAGACATGAGAGCATTTAGAGGAGCAAGAAGAAAAGAAACATCCTGAAATCCTACCTCTCCGTTCTGCTGCATCATGGAAACCCCTCTTGCTTTGTGATGTATATACACTGGTTGTCACTTGCTTTATACGTGTAGCAGCAACTCTTGGGCTCCCCCTCCTACCTGTTGGTGTGATGCAGTATCATACACTGTGTGGCTCCTTTCCTTTGCCTTCCTTCTGTACAGTCGCATTGTGGACAAGATGCACGATAGCAGCAGTGGGATCCGGCCAAGCCCCAACATGGAACAGGGAAGCACCTACAAAAAGACCTTCATAGGTGAGCCTCCCATCTTGGGGGCTGGGCTGGGCAGTGAAAACCTGGGGCGTGGTGACTTGAGACTTGGCCGTGCTTGCCCTCCTGTGCTAAGGCCAGAGCTGCCTATAGCTAATGGGCTGGTTTGAGATGGCCACATACTCTGGGGTAGAGCCCAAGGCTGCCTAGGAGGTTAGGGTCAATGAGGTCACAGCCAAGCACCCTCAGGGAGGCTGGTCTGTAGCCTGTCATCTGACCGATGCTGTCCTTGCCCCAATGCAGGCTCCTCCCTGGTGGACTGGCTCATCTCGAACAACTTTTCTGCTAACCGTCTGGAGGCCGTGACCCTGGCCTCCATGCTGATGGAAGAGAATTTCCTTAGGCCGGTAGGCATCCGAAGCATGGGAGCCATTCGCTCTGGAGACCTGGCCGAGCAGTTCCTGGATGACTCCACAGCTCTGTACACTTTCGTAAGTTAGAGAGTGGGTTCCTCTTGCCACTGGAGCAGAGGGAAGGAGGAGGTAACCGAGTGAGGGCTGGGGATCCACAGTCATGGGCCAGAGGCCTAGCGTTTGGGGACTTCTTCACCCTCAGGTGGAGTGAGATTTCTGTATCAAGGATTTTTCTGTCCCCTGTGGTAGCCCCCAGAGCCTGGAACTGGGACCTTTTTGTAACAGAGCCCTGGTTCCCTCCTTCCCACTAGGCTGAGAGCTACAAGAAGAAGATAAGCTCCAAGGAAGAAATTAGTCTCAGCACCGTGGAGTTGAGTGGCACAGTGGTAAAACAAGGCTACCTGGCCAAGCAGGTATGCTTGCCTTGGAGAGGGAGATGGACAGAATGTCCCCAAAGGGTGGGAGGGACTGAGAATGCTAAAGCAGAATCTGGTAAAGCAGGAGCCAGTGGCGGCTGCAGGGAGCAAGTCAAGAGGCACGATGTGCCCGTTCAAACACATGTGCATGTGTGTCCAAGACACAGGGGGAAAGTACACCTAAGTCGGTATCGCAATGCTAAAAAACACCTGTAGCACTGCCCAGGTCATGCATTTGTCTGGAAGCACATTGCTCACTGGATTAGTGTTTTGCATTTGCTGGCCTTCAGCTCCGGGATGCTTCCTGGGGTCCCTGTCTTCTTCCGTGGGCCTTTGCACACCCTCCGGATACACTTTTTGAATAAAAAAATAAGTCTTCTCCACCTACTTTGGTAGGTTGAAG
Source organism: Proteles cristata cristata (assembly GCA_017311185.1). NCBI lineage: Eukaryota > Metazoa > Chordata > Mammalia > Carnivora > Hyaenidae > Proteles > Proteles cristata. The sequence goes on along the minus strand of JAESUZ010005618.1, from coordinate 208,060 downwards.
ATGAAATTCTGCAGTGTAATGTCAGTGTTCAAAACCTGACTGTAGTTGCTACTGTTAACCATGTTTGGGGAGCAGCCCTGTCACAGGCACACATGTGGCCTTTCTACCTGTGCCTGACACGCAGGGTACTCTGGGAACAGAATCACCACGTCCCAGCACGTGAAGTGTAAGCCAGCCTCTGCACACCCCTGGTGTTTGTGCACATCCCACACACCGTGTGAATGTGTGTGCCTGCACCATGGACACCTGCTGCTCCGCGCCATGCCCGTTGTTACTCGGGGCACACGGCTGTCCTTGTCATCTGCTTCTTGCATATCAGGATCCCCATCTGCTCTGAGATTATCTACCATGCATGCAACTGCCTATCTACCCCAGACAGATATCTCTTGCCACTCCCAGGCCTGACAGGAGTCCAGTGAGGGGAGGCAGGGAGAGCCTGGAAGACCATGAGGAGGGCGTGGGAGGGGTTCTGAGTGTTCCCCGCTAAAGGGCTAAGGAAGCTTTGTGATCTTGGGGGTGAAGCCAAAGAGCATCACACACACACTCACACACACACACACACACACACACACCAGTGTCTTACACATTTAAATTTTAACATAAAAGTGATAATTTCTTTTTTTTTTTTTTTTAATGTTTAATTTTGAGAGAGACAGAGACAGAGTGTGAATGGGGGAGGGGCAGAGAGAGAGGGAGACACAGAATCCAAAGCAGGCTCCAGGCTCTGAGCTGCCAGCACAAAGACTTATGCGGGACTCGAACTCACAAACCGTGAGATCATGACCTGAGCTGAAGTTGGACACTTAACTGACTGAGCCACCCAGGCACCCAAAAATGATCATTTCTTACCTTTTCTGATGCAGAACGTTAAAGTGGCTTTTGCTGTATGTGTGTGCACATAAGTACATGCAATTGTATGTAGGTTTGTTTTTTGACTAAGTTGACACTTAAAAGTTGGTGCCTTTGGGTTCAAGTTTGCCCATGAGCTCTTAGTCCAGCTGACACCTGCCGCCTCCCTATTCTCCTTACACGTGGAGTGGGGCCTGGGTCATGCTCTTTTTTTCCTCCAGTGCTGACCCTCTTTGTCAACTCGGCTAACTGTGACTATGTTTTTGCTAACGTGTTTCTGAGCAGGGAGGTCCAAGTCACCACGATCCTTGGGCCTCCAGCAGACTCCTCTTAGAAAGCAGCCCATTGGAGCCAGCTGGCTTGGACGTCTGGCATTAGCTTTACGGAGGTGGGAGGAAGGGACAGACTGTCACAGATGAACCCTTTCTTTGCCTCAGGGACACAAAAGGAAAAACTGGAAGGTGCGGCGCTTTGTTCTGAGGAAGGATCCGGCTTTTCTGCATTACTATGACCCTTCCAAAGTGAGTGTCACATGTTCACCTGGTACCCTTGCGTGGTACTTCCAGACCCTTTTCTCCCAGGCATAGTAGGCAGCTGGCTGTACTTCTTACGTTCTCTCAACATCTCTCTCTCCCTCCCTCCCTCCCTTCCTTTCCTCCCACAATCTGAGCTGCTCTCAGTGGTCTGATCATTGCCTTTAGCACGCTGTTGCCTGCGCAAGAGGGTTATCTTTATTTTGAGAGGAAAGCATCTTTTAGTTTCTTCAGAGCTTTTTGTGTGGCTGGGGAGGGTGGGGTGGGCTGATTAAGAGACACCTAACCGGTGCTTCCCAGCCTCTTCACCCCTTTCTATGAGGAGATCCCATGAATTCTGCCCCTCAACCTTTTGTCCCCACCGATGTTGTGGGAAGTTCCTTTTACCATGTACTGTTTAAACCATAATTTACTAATTTCGTTTCTTTTTTCTAATTGATCAAAGGATTGCTACTCTGAGTTTCAGATAAAAGAATTACTGTGTGATGAGTTGATTTAATTCCAGTGGAAAACGAAGAATAATGGCCTTTTAGTTGGCCTGTCCAGCCTTGTCTTGGTAGATGTATGATTCTTGTTCATTTTTTGAAATATTGAAGAGTGGGCAGTTCCTCCCTCACTGGGCTTCAGTCAGGAATTCCCGCCCTAATGGTGGCACATGATGGAGTGAGAAGGAGCTCTGGGGCTGAGTGCCAAGGAGGAATGTGGCCCTGCCACTGCTGGCAGTGAAATGAAGCCCAGACTTTCTTACTGGTGCATGTTACGTGGCCTCGTGATGTCCAAAGTCAGCCTCATCTACACTTACAGATGACTCTCCCTGACATCTTTAGTGGGCCTGAGGGTGGTTATGGGCAAAAGTGCAACTCCTTTTCCCCTTTTGTGTATTCACACTATGCCTAATCAGGAATCCTTTCTGCTGCAGGAAGAGAACCGGCCAGTGGGTGGGTTTTCTCTTCGTGGTTCCCTCGTGTCTGCCCTGGAGGATAATGGCGTTCCCACTGGTAAGGGACAACTTCGCGCTGGCCTGTAGGCCTCAGGCTCCTCCTCAAAGTCTTCCCTGCTGCACTGTCAGTGGTGCTCTGCTGATGGACTGAGCTATGGGAGCGAAGTATCCCCTCAGTGAGATGATGAGTGGTGTGAGTTTTGAAGCCAATTTCAGAATTAGGGAAAAGGGCATGTGGGGTGTTATTAGTCTTTTAACAATGCAACTAAATAATCCTTGTCTGATATTCTTTCCCCTCAGTTTCTCTGCCTCCTGGTAGATAAACTGCCACCTAAGAATAGAAACCTACACAGTGTTTAAGGATTAGCAACACACTTGAATATCTATCAGCATACTAATTTCACAATAGCCAGCTAAGGAAGACAGTATTATTCTCAATTTATGGGTGTGGAAACTGAGGTCCAAAGAAGTTTAACAAGTTAAAGTCAGGTTCCAAATCTGTGCCTGCTTTTATCATAAGCATACTGAATTCTTTGATGTGAATGGAACTGTAGATCTGCGGTGGGTGCAGGGAACAAGGCCAGGAGGGCACAGGTGCGGGACAGGGAATGGAGAGGAAGAAAAGAGGGAAGCGGCCATTTGGTGGGATTCCCTAACCACATACATTGGCATTGAAAAAATACTTCATGTGTCTTTTTGTTTGTGGCTCAGTTCACTTCTAGCTGAAAGCAGACATGGATACTCACACATTGACTTTTCTTCTGCCCAGGGGTTAAAGGGAATGTCCAGGGGAATCTCTTCAAAGTGATTACCAAGGATGACACACACTATTATATCCAGGCCAGCAGCAAGGCTGAGCGAGTGGAGTGGATTGAAGCTATCAAAAAGCTAACGTGACAAGGGAGCGTGTTCCTGAAGGAACAGGACCGGGATTCCTCCCTCCTACCAAACGGTACAGACAAGATTTCCTGGAGAATGGGTGTGTTCAGACTCAGCTTCTTTGAATGTATATTTTGTACTGCTTTGCAGGAAGACCGGTGATCCTTAGATCACAACCAGCAGTGGTGCTATTTCCTTCCCCACCTTCCTGTTAACAGCCTTGCTGAAATGCTGTTAACCATTAGGTGTCAGCATCTTGACTCTGACGCATCTTCACAGCCAGCCATTCTTTGGGCACCAAGGTAGAGTTCCTTGTTGTAACACTAACTAGCCACGTTGTAATACTAAATAAAACTCTAGTATTCTGTTTGTTGGCTGTCTCTGAGATGCTGTTAAAAACTAACTCCTTTGGAATTAATAAAAACTGCCATGTTTCTAGCTATTAGAATTTCCTGGACAAAGTTTTATAGTTTCCAAAGGTTTTTCATAATTGAGGCTATATAAATTATTATGCAGGATTACAAAAACATGTCAAATGATATGTCACTAAGACATGCTTCATCCTAAAATGGGAATGGCAGTAAAATTTTGGTTGAACATTCTTTGAATATTGATTTGCTTTGAAAAAGAAGCCTGGTAAGCATACATAGTGCAGAAATCATGGGCTCAGTTGGAGAGATTACTCACACATACAATAAAGAGTAAAGTTACAGTGTTTTTATGAAATATGGCATTCAAAGAGATGCAGAGCAGAAGCTGCTGAAGGACAGAGAAAGACGTAAATGGTAAAAGAATTAAATTAAGGCATGAAATTTTGATTTTAAAGTGAACATTGAGACATGTAAATACCAAGAAGCTTCACCAGTGGGGTTAATCTGAAGTAGTGAAAAGTCTGTATCATACAGTATCTTTAAAAACATTTTATTACTTTCAAGTTTATACAGTAATCTGGCACAAGCTACTGCCAGCATTCTTGCCAAGTACAAGTGCTTAGACTTCAACGAATAGATATGTAACTTACATTTAAGGGGAGTAGATACTTCCAAAGTGCTTACGGAAATTTTCCTTTTAAATAGTTTTAACTGTCTCCTCTTAATGTGGTCTAGAAATACCTGATCTGAATGATCAGGCATTCCAAGCTAATGAGGTTTTATTTTACTCCTTACATTGTAAGAGACTGCCTTTTAAAGCACCGTTTTCCATTTGGCATTTCACCAAGGTCTGATATCCCTGGAATTAGTTTCTTTATTGCTCTTTTAACATCAACAGGTGTTTATCTAAATTAAACTGCGTTTGGTTTGATGGCTTAACTCCAACTCGGCACCACTGCACCGTTCTGTATAGGTGTATCTGAATCTTCACGCACTGGAAAAAGTAGATGGTTGTCACCTTTAGGCAAATCAGTAGGCAACTCCTGCCAAGGTACAAGTACTTGATTCTTAAAAATCCCAAACCATTTTATCTGAATGGCTCTTCACACAAAAGTAGCTGAAGTGTTTGAAAGTGGGGCAGCTGAGTAATCACTGTAATGCTGAGTGTGATGTAATGCTTATTAGCAGGTCTCTGTAGGGTCCCCCTAAATGACAATTACCCATGTGCATACTGGTTTGTCTTATTTTACTATAAAAAACAGCAAATGAAACGTTTGGAATGTTACCATTTTTTTTTTCTCGGCTGCTTTTAACTTTGTTATGATTCAATGAGACCCAAAGTACTCCTAATTTTCAGTTGTGTGAGCTGGTAACTGCTTTACCTCAAAGGCAGAATGGGGAGTAGATGAAGTTGTGTTTTTAATGAAAGACACTGTGGGGAGATGCAGGATTTGGATAAAATGGTCAACTGTCCTTCTCAGTCTGTTCCTCAGGTTATCTGGAGATGGGTGTATAGCCTGTCCTCACATTTGAAAGTGAGCTTGTTAGGGCAGCAGGGTATACGTATGTTTCTACTTAGTTCTCTGCTTCATGGTACCATTGAGGTATTCTTTTCTCTGGCAAGGGTCATAAATTTGCACAATTGTTGTGGAGCTGAGCCAAAAGGCTTGCATGGGATAAAATCACTCACCATGTAGGTCACCAGTACTTCTCAACTGTTAACGCCTTTGAAGTATAAAAACGTCAGTAAACAAAGTCAAAGTTCCGTTCAATTCCCCTGCCTACGGCACACATTTAGGGAGCATTGGTTATATTTTGATGACATTCTTGATGTCACAAGCCTATTTATAGACTAGTTTTTTGACTCCTCAAAAAGACCAAAGTGAAATTTGTGCCAATTTTGAGTATGCCTAGATCCTCCTCTAAATAGTCCCACTATGCCATGCTAGCTGGCAGTCATGGCTATCTTGTGAAAATAGCCATATGAAGTTATACTTTTGGATTTAAAAAGCTACTAGAGGATACTAAAATAAATACAGGGACAAACCTTCAAAAAATGGCATTAACTGTCTCAACAACACACTTTTCTATTTCCTAGTCCCTTTAATATTGAAGCCTAGTCCTCAGTGAAATAAGGTGGTTTAGAGTTAATCTTTTGTTTTCAGTAGCTATTCCTAGGAATAATTAATAAAATTAATGTATCTAGTGCTTCAATTATCCTAAGAGATTAAATCTATGAAACAGATCAATCTTGAAACTTAAGACTTTCTACACCCTGGCTACTGTAGCTGTAACTTTAAACTGTGTGTTATCTATGAGATTTCTTTACATTTATTTACCTTTAGAGTATATACCTTTAAAATAATTAGCTCTTAAACACACAAATGATGGAAATGTAGAAAAATCATTGTGACAGTGTTCAATCAGATCCCTATTTGTTATAAAGAACTGAAGCTCTAGGTGGCACCTAGTGAATGATTTAATAGGGAGAAAAACCAAAAGCTGAGCAATGATACTCAAAATAACTAAAGCAGTATCTTAAACAAAAACAAACTTTACCACCCCAAATTACAAACACGGGGCGAGCAGCTTAGTAGTACACCAACAAGGACCAACCACTGTGATAAATTCTCCCTCATACCATATATTAATTGGCAAAAGGCACACATCCTATGTAATTTTTAAGTTGTGTTTTAAGGCTTTTCCCTGCTAAGAGTCAACTTTAACTGTGGTTAAAATTGAGAAATTATTTTCTCTACATCCTTTTAAAGGATCCACTATATAGATCCTTTGGTCACCTGCCCTTATGTTTCTTCTACATCTAGACTAAAAGGAAGATAATAATAGAATTAGGATCTTAGTAATCGTAATGCTTTTAACTGGTGACAAGAAGGAAGAAGCCTATAGTTAAATATCCCAGAAATTTATTTAATGTTTGCGTGATACATTTTATATAGAAAGGTTGAGGCTATTTGCTTTGGGTGCCCCCTTGTAAATCTCACGGAGACACTCAACTACAATTGGGTGCCAATCTGGAGACATCAGAAATGGAAACCATGAGCCCAATTTTATGACTGTTCTTAAAGATTTACCTCTAGTGAAATTAGGCCCACTCCCTTAAAAAATGCTGAATGTTAGAGCTATTGTGTGAAAACAGCTGACTTTTAGGAGGGCATTTCACATTTTGGTTTGTTGGAACATTTAAATACTTGGAAATAAAAAATATTCAGCTTTGAAGTTTTCAATACTGGAAAACTTTCAAGTCTAGGGTTTACAGCCAGGAAGGGCTGCTTTGTGTTCCTTAAACTGGACTCTGTTTCCCACAAAGTTAATCTTCGGCTTTGGCTTCCATTTCTTCTGCATCATCATCTCCATCCACTTCTGCATTCTCTCTCTCAAGCCTCTCAAGCTGCCTTGCAAGTTCAGTCTCATCTGTATCCGTGACCACCTTAGGCTGTGGAAGCAGAGATGTAATTTCAAAGTGAGATAGTCACACAGTATGCAAATTCAACTTCACTACTATTACTGCCTAGTATTTTAGCTCTTAAACATTCTTCCTTCACAGCTCTGCCATCTGTTCACTCCTTACTGCTGCCGCATCGTTAATAAATTCCATTAGATAAACAATGGGAGAAAGGTATGAGAGTAAGAGTATGGGGAAAAGAAATGTGTGTGCATTAAAAGAGAATATTCCCTTCTGTCATTTTTATAAACCAAAACTGAAAAATATGAAAGTAAACTCAGTGGCTGTATCTCTCAAACCCATGTCTTATAAGGGATTAAACCTAATATCATCCATCAGTGACCTTAGTCCTGAATAACTATCATGTGGCAGTTCTCATTTACTTCTCAAAAGCCCCTTTTTAGCCTCTGAGTCAATTATTTTATGTTTAGCAGAGTTATAATCCTAACTATATCTCATGGTTTAAAATGCAGTGATTAGGCATTTTAGAATGCAAATCATTTAGAGATTTAAATTTCTGATGTATATATGTACGTATCTAAGTAATCTCTAACTCCAAGGTGAGATTCAAACTCACAACCCCAAGATCAAGAATTGCATGCTCTACTGATTGAGCCAGCCAGGCGCCCTTAAATGTCTTATATATATTTTAAGAACAAGGCAGAAACAGTATAGACCTTACCTCCATTTGGACATTGAAGACACCCCTCTTTTCCTCAATCTTTTCTTTTATAACAGCCATAGCTTGATTGAGAACAGAGAGGCCTTCTGTTCTCTCCAGGGTTGTTGTAGTCATCACATATCGAGGAGGAGCTATTAGATTAATCTGAGAAGACAAAGATTCAATTATGAACATAAGTATACAACACAAAACCATTCGGATGTTCAGGAACATTTTTTGCTAATCTGCTGCCTTAACAAATCACCTTAAAACTTAATTTCTAATTCTGTAAGTCAGCAATTGGGGCTGGTTTGTTAATGCAGCAAAAGCTAATTGATACAGTGATATAATCTAGTATAAATAGTCCAACTGCAAAACAATATATATAATTAGGACTTCTTGGTGTCTTTGGTGGCTAAAGTAACTACAGCCATCATCAGAATAATGGATAGTTTATTTCTAAAAGAAACCAAAATTCTTATTGGCTCTAAACTAAACTGATAGAAGAAAATCTAAGATTCTGAATAATAACCACCTGGTTAATTGTATTGCTTAAAAGATTTAGACAAAAATCCTAAAAGATGTGTGTGAATGAGAGAATATGTTACCCTTTTCAAGATCCTATGGGCATTATGGGTGCAGCAACTTTTTTTTCTTAATGTTTATTTTTGAGAGAGAGAGCCAGCCAGCGGAGAAGTAGCAGAGAGAAAGAAGGACAGAGGATCTGAAGCAGGCTCTGTGCTGACAGCAGACAGCCCGATGCGGGCCTCAAACTTGCGAGACGTGAAATCATGACCTGAGCTGAAGCCAGAAGCTTAACTGACTGAGTCACCCAGACGCCCACAGACCCCCACAGCAACTCATTATATTCTAAAGGAGGCTTAGCACAGCTGGCCCTCTGGCATTAAATACCAAGAGAAATCTTAATCCACTGTAACAGTAGCAGGAGCATCCCTTAGACAACACTACCAAGAACCATTCTGCCTAAAACCTGTTATGAAACAGTGTCATAAAAAGAACCTGATTTGGTTTTAGGTTGGTATTTTAGCAGGGAGAGAGAAAACACTACTCACCTTGATGGGCATGGTTTCTGTAGAACAATTCAAACCTGCTCTTAGGGCTTCTTTTACGGCATCAATGCCTTCATAACCATAGCAAGCAACTTCAATATCTAAAAGTATAGAAATTCAAAAACTTACACCAAATAATGCAAAAAAATACTTGAAGGCTTAAAAATCAGAGATGTGGCAGATACACTGGTACTCAAATACTTATGAAAGCTTTCATCATCCTTTCAATATAGAAATCAACCTCATTTGTTAACTTTCGTAATTGTAAAATCTGAACATGCAGTGAAATATCTTCTCCACATCAGCAAGCTCAAATGATGAAACTCTATTAAAGGAGAGAAATTAACAAACACCTTGATTTCTGCCTATGCCTACTTAAAACCATGATTCTAACATCTCTATGCCTCAGTTCCTTATTTGTCAAGTGGAGAGGAGGAGGAGTGTGACAAAGGCTGAATAACTGCAAATTGCTTAGAACCGTTTAGAACTGCAGACCCTCTGACCCAGCAATTTCATTTTTCAGTTTGCCTGACAGAACACTTTATATAACCAGGTAAGCGTCTATGTTACAAGCATGCTAATTTGTGGTATTTTTTCTCAGTGAAAAAAATGGTAGAAGGTAAATGTCCATCAAGAGAGGACTGGTTTATGTTATGGTTTACTGTTCTATAAAATATCACACCTAGCAGCGGCACCTGGGTGGCTCAGTTGGTTGAGCACCCAACTTCAGCCCAGGTCATGATCTCATAGTTCGTGAGTTCGAGCCCTGTGTTGGGCTCTGTGCTGACAGCTCAGAGCCTGGGGCCTGCTTCAGATTCTGTGTCTTCCTCTCTCTGCCCCTCCCCTCTTGCACTCTGTCTCTCTCAAAAATAAACAAACATTAAAAATAATGAGAAATAGTCCCATGTTCTGCTGGAAGGGCAGCCATGCTAGTTGAGGAAAATTTTTCATAGTATGATCCCATCTTTGTATAAACAATAAAATCTATGTCTGAATGTAAACAGCATATGTTCCTATACAGTATACATATGCAGGAAAAAATGACTGAGAGAATATACTCCAAACTATATTAACAGTTGGTTAATCCACAGGCATAAAAGAGTATTAGTGTACTGTTAGAATATTTCCTAAATATTCTAAGTAGGAAATAAATATCCTAAGTATTTCCTAAAACAAAATCACACCCCCCCTTTAAGAAAAGGGGCTAACTTGAGGTTAGTTGAATGCACATATGAGTTTTCCCTTGTGTCGATATATACATTTTATGATGATTCAGTAGAAACAAATATAATTTTTTCAAATTTTCTATAAGAAATAGACATTTAGAAAAATTCATAGATGTTGATGTAGCAAAATATTCTTTGGTACGGCTCATCATTTAATAGCTTTTTGGTTTCTGCAAAGTATTTTAAACATCATTTAAGAAATCACTTACCTGCTCGAATTTTGACAGCTTGTGGTGTCAAACGCCTATTAATATTATTAATTAGTACTCCCCGTTCATCTTCATTCAAATCTAAACTATCCAAAATAGATGGGTCTCTAATTAAAGCAAAACACACAAATATAAAAGATCAAAGTTACTTTACTAACAACTCTGACATCAAACACAGTACCACAGAATGTTTAAGAGCACAGGCTTTAGGGGCACATGGGTGGCTCAGTTGGTTAAGCGTCTGGCTTTGGTTCAGGTCATGATCTCATGGTTCGTGGGTTCGAGCTGGCTCTGTGATGACAGTTAGCTCAGAGCCTGGAGCCTGTTTCAGATTCTGTCTCCCTCTCTCTCTGATCCTCTACTGCTCATATTGTCTCTCTCTCTCAGAAATAAATAAAACATTAAAAAAAAAAAAAAAAGCACAGGCTTTATAGCGTCAAGACTGAGTTCAAATCTTAGCTCTGTTCTTTAATGGTGTTTTGGGGCCATTTCAGACCTCAATTTCAAAACTTGTAAAATGAGGATGAAAACGGTATTATCTCATTGGACTGTGGTATTAAATGAGATGGTGCAAGTAAAGCACTTAGGACTATTGTAACAAATAGAAAACACCCAACTGATTACTATGTAAAGAAAAATTTTAAAGATCTGACTAAAGCAAGGAATTTAAAACGTTTCCTAAAACATCTGACATCCCACAATAAATTAGCAGTCCCTGCTTCAAGGAGCCTAGAAAGGACAAAAACATACAAATTTAAAAATAAAAATGCATCCTTGGGAGTCAAGAGAGGAGGGGATTACTTTCAGTTGGTGGGCTCAGGAAGGGCTGCATGGACTAAAGTGGCATTTCATCCGACCCTTCTGAGAGCCACAAGACAGGGACCAGGGTCTTAGTCACCAGCATGGTTGTAGAACACGAATAAACAAAAAAACTGAAACAGTGACTGAAAGGATGGTAGGACTTTAAAAAGCAAAGGTAGAAGTGTGGTAAGAAAGTTATGAAGTATTAAAATAGAAATGGCATGAGAAAGCATCAGGCCTAAAAAGCAGGGGTTAGGGAATGAAAGGCAACGAATTTGGGTAGAGGGAACTTTCATTCAGCTAATACTGTCTACAAAATACAACAAGACAAACCATCAGCAAATGAGCAAAGAGTTGAACAGATGTTTCACAGAAGAAACAGTAAGCACGTGAAAAGCTGTTAATTTCACCAACAACCAGTAAAAGGAAAACCAGAAGATACTATTACACCCATCAGTTTGGCAAAAGGAAAAATAATCTGAGATATATACCAAATGTTGGTGAGGATGAAGAGAAATAGGAACACTCATACATCGGCTAGAGGAAATAAAAATTTTAGAACCAATTTGGAGAAAATTTTGGGAAAACTGAGTCAATTTAAAGATGCATGTCATCAATTCTATGACCCAATAACTCTTCTGCTAAGTATACACCTCAGAATCTACTCCCTAAGATACAGAGAAATGTACATGGATATTCTTAATAGCACTGCTTAAAAATATGGGATAAGGGTGTGTGTTTGTGACCTCATATCCCTTAACAGAGGAATAAAGTATATTCTCACAATGAAATACTGTAAAAAAATTAATATGAAGTAGGCACACATCTATCAATTTGGAGAATCTTACTCTTAATAGCCTTACAAGTACTACTGTAAAGGCACAGTGAGCTGTAATAACAGTAAGTTTTGTTTTTAGTTTACATATTGAGTAAGAAATATTTTAAATACAAGAATTCTATATGTCCGTTATAGATACATGTTATGTGATAAAACTATAAAAATTAAATAGTAATGACGCATACTAATTACAGTTACCACTTATGAGGGGAATGGGTTGGAAGCGGTAAAATATTGTTTCCAACTATCTCAGAAATTTTATTTCTTAATTAAAAGAAAAAATATTAAGCACATGTGGCAAAGAGCTATCTTTAAGTGTGGATAGTCACTACATGGCTGATGAAGCAAAAGAACGTTAAGGAAAAGGGAAGACAACGTATACCAATGCTGAGCGGTAATGGAGGGGATGCTGGAGGTGGAAATGACAGAGCTAAGCCAGGACTGGAAGGGGACAGCATTGCCAAATTATGAAATGTACTGGCTGACGGATGCAGGACTGAAGTCAGGGAGGACAGAAATGTACAGCAGTGCTTAATGGTTAATAGCATAAGCTCCAATATAGAGCCAGCATCTAGGTCTGAATCAGGGCTCTACCACTCGGCCAGCTCTGTGCACACGGACAAAGTATTTAATCTCTGCCTCGATTTCCTCACCTGTAAGACAGGATAATAACAGCACTTATACCACAGGTTGTTTTTAGACATATATAAATGTTAGCTATTCTAATTATTTTTCTTCTTACCTTTCCTACAACATAATACGAAGAGAAAAGTCAAATGGGGGTTGGGGGGCCTGGAAGGGATTTGAAGCCCCAGATGGGTCAGCTTGCTGGTGACTCTAACAGTTCCAAGTCCCACTTGGCCATTCTGAGAGTTGAGGACACTGCTATCCTCTGGCAGCGCAAAGGCTGGGAAATTAACGTTGATGTAGTGGTGAGGCTGCTTGTGGGGCATTAACATTTAGGGAAGAGTAGGAGGTGCAGGAGAGACAGGAAGTACAGAGAAGTAACGGTGTCTGGCTATTAAAAAGAAAGGATATAGTACCTGCTACAGGAGAAAGTAGAAGAAGGTGGTAAAGAAGTTTCCTTTTAGTATAAATGGGAGAAGGTAGAGCATATTTTTATACTGATGGAGCAAAACCAACACAGATAAACCCAGAAGAGGGAATAATGGATAAAAAGAGATCCCTTAGCAGTAGCTGCACGCAGGTGGTAAGATTAGTTTGAGAACAGGAAGGATATGAATTCCAGCGGAGGAGGTGATGACAGAAGGGAGGGAGAAGTCTGCAGAGATAGTGGAAGGAGTAGGGGAGATCCTGTGCAATGGTTTCTATTCTCTTTCTAAAACAGGTAGTGAGACACACCAGGTAAGTGAGGGAAGGGGGTAAGGGAGGAACTGGGTATCTGATGGCGTGTGGAAAGCTCTAAAATAGCCACTCTAAGAATGGGAGAACTGACAGAGCAGAGAGAATGTGCGGCAGCAGTGAAGGCGCAGCTGAGGTTGGAGACCATGAGTATGCAGTGGCACCAACCTGCAAGACTGTGGTTTTTCCTAGCAGCACCCAGCAGTCTACAAGTGTAGAGAAGGCAGGAACATCGATCCAAGGCTGGATGTAACAGAAGGAAAAACAGGGCAAAAGCTCATGACATTGGCAAGAAAGCTGTTGAAATGATGGACCTCGGTATGTCTATGCTGAATAAGAAAGAGAAGGAAGGAAAGGGTGAAAAGACAGGAAGAAAAAAGTTTGGAATCATAGTCTGGCAAAAGAATTAAGACGACACAGAGTAGGACTAACTGTGGGGGAGCAGGGAGGACAGGAGACTGTGGTAAAAGAACAGAATGTATGAATTACAGTTTTTGGAAACACAGCAAATTCTGGTGATAATAAGACCCAGGGTGAGGCCATATGGAAAACTGACTAAAGTGGAATGGGCTGAAGGTCTAAGGAACTGAGGCAAAGAAAACAAGGTTACCCTGTAGATGAAATATCTACACTGAACCTGAAGTTCTCTAGAATAACAAAACTAGAAGGGTAAAACGTATAAGCGGGTGATGTGAAACCATATGGCTTACAAAAACTATTGTGTACAAAATTAGATGCTTGGCTATATAGGATTGGCCCATATTATGGGCCTTTTATACTGAAATGTTTTAACCTAAATTTGGCAAGGACATAATACATAGATGCTGTAATATTATTACAGGTTAGGCTCTCAACCCATGTGCTAGACCCAGCAACTGTGGTATTAAGGTTGAAACAGAGCCAAGAAGATGTTCTTACGAGACTGCATGCTTAAATGCATCATAGGCACCGTATCCAGGTCTCTTATATTTGTCATCAAAGACCCAGGCAGTCCTCTGGAACAGGCTCTCCAGCTGCTCGTCCTTGGTGTACTCTAACACCTCAGCAACATGACGAAGAATACTGTAAACCTAGAAACAAAATGAAGAGTTCAACAATTCAAAGATCCAAGAGAGCTATAGAAAAATAGGTATTTTTACATTTCAGTAGACAGCATATAAAACAAACCTTTGGTTAGTTAGACTACAATAATTCCTTAACAAAACATTAACATACAATTAGTTCTCTTTCATAGAGAATATTGGCTTTCCCACAGTAGTTAACTCAAGTGGGCATAACAAGTAGAAGCAGTATATAACTTAGTGTCCTAAGACCCAGATCGAGTTGACTCTGGGACTAACTAACCTTTCTGAACTTGTTTCCTCTTTTGGCAAAAGGATATACTAGCCTCTCTCCTTTTTACAGCAGAGAGCTCTTACACAGATCAAATACATCCAAATGCAGCAAACCATACATGGAAAACATTGTACAAATGTATAAAATTTATATAATACAAATCCTGTTATAAAAGTATAAGCTCTTATTATTACTCCATATGACAGGATGGAACCAGGATTGAGATTTTAATGTTTCTTTTGCTCTGTTATCATTTAACAGTTATTCTTTAATCCTACCTACCTCCTACTTACTGCTGCCAAACTCTTTTCTAATTTCCTAAAAATAAAAGGACTTAAAGACAAGAAAGAGTGTAAGAGGTTTTCTTTTTTTCTTTTTTTTTTTTTTAATGTTTTTTATTTCTAGGAGAGAGAGAGACAGCGTAAACGGGGGAGGGTCAGAGAGAGAGGGAGTCACAGACTGAAACAGGCTCCAGGCTCCGAGCTGGCAGTCAGCACAGAGCCCGACGCGGGGCTCGAACCCACGAACCGCGAGATCATGACCTAAGCGAAAGTCGGACGCTTAACCGACTAAGCCACCCAGGCGCCCCGAGGTTTTCATGTTAAACATGAAAATTGAGTGAAAAGAATTGCTAACAGTGGCTATTTCATTCTATCATCTTATCATCCTGCTAAGATCTACTTAACATACTCATTTTAGAATATTCTAAGGGGACAAAATAAAGTGAAAGTTTCCTAGACTGGAACTGCTCAAGCTTAGTGGAACCTGAGATATAGCATTAAGTCAGCAGGTGATGTCAATGCTGCTGGTCCAGAGACTACATTTTGAGCGGCAAGGTCCTCAGGTTATTTTTTTAAATTAACTTATTTGTTTTAAAAACGTTATTTATTTTTGACAGAGAGACACAAACAGACAGACACCTCATGCTTGCACGCACAAGCAAGGCAGAGCTGAAAGAGCGGGAATCTGAAGCAGGCTCCAGGCTCCAAGCTGTTAGTGCAGAGCCTGACATGGGGCTCAAACTTGACGACCATGAGATCATGACCTGAGCTGAAGTCAAACACTTTACCCACGGAGCCACCCAGGTGCCCCAGGTCCTCAGATTATTAAGAAGGGATTTGGGGCGCCTGGGTGGCTTAGTCCGTTAAGCATCTGACTTCAGCTCAGGTCATGATTGTACCGCTAGAGGGTCTGAGGCCCACATCGGGCTCTTTAGTAACAGCTCACAGCCTGGAGCCTGCTTTGGATTCTGTGTTTCCCTCTCTCTCTACCCTTCCCCCACTTATGCTGGCTTGCTCTCTCTCAAAAATGAATAAATGTTAAAAAAAAAAAAAAGATTTTACTGATAGTGTTTTCTAATGTGTAAACCATACTGCAGTAATAGTAAACAGATCAGTAAAACAAAGAGAAAGGTTTGGATAATGGTCTTTTGGTGTTCAGACTTATATTCTCTTATTTACTGGGGTTAAGCAAGATTTCAAAAATCTTCTCTTCATTTAAAGCATTGTTTTCTTGGCATTTTACCTTGAAGACAGAAATACACAAGACAGAACAAAAAAGAAAACAAACAATGGAAACAGTGCTACTAAGAACCAAGGACCTAGAAAATGAAAGATAATCTATATAGGACCAGAAAAGATAAAAATATAGACAGAAAATAAAGAATGAAAAAAAAATGGCTGTTCTTAATTAATGGTTACTACACATAAGTAGGGAATTACAGCAGAAATAAGAAAATGAAACAGAAAGAACTCTAACAAAGAGGGGGGATGGGGACTGGTAATAGGCCCCTGTCTTTCTTTCCTGGATTCACATTTTATAATCCCTTGCTTATTCTTATTTTTTAAAAAAACTTAAAAATATTTTATTATTTTTGAGAGAAACAGAGTGTGAGCACGGGAGGGACAGAGAGCTAGAGGGAGACACACAAGCTGAAGCAGGCTCCAGGCTCTGAGCTGTCAGCAGAGTTGGAAGCAGGGCTCGAATTTGGAAACAGTGAGATCATGACCTGAGCCGAAGTCGAGCGCTTAACCGAGCGCTTAACCGACTGAGCCGCCTAGGCACCCCTTTGTATTTTTAATGTTTATTTACTTTTGAGAGAGAGAGAGAGCGAGCGTGTGCGAGAGCGAGCGTGCACGCAAGCAGGGGAGGGGCAAAGAGAGACGGAGACACAGAATCTGAAGCAGGCTCAAGGCTCCATCTGAGTTGTTAGCACAGAGCCCGATGCGGGGCTTGAACTCACAAACTGTGAGATCATGTCTGGGCTGAAGTCAGACGCTTAAATGATTGAGCCACCCAGGCGCCCCTTTAATTTTATTTTAGAGGGGGAGGGAGCACAAGTTGGGGAGAGGGCCAGAGGGAGAGAAAATCTTAAGCAGGCTCCACTTTCAGCAAGGAGCCCAACGTGGAGCTTGATCCGAAGACCCTGGGATCATGACCTAAGCTGAAATCAAGAATCAGATGCTCAACTGGCTTGAGCCATCTAGGTGCACCCCGACCCTTGCTTATTCTTAACATACAATAGCTGGTTGTCTTGGATATCCCATAACAGGGTTTAAAGCCAAGAACTACATGTTACGACAAGTCAAAATGACTGAAATCACCCATAGTTAATTTAATCTAAAATAACTTAAAAACACTAACATCCAATATACTCATAGTAGAATATCAGACCATAAACAATGCCTTAAGGTAGTACCACCAGGAGATAAAACACTGCAGTCATAACTCTCTTGAAATTAAGACTTCAAATTATTCTTCTCTTAACTCATAGTTATAAATGGAAAATACAGTTATGGAAAATCCATGGTTTTTTTTTTTCCTGCCAAGAATATTACATGCTGATTATTAAATATATTGAATAGTGAACTAATTTCATTCAAAAGTCAAACTTACAGTTTTGGATTTGGTGAATTTGTCTTCACACTTGATTGCTTCCTCTGGAGAAACTCTTCTTTTTGACAAATCAATATATCCTATATGAGAAAAGTTTGGGGAAAAAAAAATCATCTCTACCCAGGTGCCAGCTTACCACTGTGATAAATTTTTACAACCAGACTGTTTGCTTGGCATATCTACACTTATTCCCCACTAAAATCATTATCTTTATGCATTATAAAATACTGCATAAGAAATATAAGATGAGCAATTTCTGTTTTCAGAAAAACATCGATATCGTGTAACTGTATATTCTATAACACTTGAGTAGAGGGAACGAATACTTTCAATTACCCAAATGAAAGGTAGTCAAAAGATTCTATACTTGTGTTTCTGGCATCCATTCATCATAGGGTCAATTGTATTATCTATATTTTCTGTATTCTTTTTTTTTTTTTTTTAATATTTTTATTTATTTCTAGGAGACAGAGAGAGACAGCGTTGAGCAGGGGAGGGTCAGAGAGAGAGGGAGTCACAGACTGAAACAGGCTCCAGGCTCTGAGCTGCCAGTCAGCACAGAGCCCGACGCGGGGCTCGAACCCACGAACCGCGAGATCATGACCTAAGCGAAAGTCGGACGCTTAACTGACTAAGCCACCCAGGCGCCCCTATATTTTCTGTATTCTTGATGCTCCTTCTGTCTCCTGACCTAAACTGGTGCTCCTCATGGTGGCCCCGCATGGCATGTTGTTGGCAAGGCACTGGCCTCTCCACGTCAGTTACCTCTATAAACTCCCGTGGGTATACAATGAGACAAGCACTTAAATGTATTTTAAAGAATTTAGGAGAAAAATGGTCTTTTATATTTATCCACCTATTTCTCATATCAGGCATCATATCTCATCGGCCTGCAAAACTTCTTTTACCGTTTCTTTTCTTTTTTTTTTAAATATTTTTATTTATTTCTAGGAGAGAGAGAGAGAGAGACAGCGTGAGCAGGGGAGGGTCAGAGAGAGAGGGAGATACAGACTCTGAAATAGGCTCCAGGTTCCGAGCTGGCAGTCAGCACAGAGCCCGACGCGGGGCTCGAACCCATGAACCGTGAGACCATGACCTAAGCAAAAGTCGGATGCTTAACTGACTGAGCCACCCAGGTGCCCCATCTTTTACTGTTTCTTATAATGCAGATCTATTAGGTAATACATCCTCTTAAGTTTCTATTTACCCAAAAATGTTATCATTTTTGATCTTCATTGTTGAATATTTTCTTAAAATACAGAATTCTGGGCTGAGAATTTTTCATTCAGTGCCTTATATGGTCGGTCATTTAATGCTTAGAAGGCCATTATTTTTAGTAATACCATACTAATTCATATTACTATTCCCCTGTAAATCTTGAGTCATTTTCCTTTGGCTACTTTCAAGATTTTCTCTATTTTTGTTTTTCAATGGTTTAATATGCCTAGATGTGGTCTTATTAGTTATCCTGCCTGAGGTCTGCCAAGCTTCTCCAGGTTATAAATTTGTTGTTGTTGTTGTTGTTGTTGTTTTCGGTAAATACAGGAAAATTTGACCACTATTTCCCTAAATATATTCCCCCCCACCTTCTTCTGGAATAAAGCGTTTAATATTTGACAGGTTTTTCCCCTGCTCTGTTCTTCAGATTGGCTCTTTTAAATGAACTACCTGCAAGTTTGACTTGAGCCTTCTGCCACCTATCCTGTTAGGCCAATGAGTTGTTTAGATATTAAACTTTTAATTTTAAAATTTATATTTAGTTATTTGTTTTTTGTTTTTGTTTTTGTTTTTTTTTTAAATTTTTTTTTTTTTTAATGTTTTATTTATTTCTAGGAGAGAGAGAGAGAGAGAGAGAGAGACAGCGTGAGCAGGGGAGGGTCAGAGAGAGAGGGAGTCACAGACTGAAACAGGCTCCAGGCTCTGAGCCGGCAGTCAGCACAGAGCCCGACGCGGGGCTCGAACCCACGAACCGCGAGATCATGACCTAAGCGAAAGTCGGACGCTTAACCGACTAAGCCACCCAGGCGCCCCTATATTTAGTTATTTGTGAGAGTTTCTAATTTCTCTACTGAGATTTCATTTCTTTCATTCATTACATGCTTACTTTCCTAATATTCTTGAACAGTTAGAATAACTGCTTTAAAATCCTTGTCTGCTAACTCCAATATTAAGTAAGGTCTCCTCTGGGTTGGTCTCCATTGACTGATTGCCTTTTCTCCTGTTTCCTGAAATGTTTAGCAACTTTGGACACAGTGAATGGTATGTGCTAGAGACTCTGAATTCCTTTATGTTCTTCCTGATACTGACATTTTTAGTATGCAAACTTGTCTGGATTCAAAAATTAAAGCTCTGTCTCCCCAGGTGGAAAGCAACCAAAATCTGTTCAGATTTTTACCCTGTTGGGCTGTCTACACCTCACAGTATATGTTAGTGGTTTAGGGGTCAGGCAGATTTTGAGAATTTATAATATAAACTAAGGGGCTCTCCCGGAGTCATTCCTTTCTCTTTAAGTCCTAGCGGGGCAATGATATGAAGACTTAACACAAGTTTAAGAAATAGTTTGCCGTTAAGTAGTTTAATAATGGGGGGGTGCTAGAAGTCATATCAGAACATATATATAATAATCGATATATTAAGTGGTAGTCACTACCTAACGGATAACAAAATGTCTCTAAAGTTTATCACCTAAGATTATAATCAGAGAAAAAAAGTCAATTATGTATAAAACCAATTACTTGCAGAAGCATCACAATTAACTAGACAAGTTCAATCTAGGTGATTGATTGTGGTCTTTTAAGCATGATAGTATTACTATGTAAAACTAACACCTAATAAATTACACTGAGATGATTATAACCAATTATCTTAATTATTTTAAGCAAGCTGAAGCCAAACCTACTTAATGGTATTGTATACTGTGTCTAGAAAAAAATGTGTTCACAAAGGTGAAGATTTTACATAAAGTCCAAAAAAAAGGGGACAAGTAAAAAAATGAATACACATTCAGCACTATCTGGAATCCTGGATTCTCCCACATGATTTGGGGGGATCACAAACATTCTTATAATCAAAGAGACAGAATACTGGGTTTCTGGGTATGTGTTTGCAGTATATTGTTTTTTTAAAGCTTACATAAACTATTCCTAAAATCCATTGTATCTTTGCCCCATTTCCATGTTCATCCAATAATCTGATTACAAATTTAGCTTTAAATGAGGAAAAAAGCATCTTACAAATCTAAATGAACTAGTACTCTGGTTTACTTATCCTATCTCTTCTGAGCTTAGTCACAATGAGCCACCTATCAAGATCCTGGTAACCTCTGGGAAAATAAGTTAGTCCTGGGATGTGCCACTACTGACTTAAAAGAAGTCTTGCTTAGATGGCTAGTTGGCATCCTTCTCTAACAACTCTGTATGTAAAAAGAATTTAAGTATAAAAGGAGATGTTTTTGTTTTTTTACAGCAGCCAGCAATTAAAAAGAAAAATTAAAATACAGCATTTTAAATCCAAAATATATATTTTAGATATTTTTCTCACTTACCTTTTTCTTTGTCCACTCTAATGACTACCACACATTCATTCCTGCCAATTCTGATGAGTTTGTTTATAGAACGGATACGCCTTCTGGACAACTCACTAAGAAGAATCATGCCTTCAATATTGTTGTATTCCAGCAAGCTGACATAAGCCCCCATTTCAGCAATGGACCTTACGTTCACCATCACTACATCTTCCACCTCAGGATATTTGTGTTGATAAAATCTACAACTTAGACCCGGCATTCTGCATTTTAAACAAAAGAATCAAGTGAGTGTTCAGTTGAGGTAAATAAAGAAATGTCAATTTTCCACATCTCGCCACTAGAAGAAATTATCAGTCTTCTCATCTCTTTAAACTTCTCAAATGGTACCAGAAAACAGATGGATATACAGGAACCAAGCTATAATTTTACTTTGCCCCACATTTTTGTAAGGCTTGGGTGATTCTCTGACATCAATTTTAGAGGAATCATAAAAAATAATGACCATCTATAAAGTGCTCTGAGACTTAAGGATTAAAGGTACACCTTAAATACTATTTTAAATACCACCACCTTAAGAAATAACAAATGATGGGAAGCATCACAACTACTATAAACCTATCAACAAAACTAAAGCTACTCGTTTTCCAAGTCAGCTAGGACTTTATATACTACCACTCTCATAAAGGAAGAATCTTCTGACTACTTAAACCACAGCCCTAACCATATATCAAACAATATACCCTATCATTTACTCTAGCCAAACTCATAGAATCATGTTAAGACAAAGATCAAAACTTTATTAACCAAAGAAACATTAAATATAACTAAATACTTTTATTGAACAGACTATACCCAATCTTGAGAATAGCTTTAAAGAACTCCATTACTATAAAGTTTCAGCATCTCTTAAACTCCAAG
The DNA here is from genome assembly GCA_017311185.1 of Proteles cristata cristata. NCBI lineage: Eukaryota > Metazoa > Chordata > Mammalia > Carnivora > Hyaenidae > Proteles > Proteles cristata. Next base: position 186,184 of record JAESUZ010005618.1, on the reverse strand, counting down.
CACTAAATATATTTACTTGTTTTTATTTTTTATTTTGGGGGGAGCACACGCTTGAGAGTAGGAAAGAGGGGGAGAATGAGAGAGAGAGAAAATCCCGAGCAGGCTCCATGCTCAGTGCAGCCCAAGGGAGGGCTCGATTCCATGACCGTGGGATCATGACCCAAGCATAATCAAGAGTAAGATGCTCAACCCACTGAGCCATCCAGGCACCCCTCCCCCCACAATGTATTTAAAACTATTCCCTTTGATCTACCCATCCTACTTTCAGCACCACTCCTTTTATGACCCACAAGACTGAATTTATACCATGCACAGAAATGTATTTTTAAAAGAAACTCTAAAACAAATCATAGTTAATTTTCATGTTTTTCTATTAACCTTAACTACTATTGTCAAAGCTCAGAAAACAGGCAGTAATGGATCTAAAGGTCTATGAAAAATGTGTGAAGATTTATTTTTTTCCTAATTGGACAGTAAGGTCTGCCATTACAGACCATCCACATGAGCCCACAGAACACCAGAGTTCTGCTGCAGTTCAGTCTGAGAACTGCTAACTGCACCCATGTGCATCTTCACAATGGCTTCCCACTGATTTTTACATCTATTTATACGTGTTGGGTACGGCCTCTCTGAGTACCACTTTCCCCCTAGTTCTATTTTATAAGTGAAGAAACTCAAACAAAGGCTAAGCAACTTGTTCTGTCATATGCTGCTAACAGAATTTGAACCTATGAAGTCTGGATCCGTAGTCTGTGCTCTGATTCATCAGGCTAAAATACGTTTTGTTGGTATTATTAATATATTACAAACACCTTTAAAAGACTAATGCAAATTTTAGTACCTGTTAGCAACAGGTACTAAACAACAATCCTGTTAGCAACAACAAAAAAAAGTGCCATATTAATAATAGGGCCAAAATGTAGTTCTCTTGTAGCCTGACAAAACAGGGATTTAACAAATAAAGGGAAGTAGACATTCAATGGGCAGAATTATCCACCGAGAAACAGCTGAGCTGGTTGTTTCGTTCTTAAACAGGCTTTTTTCCCTTTTGGACAACTGTTGTCAAATATCTATATGTAAAGCATTAAAATTTGAGAGCTAGAAGTTTCAAACTGGGAATCAAAGTAAATGATGTCACAGAATGTGTGAAACGGTTTTAAGAGATTTACTTACCAAGTTTATTCAAATAGTAAAGCTGATAATTCAGGGGAATCAAGGTTTAATTTGGTAACTAAAGAATACAGGCAATACTGTAAGAGAATCCTGATGGAGTATGAATGCTACTGCGTCAGGAGGTACCAATCTCTTTACAATATACAAAGTAAAAAGAAGAACACAGCCAACGGTACGTTACTCAACATAGAGAGTAGCCAGTGACTACAAAATAGCTCTAGACATGGGTTCCAGCCCTTGCTCTCCGACTTCCTACCTGTTGTTGCTTGGGAAATACATTCACATTAAACTGTAGTTTCTAGTCTGTGGCATGGACCTCACAGGTTTGTGGAGTGTATCAAATGAGATTAAACTATATGTAAATTTGCAAAGTGAACCATGCTATACAAATAATGACTTTAGAAGGCAAAGTGACTTTGCATTTTGTAACTTACATCATTAAGCAATTGTTTTTGCAGTATCTGCTATGTACTAAGCACTACTGACAGTTAAAAGATTCTTACCCAAGGAAGTTAATCATAGAGTGGGAACCAAACTGGTAAGCGTACGATTGCAATATAGGATGCTATGAAAGGAGTACAGTAAAGCAGGGTTCCCGGGGAACCAAGGGACAGAAAAATTAAATAACTTCCTCAAGGACAAATGCTTAATAGGTACTGGAACAGGAACTAAAACCACGTCTTCTGATAGTAAATCCAGAATACCTTTAACCGACACAACCTGAGTATGTCATAATACCACAATATGGTATGTATGTGTTCTTCAGTATGGAATATCCACCTTTCAAAATACAGTAACTGAACTCCAAGCCAATTTCAAATACTTTGTGAGTAATTCTGCCTGGTCAAATGGTAAGTAGGACTCCTTAAACCAGTGCATGGTCAAGTAACCATAATAGATCCAGGACATCCACATTCCTTTCCAAAATTAAATGTGTTACCTGACAGCGAAAATTCACGAGAATTTTAATTTGCTTTTAACACCCGCAGTTAACGCTTTCTGAATGCTAGTTTTTAGAAGTGCTACACAAATAAGCTTTTAAACTATTTCACTATAATCAAATAGGAAGCCTAGATCCCTATATACATTACCGTGTCTTTCTGAGATCTTAAGAGAATCAGTAATTGTCACTTGGCATTAGATCAACTCAGAATAGGCAGGAAAGCACTATGTAATTCACGAACTCTTGAAAGGCACAAAATCACAAGCTTTTTTCCTTGATAACTTCAATCGGGAGTAAAATCAAGACTTCTCTGCTACTTTTCTCCAAGAAACGAAGGAGCCTAAGTCTGGGGGATAATAAAGGGTACTTGAGGCTGAATACCTATTTAACCCTAAAATTCCCTTTTTTTTTTTTGTTATGCTTAACTGAGGCCACAGCGTGTCATCCTATTCTCAATGGTGCTGAAATACGGCACACGGATACTAAGAGTAGTGATTAACAGTATGTTTTAGTTTCGATGCAAAGGGTGACTCAGTCTATAAAAATGAGCAAGTCAAGCGATACAGTAATATGAGCATTATGAGGATCAATTTTAAAAAATCAACGATCGGACAAATAAACTATTTTTGGATCCTTTTAACCCAGCTCTTGTCAAGCTGTGGGGCACCCCAATGGTCCTTTCACGTGTCCGGTCTGGTTTCCACTGAGACGTAGTATTTGCTGGGACGGAAAGAAAAAAAGGAGTGGGTAGGAAATTCTCAGCGTCCGGGGGCGGGGGTGTCACAGCGTTTTCCCAAGGCTACACTCAGTCCCAAGGTACCCTCACTTTCAGTATACTGAAGGTGTACAGTCATTTGGCTCACGTCCTTTCACAAGATCCCTCCGCTCGTATAATGACACCTCGGTCACACAGCCGACCGAGCCGGCGCTGGCGGGTGGTGTCGGACACTTCCCGCGCAGGAACGGGAAAGGGAGGGGTGTTAGCTAAGGGCCTACTCTCTCCTGACCACCAATCGATGAGCACAACCAAAGTGAGTTCTTGAAGAAACTGATCTGGGGGACTAATCACCTGAGGTATGTGTGTGAATCCCGCGCCGGGATCCCGTGCCGTGCTCTTTAATCGCAGAGATTCCAGACAGTATAGCCGCAACAGCCGCCGATCTTCCTCAGCGTGCGCTTAGCTTTCCCCGATCGCGCATGCGGAACCAGCTCGCATCGCGCATGCGCCAACAGGACAGAGGTCCCTCTTCCTCATTGACCATAGAGTCTAGGTCCTCCGAAGAAAAGGAAGAAAGTAGATCTTAGGAAGATCTGAAAAGTACGTTTGCTCGATTATCTGTCGTTTTCGCTAAGTAACCTTCAAGGCGCAGGGAACAGGTAGGACTCACTCTGATTCCTTGTCCTTGAAGAATTAACCCTCTCGCAAAGCTTTTTGTCAACCATGAGGTGGCGCTGTGACCAAAGATGAAAAGTGGAGGAAGAGAAGGAGTGTACTCCTCCCCTGTTCTTTCACCCGGCGCGTGCGAAGCCTCTCGCGGGCTCCTGGGAGGGGGAGGGGGCGTGGCTAGGAGACGAACCGGAAGGAGGGACGGGGGAGGGATGGGGGCGAAGCCTCAACATCCGGGCATCTCCTTTTTTTTTTTTTTTGTCCTTCCCATCCCATCCCCTCCCCTCAAATGCCAGCAGGAAGCGGAAGTAAAGAATGCGTGTGTACGTATCCCGGCTGCCACTCAGCAACGCCGGGAGGTCAGGTGACACAACCAGCTGACTCTGGTAGAGGAAGACCCTGTGGCTGGGGTTGTTGCAGCCAAGATTACCCGGCCCAGACCCCAGCCGAACTATCATCGTCAGAATGTCGGGCAAAGACCGTATTGAAATCTTTCCCTCGCGCATGTAAGTAAAAGAACGAGTCGAGCTACATTCATAGGTTCATGAACCCCTGTCCGGAGCAGCGACCGTTCCATTCCCTGGACTAGCAGGGAAGTTCATTGTTTCCTGGGTAGATCCTGAGCTCACCCCGTCCCTTTTCGTGAATCTGGGACGACGCTTCATGAGGGCCCCCTCACATGTTCCTTTGAGGGAACCAGACCGGACAGACCTAAGCCGTAGGAACAGGCTACCCGACCTGCTAGTTTTTATGGAGGTCCACTGACTTTACTCAAAAATGGAGCCATTCGTTCACTATTCCCTTATTGAGCTGGGCCCTGGGTTTATAGAACTATGAATCGTCGCCAGTTTTGCCTTAGGGAGCTTACAGTTTAGCAGAGAGATGGACAGGCCAGGGAGGTTTCATAAATATTTTGAGAAGGGAAGTTTACTGTGGTAAGCACATAGAAGAGGCTTCTAGGCCAATCTGGGGGTTGAATCGAATTGCCCTAGCGTGGACGTCAGCTTCGATCTTGGATCCCTTTTCTCATTTGCCAAGATGCCATGGAATGTCACTGCGGCTGGAAGATACCCCTGAGTTTCCGATGTTTGCACCATCACTATTGCCCCTTGTTCAAAACTCTGTTAATACCACTCATCACCTTGTAAAGTGGTTATTTGTTTATGTATCTTTTCCCGTGGACTGTGAGCTTTCTCCAGGAGGAGAGAGTGTCTTAATTATTAATCAACAGAAGTTCTACAAAAAATGTTTGTTGAGCGAACCCATGCCTTAGAATCTGCCCAATTGTGGCCTGCCTTTCTCTTTTGTCTGAATTCTTTTGTGAGAAAAAGCATAGCACCCTAAGTGTTTAGCCAGTTTTAAAAGGTTTTGTAGTTTTCTCAAATGTGCCTAACAATGGGTGGAAAGTATAGATTGTTGTTATTTGTCCTCTCTCCTTTTACTTCCTTTTAAGTCTTTTTGTTTTCCAGCAAGGAGCAGAAAATCAGGTTTGGCACTGACGTTTAGATCTTTTCATTGTGGTCCTATTTCTTTGGGGATGTTCTGTTCTTTTTCTTCACCCTGATCTTTTTCTTATAGAATCAGAGAATGCTTAAAATAAAAGAATCATATTCAAACCTAGACCTAGATTTCTTTCTCTCCAGGGTGGCTGCGGTTCTTAATGAAATGAGTTTTGAGATTTTGTTATTTTTTACTTTTACCTACTGATTTTTTAGTAGATATTTGTATTAGGTGGGAAGCAAGTCTGTTGTACAGAAAGACACTGCCTTTAAAATACCTTGCCTTTGGGGCGCCTGGGTGGCTTAGTCGGTTAAGCGTCCGACTTTCGTTTAGGTCATGATCTCGCAGTTCGTGGGTTCGAGCCCCGCGTCGGGCTCTGTGCTGACTGCCAGCTCAGAGCCTGGAGCCTATTTCAGTCTGTGACTCCCTCTCTCTCTGACCCTCCCCTGCTCACGCTGTCTCTCTCTCTCTCCTAGAAATAAATAAAACATTAAAAAAAAAAGAATTATTAAAATACCTTGCCTTTAAAAATTGAGATCTGCAGAACTCCCAGCCCTTGACTCTAACCAAAAGTGTGTGCTAAGAGACCACCAAATTCTGGGGTGCCTGGGTGGCTTAGTTGGTTAAGCATCCGACTTTCGCTTAGGTCATGATCTCACAGTTTGTGGGTTCGAGCCCCGCGTCAGGCTCTGTGCTGACTGCCAGCTCAGAGCCTGGAGCCTGTTCCAGAGTCTGTGTCTCCCTCTCTCTCTGACCCTCCCCTGCTCACGCTGTGTCTCTCTCTCTCTCTCTCTCTCCTAGAAATAAATAAAAATATTAAAAAAAAAAAAAAAGAGAGAGACCACCAAATTCTAGCATGGCCTACGGCCATTAACATGGCTGGGAAAGCTCAGGGCTTCCAGGAGAATTTATTGTTTCTTGTATCCAATACCTGACAATAGACCCCTTGACCTCCCTTTCTTAGGGCATTCACTAAAAATAGCTTACAATTGTGAATCCTTCCTTTTCTTTTTGAGTTGTATATATCTCTTCTGCAACTTAGAAGTGCTTTTCTCAAGGACTGGAAAGCCATTTTGAAACATAATTATCAGGGAGGATGGGGCCTGTGTCTGCCAGTCTCTGTGGGAGGATAGAATCCTAACTTCCACGATTGCCAGCTAGGGTGAGGGTTAGGATTATAGACACAGCTGGCCCAAAGTCATTTTCACTGTGACTCTTCTTGAGTCCGCTCTTACTCCTCTCTCTTATTCTTCCTTTGAAATGCCCAACCACTTCTGCACAACTCGGAATGGAGCTCAGCTCTTTCTCCCACTGTTAGTGATTACTGAACAAAATCTGTTTTCACCAACTTAATGTCTGGCTGTGTTTATCTTTGATAGTAGTTAGAATGTTAACATTTTGTTTTGTTTTTACTTTGAGACTAAAGTGAAAATAAACTTTGGGCTTATACAAGCACATTAATAGGCTTGTAAAGGGGAAAACTGCTGTTTGAGAGCACTCAGCTTGCTGATATAGAGGAAAATCAGGTGCAGGAAGTAACTGCTTCTCTAAATATTTTCCCTAAGGCTTAGCAGCCGGTACTTTGTCATGTAGTCAGATGGCTTTGATTCAGCTGAAAACAAAGTCATCGTTCTAGATGAAGGTCGAACATTTTTCCTATGGGCAAGTGGTTCTGAAACTTATAAAAGAATAGATTTTTAAAGAGCTAGGATAGAAAATACTTAGTGACTTCTGTGTCAGATAGTTGCATTTTACAGGGTTATCCTGTAAAGTGGTCCTGTCACCCACTTTGGCACCAGAGAGAGCAAAACAAGTTTTGAGTGAAAGCAAAAGAGGCATGAAGGATTTGGAATCAACAGAAGTCAGTCAAACCCAGGTTCTGTGACATACTGGCTGTAAGACCTTGGGCAAGTCACTCTTCAAATCTCAATTTGTCTGTTTCACAGAGGTGCCATTAGCTGGGAGGAAATTAAAATTAGCATGGTAAATTCAATGTTGTCAACCAGTTCATCTTTTTTACTTTAAACTTGCTGGAATCTGCAGTACTGGGATTTGACTTAAATTTGACCCAGCTCTTTGAGCTCAAATTCTGGTCTTTAGTGTCAACAATATGATATGTTACATGTACACATTGGGGAGGATACCTCCAGCTCAGGCTGGAAACCGAACCAGCTTCGCTTAGACCTTTAGTGAGGCCAATCAGTACAAAGTCAGCCACTGATAATTTTCAAAGAAACTGTTCATCTGATGCTGTTTCTAATAGGCAGCGTGGCATGTGGTTGGGATAACAGTGGGACTAGGTTTGAGCCTTGGTGTGAGCCTGGAGTCAGAAATGTTTCAGTCTTTTCTTTCCCCCCATGTAGTGAGAGAAAGTGTTTCACTTTTCTAAGTCTCATTTTCAAGATAACATTTAAGGTTTCTTCCAGCTACAGAATTATCTCAGTAACCTTTCTCTTATGGTAAAGGAGTCTGTAAGATCTAAGAATTTGCGCCAAAGTCCACTAATACATGCTACTTTGTAGTTAGTTACAATATTGGTCATATGAAATTATATCCCCTTATTTGAATCATTTTATCAATGTTATACAGTCTATTGTTAAATCTTATTACCCACTTTTTTAAAAATTAAATTTTGCCTGGCATAGGGTAGGAAGAACAGAAATGTCAATTTCTGCTGTTACTTTCTTGACTTTGGTATTGGGGTTTCTGATAGGAAAAGATTGGAATAAGGAGGTAAAGAGACTTCAGTAAATGCCACTTCTCAGAAGTCTTTACTTATATGTCATTGTTTCCTAGAATCATTTACACATTAATAAAATGATTGCTGGTAGGATTTTGACTGATCATATGAAGACACCTTAATGCCACACTTTTAATAGAAAAAGTAAGAATGGTTGGGGTGTAAAATTCAAAAGGTTCAAAGGAAAATAAATATAATAGTAAAAAGTAAATTCATTTTTTTTTTACTCAGCCCCATTTCCCAAATGAAACGGTTATGTTTTTGTGAATGTTTTCTAGAATTACTCTCTGTATCAATATAAGCATGTTTATTCCTTGTTTTGAATCAGTAAGAGAATATAAAATAGGGAGCACATGTAGATCTCTCTTCCTTTTTTTTTTTATGACTGCATATCATTGCATTGTATGATGAACCATGATTTATGGGACACTTAGTTTATATCCACCCTTTTGCTATTATTACATATAAGGCTGGAGTACTCATCCTTAGTCTTGTTTATATTTTTGTGTACATACGGAAGTAAATCTGTAGGATAAATTCCTCAAAGTGGAATTGTTGGTCCTGAAGGTAAGTGCATTTCAAATTATGGTCTTTATTAGTGGACACATTTTTATTTTATTTTATTTTTATTTAAAAAAACCTTTTTTTTAATGTTTTATTTATTTTTGAGAGAGAGAGAAAGATTCACCATGAGCAGGGGAGGGTCAGAGAGAGAGGGAGACACAGAATCCAAAGCAGGCTCCAGGCTCTGAGCTAGCTGTCAGCACAGAGCCTAACGCGGGGCTTGAACCCACAAACTGTGAGATCATGACCTGAGCCACCTACGTGCCCCAAGTGGACACATTTTTTTTTAAATGCTCAATACACATATAATGGAAACATATTATCAAATGTAACTTACAAATCAAATTAATGTTTTAACTATGGTAGCATCATAAGATAGAACTGGTAAATTTTATTATGATTTAACAAATAACAGTGCAGATAATTGGTTAAAGAATTGTTTCTGTTTTAAATAAATGAACTTCTTGTTTATGGAATGCTGAGGGTGGAAAACTACAGTATTGAGAAACCAATTAATTGTAACTGTCAACACAAATGCTATATATTCTTACTCTCATGACATCAAAGAATAAAGCATAATTTTAACACTGTATTGGGGAGTTATTTGTATGTCTTTTAAACAATAGGAATAAATGTCTTTTCTTTGTATAGGGCACAGACCATCATGAAGGCTCGATTAAAAGGAGCACAGACAGGTCGAAACCTCCTAAAGAAAAAATCTGATGCCTTAACTCTTCGATTTCGACAAATCCTAAAGAAGATAATAGAGGTAGAATGAACTGTGTTCAGAACAGTTATTTTAGATGTATCTAAGGGAAATCCAGCATGGCTATTGGCATTTAAATTTTTCTTTGGGTTATTTTAATTTAATATTTCTTTCAAGAGTAAACATACCATTATCATTGTAACACATTTCAGATTACTTAATAAAATCCAAACTCATTACCCTTGCCTGCAAAGCCCCACTTGATCCCATCTGGCCCCCACCTGCCTCTCTGATCTCATTTGGAACATTCTCCCTACCATCTTCCTCCAGGACCTTTTCATTAGCTGTTTCTTCTTTTGCCTAAAATGTTCTTTCCTCAGAACTTCTTATGATTTGCTCCTCTGGCCATTCTGGTCTCTTCAGAGAGGCCATCCCTCATCACCTAATCTGACCTGACCACCTGTATTTACTTCTGTCACATTTCTTTATTTCAGTTGTAGTGTGTACTACTGCATATTTTCTTGTTTGATTAGTTCCTTGGGAGCGGGACTTTTTTGTTTCTGGAACAATCCTGGCCCATAGTATGTTTCAATTCATTGCCTTTTGGGTAAGTGCTATGTGAATATGGAAGAGTATTTAATAATTCAATTTAATAAATTATTAAATTAATAAAATTATTTATTTATAAAGTTTATTAAATTAAATAAATTTAATAAAAATATTTTTCCTTTTCCCCCATCCAGCTGCCCTTCTCTTGTTTCCCAGAGGAGTTCTTTGTGACATTTTGATTTATAGTCTGTCAGTCTGTCTTTCATGATGTTTTTAGTAACAGACATGCAGCTGTTATATAATTCAATAACATTTCCTGGCTACTGCCCCTGGCAGAATATGGACAGTTTTCTACACCAGTGCATAGATTTGCCTCTGTTTATAGCAGCTGCATGGTGATCCGTCGAATGGATAATGGAATTTAGCAGTTTTCCTGTTGATGAATGTGTAGTTTTACCATTTTGTGGAGTAGGGTACTCTTAAATCCTTTTGTGTATGTGTAAGAATAGTGACAACACTGACTCCATCTTTGGCCCTCCATCTTGTTCATGCCTGCACTATGACTTTGGGGCTATGCTTTCCAGGCCCCATGGAGTAAGTAGTTAATGTTTGCCCTGACCAGAATGTGGGAAGGCTTGTCCTCATCTTTCTTAAAGTGTCCCACAGAGGGCGCCACTTGAGGTAACTAGTAGAGATGGCTGGCACACAGAAGGCGCCACTTTAGGTAAGTGGTAGAGATGGCTCGAGGAGCCTCCCGAGGTAACTAGTGAGATGGCTGGTGCACAGAAGGTGCCGCTTTAGGTAATTATCCTGTGACCGCTCCACCAAGCCCCTTGCTCTATAAAAGCAGGGGATTATGGGCCAGGCTCGGCTGATAGTCGCTGTTTGGGTCATCAGGCCTCCTTATCCCTCCCTGTTGGGAAGTTACCGTGAGTAAAAGGGTGTAACCGCTTCTGAGAGGCTTTCATTATTTTTCGGTCTGCGTGCCTTCTCAGTGTCCCTTCTCCACCTTCTACCAGCTGGCAAGCCAGCCAGGAGACTGAACGTGAAGCTAGCATGGTCTAGGGGCCAGGCAGGGGAAATCCCGAGCTGGCCGGCCTCTGCCATTTGGGGAGACTTGGCCGGGTGTGTTTGCGCGCAGGGATGCCCTGAAAATGCCCAAGGGGTTGCTAATAGCATGCCGGAAACGGGGAGGGAGAGGAGAAGAGAGAGTGGACTAGCAGTCGTGGCGGTGGCTTGACCATTGGCCTGTGCGTTGTGTGGTGCCGTGGAGAGAGAGTTGGGAGTAGAAAGGGATTTGGAACCTATTGGAGATGTGGCCTTGGCTTTGTAAGGGGATGTGGGAGCTGCATGTTCCTCCCCTGGGGTCGCTCTGTGTAGAGGAATCCAACAGCAGGGGGGACGCTTGGGAATGCCGGCCATGGGAGAGGGAGGGCGGAGAGGGTTGGTGCTCACCACTGCACTAGAGAACTGTGAGGTCTCAGGAGAGTTGGTGTTCCGAGGCCTGTGATCCTTGGGGTAATGGCTCTGATGAGGAGGAGGATGTTCTCCTAGAGGGGGAAGATGATTTACAGGCAAGCCCTTTGATTGGAACAGAGCCTCAGGCTGCTTGTTTGGCTGAGGATGACCACAAGAAATTCCCACTGGTCAGGAAACGACGGTGAGGGAATATTATGCCTCTGACTTAGTGGAGCCGGTCAGCCTAAGCTTTAGGAAGGGGGCCTGAGAAGGGTTGGCAGCTTGGGTGTTGCGACTATGGGATACTTGGGAAGATGGTGTTCTGGTGGAGGTTTGGAGTGTCAGAAATGGCCTCAGTCCCTGCTCAACCTGCCTTGCGACAAGTATACGTCATAGTCCTAGGTGAGAATCATAGGTCCTTAGCTGATTTGACTGGATGAATGCTAGTATTAAGATAACTTGGCCTAACTGAAGTCCAGCTCTTTGTCTTGCACATGGCTGCCTTCTTGCTGTGTCCTCACATGTTTTTTCCTCTGTGGTGTCTGTATGTTGCAATGTTCTCTTATTAAAAGGACATCAGTCAGATTGAATTAGATTCTAGCCTAAAGGCCTCATTTTAACTGGAGTGAGGGCTTCAACATACATGTCATGGGGACACAATTCAGCTGTTTATATATATCATATATATGATAACAAACAAATTAGAGAATAAATAATGCATTGTATATGAATGTACCGAACTTGTGACCGTGAACCATGAATAAAAACTGAAATACACTGAGTTAAAAACAAAAAAAACTTGGCCTAGCAAAGGGGATGTTCCTTGATCTCTATGGAAGAACTACAAGAAAATATATGTTAACTGGGAATGAAACCTGCCATTTACATCTAGCATTTTAGAGGCCTAGACACAGAATTATTTTTCTCTGGTATGAAAGACCTTCTGTTACAGTCAGCCCCAGGGGCATGATACGGGACTTAGTATCTGTGTTTGCCCTTATGGTTAATCAGCCCATTTGCTATGGTAGTTACTATGGTGGCTGACTTAAGTCAAACCAGAAGAACCTGTCAAGGGAAATAGGTTGAAAAATGGGAAAACAGAGGATCCTGCCAATGATAAAATGGCAGAGAGGGGGTCCATCAGTGTCTCTCAAAAAATTATTGCAATATCTAATTTTATACATGTCCCTGAGAGAAAAATCTACACAACCCAGTTTGGTTTTGCTAAGCCTATGGAGGGCATTGCTTATGGGAAAGCAGTTTTTTCCCTTGAAAGCTCAAGAAAACCAGGTGTGCCCCCGAGAGCTCCTTGCTAACAGAGGAATTTTAGGAATGGATACACCTTACCCCTAGAGACTAGGGATTAGGGTAACATTGCCTTCTAGTGCGTTCAATAGGGGGCAGACAGGGGCTCCATGCTGAATTATTTATTGGTCTTGCACTAACCGACTACTAGCTCTAATAGACACTGGAGCTGAATGCACACTTAGGGAAACCCCTTGAAATTTTGGGGGAAAAATAAAGGCTGTAGATGTTTATGTTGGACAGATTACAAAGTTAGTTCTATAAACTAGTCTTTACCTACATATTGGCAGGCTTTCTCCTGGTTGTTTTTTAGTGCATATCTCCCACATTTCTGAGTATTTTGGGCATAGATGTTCTGCAGGATCTGAATCTTAACAATCACAGGTGGATTCAGTTGCGTATCCAAGTCGTGAAACTTGGGGGTCATGCAAAATAAGAACCAGTACAGCTGCTTGTTTCTAGAGAGTAATAAACATAAAACGATATGAACTACTGATTAGGGGGCATGACAAGATTATTGCCACCAGTAAAGAATTAGAAAAGGTGGAGGTAATCAGGCCTGCTCAAAGCCCATTCAATTGTTGGTTTGGCCTATAATGAAATTTAATGGTACCTGGCAAATGACAATAGATTAGGGAACTTAGTTAAATTGCCCTGCTCATCAATAATATAGCCTTATTGTTAGAGGAAATCATGGCATTCATTAAGACTTATCATTACCTACTAGACTTGTCTAATGCCTTTTCCAGCTTTTCTTAGGACATGAATGTCAAGACCGGTTTCCCTTCATGCACAATGAGAGTGAACTTCCAGGTGTTTCCCCCAAGGATATCTCCTTAGCCCCATTGTTTGTCACAGGATGGTAGCTAGAGATTTGGAAAAATGAATGTTTTCAGAAGAGATGGTGCTTTTATGTCAATGTTATGTTAACTTACAATGATTTATCCTCCCTGTCTCAAGCAGCCTCCTCATCCCAGGTGTGAAGTCTTGAGGATGAGTGGTAAATGCCACCAGGATCCAAGGGCTGGGTTAATAAAATTCCTGGGCATCATCTAGTTGAGTAAGACAAGTGATGCCAGAAATGGTCACTGATAAAATGCAAGCCTTCCCAATCCCTAAAACGGTAAAGGAATTACAGGCTTTTTGTTGGTTTATTGGGTTACTGGAGACTTTTTATTCCCTCTCAAGTGACAAGGCGACATTAAGACCTTTTATATGCCTTGGTTAGGAGGGAAGCCAATGGAACTGGGGTATATACGGACAAGAGGCTGTCTTAAAGGCAAAATGGCAGTAAAACAAGTACAGACCTTGGGGATATTAATGCCAGCGTGACTTGTGAATTAGATGTAAATTTGTATCTAGAAGGGTTTGGCTGGGGTTTGTGGGATGGATGAAACGGGAAATGGATCCTGTTAGGATTCTGGCTTCAATTATGGAAGGAAACAGAAGCCAGGTAGAATCCTGCAGCGGAACAGGTGTTAGCTGTTTATCTTGCACTGCAGCGGATGGAAGGCCTGAGTGCTGTTTTGCCTGTGATCTCCCTGCTGGTAGGAGGAGGCACTAAGAACAGACATGTTCAGTAAACTTAAGTGTGCCTGTGCCCAGCTAAGGGCACCTTACAGAAATGGCATGCTTATCTACAGCAGAGGAACCTGCTCTCTCATGAGTTGCACTGTTACTAGGGCCGGTCACTTAAGTCGACCCCACCCAACTTCAGAAGTCTCTGACATCATGGTGCCGTCGCCCCATAGGGGAAGGAGTAGGCTCATCTCCAGCAGGTGCATAGTATACTGATGGCTGTTGCTGGGGAACCTTGCCTGTTTGGCATTCCTTTGCCATCCAGCTGGATTCTGATGTACTTTGGTTTGAAGGAACTAAACAAAGTCAGTGGGCAGAATTGAGAGCGGTATGGATTGTGTTGATATGTGAGCCAGTGCCCATCAGTTTGGCTACTGACTGCTGGGCAGTGTTGTAAGGGTTGATAACATGGATGCTGTGATGGCCCAAAGAAGGCTGGGTTATGTTAAATAGACCCCTGTGGAGAGTAGAACTGTGAGAAGATATTTGGGAAGTACGCTCTAAGCCCAGTGCAGCCATCCAATATCCATCCAAGTATGCCATCTGTCCCTGCTCACTCCCCATCCATGCTACTAGACAGTCCTGAGGCTAATGCTTGAGCACAGGTATGAGCCCTTCAGCTGGAGAAAACGCCGATCCTGTCTGATGTAGCAGAATGGGTCCGTCATAAATCAGGACACTGAGGTCCCAAAAGTACCTGGGAAATAAGAAGGAGATTACATTTTTTAAAAAAAGTATTCTAGTCTACAAGCTGCTGACAAGGACTGCCTTCAGTGCCACCTCAGGTGATGGACACTGTACCACACCCAGATGTGTGATATATTGGGTGGACTGTAAACTCTATTTCTCACTGGCAGATAGATTACATAAGCCCTTTGCCAGTATTGGGAGAGCACAAAGATGCACTGACCTGTGTGGACACATGCACAGGACTTGTACAGGCCTTTGCCTATAAAAGAGCCAATCAGGCTGCAACTATAACGGATTAATAAAACTGGAGAGCACGTACGAACGCCCCAACTCAGTGATCAAGGGCACATTTTGTTGGCCATGACGTCCAAGAACATATACTCTTGCTGTTGCAAGCATAATTGAAAGGATGGATGGACTAATAAAAAACACGTTAAAGAGTTTATCATGGCTTCCTGAAAGGATGGTCTCCAAGACTAACCAGCAGTTTAGCTCCTTAAAAGCTATGCCCAGAGCAGGACAGACATCTGCATATGAACACCTTACCGGCAATACCCATGCAGCTTGAAGCTCTCATGTGCAGGTGTTGTCTGGAGACCTGAGGTCTGTTGGGGGAGGAGGGCCTCCTTTTGTGATTGCTACAAGACCTCCCACATGGTAAGGCTTTAGTTAGTTCATTGGAAATAAACTTGGAATGCTTCCTTCAGATGGCTTGGTATCCTAGTCCCCTGGGGCCAAGGCCTCACATCCAGTATTGTTATTAACCCTTCATTATACACTGGTCCGGGCCCAACACCTGTAAATAACTGCTTGTCAACCTCTGATACTTGGTATTGAGGTAGGGTTAGAATGAATGCAAACTGAAATGCCCGCGTACAATATAGACATACCATGTAATGATACTAAGTGGCAAAATAAATGGGATCTTCTCCCAGGTAAAATAAACTAAGCCAGGGATGATCTTTGCTCATGGGGCCCACACTACTACCCTGTTGTTTCTAAATGAAGATTTGCCATATCTGTTGCCTGTAAAACATTTCTTACTGCCCTTAACCTTGCATCGTTAATGTTTCTATTGTGTTTGGAAGCGTCGTCTTACCTTAAGCCACCATTTATGCTGAAGTTTACAGTTGTTCGTACTGCTGGTTCTGAGGAAAGGTTTGCTGGGGAATCGTAGTTCTAAGTATTTGGTCTTACAGATATATTAATGTTGTTGCTGTGGTAGAGACATGAAGTCCCCTCCGATACCTGGCCATAGGGTCATTGCAGAAGAATGACATGTAAAGATTATATGGGCCATAAAGATGTTGAGAGTAGAGTGTAGGAATGCTGACAGCACTGCCTCCCATTTTGCCCTTCATCTTGTTCATGCTGCACAGTGACTTCCCTTGGCAACTAATAGAGATGGCTGGTGCACAGAGGGTACAATTTTAGGTAACTCCCCTGTGATCCCATCCCCCCCTGCTCCCTGCTCTATAAAAGCTTGGCAGAGGATAGCTGCATAGCTGCTGGATCGTTTGTCCCTCCCTGCATAAATCTCTGTTAAGTGGTCTGCAGTGCCTTGTGTTGTGTTGTAGTCTCAGAGTGTCGTCTTAGCCTGGAAGATTCTTGACTGTCCCTCCTCACCTTCTAACTGTATATATGCTGACATTTCTCTGGAAAATCTTAGACGCTCAAGGATCTATTCATTTAAATTTTTGATAGAGAACTGCCAAATTGTTTTCTAAGGTTGTTATACTAATTTACATTTCCTAACAAATCTGAGAGGACCTATTCTCTCAAATTCATCTATTATTAATCTTCCTTATTTGTTGCCAACCTACGGGGCTAAAATTGGTATCTTTTAATTTGCACTACTTTTCATATTGAGGTTGAGCATCTTTTCATGTTTACTGGTAATTTGATTTTCTTGGTGAATATCTTTGTAGAAGTTCTACAAATATTCTAGTTAGTATGTAAGATGCCAAAAATATTTTCTTCTAGCTTTTTTAAAAAACATTTTTTGGTCAAGTCTTTTTTTTTTTTTAACATGGCTTTTGGGTTACACATCATGCTTAGAAAGGTCTAAAAATTGGGGTACCTGGGTGGCTTAGTCGGTTAAGCGTCCGACTTTCGCTCAGGTCATGATCTCGCGGTTCGTGGGTTCGAGCCCCACGTCGGGCTCTGTGCTGACTGCCAGCTCAGAGCCTGGAGCCTGTTTCAGAGTCTGTCACTCCTTCTCTCTCTGACCCTCCCCTGCTCATGCTGTCTCTCTCTCTCCTAGAAATAAATAAAACATTAAAAAAGAAAAAAAGATCTAAAAATTTAGGAAAATTTTCTATGTTCTGTAGTTTTTTTTGAACCTTTAATAGTTTCTGGAGTGTGTGTGTGTATGATGTGAGGAAGTAGGGACTTAACTTTATCATTTTGTAAATGGGTGGCCAGTTGAATGGTCTCCTATGTTACTAAATTCCTAGGTAGGCCTCCAGCTCTTTCTGAGACCTGTTCTGTTTCCTCGACTTGTCCCCATATTGAATGAATTTCCTTACTGTAGCTGTACGTTAAAAAAATTTTTTTTAAATGTTTTTTGAGGGAGAAACTGAGTACAAGTGGGGGAGGGGCGGGACACAATATGAAGCAGGCTCCAGGCTGTGAGCTGTGAGCTGACAGCGCAGAGCCCAACGTGAGGCTCAAACCACGAACTGTGAGATCATGACCGGAGCTGAAGTTGGATGGACGCTTAACCAGCTGAGCCACGCAGGCGCCTCATATAGCTATACATTTTTGATACTTGCCAACTCTGCCCATCTGCCCTAGTTTTCCTTTCAAAAATACTGGATTTTCTCAAACATTAAATATTCCACGTTTATATTAAAGTAATTATGCTATTAAGATTTTGGCTGCATTGCAGTGAATTTAAGAGATTATTTTGAGTAAATTGGTATGGACTTATTCAGTAATAAGATCGGTCCTTCAGTAAAGATGTTTTCTATTTCTTAATGTCTTTATTCTGATGTCTTAATTATAAACCATATGGCTTTGTAACACTGTTAATGACCATAACCAAAACTGTTAAAGCAAAATTGGATATTTTTGTTATAAAATCAATATTTTAGACACACACTTGGCATAAAATTCTGATTATTAAAGAAATATAATTTTGATGTTTTTTCTTTGTAAAAACCTTGGTTGAATCAGTGGTTGGTTTATGCTTTTCCAGACTAAAATGTTGATGGGTGAAGTGATGAGAGAAGCTGCCTTTTCACTCGCCGAGGCCAAGTTCACGGCAGGGGACTTCAGGTAAGAAGATTTAATGGGGTGTTTTGAAAAATTAAAGTGCTTTCATGTTCAGAATTTCCCTTAAAAGCCGTTCTTAATGAAAAACATAAGTATTGAAGACAAACAATGGGGTTAAAAGTGTTCTTACTCTCAACTAACACGAGTGTCTTTATTATCACCCACATGTGTCTGTTACACAGCTGTAGGCACAGGATAGTTAACATTTTATAGTCTATTTTTATTTAACATTGTATCATGAACATTTTTTCCTGGTTTTTACATAGCTGTATAACCTTTCTCTAAATGTACATGATTTATTAACCATTTCTTCTAATAGTGGACTTTTGGGTTGATTTTCAGATTTTTGGAGTATTAGAAAAGATGCCATAAACATCTTCATGTTTATATATTTTTGTTTCTGTAGAAATACTATTTCCTTAGAATAAGTTTGAGAATGGAATTGGTTGTTAAAAGGCATAAATTCTCTAAGTCTTGTCCTATCAGTATATGCTTTACAAAGCATATAAAATGTTTTTGTTTTTCCTTTACAAAGGGGGGTTTTACCAATTACGTTGTGTGATTCTCTCCAAATAACCTTGTTACGTAAAGCAGGCAAGTGTTGTTATTCTCCATTTAAATTCGGTGCTGTCCTGAAGGCAAGTGGCTATTTGGGGGCAGAGATGGAAATTGTTTTCAGGGCTTTTCATTTCTGTTGTCTTTACCCAGTGACACAGTGTCTCCATTCTTAGTTTGTGTTATCCAGGAGCATTACCTGATGGGCAGGTGTTACAGCCTCAGGGCCAGAAGGCCTCTTGAAGAGATGGACTTTAATTTTACCAGTGTTGGTGGGACAGTACCTTGCATTGACTTTTCTAGCAGAGAGAGGGATTCAGTAGTATGAAGTGGAATGTGAATGTGCTTTAGGGTGGTTATGGTGAAAATACTCTACAATAAGAACAGGTTGGGGAGTTGGACAAAACCAGATGGAAGCTAGGTTCCAGGGTAAAGGAAGTAAAGTCCTGCTTAGCCAAATATAGGTTTGGACAGCAAACCTAGAAGGAACGAACTTTCTCTAAATTACGTTAGCTGAATAAAAGCCCTTAAAGTCACTTCTGTGGCACCACTTGCCTGACTGAAAACTCAAGCAATCAATTCATATACTTTAAAATCATGCTTTGTTATTTTCTTATGGTTAAGGTTTTGGAAAATTGTTCATTCTTTACTCTCTGAGGCCCTCTTGTGGCAGCAGTGATTTTTTTTTTTTTTTCTGGAAAGACAATTATCAGAACATACTGAATTGGGCTATCTTACCCTTGTTGAAATTACTCAATAGGTCTCTGTAGTTTTCTCCCTCTAAAATAGCAGCTAAATCATGGCCTTTTCTCTTTCTGCAGCACCACCGTTATTCAAAATGTGAATAAAGCCCAAGTGAAGATTCGCGCTAAGAAAGATAATGTAGCAGGTAACTTTTCAACCCTTTAGCATGCTTCGGAAGACAAGATGACATTTATTTATTAATTAATATTAATTTTTGAGAGAGCATGAGTGGAAGAGGGCCAGAGAGAGGAGGGCCAGAGAGAGGTATACCAAGAATCCAAAGTAGGTTCCAGGCTCTGAGCTGTCAGTACAGAGCCTGATGTGGGGCTCAAACCCATGAACTACGAGATCATGACCTGGGCCAAAGTTGGATGCTAACCGATTGAGCCACCCATGTGCACCAAGAAAAGATGAGATTTAAAATGTAACCTGTTCATACAGCAAGATCTTCATGTCCTAACTAATCTCTTCTACTTCAAACAAGTTTATTGGCTTTACATGTTAAAACCATTGCCAGAAGATGAGGGTGGGGGAAATGGAGAGTTCAGTAGATATAAAGTTATAGTTACATCAGATGAATAAGTTCCAGAAATCTGTACAACAGAGTGCCTATAGTTTACAATGCAGTGTTGTGTACCTTAAATCTTAGGGTAGATCTTGTGTTGAGTGTTCCTAACACAGACACACACACATGAAAAAGGGACACAGAAATCTTCTGGAGGTGATAGATTGTTTTGAATGTGGTGACGGTATCGTGGGTGTACCCATGTAAGTTCATCAAAGTGTATACATAAAATATGTGCAGGGTTTTTTTTTTTTTCTTTTTTTGCATTTTATGTGTACCTCAAAACTGAAAGGAAAAAAATTGTGACAGATCTTACTACTCAGGATAATTTGGTTATTAAATAGGAATCAGTGCTTAAGATAGTAGGTGCCTAAGTTCATTGAAACCAGTTTCAGTTCCAGACAGTTGCTTAACTTTTGAGTATTTGCTGAAAAAGAAGCACTGGGAACAGTGGTGATTAAGAAACCGTACTTCAAGGCCATGTTTGTGAATTCACATGTTTTTGTGTGTTAACAGGTGTTACTTTGCCAGTGTTTGAACATTACCATGAAGGAACTGACAGTAAGTATGAAATTTTGGTAGTCTGTGTCTTTGGACTCTCCAGGTTCCTCTCTCAACTATTTTCTGGAAAATGGTACTAGATAGATAGACCTTTGAGTTTAGTGGTTCCAATGTTAGCAGCCTTCTTATCTGGTACAGTTGGGAGAGTAGTTAAAGTGTTGTGTCAGGGAGTCTTAAAACATTGTAATGTCTTAAAATGTTTTATTCTCGCCTAGAAATACATAAATGTACAGTCATTTGCTATAAAAAAAAATAGACATCTGTGTTGTCTTTCTACATAAACTATACCCTTGATGCATTGTGTATAATTTCCAGTTTGAATTTCTTTAAGGTCTTAGATTCTCTGAATGTTGATCTTCTTAGATTTTATAGCTCGGACTCAGTTTTTTTACAATTGTATTGGAATTTCCTAATTTGATAGCATTTTTGGAGTTGTAACACATCCTTATTGAGTCTTTCCAAAGTAATCAACTTTTTTTCCATAGAAACAACAGTTTTTGGTACTTCTCTTTCATTAGTTCGCATAGGATATTCAGTACAGCTTGAATAAAGAAATGGAGCATCCTAGAGAATCACCTGTTAATGGAGTGTTACTGTACTGTGGGCATCAAGCCATATGATATACAAGGGGATGGGAAACAATGTGAATAAAGTGAAGGTTGGTTAAAAGCTTCTCCTATAGTTATATTTAGAATTGCTTCCTTGGGAAGAAAAGCGTGTTCACTGTTAACTCTGAACTCTAGAGAACAAAGTGACGATTGCCAGAGGGGGCAGCTGGGTGGGAGAATAGGTTACATAGGTGATGGGGATTAAGGAGTGCATTTGTGACGAGCACTGGGTGTTATATGGAAGTGTTGAATCACCGTATTGTACACCTGAAACTGATATTACAGTGTATGTTCACTAACTAGTATTTAAATAAAAATGTATCAAAACAAACATGTTCACTCTTCAGCGTGTCCTAGGGAGAAGGATTGGTACTTAAAGTTTCCATTTAACAAGGGCTAGTGAATTTGTTTCTCCTTGGTTGGTATTATTCTGACTTTTTGGGAAATTTATGGGGAAGATTATTTACTGTCTAATTTCAAATTTCTGACTGGTTCTTTCAGGTTATGAACTGACTGGTTTAGCCAGAGGTGGGGAACAATTGGCTAAATTAAAGAGGAATTATGCCAAAGCAGTGGAATTACTGGTGGAACTAGCTTCACTTCAGGTCAGTAGCAGGAGAGCTGGGGCCCTGCTGCGGTTTGATATCTGAGATCTGAGTGGGGAAGATTCATGTCTTGAATCCATGCATCGTGCACTTAATGCTTTAAACTATTTTTGTGATTTTACGTGGAAAATACAGAGACGTTTTCCTTCCTGAATTGGTGGCTTCTGTACCATTGTCCCTACTTCTTACTACTAACAATCTGTGTAGTGTTATAGTTTCACTCTTGGGTAGGTGAGAACAGCAACAGTCAATACTGGACTTAAATGTAAATATGACCTAGTTTATGCATGAGAGCTATTTTTTCCCCTTTGTGACCAGTTAATCTAGATCTGTATAATAGTGCCGGATTCTTCTTCCTTGCCATTTTTATAATATTAGGCAAATCTGAAGTGAACAGCTTAACGCTAGCATGGAAATAGTGTTAGCTCTGGGGAAATCTCACGAGAATTTTCTTCTTTTTTAAACAGATTGAAAAGTAGTCTTGGTTTCTGAATGTTCTCTACATGAAGCCGAGCGAACAGGAAATGATTAGGAAGATTTCATGCTTACGTTATTTGTCCTCTTATTTTAGACGTCCTTTGTTACTTTGGATGAAGCTATTAAGATAACCAACAGGCGTGTAAATGCCATTGAACATGGTGAGTGTAAGCTGCTGTGAGGCTCTTTGTTCACCCACTTGTCCACACCTCCACATTTGTTGTGCAGCCGCTGGGAATCCGGCACTGCTCACAAGGTGAAGAAGACCTTCCTCCCTGGGAAGGGCAGTGAGTCAGCAGTACAGTAACGTTTTACTAAGTGCTTTGACAGAAGTATGTTTATGATTTGGGGGAGGGGGAGGAGTTACACACTGGGATTAGAAGTTAAAAATCCTGAAGTGTTTTATTCATTTCTGGTTATGAATAAAGGGCAAAACTATTTTTCAAGAGCCCTAGTGTTTTCTTTAGTTGTTTCCAGTGATTCAGTAGTCTTTTGAACACATTAAATATTTAACTTTAAAACCCTTTCCTGTAAGCCTTATGTCTTGCTCTTCTTGATTCCTAACAATTTTCCCATTTGGTTTATTTTTTTCCATCTCTTACTTCATTGTTCTAAAACTACGCTTAGTGTTGGCACAATACTCTTCGTTCAAGGAGCTCCATTTTCATTAAAGAAACAATTTTAGGGTAAGAAAGGAATACATTTTAAACAGCAAAGAACTTCTTTTGGTCTTTAAGTATTTAAGACGAGATTATCTCATTTTTAAAAACTCAACACACATTTCCTAGCTAGTTGCTAGTGCCAGGCTTTGTCAGTGGAATTGCAAGCAAAACAAAATTGGTAAGGTTATATAAACAGTTCCAGCCCTTCAACAAGTTCAATTTTTAGAAGGAGATAGATAGGCAGATTCTGTGTAAAGTAGCACCTTATGACTACCGTAAAACTCTACAACTTAGTGCATTCTCTTTGCTTGATGATACACTTTTTTTCTTAAAAAAAAAAATTTTTTTTTTTCCCTTTAAGAGCGAGTGTGAATGGAGGAGAGGGGCGAGAGGGGCAGAGGGAGAAAGAGAATCCCCAGCAGGGGGATTCTCCATGCTGAGCATGGAGCCTGGCGCAGGGCTTGATTTCCTGACCCTGGGATCCCTGATGATCTTCATTTTAACAGTGGATTGGTGTTATATTTAAACATCTGTGGTTTGGTGTTATATATTTATATATAAATCCAGTATATTCAGTGTTGTATATATTGTGGTTCAGTTTTTGTCTGTAGGATGGACACTAGAAAGGTATATACCAAAATATTTATAGTAGTTATTTTAGGGTGGTTGGATTGTATTTTATTTTTTTCTTTTTGTTTTCTAACTTTCCTGCATTAAATGTACATTGATTTTACAATCAGAAAAAGTAACTGTTACACAGATGAGCATTGGCAATTTGAAAAAAGGTTTGAAATTCTCATATACATATATATTTTTTTAAACCCTAGTCATCATTCCCCGGATCGAACGTACCCTTGCTTATATCATCACAGAGCTGGATGAGAGAGAGCGAGAAGAGTTCTATAGGTTTGTTGGAATTGGCAGTTCCTGGTCATTTTTTGTTTTCATATTCGAAAGGCTCAGAGACTTGTTGGCTTATGTTCTTTAGAATTAGCACAGCCTGTATTTTATTCTGCTTAAATGAGAAGCAAGACCTAATGTTGGCAAAGGCTATGGAAACTAACCTATGCCAAGTTTTGCATATACTTAAAATGTGGCATTCCAAAAAGTTAGGCCCTTAGGAGAAACTATTCATGGACTGGATTTATTCTTTAAAATGAAATCATAATTTAGATTGGGCGTCTCCCACATAAAAAGAAACTGGAATCAATAGATTTTGCATAGTGAACATGTTCCAGGAGAAAGTATAAAGTACTTGGGGGCATTACATAATCAGATAAATGATACCATTAGAGGATTAGCACAGTCCTCAGAAATGATGCATGTACATGAGTTTGTTATGAACAATTAGAGCGCGTAGGGACAGCAGATCCTCAGTAGGTAGTCCACAGGGGTCATTGTGCCAGCTTTCCGAGAAGTGGGAGACAGGTGAAAGCAAGTATTCAAGGAGGATGTGGCCATCTTGGATCTTGAGTAGCACCTGAGTATGATTTATAATTTTAATTACAAAAGGTTATTGTGTTTCTGTCCTTAAGTGATATTCAGGGTTGTGGCGATCCAAATGGATTGACCGAAAATTTTAATAAATGTCTGCATGCATAAAAGCTGTTCCATTATCAAGAGATGGATTTTAAAGTTCATTCAGTCTGGGATAGGAACTTTTGAAGTCCGTTATTAGCTTAAAATGTGTATGTTCTACCTCAGATACTTGAAATATGTGTTATAAATCACTGAAAATGAAATAAAGTTTTGTTGTAGTTACAAAACCAGAAGAAATCACATCTACTTAGAGCTTGAAACCGTGTTCAGAAAATCCCCTCATTGTTTTACAGGTTAAAGAAAATACAAGAGAAGAAAAAGATTCTCAAGGAAAAATCCGAGAAGGACTTGGAGCAGCGGAGGGCAGCTGGAGAGGTGACAGAGCCTGCTAATCTTTTGGCTGAAGAGAAAGACGAGGATCTTCTGTTTGAATAGTTTCCTGCTCTGGCTCTTTCATAAGCCCTAACATGGCACCATTTTAATTCATGGTGTGTAGGTTTGGTATGTGTGGCTATTTATTTTTTGGCTTAAGAATTTCACTTGTAAAATTTGCTTGGATGTTGGTTATGGGGCTGCCTTTGCAAAATCCTAATTCAGCAACCAGTTTATCACATGAGATTTGTAGACCCTGCCCAGGAACCTGTAGAATTTACTCTGCAGGAGCTGTACCCTATTCCGTTTACATATGTTACAAGTGCTCTGCTTACCAAGCATACTAGGAAATTCCCCTTAGGAAACAGCTGTGGCCTCAGGCCAGCTGTTGCTGTAGCCCCCTTTGTTCCTACCTGCCCCCTGAAGATCGCTGCAGCCATCCTTGTGTTACCCGGGTACTGCCCTCAAGCTGTACGAAACCTTCACTATTTTTCCTGGCATGACAGGTCTCTGTCATGGGAGTTCTGCCAATTTTAATGTGACTATGGTATAAACAGTAAAATGATTTAAAAATGACTTGTTCTTTTATTTAAACAACTTACCTGCTAAGAAGATCAGATTGGCACGCGGGATTGTTACCTAAAGATTTTTCTCTGCAGACACGTAGGAGGTGGATAGTCTCCCTTTATCCCCCCTTCATATGAAGTGCTTTACTGATAAGCTTCCTGAGAGGACTGTTAAATTTTGGGGTACTCATAAATATGCCAGTGAGTTAAGGGGGGGTCATTAATACTTTCCTAATCTAAGAAAAAAAAATCACCTGGCAGTAAGTAATAAGGGGACTTTTTATCTTCTAAACAGTAACAACTTGCTGTCTTCCAGATAGAAAGATGAGGCATTTGAATGGCCATATTAGGAGCAGACAGGTATTGGTGCTGTTTGATTTGGTGAGAGCCATCCCTGATTACTCAGGCTGTCTTGTACCCAGTTCTGAGGTGATTGGCTGTGAGAGTTTTTAGTGAAATCATTAACGCTAGGCTTGTTGAGTATTGTGTTTCAGTCCATTAATAGTACAGGCAAGACTTTTTAAACTACCAGGTAATTTTGCAAACATTGAATATCTGCTATAAAATCTGTTACGTGCCAGGCACTGTTTTAAGTGCTTTATTTATATCACCACAACAACCATAAAGAGATAACTTGTTATTTTAACCCCACCCCACTTTTCACAGAAGAAAATTGAGGCACAAGGAGCTTGAATAATTGGTCCCAGGTCAAAAAGCTAGAAAGTAGTGAAGGCAGTCTGCCCTCAGTGTTTTGATATTGTTAACCTCTATCCTTTCTTGCCTCCCCTAGATTTAAAACTTTAGGTAAAGGTAAGGTACAAAGCCTGTCCTGGAGGAGCTGAGTTTTAGGAAATCCTGTTACATTGGATCTGAGCTTTTATTCTGTAAGTAACTTCGGTAGTGATTGGAAAACCAGTGAGTGAGTTCCTGAGTCTTGAAAATGGGTAACATTGACCTGCTTACATTTAATCCTCCCACCACTGGAGTAAGGTGTAAATCCTGTCCTCTCCATTTTGCAGATGAAGAAACTGAAGTTTTGTCAGGGCAAATAGCAGAGCTGGATTGTAGGCATTTGCTCTTAAGCAGAACAAATGCCTCTTGAAAGGTACTTAGGGCCAGATTACTTAGTAGTTTTTCATTTAGAAAATTAGTGTTCACCTTAAAGCACTGAGGCTAGAGAAGAACCTAGGTTTTTCCTGTGGCTTCTTAAAGCTGTTTTTTATTGGCCTTGGCCAAATTTCCTATACAACTTCAGATGATTTTATAGTTTTAGCCTATTGATGATAGAAATTAAAACAATGAACAGTTTGTGTGGGGTGATGTGATCCATAGGGAAAGGGAATGATCAAAAATGGAAAGCCAGTTGGGTAGCAGGTATGTATGTCTGGCACTTCTTACTGGTAGATTTGCTTCCTTTGGGAGATCTGAAGTGGTAGAGTAGAAAAGGGAGAAATGAATGTTGTCTGTTTGAGGCTAGGTTGGGAGTTAACCAGGTCCTCCAATCCTTGGCTGCATAAAAGTGGAATTTGCCCAAGTATTACAGAACTTTTTCCCTAGAAGATTTTTAAGTTCACAGTGTTAAACTAAACTATCATCTTTAGTTTTTTAAAACCAGGAGACAGAACCTACATCTGTACCAATAGGGGCACTGCGCCCCCATTAGAAGAATACGTGAAAAGGTCCTTTACGTTTCACCCAGAAAATCCAACAAACTTATTTCTGGCAGAAACTTGAAGACTGGGTGGTTAAGTGAATTGAAGCCTTGGACAGCAGAGGACATAAACACAACTTACTCAATGGTTTTATTTGAAATATAATTTTACTTTGTTTTTACAATACAGTGTGCAGTATGACAACTCAAAATAAGAGTGCAGATACAAGAGTACAAAGAAGGATTAACGATAGATGTCAAGGAGGTTACCTTCTATTAAGGCTAAATCCCTGGTTTATATTTTCCATACACATTCACAAAATTACATTCAAATTATTCCTTATCAATACTTATTCCTTAGGTCATTAAGAAAAAAGAGAATCCAACATTAGTCTAAATAGTATTCTTTCCAGTTGTTCTGACTTAACGAAAATTTAGCAAAGGAAAAGATTTCCTTATTTGAACTAATGTGCATTTTATTAGCTATTGATATCATTCCTATAAGAGGGTAAGCCCTCCTCCACACTGGAGTCTCCAATCAGAACCACAAGGGACAGAAAATGAACTGTGGCCAGAGTGGCTGGACAACTGGGTGTACAGCAAGGCTTTTTAAGGAAGTCAGTAACAACTAAATTCTCACTGTTTAAGGGGGGGGTACTGTGTTGAATATCAACACAATACATCCATGTCACTGGGTCTGAAAAAAGTTTGGGACATGAACATTTCTATCCCTCTCCCAGTGCTGCTAGTAAGAGAGCTATAATATAGGCCTTCACTATGACATGGCATGTGCCTTGGTAGGAGATTTGCTTAAAAAGCACGTGGCCCTACAGCCTGCAGGCTTCAGGGCTGGCACAAGAGTTACTTAAACTGCCATCATTTTAGACGTTAGGGCTGAAAACAGTTGCCAAATATGAAAAGCAGCTCACAAAACTCCACTGTCTACCACAGACTACCTTTCATTCCTTAGGAGAGAGTAAACTGGAAAACTGAAGAGAGTTAAGTGCTAATAGTCCTTGTTTTTCATTGCCCTAAGCTGGAGTGTTTCAGGCCTGAAAAATAGTATGTATGGCATTCCTTTCCTTAACCCAGGAATGTTACTTTCTTCCTAAGGAAAGGTTATCTTGAAAGTATTTCCACATAAGACACATTGCAGCCAACTTCAAGGCCATGCAAATTTGAACAGAAAACGGCAACATAAACTATCTACATTTGTTCAAATAAAATTACACAGAAATCAAATATATACACGACATCAAGAAAAACTCCTTAAGAACAACTGCTTATGTTAAATTAAGTGACAACTCATATGTTATTCCAGTGTTTAGCTTTGGGAACAGGAACTGCTGTAGCTAAAGTCCTCATAAAAATAAAGACATTCACATTTGAGGTCATTTAACACACATCACACCATCCTTAAAGGCTTGAAAAGACTACAAAATAACTTTCCATGCCAATTACAGAAGTTAAAATTTAAAGCTACAGCTATATAGACAGTATGAAAATCCCATTAGCTTAAACATTTACCATGTAGCAAGCTGCTGCATTCTGGTCATAAGAGGCAGAAGGTGATAGGATAAAAACCTGTTTCTATATGCTTAACTACCCCTGCCCCCCAACGTTCTTTTCCTACAATGGTCAAATGACTTTCAGGTCATCCTTTCCTTGTGATCTCAAAGTCAGTTGTTCTAGCATTCCCCTTAGATAGGATTTTATTCCAATGCTGAATGTTATCAATAACCATTTGTCAATCTACTAAATATTAGTATACAGTACAGCAGCTATATTCATCATAGAATTCCAGTTTATTTCCTATGTAGCATAGTCCTCAAATTCTACTGTGCTCATATATAAAAATGCAAAAACTGTCAAATGTGCTATGCCTTCTCATGTATATAAAAAACTATCTGCATCATGAGGAAGAAACTTGTCAACAGTTTATGACCATCTGCCATTCCTAAGAGTGTAACTTCTACATTCTATTGTACTATAGAGATCGGAGAAAGCAAAGTTATAGAAGCACTTGTGACAATTTTAAAAAGATCAGCGTATGCTGTATAGGTTTAACTAGATCAGAATGTTGAGTGTGCAGTGAAATCTGATCCACAAAGTCTGAGCTAAAAAACTGATGTTTCTAACGGAATGTTTTAAGAATTAAAAGACACAAATTAATTCAAGCCCAGCAGAGTAGCTTGAGACCAAAGTGGCACCATTTTTTTTACTTTTCAGGAAATAACTTTTTTAAAAAGTAATTTCTACACCTAGCATGGTATTCCAGAGTTCAAGGGTCTCCTGCTCCACCAACTGAGCCAGCCAGGCGCCCCCAGGAAACTTATTTCTGATGACAAAACCAGCCTTCTAACCAAATACTGTCCTGCCTGGTACACAGCAGCACAGTCCCCATCCCCTCAATTCCCATGAAGTCTTTTAACTATTAAATAGCATCAATATTTATGTGAGACATGGGTATAGTCACACAAATTTTTCACGGAAATAAGGCCAGGCAGAAAAGATTTAGGTAGGTGAAAACAGAATTAAAGTTTTTACATGGATAGAATGGAACTAGTCTGTTGAAAGCTTCCATTTAGAATCCCCAAAGGAGGCAAGAACCTCAGAAGCCATGTATACAGAATAAAGACTGCTATGCACAAATTGCCTAAGGGGATTTTCTTCTCCCTAGTTTGAGATCAAAGAACAGCCTATTTGGCCTTCCACCTATACTCAGGGTCTTGCTGAAGTATCAAGGCTATCTTCCTAGTGGCAGGCTGCCAGATCAGGTCCAATCATGCCTCAGAATGGATGTTTCCCTCACCTGAGCCAAGTGGATGGCACCCACTGAGGTTCAGTATCCAGTTTGTTAATTAACCTAAGCAGCTCTTGATAGGCTTTATCAAGATCTGAATTCACAATTGCCGTGTCAAAGTAGTGCCCATTGTTCTGCTCCATCTCTCTAGTCTTCTCAATGATTTCTCTCAATTCTTCAGGCTGTAAAGAGAAGACAAAAACTGAGGTAATTCCATTCATTACCATAATATATGATAAGTCAGAGATGGCTCCAGAACAAAAAATGTCCTATTTGCCTGCTGTCTCTCAATATATGCAACTTCAGGCGCTCCTCCTCAACCCTGTCTCGGCCTCAGTGATTTCCTTTGCTCTGGCATCTTCAGGACTCCTACTGAATCATTTGGAACTCAACACAACCTGTTTATACTGCTGAGATTTTCATGTATTTGTCTTACTAGACTAGAGGGCTTAAGAGCAAAGACTGTTACTTTGAATTGCCTAGACATTCATTTTCAAGCACTTTAGGGCATTATAAACTTTCCCTAAAGAATAACATCTTTTGTAATACAGACTGAACCCTTCCAAGTTGAAGCAAGGGTGGTAGGACCCAAAATGCCATCTACTCTTCGCTTTATAAAGAGCCACTGCCCTTTATATCTGTTAGGCAGGGTAAATAAAAATCAAGAGAAAAGAAAAGGATCAAGAGAATGGGTATCTTTCTATGAAAACATTGTTGGTCAACTCAAGATCTAATAATTCTATTTGGGGGAATTACTTGCCTTTAAACTGCGTCTCTATTTTCAGAACACAAAGGAGGTCTTTAAAGATGCAAAAAAAAAAAAAAAGTATCCTAAGAAGAGTTTCAGAAATGATACAGAGTAGACTGCTTTAAATTACTGGGTAAAGGAAACAGCTGTGTCATATAGATGAGCCTTAGAGATAAGGCTAGGTGCAATTTACTGGGAACCCTCTGGATTACCAGGCACATGTGTTCCTGGTAAACTGCCCACATCACCCTTGTCAATGAAGAGAACTTATTAAAAAGTCCAAATAAAAGTCACACCAATACTATATTGGAGTCACAGTGCAAAACAACTATCATTCAACTGGCTGAACTTCTGTAATAGGAAAACATTTAAAATATGACAGCTCCGGCTTGTCCAGTTTCTTGTGTGGCTCTCAACTTTCATTCTGGAATGTTGTGCATCTGGCTGTGGTACATAGAATCCTTTGTTTCCTAGGGGATTCTACTACTCCATTATAACAAAATACACTGTAAGATTCTTGCTAAAACTTCTGTCTCCTCAAATTTATATATTATTAAAAGAACATTCCAGAACTCAAAACAGAACCTAAATTTTGTGGTGCTAGAGTTGAAATGTAAAACCGTACATCTTATGAAGTTTCACAAACAATCCATCTAGTAATCAAATTTAAGGCATTATTTTGTCCTTTGCCACAGTGGCATCTACCATTTATTTGGTACTCACCTTTTAATTTCCTCTTATTTTTCAAGTTACAATTCATAACTAAGATGAAACAAAATGTTTTCATCCCAAAGTTTTGGGCTAAAAAAATCTGTCTATAGGCAGAATTGACTACAACAGTTCATAGGAGTTTACCACTCTCAGACCCCCATTCTAGCAGGGATTAAAAGTACAGTCAGATTAACTGACTGTTTACATTCTGTATCCAGGGAGGAACAGCATCAATTTCCTGACTAGCCCATGAGGACTTGTTTTTGCTTAGTACTTCTATCGTATGAGTGATAAAAAGCACCACTGGAAATACCAAATGAGATAAAACAAGTGAAAGGCAATCAGACACACCACCCTATACTTTCTAGCCAGTGTCAAATTCACAATGAAACATGCACCCAAACAGAACGGATACTGAGTTATAAAATAAGGCTCAAAACATTTTTGAAAGATTGACATCTTATAGACGATGTTCTTGGACCATAATGGAATTATAAGTCAAAGTATTTTTTTAAATCTCCAAATAGGTGGAAATTACATACTTCTAAATAACCCATGTGTTAAAGAAGGACAAAGGGAATTAGAAAATGTTTCTAACAAGATGATAATGAAAACCACCTCAAAATTTGTGGGATGCCACTAAGGAACTGCTTAAAGGGAAATTTATAACTCGGTATTAGAAAAGAGGAAAGACTTTAAAATCTAAGTTCTCTTCAGAAAATTAGAGCAAGTACAAATTAAAGCCAAAGTAAGTATATATTAATGAAATAAGAGACAAACAATAAAGAAAATTAACAAAGACAAAAGGCCTCTGAGTCTGTTCATCTTTTCAATTTCACAGAAACATCTGCTGGGATTTTTCTTTTTTCTAATTTTTTTTTTTTCTGAAAGAGAGAGAGAGAGAGAGAGAGAGCGTGTGTGAGAGAAACAGCATGAGCGGGGGAGGATCAGAGACAGAGGGAGACACAGAATCCGGAACAGGCTCCAGGCTCTGAGCTGGCTATCAGCACAGAGCCCGACACGGGGTTCAAACCCACGAACAGTGAGATCATGAGCTGAGCTGAAGTTGGACGCTTAACCGACTGAGTCACCCAGGTGCCCTGGGATTTTTTTTTTTTTTTGATAACACATTTCTTGAGAGAGAATTCATTTATAATTCACCCATTTTAAAATGAATGATTCATGGGGCGCCTGGGTGGGTTAGTCGGTTAAGCTTCCAACTTGCGCTTAGGTCATGATCTCGCAGTTCGTGGGTTCGAGCCCCGCATTGGGCTCTGTGCTGACTGCCAGCTCAGAGGCTGGAGCCTATTTCAGAGTCTGTGTCTCCCTCTTCTCTGACCCTCCCCTGCTCACGCTGTCTCTCTCTCTCTCCTAGAAATAAAACATTTAAAAAAATAAAATAAAATGAATGATTCAATCATTTTAGTACAGTCAGAGTTGTGCAATCAACACCACAATTTTGGAATATTTTCATCACCCTCCCACCCCAGCCAAAAAACCCAAGCCCCTAGGCAGCCACTCCATTTTCTCTCAACCCCCAGCCCTAGGCAACCACTATGTACTTTAGGTCTCTATCGGTTTGCCTATTCTGGACACTCCATAAAATGGAATCATACAATATATGGTCTTTTGTGACTGCCTGGTGTTCGAGGTTCATCCATGCTGTACCATGCAGGAATACTTCATTCCTTTTTCTGACTTTTGAAACTTCTAATAAAGCTGCAGTAATCAAGATAGGTGATTAAATACAGCATGGAGTCCAGAAATAATCCCCACTACATATTTGGCCAGGTCATTTTTTTTTTTCAAACGTGCCAATTTAATTCAGTAAAAGGATAGTCTTTTTCAAGAAATGATGGTAGAGCAATTGAATACCCACATGTGATAAAAAAATAAAAACAAAAAGCACCAAACCAACAGCACCCTTACTTCACACTAAAAGACAAGTTTGAGAGATTGTAGCCATAAAAGCCAAATGCAGGAAAGCTTTCATGAGAAAACAGGATAAAATCTTTATCATCTTGGCAGTAGGCAAAATTTTTTTAGATAGTAAACAAAAATCATTAACCAAAAGAAAAATGAAGAAGTGTGCTTCTTTAAAATTAAACACTTCTGATCTTCAAAAAAATCATTAAAAAAGAAAAATTTTGAGAAAATATATAAAAAATTTTTACAATTCAATAAAACAACCCAAAAGAATACAAAACTACATGAAAAGATACTACCATTAGTCATCAGGAAAATGCAAAAGAAAACCTTAACAGTAACACTTCACATCTGTTAGAATGGCAAAAATTGTTGACAAACCAACAAAAAGCAAAAGCTGGTAAGGATGTAGAGCAAATGGAACCAAAGTGGGAGCAAGTGGAACCAAACTGTTGTAAAATATACAACAGTATTATATACAGCTTTATATAGTTAAAATATACACTCACCATCTGATCCAGCAATTCAGAAGAAATGAAAACATACATGTCCACCAAAAGACTATGAATATTTCGAGCTGCTTTGATCACACCAGCTCAAAATTGGAAACAACCCAAATAGTTTTTAACTGATGAATGAACCAATTGTGATGTATTTATTAGCTCATGGTATACCACTCAGCAATATGAAAAGTATGAACTGCTGTTAGATGCAACACTGATAAATCTTAAAAACAGTAATCTAGTCAAAAGCCAGATGCAAACTTAAATACACTCTATTGTTTTATTTAAATAAACTGCTAGAACAAATTTACAGTCACAGAAAGCAAGTCAGGGGTTGCCTAGGGAAGAATGGAGGGGTATTAACTTCAAAGAAGCATGGGGGCACCTGGGTGGCTCAGCTGGTTAGCATCCGACTCTTGATTTTGGCTCAGGTCATAATCTTGTGGTTGTGGGATCAAGCCCCGTGTTGGGCTCCATGCTGAGTATGGAGCCTGCTTGAGAGTCTGTCTCTCTCCCACCCTCTTCTCTCAAAATAAACTTTTTAAAACTTATACAAAGAAGCATGAGAGAATTTTCTAGAATGATGAAAATGTTCTAAATCTTGACTGGAATGGAAGTGACACAGCTATATATTTTGCTAAAACTCACTGAGTTATACAGGTAAAATATATAAAATAATTTCAATAAAGATAACTTAAAAAAATTAGAAATTTCTCATTAGAAAATCAAGCATATTGTAAACTGTTAAAACATTTTGGTCCTGATTAAGCTCTTTATTTAAAAATGTGTATAGTTGATATCTTTCTAGATCTTACTCAATTTGGGATAGCTAATTCAAAATAAATAATAGGATAAATAATCCTATGAGAGCACTACCAGATCACCAACCCAAAGAAGGTTGCTTAACATGTTCTGGAATGGAATATAGCCCTTGGCACGATACTGAATCCTTGGAGAAAGAAAAACTAACAAAAGAGTTAAGTGTGCATGTTAGAAAACTGAAAAACTAGGCTGAACAAGTAGGCTGAAGTCCACTCTGGTCATTAATATCCATCCTTTTCCTGAAACAACCATGGTCTACCAAAGTAGTTATTGGGCACTAAGTTTCACAGAGTATTAGTTTTGTTTTCTTTACTGTGATTCCCCTCAAGAATAGCCAGTGACCATGTCTCATTTTTTTGGGTATCATCCCAAGTGCTAAGAACAGCAGATACTTTGACTCTATTAATTCATGAACTTAAAAATTCTGCTGCAAAAAATGAAAAAGGGGTGAAATACTTTTTTTTTTGGTAATGTTTTATTTATTTTTGAGAGAGAGAAAGCATGAGCAGGGGAGGGTCAGAGAAAGAGGGAGACACAGAATCCGAAGACAGGCTCCAGGCTCTGAGCTAGCTGTCAGCACAGATCCACGAACCGTGAGATATGACCTGAACTGAAGTCGGACGCTTAACCGACTGAGCCAGCCAGGCGCCCTGGTGAAACACTATTTAAACCAGACAGCCTACTTAGCCTAAATAAAAAAACCCAGAATTGTGCTCATCACGTAGGATGAGAAAGTCCTTGATTGTCTATAGCCTAAGACACTGAAAAATAATGACCTTCACATATAGACTGAATAAAAAACATAACTAGACCAAGAATGGGAAAAGATATTATCTTGGGGAGGAAGAAAGAGGGCTAGTGAGTATGGTATAGATAGCCAAGAATCACAGGAAAGTGATTTTTTAAGGAAGGATTTTTTTAAGGAATGACTTTTAAGGAAGGATCTTATAAAGAAGTGTGATGTTGTATTTATGGTTTTTGTTTTTTGTTTTTATTAGAGAGAGCACAAGTGAGTGAAGGGCAGAGAGCAGGGGGAGAATCCCACAAGAGGCAGAGACAGAGAGAGCACGTGCACAGTGGGGCTCACCTGGGACTTGTGTTTTTTTACCTGAATCAGGACACGAGCTCACACGATGTGGGACTCACACTCACCTATGAGATCGTGACCTGAGCTCAAGTCATAGGCTTAACGACTGAGCCGCCCGAGTATCCGGTTTATGGTTTTTAAGGGGATTTAGAGAGAGCAAATGAAATAAGGAGACCTAAATGATTCCTCTGTAAAACAGAAATATTTATGAAATCTGGGATGCCTGGGTGGCTTATTAAGCGTTTGACTTTGGCTCAGGTCTTGATCTCATGGTTCCTGAATTTGAGCCCTCCATCAGGCTCTCTACTGTCAGCACAAAGCCCGCTTCAGGTCCTTTGTGCCCCTTCTCTTTGCCCTTCTCCCACTCACACGCCCTCTCAGAAATAAATAAGCATTTAAAAAAGTGAGTGGTGGTGCCTGAGTGGCTTAGCTGGTTAAGCATCCAACTCTTGGTTTCAGCTTAGGTCATGATCTCACAACTTGTGGGTTTGAGCCCTGTGTCAGGCTCTGAGATGGCAGGGTAGGATATGCTTGGGATTCTGTCTCCCTCTCTCTCTCTGCCCCTCTGCCCGCATGCTTGCTTGTTTTCTCTCTCAGAAGTAAACATTTAAAAAATAGAAAATTAGGAAATTTTTTTTAAATCAGCAAAACAAGGAAAAGTACTTGTTACTTTAATATAGTAAGTCACTTGACAGTTTTCATTTCAGACATGTAAGTAAAGTCAATGCTTTCTGATTAATATACCAGTATATTATAATTTTATTATTAATAATGTTTAGTAAAATGTGAACTACTTCAATCATGTCCAGCATCTAAAATAATTAAAAATTTTTTTTTCCATTTCAGGTCATTTGAGAAGACCAAAGGGAGAAGACAAATAGAACATAAATTTCAATGAGAAAAAAGAGAGAAAAGAAGAAAAAATCAAGAGCACCCAACTCTGGCTTCACACATACGCAGAGTACCTGCAGAGAAAAGTAGGTAATCCTTAAGAATCTGCTGAGAACTTTTTTCTTTGGAGGTAGAAAGCAGGGAGGTCACATAACCTCTATTGGAAATAACACAGACCCATGTTAACAAAGAAGGTTAAGGAATGCCAAAGGTAACCATACATTTGGGGTAACAACAGGGAATGTGTGGAGAACAAGGGAAGCCCCCTGCATTGGAGAGCTACCACAGTCCAGCCAGAAGCAATGACAGCAATTTTGGGGAAAGTGACATGGCCCAAAGAATAATGGATTTGAAAGCTCAAGCTGATGTAGCTTTTAAGCACTTGTAACATATTAGGTCATGACTCTCATGTTTACCTTCAGTGGAACAGTACAAGACTATAATAACTTTACCTTTGGATTCTTGCCCTCCTTGGCCAATAATGCACGAAGTCTCTCTTGTG
This sequence comes from Proteles cristata cristata, assembly GCA_017311185.1. Lineage (NCBI taxonomy): Eukaryota > Metazoa > Chordata > Mammalia > Carnivora > Hyaenidae > Proteles > Proteles cristata. Next base: position 149,417 of record JAESUZ010005618.1, on the reverse strand, counting down.
AAGGGGGTGCAATGAAAATAATATATGGTTTCAAGTCTGAATTCCGGAGGGTCTTCAATGACTATTAAAAAAAGATATTTTGGATCTTTATAATAATCTTCATTTATTTGCTTCCCAGTAATATAAGTCGAATAACATCATTAAAAAAAAAAAAAAACATTGCCTATGAATGTTTCCAAACATCTATGTAAGAAACAATTCACAGTATTTTAAGATCCTACCATTCACTGTAAGAATATATTATGTACCTATGTAACACACACAATTAGCTTGCCTTGTTTATATAATGAAATAAAAATAAATGACATTGAAGGTATACAACTATGTAATGCTGAAATATCCTCTAATAAGATCACATACAGATTATAAATAACCATATTCAAATTCCATTTTGGAGGAAGTAGAAATAAGCAGTAATGCTAGACGGTGCTAGGATCTAAATGGAAACAGAACAGAAAAAAAAATTCACACACACATACAAAAGGAAGTTCTGGAAAAGTTCACCCGAAAAAAACAGATTGTCTGAATTAAGGAGATTGTGGTTTCCACCCCGCCTTAGTCACTGCATGGCTGTGTGTTCCTAAACTGAAGAACACTATCAAAACAGGGATTACAGGAACATGCTTTTTTAACATTATTAAGACAATCTGCTTAACTACTCTAGGTTCTTTGATAAATGTTTTCACCCAAATAACAAAGAATTCTGAAGACATTTAGTAAAAGCATTTATACTTTTTAAAAAATGTTTTTAGGGGCACCTGGGTGGCTTAGTCAGTTAAGCATCTGACTTTCGCTTAGGTCATGATCTCGCGGTTTGTGGGTTCCAGCCCCGCGTCGGGCTCTGTGCTGACAGCCAGCTCAGAGCCTGGAGCTTATTTCAGAGTCTGTACTTCTCCCTCTCTCTGACCCTCCCCTGCTCATGCTGTCTCTCTCTCTCCTAGAAATAAATAAAAATATTTAAAAAAAATGTTTTTAATGTTCATTTATTTTTGACAGAGAGAGACAGAGACAAGAGTGTGAACAGGGAAGGGGCAGAGAGAGACGGAGACACAGAATCCGAAGCAGCTCCAGGCTCTGAGCTGTCAGCAGAGCCTGATGTGGGGCTTGAACCCAAGAACTGCAAGATCATTATCAGCCAAAGTCAGATGCTTACCTGCCTGAGCCACCCAGGTGCCCCGCATTTATACTTTTCTTAAATCAAATGTTTGTAACTGAAACAGCAGAGACTAAGCTCTTTTGTCAACTAAAAAAACAGAGGATCAGTGGAAAAAATACTATGAGAACTTTATTTACCTGTGTACGAAGACTTAAAAGACATATTTTGCCAGAGTTGATCACTTGCCGTACAGAATCTATGCTGGTTCCATATAGATTCTTCTCAAATTCACCATGTTCAATGAACTTTCCAGCTGCTATGTCTGCCTCAAATGCTTGCCGTGAAACAAAGTGGTAATCTCTACCAGCTACTTCGTGGTCTCGCCTACTCCGAGTTGTATCTAGGCAAACAAAATCAGGTAAAAATAACAGGCATGGATCAGAATAAGGATGATGGATAATTCTGCTAGTCAAGAAAACTTTTAATTTTGTAATACAGAGGAAATGTAAAATGATGAACTGAGGAAATGTTAAGAGTCCCTGTGTTTAACACTGGTTTTATTTCTAGACTGACAAATGAACAAAATTTTCCCTCCAGTTACATTCTAAGATAAAAAACTGAAAAGTACAGGAAAATGAGAATGCATCCAAACTTACGAGGAACTGCAGATGCAAACCGGTCTTTTTCTTTGTTCATGAGCCTCTGACGCAATTCATTCTGGCCACAGTTCTGTGGACCAATCAAAATGATAGGTCTTTTCCTATTTGCTGGCTGATGATAAAGTGACATTTCCTCATAAGTTAAGATCTCTTCGTTGTCATAATCTTTGAAAAAGAAAAAATTAAGTTCTTCATATAGAATTATTGCCATGTAATAAAGATATACTCAAAATTTCCAAATAATTGGAAAGAAGCACAATTTATTATCATTAAAAATTCTTAAGTTTTTGGATCAGTAATAACTGGGTAGGATTATACGAATATTTTCCAATGTCAATATATACTTCCCAGGATACTATGAAAATAAATCAGACAAATATTGATCCCTCTGGAAGTGTTTACTGCTGCTTTTGCTTCATAGTTTGAGTATTTTAATACAATATAACTACACTGCTTCTTATGTAAAATAGCTAGTTTGCAACCAATACTTTGTCAGAGGGTAGGGCGCCAGGAGATAAACTAATGAGAATACTGTCATTTTTGTAAAATGGAGATAATAATACTTCACTTAGAGGGTTGGTTTAAGGATCAGACACAATATATACGCTGAGCACAATACCTGCCACTGACAAACATTTACAAAGAGCAGCTACAAACTAGTGTTATCAGAGAAAGTAAGAATACTTTTCTGTGATTATATAACTTGAAATCAGGTCTTATCTGTGCTATTCAAACTTGGAATACTAGCTTGAGGTCACGATTCAAGACGTATAAATTGTGAAAGGTGGGGTAACATTCCCAGAGCCCATAATCCAGATGAAATCAGAGCCGTCAAGGGGTAAGAACAAAGACAGAGGTCTAGCAGCCTGCCATCTTCTCATTCCTATTACTTCCCCTAATGGGGAAAGAATATCAGATATACGGTCACACTCAGCTGTAAGTTTCACGGGGGCAGGCAATGATTTTAGTCTTGCCACTGCTTTGCACAGAATGCAGAACAGGAACTCAAACTGTCCTTGTCTAAATTTGAGCTCAACTATATATGCTATACGAACTTTATGCAGATCTTTAATATCTGAACTTCAGTTTGTTAATCTGTAATCTCAAGGAATTTATTGTGAGCCCTAAATGGATCAGGTATCTAAAGCATATAGTGACTGGCCCTGGAATAGAATGGTTGATAAATGATAATTACAGAAATGTAATTCCTGCATTTTCCCAAATATTTTACCCTCTGAAAATTCTGAGTTCTTCCTTCTAACATGTACAATGACTGTGGCAGCATTTTTATTTATAAAGACTTAGTTTATAGATCTGTAAACTTCAGATTTGCAGGTTTTCTATAACTATAATAGCTATTAGAGCTGAACCAATTTAGTGTGTTTCAAAAGATGCAGAAACGTATATTAATCACTTACCCAAGTACAAAGCAAAGGGTTAAAAATTCAGTAAATCTTAGTTACACAGTGTTTTAATCAGTATTAGGATGTTTATTTTGGAAAAAACTTTATATCAAAGTAGACTGAGTTTCAGATTTAAATGGAATTTTTCAATAATCTATAGCATTTTATTTTTGTGTTTAATTTATACTGCCTAAAAAAACCCCTCAAGATATTGAGAGAATAATAAGCCTTATAAATAGTGTAAGAAGTAAAGGAGTGCCTCTGCTTTATTATTTGGCTTGTTTCTGACATGAACCAAAGCAGGGGTAGAAAATTCTAATGCACATAAGGACCAATGAAAAAGGTAATGAAAAGCAGTAAATTAGGCTGGGTTTATAAAAACTGGATGTGGTGGTAACTGCTGAACTAAGGTAGTAGGTGCCTAACAGAGAGGCAATAGCCATCACTAAGGTCCAGCACACTGCTGTCACTTGGGAACACAAACCCTTCCTAAAGCCTTTGATTTGAAGAGAAGTTACACCCAAATTTTTTTTTAATCTTAGTAATAAAACAAAACAAAACAACTCTCCTTTGTGCCTGACTCAGCCAATAGGTAGCAGACTCTGTGGAGGGCTGTCGTAGTGACATGGGTTACTGTAAACAAAATACTCATTTGGAGGCATGTATTAATTTTGCAAATAATTTAAGTAGGAAAAATAGGAATCTATCAGTAAAACACCACACAATGCTAAACTGTACTTTTTTATGCCAGTTTTTCTCTAAACTCAAAACACTGCATTTCTCATAGGATTCCAAAAGAAAAGAATTTCTGCTAAATGGCTTTCTTAAGCACATGTTACATTAAGAAGCAAAATAGGACTATTAGCATAACTCCCTCAAAACAGCAGTTTAATTTCTTTCAAGTGTTAGATATAGGCCTCTTTCAGATGTAAATTCAGCTAGATCTTAGAGTAGAACTCACCATCATTTTTATTGGCATTATATAAAACCTTTTTTCTTTTCTTTTTATTCTTCTTTGCACACCATAGTTTTCCTGTTGAACAATAAGAAACAATTATAAATGTGGTATTTGTTTCCTTGAACTAAGCTATATATTTCAAATTGAGAAACTCAAATAGTTTTCTATTTAAATTTATAAACACATATTACATTGTTCATAAAACAATTTCTCAGAGAAAGTTACAATTTTCCATTGGTCTCCCATCACACTCTTTAATACTTAAATCTAAGATAATCAGTTTTGCCACTCATAATACTCTACCATGAATACATTTTCTTGACAGTTCTAACTGATGCGTACATTTTAACACAGTTCCAGATGGAGACCCAAGAAACCTCTCATTAATGTCAAATATAAATGTCCAACCTGATTTTTCTGGCTCCTTATCTTCCTCTATCGTTTGCTTCATGGCCTCCCTTTGCTGCTGAAAGCTTTTCCCTTAGTACCAGAAAGAAAAGACAGTAAAATTTAAGACAAAAGAAGTTTTTGTTTTTTAATCAAGGAGAAGACACCAGAAGTAACTCTTCACTTATATTCCCTTTTAGGGGCACCTGGGAGGCTCAGTCAGTTAAGCGTCCGATTTCGACTCAGGTTATGATCTCTCGGTTTGTGGGTTCGAGCACTGTATTGGGCTTCGTGCTGACAGCTCACAGCCTGGAGCCTGCTTTGGATTCTGTGTCTCCCTCTCTACCCCTCCCACACTCAGCTCTGTTTCTGTCTCAATAATAAATAAACATAAAAAATTAAAAAAAAAAAAAGAATAAATCTTTCTGCCACCATATAAGAGTATGTCAGCTATAATTATAAGCCTCCAAATGTTTAAAGTATTAAGTTACAGCCTCACTATCAACCAATCCTAGGACATGTATTACTAGAATATAATACAATTAATAAACCAGTGTTAGAAAATTTAATAGTTCAATTTTTACAAAGCTTTCATTAAGCATTTACTATGTAGAAAGTATTCTGCTGGATATTGGTTCTGGAACATTTAAAATTATCTCAAATTAAACAAAATTAAGTCCAGGAGGTAACTTTACAAAATAATATGTGAGCATCCATCATTTTGAATTTAAAACACCAATGTATTTCCTTGCATTTATTATTCTCAATCCTTTTTCCTTCATACATACATATGTATATGTTTTAATGATTTTTACTTCCACCTTTAAGCTACTAATGATACAAATAAATAAAAAAGATACAATGTTTTTCCTTTGAAAATTAAGATTTTAATATAGGCGGCTTTCAAGGTTTTTACCTTCTTTTCAGAGATCTACCTTAAAATCAAATGTATTTTTTTTGAAGGATAAAAGTGGTTTTACTTAGAAAACTTGGATTAGAGTTATACTTTTTTTATTAAAAAAATTTTTTTTAATGTTTTATTTCTGAGAGAGACAGACAGATAGCATGAGCAGGGGAGGGTTAGAGAGAGAGAGAGAGATACAGAATCTGAAACAGGCTCCAGGCTCCGAGCAGGCTGTCAGCACAGAGCCCGACACGGGCTCAAACCCATGAACTGTGAGATCATGACCTGAGCCGAGTTGGACACTTAACCGACTGTGCCACCCAGGTGCCCCTAGAGTTCTACTTTTAAAATTTTTAGATCTAGCTCTTTTTGTTTCAAGCTAAGGATTCTTAGAAATCAAAAAGCAAATTCCATCTCTGTTGGCATAATCTGCAAAACTCAGTGTATTTCATCAGAGGAAATGCAAAAACATTAATAGTGAGTTTGATACACTTAAGAAGCATTAATGACAACCAGGTTATCCTTAGGAGCTATAAAGACTGCATTCCTAGTAAAAACAAGTAACTATGATGAGGGAAAATTTTAAGAGCATTGAAATTTAAAAATAAGTAAAAAAATATTAAAACTAAATATCTGATGTTAACAGATTAAAAAAATAAGGAATAAAATAATTTTGATCAGTTACATATTAAAATGTTTAAAAACATAATCATGTGCTTCTAAGGCACCTTTTTATAGTACTTTTTTTTTTTTTAATTTTTTTTTTTTAATGTTTTTATTTATTTATAGGGAGAGAGAGACAGCGTGAGCAGGGGAGGGTCAGAGAGAGAGGAGTCACAGACTGAAACAGGCTCCAGGCTCTGAGCTGGCAGTCAGCACAGAGCCCCACGCGGGGCTCGAACTCACGAACCGCGAGATCATGACCTGAGCGAAAGTCGGACGCTTAACCAACTAAGCCACCCGGGCGCCCCTATAGTACATTTGTATGTAGACTGTCATTATGACAGCAGACATTAATGGAAGGTGGACAATATGACCTCTTAAAAAGTCTTCTAGGGGCGCCTGGGTGGCTTAGTTGGTTAAGCATCTGACTTTCGCTTAAGTCATGATCTCGCGGTTCATGGGTTTGAGCCCCGCGTGGGGCTCTGTGCTGACTGCCAGCTCAGAGCCTGGAGCCTGTTTCAGTCTGTGACTCCCTCTCTCTCTGACCCTCCCCTGCTCACGCTGTCTCTCTTTCTCTCTCTCCTGGAAATAAATAAAAAATATTAAAAAAAAGTCTTCTAACAGAAAACCATCATCAAACTCAAACTAAGGTGGGTTCATTTATTTTGTCCTATAAAATAGTTACAAATGATATCAATGAAATCTCCTTGGTGCGTCTCTATACTTTCAGAAACTCAATGCAATTAGTCAGTCTGATTATTAGATACTCTAGTTCTAAATATTTATGGGCTAAGGCTGGCATGATGAGAAGATATCAAATTGGTATTTAGCACGAGCAGTAAGTAGAACATGACAGCTGCTCAATACTGCAGGATTTCCAGAGGAATATCCCATATCTTTACTGTGAAGAATCCAGGGTGCAGCATCATTCCCCAAAGTTAACATAAGAAGCCCATTCCCCATTCCTTGAAATATGATCGAGTACAGACAAAATCTGCTTTCAGCTTTTGGATTTTAAACCAGAGGGTTTGGGGGACCTGGGTGGCTCAGTCGGTTAAGCGTCCGGCTTCAGCTCAGGTCATGATCTCGTGGTTTGTGGGTTCGAGTCTCACCTCAGGCTCTGTACTGACAGCTAGCTCAGAGACTGGAGCCTATTTCAGATTCTGTATCTCCCTCTCTCTCTGACCCTCCCCTGCTCACGCTGTCTGTCTGTCTGTCCCTCTCTCTCTCTCAGAAATAAAACATTAAAAAAAATTTTTTTTATTAAAAAGAAATAGAGGATTTGTGGCTTTCTGTGGTTTTATACACATAAAGACCCAACTGCATGAAAAAGTAACTACATCAGTTTTTAAAGGACGTGAAAAAAAAGTGAGTTTTTCTCTGTGAAGTCTTGTATTTTAAATGTTGTTTTTTTTTCCCCCCTTAAGTTTATTTTGAGAGAGAGTGAGCAAGCAGGGGTGGGGCAGAGAGGGAGAGAGAGAGAATCCCAAGCAGGCTCCACACTGTCAGTGGCAGAGCTTGACATGGGACTTGATCTCATAAACCGTGAGATCATGAACTGAGCCAAAACCAAGAGCCAGATGCTTAACTGACTGAGCCACCCAGATGCCCCAAAATGTTCTTTTAAATACGTACTTTATACTATATTAGCTTTTACCTGGAACAAGCCCAGCTAGAGGCTGATTATCTTCGTCCCCTTCCCTGTAGGCTTGCCACCAATTTGGATCTTCTTGACTGATGACATGAAGTATATCCCCTTTTTGAAAAGACAGACCCAACTCTCTACATGGAACATAAGGGTCATCTGAGGGGTCATAGTCAAAATGAGCTTTCACATGGATCTAAAAGATTAAAAGTGTAAAAATCAAAACACCAGTAATGATGAAATGGCAACACAAAATACTCAGCAGAAATATAATCGAAATGTTACAATTTGATTAGTGCAAAGCAATTATGAGTTGAAAGAAGGGAGTTTTAAGTTAACTGCAGTATTTTCTCAGGCTGATCTGTTTTCTTCAATTAAGTTCATCACTCTTTTGACTACAAACATGTACTAGAATACATGTACAAACAAAAACTGTATAAAAGTAGGCAAAACACTGCACTGTTAGCTGCTAATGAGCCTGAAGTGCTAAGGAACCTGAAAAGCTTAAGAGAAGCAGAAGGAATGTAACGGAGACCCTTTGCACCTCTATCCCTGACCTTTGAAAACAATGACTCTGCAATAAGGTATGGAATTTCTAAACCACTACTATCTGCAAAGGTAGACTAAACCTCACCACATCTGTTACCCATGCACAAGAGTGTCAATTTCCTTGGTGTTGTTATCCCTTCTTGAATACTGTCAGTGTGACTGTGCCTTAAACTTCTCTGTGTTTCTTTTAAAGGGATATGTTTCGGTTCATAAACAATCACACCCCAAACTGCTAAAATCACCTGAATCAAGTTTATAATAAATTCTTGTTGTACTGTATTTGTAGGCATTGAAATTTAACTAGTTGTACGCTTATAATTTTTGCCAACAATATGTTTCTGCATATCAAAAAAAGTGTTACACTTACATCATTAAAGGTAAGAATTCACATGAGTGTTACTGAGAGCTAAGTTATTTCCTATACTAATTCCTCCAATATACCTCTGTAAGATATAACAAGGTTGTCTTAATTCTAACAAAGTATAAGGAATTAATATTAATATTCTCTTTAACTTTCCATCTGTAATCTTTATTCAGCCTGGTTAAGTGACATGTGGCATTTCCAAAATTTGTAAGAAATCTATTTTCATCTAATGATATCCAGCACCTATATGCAATGAGTGTTTCTGCCCCACAGAGGTTAAATTTCAGGTTTCAGTTCAATAAGCCAACTGATTGACAGCTTATGAATTTCCTATTTCAAAGTCCTTTTCTATCCAACTGTTATTTGTCTATCCTTGAGCATTTTACCCTCACCATAATTGAGGCCACCTATCATAAAGATAATACTGGTGTGCTTCAAAAATTGTTTTATGAAAGTACAGGATCTTTTTTTCAGCTTCTAAAACACAAAATTTAGTATTCTCAATCAACGATGATGGATATGAAATTTGATAAAACACTTTCTAAGTGATAAAGATATCTATCTCTATCTCTCTTCCTCCCTCTGTAATATATAAGGCATAACCAAGAATCCTAATGAGAGCAACAGCCTCTTTCAGCAATTATGCTTGACGGTGTCCTCAGATAAATATTTTTATAATTTCAGAAAAATATTTTACTAACTACTATGTAGGAAAGAAGAGAATCTAAGTCCCGATATACAATCGACAATACTGAAATAAAGCAAATGATCCAGTTAAAAATACAGAACTTACATAGCTAGTCTGCTTTTGGGGGGGGGAGGGGGCATCTTTTCATTGATGTACTCCATTAAGTTCAAATAGTACACAAAGTCATAAGTGTGGGGCTCAATGAATTTCTACAAATGAAACATACCTGTATAACCAGCATCCAAATCAAGAAGCCCTGACTCATGCCTCTTTCAGTCACTAACCACTCTATGTCCTCCAAGGGCAAACATCATCCTGATTTCTAGAAGCATAGTTTTCCCAGTATTTTACTTCATACAAATGGAATCACAACGTACACACTCTTGGATTAAGTATGGTTAAGAGACCTCATTCATTTGGACTGTGTTCTGCTGCATTCCAACTACAGAGTACCCTAATGAGCCTTGCCCTTAATGTGAAAACAGAGTTTTAATTAACACCTTGAAATCTTTGCCAGGTAAAACCAAAAATAAATTTTAGAAAGTTATACAAATGTAGCAGAGAATCAAAACACAGTTGAGACTTTGATTAAAGAGATTATACATAAAATTTATAACCTTGGCACAAAATATAAGATAATCTAAGAGTCCTTAATATGTAGGAGCATCAAAAAAAGTTCTGCTTGAGTACCATCCCTGTCAATCAATCTTCCAAAATCTGCTTAAATTGTTGCTTTTTAGCCAAAGAGTCTTGGGAATCTAAATGCGAAATCACAGGGATTATTTAAGGCAGTAGACAGATAATTTTTGTTATCATGCTTCTAGATTTTAGAGATCTAGGAGATCAGACTAACCTGGTCACCTGACTGATGATTTTATCAAATAGCTTTGTGAAAGCAATATATAGCATGTTTTCAAAGTGTTCTGCTCAGATCACTTTTCTGGGATGCTTATCGAAATACTAAATTCTTATGCCACATCTCAGACTTCTAGACTCTGCATTTTAACTAGGTTCCTTGGATAACTGTTACGTACATGCCATTTAAAATACACCCTAGCACCTGGGTGCCTCGGTCGGTTAAGCATCCAACTTCAGCTCAGGTCATGATCTCACAGTTTGTGGGTTCAGGCCCCATGCTGGGCCTTGCACTGACAGCTTGGAGCCTGGAGCCTGCTTCAGATTCTGTGTCTCCCTCTCTCTCTGTCCCTCCTCCGCTCATGTGCTATCTCTCTCAAAAATAAATATTTATAAACAAAAAAACAAACAAATAAATGAAATGTAACCTAAAATCTTAGGGAACTACTACCCTGAGGGAAACTAATTAGACCACTGTAGAGGGGGTATCTAGGTCTATGACCTTTGCCAAAGGCCAAAAAAATCAGCCAGAGATGCTTTTGTCTCTACTCCTGCCTTGAGGTCACCCCTTGACTATTCAGATTTAGCTGGTTTGGAATGGGGCCCCTCTTTGTGTAGGCTGAGGAAGAGTACAGAGGGGAAATGCTTTGCTTCTGTGACAAGTTTATCTAGCGCTGTTTAAAATATACCCTAAAGGGGCGCCTGGGTGGCTTAGTCGGTTAAGCGTCTGACTTTCGCTTAGGTCAAGATCTCACGGTTCGTGGGTTTGAGCCCCATGTTGGGCTCTGTGCTGACTGCCAGCTCAGAGCCTGGAGCCTATTTCAGAGTCTGTATCTCCCTCTCTCTCTGACCCTCCCCTGCTCACGCTGTGTGTGTCTCTCTCTCTCTCTCCTAGAAATAAATAAAAATATTTAAAAAATAAATAAAAATAAAATAAAATAAAATGTACCTTAAAATTAAGAGCAAAGCAAAAAACTCCAAAATTTTCAGAGCAAAGTTTATTTCACAACAGAGCTTGACCACTGGGTTGAGTTAAAGTGTGAGCATTGCCTTGTCATGCTCTATGTGACTTCTTTCCGTATATTCTACTGATCAATTCTTATCGTGCTAGAAGTTATCTCCATCCATCTTTCCTCTCCAGCTCCTTTAGTGGCTAATTTATTTTTTACCATACAAAGGAAAACAAAGCCCTTTTAAAATGGAAACATGCTGACCTTTCTAGAAGATTCCAGGGTTTAACAATGCTGGAATATCAGTACAATGTATCTGATGATCAAAATATTGTTTGATTTCAAAACAAAACAAAATCTTCTGTTTAAATTTCAAATTATAGGATTGTTTAAATACAATTACCTCCCAGCTTAACATTTTTCTCTGGGCCTTTTCTTAGTAGCTGTAAGCTATTCACATTTGAAGTCCTAATGATGGGGGCATGATAAGAGATAACAATTCATCAATTTATTTATATCTTTCCTAAGGGAGTCAATGCTCGAAAATAATTTTTGTCATTTTTATTTCTGTATTTCTTATTATAGGTTTATCTTGAAGTTTTAAAATTATTTTTGAAAGAAAAAAAATGAAAATGTATCTTCCTTTAGCTTTGGCCTAAACTTTACCCCTTGGTCACACTGTAAAATTAAGGGCAGCATCAAGAAAAGCCTTTCCAGTGTCTTATAATAGTTTCCAAATTCCTCTTCCAACCCTAGATTCCTCATCCCGATGCCCACTCAAGGACTATCTTTGTCTGTTTCCATATTTTACATGGGAAGTTTGGGGTATCTGTGGGACATCCAAAAGATGTTCAATAGAAGGGAGACAGAAATATGAACCTTAGGGTAACAGAAAACTTAACATAGCAACTGCCCTAACTTGAAAAGGGATGTCCATCTAACATACATTGAATTTTTCTATATATTTTGCATCTCTGATAACCTAAGTACTTATTCATAAAAATCTTAATTTTTAAAAAATGTTTGTTTATTCTTGAGAGAGAGAAAGAGCGAATTCAAGTGAGAGAGGGGCAAAGAGAGGAGGCACAGAATCCCAAGCATGCTCCAGGCTCTGTCAGCACAGAGGCCTAAATGGGGCTCAAACTCACAAGCTGTGAGATCAGACCTTAGCCAAAGTTGGAAGCTTAATAACTGACTGAACCACCGAGATGCCTGAGTATTCATAAAAATCTTATTGCATTATAAAATTCCAGATCCTCTTCCAAATGAGAGAAAAAATTAAGACGAAAATTAGACACTACATTTTATAACTCTTGGCAGAAAAGTAAATATATTTAACAGCAGTGGTTCTCAACTTCCAACACAGTTATCTTTAAAAACTGTGAACATTCTTAAACAATCATTTTTTTTTAAACTGTAGAATTTTTTGCAAACACATAATAAACAGACTGCTCACTTGATCTGCTTTCCCCAGAGTAAATACAATATCCCAGATCTCTCCTTAGAATTCCAGACTGATACATTCAATTCTATGTACTCAGTGTGTCCACCTGAATGCCCTTCAATCTGGAAAATGGACCTCTTCATTTTTCTCCCTAAATCTATTTCCTCCAGATTTTGCTTTAGTAAGCAGCACCATTATCCACCCAGTGATAATTCACGCATCCTCGCTTCCTCTCTCAAATTCTCCACATTCATTACACGGTCTTGCCATCTCTACTTCTAGAACACAGCCTGATCCATTTTTTCCACTGCCACTACTATCATCCTAGTTTAAGCCATCATCATACTTTATAATAACTTCAGGTTCCTAAGTCTTCTTGCTTCCATTACTGGTTCTACTAATTCAATTTCCACACAGCAGACAGAATTTTTTTTTTAATGTTTATTTTTTAGGGAGAGCAAGTATGACTGGGGGAGGGGCAAAGAAAGGGGAACAGAGGGTCTGAAGTAGGTTCTGTGCTGACAGAAAAGAGCCTGACATGGGGCTCAAAGTCACAAACCGTGAGATCATGACCTGAGCTGATGTAGGCCACTTAACTGACAGGGCCACCCAGGGGCCCCAAGATTTGTTTTTTAATTTTTTTAATTATTTATTTATTTAAGCATTTTTTAATGTTTGTTTTTGAGAGAGCAAGAGACAGAGCACAAGTGGGGGAGGGACAGAGAGAGAGACACAGAGAGAGAGAGAGACAGAGAGAGACAGAGAGACAGAGACAGAGACAGAGACAGAGACAGAATCTGAAGCAGGCTCAAGGCTCTGAGCTGTCAGCACCGAGCTTGACGCAGGGCTTGAACTCATGAGCTGTGAGATCTTGACCTGAGCTGAAGTTGGACGCTTAACTGACTGAGCCACCTAGGCGCTCCAAGAATTTTTTTTTTTTAATACAAATCAGGTCATGATACTCTCTTTAATACCCAAACTCCTTGCCATGGCCAAGGAGATCTACTTGATCTGGCCCTACCTATCTCTCCAGCTTCATCTCTTTGAATCCTCTCTCCACCTTTCTACTCCCTCACTTTCCTCTACTTCCAAGGATTTCCAAATAGAAAATTCTTTAGAAATTATATCTAAAGGGTCTTCTGGCAATTAATAGGCCTACCTTCAGCTCTCCTGCAGGTCTCAGCTTCATGTTGTCTTTAGCCAGAGGCCTTTCCTGACCACTTAATCCTACTTCTTTTTATTCTTCAGTGTTCCCAGGGTGCTTGCATTTCCATTTTATCATTTACTACAAGCTATAGTTATTTTATGTCTTGTTCACTATCATCAACTCACTGCTTAGCATAGTGTCTAGTACACAAAAAGGTCCAAAAGATTTTCACTGTAAGGAAAAACTTGGGGACCCCTAAAATATATTTCAATTATTAGTACTACTGGGCTAGTAGCTAATTTTGGGTTTTATATCCCTGAACTATGGTTTTTAGCATTCTCCTTTCCTAAGCCTTAACTCCTAAGCTTAAATTCCCCTTAAACCTCATCTCTCTTCTATCCTCCCATTCCAGTCCCTACAAATGAAGACTTCAGTCATGCTCTCAGTCTTCTTAGAGCTGTAAGTCTTCTGCAGGCAAGAGAGACCCTACAGCAATTTAAAATACTAATGTGGGGGCTCCTGGGTGGCTTAGTTGGTTAAGCGTCCGACTTTCGCTTAGGTCATGATCTCGCGGTTCGTGGGTTCGAGCCCTGCGTCGGGCTCTGTGCTGACTGCCAGCTCGGAGCCTGGAGCCTGTTTCAGTCTATGACTCCCTCTCTCTCTGACCCTCCCCTGTTCACGCTGTCTCTCTCTCTCCTAGAAATAAATAAAACATTAAAAAAATAATAATAATAATAAAATAAAATACTAATGTGTTTAGTATAATATGCTTTTATTGTAATCAGAATCCAGTATCATTATTTATATAGCTACTATAAAAAGTTTTTTTTTTATTTACTTCTGAGAGAGAGAGAGCGAGAGAGCGAGCGAGCACACAGGAAGAGGGGAAGGGGGGAGAGGGGTATAGAGAGAGTGAGAATATCCCAAGCAGGCTGTGCTGGCAGTGGGAAGCCGGATGTGGGGCTCGAACTCACAAACCGTGAGATCATGACCTAAGTCAAAATCAAGAGTTGGATGTTTAACCAACTGAGTCACCCAAGCATCCCAGCTCCTAAGAAGTTCATTCATCTATAGTTACACTTTTCTATCATGATACTCTAATTATTTTCTTTGGACTGATAATAAATAGTAATGCAATATTTAGTGGCTCTGTGGGACATGCCTGTTACATTATACACTGTTAATAGTTTCTGGAATAAGCATAAGATCTAGTCCTTAGTCACTTATCAATAGTGGACTTGGGTGATTAACTTGACCTAAGTTCTAGTTTCAATGCCTGTTGAATGGGTCTAATAAAGATATCTGTAGCTCACAGGGATGCTGTGAGCATTAAATGAGGTAAAACCTATAAAACAATTAGTACTATACCTGGTACAGAGTAAGTAATCATAATAATAGTTAATATTTATTGAACAATCAATAATCTCTGAATTTTGTAGTACATATTCCATCACTAATAAGCACTTTGATCCCCCTACATTTCAATTTATTTCTGTCAGATCAATGGACTACATGAAAAAAAAGGCTTTCAGTTCAAATATTTTTTTCTTCCCTCCATATTATTTCAATTACATGGTAGAATAATCTAGAGTTTTACACACTTGTCTGAGAACTCCAACTTTTTTTTTTTAAAGTCAATGCAAACAGAAGGAAACTGCTGTTTAAATGAGGTTATGTTTCCTGGGACAAATGTGTCTGTCACCCAGGAAGTGAACTACAAAGATGCCAAGACTCTTCTGACTGATGGAGCTGCCACTTGTTGCTATGTGTGATGCAAAAGAAACCTAAATAAGGCAGTACTTCTGACAGAGGGACACCTGCCATTTGTGATGTCATAATTCAGCAAGTAAACATAGTGGGGTTTGCAGATAACTCTCCTTTTCTCTTAAACACACATTTCTTCGAACACCATAAAACATACGTCAGAAAGATATCTTTGGCTGCTCTTAATAGATCCTGACTTGTACCGTAACGATGGTCAATAAATTGTTTTAATTTCTTAAATTCAGCAATTTCACAGATAATTATTCTGCATATTCTCCAATAACTAAAATTACAATTCCTTGTCACTGTTTTCTTTGTGCAAGCTTTAATAACTAATTCATTTTAAGCCACTTAGGTTTGAAAAAAACTTTGCAAAGAATATGGCAATTTTGGGGCGCCTGGGTGGCTTAGTCGGTTAAGCGTCCGACTTTCGCTTAGGTCATGATCTCGCGGTTTGTGAGTTCGAGCCCCGCGTCAGGCTCTGGGCTGACTGCCAGCTCAGAGCCTGGAGCCTGTTTCAGTCTGTGACTCCCTCTCTCTCTGACCCTCCCCTGCTCACTCTCTCTCTCTCTCTCCTAGCAATAAATAAAACATTAAAAAAAAAAAAAAGAATATGGCAATTTTGAGAGTTCTTTACAATGGAAGAAGAAACTGAAGGGAAAAAAGATATTGTACAACATCTTTTCTATACTGAAAAGCATCTCTAGCATCAAATGCTGAATCAATGTGGAGCTTTGATCACAACCCTAAGATCAAGAGCCACATGTTCTGACTGAGCCAGCTAGTCACCCTAAAATATTATATTTTAAAATGGACAAACCTTTTCCTTTCTCTGTCCCTTTATTATTATTTTTTAAAGCCCAGATAAATAAGTGCATATTCTAACCCTCCTCTGTGAAGTTCACTTAGATTGCAGAGCTACTTTTGAAATTAAGATCTTGTTCACAGGGAGAGACATGGGAAACGGCACAGAGAATGAGGGGGACGGAATTCGGGGACAAACTATTTCCTCATTTTTCTTCTTACAAAGCACTTTAAACAGAAGAAAGCTTGCAGATGCAACAACAATTCCAATATGTTCCATATGGAGTGAAGAAAAACATGGAATGATAGCCAAAATATAAAACATAAATTTTGAGGGGAAAAAATGAAAATGCTTTTGTAAAAGTTAGTAATAACAGATGCAATACATCAGCCTTCAACGTTAATTGAGCATTTTGAAGTCTATAAATTTTCTAACAGCTTTCCTGAGAAATAATTCATACATTATAAATGTCACTACTATACACAATTAGATAACTTTTTAGTAAATTCAGAGTTGTACAACCATGAACAATATTATAACATTTTTTATCACCTCCAAAGGAAACCTCATATTGATTAGAAATCACTCCCATGCTCTCCTTTTTAAAATTTTATTTTAAATGTTTTACTTATTTCTGAAAGAGAGAGAGACAGCGTGAGCAGGGGAGGGTCAGAGAGAGAGGGAGACACAGAATCCAAAACAGGCTCCAGGCTCTGAGCTAGTGGTCAGCTCAGAGCCCGACGCGGTGCTCGAACCCACAACCTGAGCTGAAGTCAGACACTTAACCAACTGAGCCACCCAGGCGCCCCTCAATTCTTTTGGATATATACCTAGGAGTGGAACCGTTAGATCGTAGAGTAATGAAGTCTATCTTTTACTATAATGGTTGAATAAATGTTTAACATAAAGAGCAATAGATATTCTAAATTTAAAGTCATGTATACTTTGCAAAAGCACTTTTTCCTCCTACACTGAGTATGTTTAAGAAACCACCTATAATGACACAAAAAGAAGTTGCAAGTCATAAAAATTCTGCAAGAAAATTATCTTTTATTTTTTACTTTTCCGAGTTTACTAAATTTGAAATATTTATTTAAATAAAAACTGCTGAATTTACCTTTTACTTGAGAGTAAGAAATAATTAAAGTGACATTTCTAAGACTCAAAAGTAAACATTCATGTGCAAGTTTCTGTGTGGACATAAGTTCTCAATTCCTTGGTATACCAAATGAGATGAAAACATGTCCACACAAAAAAACCTGCACAGGACTAAATGGATGGAACTAGAGGGTATTATGCTAAGTGAAATTAGTCACTCAGAGAAAGACAAGTATCATATGATTTCACTCAGCAGAGGAATTTAAAATACAAAACAGATGAACGTAAGGGAAGGGAAGCAAAAAGAATATAAAAACGGGGGCGGACAAAACATAAAAAGGCTCTTAAGTATAGAGAACAAATAGAGGGTTACTGGAGGGAAGATGGTATAAATGGGTAAGGGGCATGAAGGAATGCCCATATGTTGTACCATATGCTAACTCGGATATAAATTAAACACTAAATAAATTAAAAACAAAAAACTGCACAGGGATGTTTATAGCAGCTTTACTTATAATCACCAAAACTTATAAGCAAGCGCGACATCTTTCAGTAGGTAAGTAGATAAGCTATTGTATAACCAGACAATGGTATATTATTTGGTGCTTTAAAAAAAAAAAAAAAGCTACCAAAAGCTAAGAAAAGACACGGAGGAAGTTTAAATGCTTATCACTCATGAAAAAAGCCAATCTGAGGAGGCTACCTACTGTTTGATTCCTGCTATATGACATTATAGAAAAGGCAAAACTATGGAGATCAGTGGTTGCCATGGACTGCAGGGAGGAAGTGCTGTATAGTCAGAGCACAGACAATTTTTAGGGCAAACTATTACGTATGATAGGATGGTAGATACGCACAAATTACACATTTGTCAAATCCACAGGATGCACAACACCAAAAGTGAATCCTAATATAAACTATGGACTTTGAGAAATAATGAAACCATTGATTCACAGACATAACAAGTGTCCTACACTGGTACAGGATGCTGATAGTGGAGACAATTACGTGTGTGTTGGGGCAAGAGACATGTGGGAACTCTGTACTTGGTGTTAAACTTTGCTGTGAACCTAAAACTACTCTAAAAAATAAAGTTTGTTAATTAAATAAAAAAGTAAACAGGAGCCATTAGACAATAAATAATGGGACAGAAAAAATTCACTTACTACTGTTTCCTTGGCTGGAGGAGGCTTGATCTGTTGACTGGGAATCAGAACAAATGTCAGAGTACCATGCATATCAGACTGCAACAGAAAGATTAGGTTATTTAAAAATCCTTATTTACAAAAATCATTCAGTGACCTTGTAATCAATATTCCCTAAACTGGACTATTCTGGATCCCCTAGAACACTTTCTAAAAAGGTGGTAAAGATGAATGCTGTTTCATCAGGAAGCACAAATTAGGCCTTTCATGAACTCCATTATATTAAGCTATTCAGGAATGGAGACTTCTGCAATTCTGGTCCACTGGAGCTTTCACTTAGCCCGTAAGTCTTTGGTTTTTGTCTTCCATTTGGTGTAAGCTTAGGAAGATTGCACAGTGAAGGGCTGGAAGATAACCACAGTGCTATAACAATTTTAAGTTATCTATTCTGGCACACATCAATTTTAATACAGTAGAATTTGAAATAGTAATTGTGACCAAGATTAGAAAAATGATGCAAATATACATAGATTCTCACTTATCAGATACATGGTCTCTGTCATTCATTCTATTTTTTAACTGTATGAAGTTTTACTGTTAAGTAACTATTATTTCCCAGTACACCACTGACTCCCTTGTTCAGATATCTCCAGCCTAAACAGTAATCACCAATTCTGGTCCTGAGATAGCAGAGAGCAGTGTTCAACACAGAGACAGCAGCCAATAAAACAAGGCCTAAAAACAGTGACCATTGACACTGCTCTACCAGAGCAAAGAATGAGGTTGGGTGAAAATAGAGATGTTTTATAGATTCTTCAACAAACACCAGTAGATAAGACAGATTCTGTTGTAACAACTTATGATAAGTAAATAAGAATATAAACATGGTTTGTGGATATATACAAAGTGATCATAAATTGCCCTCAAAGATGGACTATAAAATGGATTCCTGATTATACCAGCGCTGTCCAATTGAACTTTTTACAACATTCTATATCTACATTTTATATGGAAGCCATTAGCTATATACTGCTCTTGAACACCCAAAATGCAGTAAATATGAATGAGGAATGGAATTTAGATTTTACTTAACTTAAATCTAATAACTAGCACCTGTAGCTAGTGGCTATTATGTTAGGCAGTGTACATCTATACCATTACTATTACCTAATATCGTTAAGGAAACGGCAATCAGCTGAATAAAATTAAAAAAAAGGAACTTATAAATGAGGGCATCGATTTTATCACTATTTTCCTATCGGCTAGCACATGGTAGGCATTCAATAAATATATGTTCAAGAATTATATTAGTGATTTCAGAGGCAAATAAAATATACATAGTAGTAATAAAGCTCAAAATAAAAAAAATCAGTGGTAACCACCCAAAATGAAACTCTACGAATAAATATAGGAATAATTATATCATGTGAAAATTTAGCTAGAAATTGTCTAGGTGTTCTTAATTATTTTTAAAATATTGTATTTTGAAGTCTAATAACAAAGAAAATACCTTTTAAGAACAGTTCTTTTTATTTTTATTATTTTATTTTTTAACATTTATTATTTTTGAGAGACAGACAGAAACAGAGCATGAGAAAGGGAGGAGCAGAGAAAGAGAGAGACACAGAATCTGAAGCAGGTTCCAGGCTCTGAGCTGTCAGCATAGAGCCCGACGTGGGGCTCAGGCTCACAAACTGTGAGATCATGACCTGAGCTGAAGTTGGACACTTAACTGACTGAGACACCCAGGTGCCCCACCTAACAGTTCTTCTGTTATCAACTTACCAATAAGTCAAAAACCTCATTGACATCTTTCCCTCGAATTTCAATGCCATTAATCTCCAGAACTTCATCTCCTTCATGTAATAAACCACTTTTCTCTGCAGCACCTCCTTTTACTATTCGACTAATGATGACAGAATCCATTTCATTACGAACTGTAGCACCCTAAAAAATGCAGTATATAATTTTGAAATAAAAATGCACTTTTTTGTTAAACATTTCTTCATTAAAATTTTTTTTTATTCAACAATATTAGTCTTCAGCTTTCTTAAAAAAAACCTAACTTACACTAGAGTAACTATGATAACTAGCTTTGCAAGTTCATCATTTTCCTTACATTTTCTGCTTCAGACACATTATGTATCCATTAAAATCAAGCAGACTTTTGAAGTATACAACAACAGAAAAATGTACTTAAAAACAATGTGAAGACCTGAAATCAAATTTGTTTTCTAGATGCTGGATACTATTCAAATGGTTATACTATATTTAGGCATAATTAGTGAACATGACTTACAACTATAAAAGCCTTTTAAATTCAAAATATGATTAAGGGATGAATAATAATTTGCTTGATTATTCAAATATTATATATTATAGCTGCAATCAATTCACATTTAATGTATTAAACATTAGCATTTATTACATAAATTGAAAGCACAACAAATATATATGCACAAAAAATGGAAATATGAAATATAGATTAAAAGCTTAAAGGAAACAGGATTTGTAATATTTTTCTCTTAAACTTTAAAAAGTATTTTTAAAATATTAATTTATTTTTTACAAATAGTTTATCGTCAAGTTGGTTTCCATATAACACCCAGTGCTCATCCCCACAAGTGGCCTCCTCCATGTCCATCTCCCCCTTCCCCCCCCATCAGTCCTCAGTTTGTTCTCAGCATTCAAGAGTCTCTCATGGTTATTTCTGAGACAGACAGACAAGAGGACAAACAGGGGAGGCGCAGACAGAGACGGAGACACAGAATCTGAAGTAGGCTCTAGGGTCTGGGCTGTCAGCACAGAGCCTGACATGGGGCTCAAATCCACGAATTATGAGATCATGACCTGAGCTGAAGTCAGAAGCTTAACTGACTGAACCACCCAGATCCCCCTCTCCTAAACTTTTAAAATTTTGTTATAAATTTCCCAATTCCTTTTTCTGGTGGGGTAAAAAACTACATAAACTACCCATAAGACACACTCCCTAACTTATGTACCACACTATTCAAGATATAATTTGAGACATCAGAGTTCAAGACTATTTATTTCTCTGAAAATAAAAAAAAGAAAATTGAGGCAATGATAGCAGATTTAGTGAAGGGATTAGAAAAAAAGAGTTTTACATATGAAAACATTAAAAAACAAAAAAAAATGTTAAAAAAACAAATATTACCATTAAGGAATACATACTTCTAAGTATATGTGGAGTATAAAAGTAACTGTATTTCAACCGATTTAATGGAATGAAAAAATCAGAATTTCTAATTATTGTTGTTTTAAAAAGCTAGGAGAATAATGAAGCAGGTAACTTGTCCCTTTTTTGTTCCTCAATAATTATTTTACAAGCTATTATTTTCATCAAACCATAGGTAAGAAAACATGAACAAATTTTTCTCAACTGAATAAGGAATATGAGCAAGAACATAAAAGAACTCTAGCAAATCAACCTCAAAAAGAAAAACTACCAGAAATGTAAAGAGATCTTCAACTACCTGCCATATAGAAGATCTCTAGGTAGAAAGGATCTCAGATTAGAGATGTGGAAAACTTACCAGTGGAATATCTCGAGCCTTTTCGATACGAACTATTTTTACAGTTTCTCTTCCATACTGGCCAATGCTTTCATAAACTCTTTCATCTGAAATGGGCTCTAGCTGCATTTCCTGCTCAGCGACCTTATCATGGGCCAGTAAAAGTGCCTGTTTCAAAGAAATCCACAGCATTTAAAGTGACAGCATGATTTATTTCTGTAGAGAGATTTTTAACCTAATCATGTAGATTAATATTCTAAATTAAACCTTTAAAAGAGGTGCTATACTTATTTATTCAGATCTGTTTCCAAAGTTTCTAACTGAAGTACACATGCAACCCTGTTGCATTATTAGGATATGCAATCTTAATAATAAAAATGTGTCAAGTATAACAGGGTAACTCCGGTATGGGTTATCAAAGTCTAAAATGCTTATTAAATTTCAGGGGCACCTGGGTGGCTCAGTCAGTTAAGCATCCTACTTCCACTCAGGGAATGATCTAGCAGTTCGTGAGTTCAAGTCCCACAGCAAGCTCTGTTCTGAAAGCTTGGAGCCTGTAGCACAGCTTCAGCTGTGCCTTCCTCTTTCTCTCGGCCCCTCCTCTGTTCATGCTCTCTCTCTCTCAAGAAAAAACATTAAAAAATAAAAAAATAAAATGCTTATTAAACTTCATAAAACAAAATCAATTTAATGGCCTAACACCATAATTAAAATTTATCAAAAATATAATGAAAAAGGGGGAAGAATTTTTTTAAATGTTTATTTTTTACAGAAAGCATGAGCAGAGGAGGGGCAGAGAAGGAGGAAGAGAGAGAGAATCCCAAGTAGGCTACACACTGTCAGTGCAGAGCCTGATGAGGGGCTCAAAATCATAAACCATGAGATCATGACCTGAGATAAAATCAGGAGCTGGATCCTTAACTGAGCCACCCATGCGCCCCACAAAAGGAAGAATTTTTGTAAAAAATACAAAGTTGTTTCAAAACTAATGTGGTTAATTTTAAACATAAAAAATATATAATCCAAAAATTAAGTAAGTAAATGAATAGCTATATACTGTTCTGTTCATTTTCTACCTGAATATGCGGAGCATTCAGCAATGCAGTTAATTCTTGTCCTTCCTTCTGATGGATTGGCTTCAGAACAGTTTGTACCTAAGAAACAAAAGATTATTTTTCCTAGGTTACAGAAAACATCACCAGCATCTATACAGTCTTTAAAAAAAAAAAGCTACAATTTAAATTTGTAAAAACTGCTTGTAAGAAAGGAAAGCACTACAAAGAATCATAAGAGAAAAGAGGAATGTTTTTTTCTCAGAGTTTTCAATCTTGCTTTCATTGTTAAGTGTTTTTTATTTAAAAAATACACTAAAGATTTTGGTATTTTGATTATGAATAAACTATTTGCTTCTTGAAAGTTTATTTCAACATACTATAAAATAAACTAAAAATGATTACATAAGGGAAGAAAAACTATCTTAACAGTTACTTGTTTTTAGTTTTAAAATCATGTTTATATGCTACATTTTAAACCAGAGATGACACTTTAAAGAGTTACAGACTAACAAGATAAATAAGAGTAATGGAACAAGTACAATACCACAGGCACAGGTAAATACATTAAAAAAATCTCGAGGTGGAACAATTCTTGCATTCTTAGGAGAAACTCCACGGATTTTGATGAATTTCTTTCAGCCTGTTTCCTTATCTGTAGAATGGCACCTATCATTCAAAGTTTGAGATAATCCATATAAACTGCTTAGCACAGTACCCAGGCATCTTTGGTTTGTGACCACAATTCACTCAGGAAACCTGCTTGTAATCCAAAGCACTCATATCAAAGCAAATTTCAAGAATCATTCAGTTGTGATCATGTGACACTGGGCATCACATATTACTCATATTGCAAGAGACTGCTCGTTTATCAAGTTAAAATTTATTAGAAATATTTGCTTGTCTTGCAGGATACTCACAGAACAAGTTACTTGCAATCCAAGGTTTTACTAATAAATTACTACTTTAATACATTTCTAGATGTGTTATTCATATCTTAAGATTTCTATATTAATGTTTCTAAATTTGTTTTTTTTTTTTTTTTTTTTATTTCTAGGAGAGAGAGAGAGAGAGTGAGCAGGGGAGAGTCAGAGAGAGAGGGAGACACAGACTCTGAAATAGGCTCCAGGCTCTGAGCTGGCAGTCAGCACAGAGCCCGACGCGGGGCTCGAACCCACAAACCGCGAGATCATGACCTAACGGAAAGTCGGACGCTTAGGCGACTAAGCCACCCAGGCGCCCCTAATGTTTCTAAATTTGATTGGCCTCTACTTGTTGAGTGCAGTCATGTACACTGGTTGACAAAACTACTACCTGGTTTAATTCTAGTACACTGAGGTGGGAAATAGTCTATATGTAACTGTTAAAATAATTTAACACAAGAATTATGTTTCTGGGGCGCCTGGGTGGCTTAGTCGGATAAGCGTCCAACTTTCGCTTAGGTCATGATCTCGCGGTTCATGGGTTCGAGCCCCGCGTCGGGCTCTGTGCTGACTGCCAGAGCCTGGAGCCTGTTTCAGTCTGTGACTCCCTCTCTCTCTGACCCTCCCCTGCTCACGCTGTCTCTCTCTCTCTCTTCTAGAAATAAATAAAACATTAAAAAAAAAAAAGAATTATGTTTCTTAATGTTTTGATAGAGCTTGTACATAAAATCACCTGAGCATGGTGATTTTTTTTTTTTTTAATTTTTATTTATTTCTAGGGGAGAGAGAGATAGACAACGTGAACAGGGGAGGGTCACAGAGAGAGGGAGACACAGACTCTGAAACAGGCTCCAGGCTCTGAGCTGGCAGTCAGCACAGAGCCCGATGCAGGGCTCGAACCCACGATCTGCGAGATCATGACCTAAGCGAAAGTCGGACGCTTAATCGACTAAGCCACCCAGGCGCCCCGCATGGTGATTTTTTAAGGGTAGATTTTTGATTTATTGATTTTATCTATCTATATTTTATTGACAGTTACTTGTCTACATTTTTGGGCTATCTTTTCTCACTTATTTCCTTAGAAAAACCATCCACTTCATAGCACTTTGACATTTAATGCCATAAAGCTGTAACTGTATTACCATTTTTAATCTCCTGTGTTTACATTCATGCCTTTTTCTTTCCTGATGTTACTGGTATTTCTTCCTTCATGTAACTTGGCAAAGGATACTCTATTTTCTTGTACTTTTCAAATACCCAGTCTGTAATTTTAAATCTATTGTTCCTTCCATTTAAATAATCTAATTCCTGGGGTGCCTGTGTAGCTCAGTCAGATAAGTGTCTGACTCTTGATTCTGCATCAGGTCACGATCTCATGGTTCCTGGGATCAAGCCCCATTGTGGGCTCTGCACTGACAGTGCATAGCCTGCTTAAGATTCTCTTTCTCCCTCCCTCTCTGGCCCTCCCCTGCTCGTGCTTTCTCAAAAATAAATAAACTTAAAAAAACATTCTTACAACTCAGACCAACAATCTGATTTTTTAGTGGGGAAAAAAATCTGACAAGCTATTTTACAAAAGAAAATAGGGAAATAGCCTATAAAAAATGCCCAACATATGGAAATACAAACTAAAATGAGATACCATTACACATCTGCCAGAATGATAAACAGGAAACAACTCCAATATCAACAGGTGAGTGGTTAAATTGTGGGACATTCATACAATGGAATACTACTACTCAGCAACAAGTTACAAATACTGATAAATGCAACACATAGATGAATATGAAAAAGAAGTCGGACACCAAAGACTACATATTATCTTATTCCATTTATGCAAAGTGTCCAGAAAAGGCAAATTAGGAAATGAAACCAAAACTGATCAGTGGAAGTTCAGGGTCTGGGGAGTGGGAGGGAGGTGGTTATTGTCTGCAAAGGGCAATGAGGGAGCTTAGTAGAGTCATGGATGCTTCTATATCCTGACCACGGTGACTGATCACACGATATATTATTTATATAATGTGTAAAGCACACTGAAATATACAATAAATGTATCCATTTTAAGCATATGTAAATTATAGCTCAATTAAGTTGGTTATCAAAAAAATATGCCCATTTCCCCGAAACTATGGGAAAATCTGTATCTCCTTTACACTTACTTTTACCAAATGAGATCACACTATTTATGTAATTTTATAACAAACTTTTATAACTTTTACTTGATATTAATTATAAAGTATTTTTCTATGTCATTAAGGATCTTTTTCAATTCTAAAACAGAAACATTTTAGTTTTTATTGGCTGTCACTTACAGGATCACGTCCAAGCTCCTGAGCATCATTTTTAACATCATCTGATTTCTGCCTCTTTTCCAGCTCTATCACCTGGCATTTCTCATGCCTTAATGTTTTTTGGTCCAGCCCGGAACCACTTCTTCCCTACATGCATCAGGCTGTCTCCCGACGATGATTGTGAACAGTCCATATGACGCTAGCTGTCCCAGCTACCTGAATTTGCTTAGATAACATGTACTCATAAGTCTGAACAAACCTGATTTAAAATTGTTGATGGGACTAGACTGAATTCATTATAGATGGAACTCACCTTTTTCAGCTTTGTTTGGCTATTTGCAGAATGCCTGGCAAACAGCATTCAATGTTTGACAAATTCAATAAAAGAGAGGGCAGAAAGTCTTCCTTGATGTCTCCTTTACCTTTATTCTCTGTAGAGGGACAATAATTTTCCTGCTAATTTTCTTTTAAATATTTCTTCACTTTATGTTTAACTGTTATTCAAATTCTTCTGGTTGGACAATTACAATAGCCTCCATTTTTGACCTCACACAACTTACTTTTCTTTACAGTGACTTTTTCATATTAAATTTGGGAAACACATAAATATCAAAATAAGAAAATTATTATCTACTACCACCTAAAGACAGCCTTGTTAATAATTTATTTCTTCCAATATCTCTCACATGCATGTTTGAATAGGATGTTTGCATGTGTACAAATTATATCCACATTTTAATACGCATCATGTTGAATATCAAATAAACCAAGGTTTTTTCTTCTGAAGGTAACTAATTCAACCTATTCAAATTAGAAACAAATTCATAGTTTCCCTGTTCTCCCACAACTTTATACTTCATTATTACATATAATATTATATTTTTACTTTTTCATTGCAGTACCTAGTACCTCCAGAAAAATGTTACTGCCAGAGGTGAGAGTCTGTCGATTGTCTTGTTTGCTCCAGCTTGAAAAGCAATGTGGGGGAAATTTCACCACTAGCCAAGATGTTCCCTATTGATTTGATATTATTATTATTATTTTTTATCAAGTTAACAAAATGTACCTGGCTTTCTTAGAATTTTCACCGCCAAGGGAAAGGTACTGAATTTTTTTCCAGGTTATCTTTTCTGCATCATCAAGTTGATCATATGGTTTTCTCTTTTCATCTATTTGTGTAAGTTATTTAAAAATATTTACCAACATGAATCCATTATAAGTTAAATTTAAACTTATTAATATGGCTTATCTGGCCTTCAGGATCCGGACTCCAACTTTAAGACTATATCCTAACCTTTACTCATTGTTGAACAAATATGCTAGACTTTCTCAGTCACTATGATCTTTGTACCCTTTGCCAATGGAATGGCTTTTCCTCTTTCTTGGACTTCCTGGTAAATTCCCAATCATTCTTCAAGATTCAGCAAGTTAACATTTTTTCTTCTAGATTTCTTCCTTCCTTCCAACATTGCCCCTTGAATCAGGTACATCTATCGCATGCTCTTGGTACCTTACTCATACTGCCACCATGGTACTTCTCATTAGACTGTAATTTATTCACTGTTCTTCCTCAGTGATAGCCTAACTCAACTTTCACCAGTTAATGCACATCTGGGTTGATTCCAGTTATTATCTGAATGCTATAAACAATATTTGTACCTAAGACTTTGTGTGGATATGTTTTCATTTTTCTCAGGTACATAACCAGAAGTAGAGTTGCTGGGTCATAATATATAGGTACATTAAGCTTTAGTAGATACTGCCAAACATTTTCCAAAGCGGTAGTACCAATTTATACTCTACCAGTAATGTAGGAGAGTTTGGCTGCTTCATAATCTCACAAACATTTGATATTGCCAGTTGTTGTTGCTGTTGTTTTAAAGTCATTTTGGGGTCTATGTAGTGGTATCTCATTTTGTTTTAATGTGTATTGCTCTTTTAGGGATGATCTAAACACCTTTTCATACTTACTGACCATATGGATTTTTTCTTTCTGCAGCTGTTCAAGTCCTTTGCCCATTTAAGAAAACAAAAACTGAACAGTTTTCTTATTAATTTGTGAGAGTTCTTTTGGATTCGAGTTTTTGTCATATATATGTTTATATATCTATACACATATATATATATCTCAATATCTCAAAATGAAATAATAAAATACTATTTCCTAGTCTGTTGGCTTGCATTTTTATTGGACTAAGCAAAAGTTCATTAAATTAAACCCAAGTGTTCAACCCTGGGTTGAACCATTAAAAGCACTTTAATGACAAAAAACTTGTTCTGAGGTTATTAATACATACCCTAGATTTTCAAAGATTTCACCTTGATCTTAATATATGTTTTATTATGTCACATGATGTTTAGTGTTTGACACAAAAAATTACAGAAATATCTTAAAGAGCTACAAAAACAGAGAACACTTCTTAATGTTGTAAAACATTCTTCCACTATATTCCTTGAATTTTTTTACTTAAATTTTCATTTAAAAGTGATACAACTAAAGCAGGAAGTAACCTCTTCTTTTAAATACTGCATATTAAAATAACTGGAATTATGAATGCTAAAAAGCAAAACATTAGGCATTGGACATATAAGGAGCCTAGTTATTAGTCTTATGCCATTCACAAAACCTCACCTGACCTTTCAATATTCAGAAATATAATAAAACAGGAGGACTGAATTAGGTGATTGCTAACATTTTTTCAGCTGTAAAATAAAGGCTGGGTAATAAAAGACTTCTCTCAGCCATTCTTGCACATTGGATCTTTGTCCACTGTATGCACCTAAATAAAGAAAATACATTCTGTGTTCATCTGAAAAAAATGTCTCCTAAAGTACTTCATAGGCCTGTAGCTCTGAAAGTACTACTCTTCCCCAGAGTCCATTTTCTATCTAGTGTCTGGGTTCAATCAAACAGATTTACTTGATGGGCTTTCAGAATTACTAGTTTTCATAATAACAAAATAACTTAAAATCCTATAATGACAGAATTTTACCCCCCTAAAATAGGAGATAACTTATTTACATCTTTTTAAAACTTTCAATTTATTATTTTATTGAGAGAGAGAGAGAGAGAGAGACAGAGAGAGAGACAGAGAGAGAATCTTAAGCAGACTCCATGCTAAGTTAAATGCAGGGCTAGACACACAACCCTGGGATCATGACCTGAGCTGAAATCAAGAGTCAGATACTTAACTGACTGAGCCACCCAGGTGCCTGTAAAACCTTCAGTTTAAAAGATGCTTGCAAATATATTAACACTGAACATTAATGTCAAGAAACAATAGAAACTAGAACTTCAAAGTCATCATTTAACAAAAGAATGTCTCGCTGTACATTAAAATTCAATTATTTTGGACCTTCTATGGAGTTTTTAAAGAGGAAAAACTTCAAAATATCTATAAGTAACAAATTTCATAAGTTAGGTATTTATGACACTTGATTATCAGACAGAATTTTATCTCATCAGTACTCATCTCAGTTTATAATGTATAATGCTTAAAATAAAACTATATATTTATTAACGTACTAAAACACTTCCCTTTAGTAACTTAAACAAGTATTTCTCTCACTACGTAAATATAATTTTATATATAAAACTAGCACTCCTTTTAATGAAACAGAGCTCTGACTCTGAACTATGTATTTTTTCAGAATAAAATGCATTTGGCAAATTTTTCCTAACACAATTATTAACATGATATCAGTAGTAATTAATTCAAACAAGCTTTATAGTCACATCAGTATTTTCCAATAATACTGCCTTATTATCGCTAACAATTAGCTTGTATATGTCAAGCAGATGTTCAGAATACATACCTCTTGTGCAAGATCTTGTGCATTGGAGATAAGAGGGAAAGGAGGACTGGCCTTGTTCATGTGTACTGTGACAGCGTTGTGTATCTTAAATGCATTCTGGAAATCTTTATTTTGTACAAGTTGTAAAAGCAGTAAGATATCCTCCTGGCTCTGAGAATCTACCAAAGTATGTTGGATATGTTTAAGTGAAGAAAATAAGTCTTCCACTTCTAGTAGGAGAAGGAAAAGGTATCCAAAAATTAATTGTTTCTGTTTTAATTCAACATGTTTTAAGATAAACTTTCTTGAGCCAATAACAATTTCTCAAAACAAAAAACACAAGTTTTTTAAACTCCTTGCATCTATTTTTGCGTTAATTCACTATCATTTTTAAGCAAAACTAAAAATTATACAACAAAACAGAATAACATTTTTTCAGAAGTGTTAAGTATAAAATACATACTTTAAAAATAAATGAGTAGGAATACAGATACGAATAAAGAAATTTAAAACCACCAATAGTTCCATCATCTAGAAACTTTTTTAACATCTTAAAGCATTTCCTTTTTTTATTTTACAGTACATTTTAATTATTTTCCTACATCACCAAATAGTTTCTTAAAAATCATTATATATAATTGCTTCACAATACTCTGTTACATGGCTAAACCATAATTTAAATTACCATTACACTAAAGTTGAGCATTCAGGTTGCTTCCCTCTAATTTTTTGCTACTATACATAATAAGCATTTCAGTACATAATGATTGCTGAATAAAAATTTGTCTGAGATTCTGATGTTTTCTTAAAATAACTCCTAGAAATAGAATTTTTAAGAGAGATTCTGACATTTAATTTTTTATTTTTTTATTTATTTCTGAGAGAGAGAGAGAGAAAGCATGAGCAGGGGAGGGTCAGAGAGAGAGGAGATACAGAATCCAAAACAGACTGCAGGCTCTGAGCAAGCTGTCAGCACAGAGCCCGACGCAGGGCTCGAACCCAAGAACCGTGAGATCATGACCTGAGCTGAAGTCGGACGCTTAACGGACTGAACTACCCAGGCGTCCAGAGATTCTGACATCTTAAAAACCAAGGAGCTTTCCAGGGAAGTCTTACTAATTTAATTTACATCCCATTAGAAATATTTTCCCCAATATTCAACTTTACAGTTCTATAAAATCAATCTATTTAATGGCAAGGGTGAGGTTTAGTTATATTTACCAGCACTTCTTTGTGGTTCATAAAAAATAAAATAAATAAATAAATAAAACTCTTGTGAACATATCAAGTCTCCTAAAACTATATTGTAAGTTGTGGGTATGAGTATGTGTGCTCATGCCTGTTAGTGTGCATATGCAGCACATGTATTTTTCTGGGAGAGGGTTATCTCAAAATGGTTAAGAATCACAACTTGTCTCTTCCCTACTCCCCAACAGGTATATGTATGCATGTGTTTGTATATACTTTGTCACATGTGTTGGCAACAGTTTGTTAATTTTTTCATGT
The DNA here is from genome assembly GCA_017311185.1 of Proteles cristata cristata. Classification (NCBI taxonomy): domain Eukaryota; kingdom Metazoa; phylum Chordata; class Mammalia; order Carnivora; family Hyaenidae; genus Proteles; species Proteles cristata. Next base: position 117,790 of record JAESUZ010005618.1, on the reverse strand, counting down.
TAGCTGTATGTACCATAGTTTTTACTATAGAAAAATTTTCAGCTTCTATACTTAAAAACTCCTCCTAGGTAATTAAATATCTGCCTCTATTTCTCTTGGCTTCTACTTTATAATTAACTGATCTGTCTGCAATTTATTTGGTAGAGACTTGAGGGGAATTTTAACTTCATTTCTTTTCTTCTAAGTGGTTAACAATTATTCTAACATCATTTACTGAATAATCCTTCCTGTTCCACTGATTTATGATACCAACAAACTCTTAGATATAATGGTCTGTTTCTAGTCCATTGGTCTATCAGAACCACAATATCTTATTATAGTAGCATTATAGTCTTTCCTCATATTGATATAAGTACTTACTTACTACTTTTTAAAAAATGTCTTAACATTTCAAAATGAGCTACAAAATCATTTTTCAAGGTACTTCCCAGTGTCTTTCATTTCTCCAAAAAAGAAAAATCCTATTGAGATTCTGACTGAACTAAACCTGTATACGAGTCTGGGAAAAACTTATAGTGGATCCTACCTGTCTCATACTCAGTTACACGTGAAAAACCCTCTCAGCTTAAGTCTTTTTTGTTAGTTTTCTTCACGTAAGGTGTGCAGAAAAGCTACTGCTTCTTATACGTATTTTATAACCTACAACTTAACAGTTAAGGTTTTTCATAGGTTCAAAGAGTTCTTCAGCTGATTCTTGAGATTCCTTATCTTTCCCCCCAAAGTCAAAACAGATTTAGTACTAATAAAATATACAGATATGCTCTGTAGTAATTTAAAATGCAGCAAATAGTGGGGGGATAAAACTGAAGAGTCAAAAATATCAATCAAATAGCCTCAGAAGCTGTGACCCAGATGGATAAACATCTAGAATTTAACCATAAGCTGAGATGGCATCTTTTTTTTTTTTTAATGTGCATTTATTTTTGAGAGAGCGAGAGAGACAGAGAGTGAGTGAGCTCGAGAAGGGAAGGGGCAGAGAGAAAGGGAGACACAGAAGCCAAAGCAGGATCTAGACTTTGAGCTGTCAGCAGTCTGATGTGGGGCTCAAAGCCATGAGTTGTGAAACCATGACCTAAGCTGAAGTTGGACACTTAACTGAGCTACTCGGGCTCCCCTTTAAGATGGTATCTTTAACAGTAGACAGAAAGAATACAGACAGGGGGAATTAGATGTTGGTGAGGGCACAAACTTGGTTTTAAAGTGAATAAGTTCTGAAGAGCTATATGATGGCTATAGTCAATAATACTGTATTATGCACTTGAAATTTGCTGAGTAACTCTTAAACATTCTCATACCACACACATAGTAACTGAGGTGATGGATGTGTTAATTAACCATGGTAAATATTTCACAATGTATACAACAGATGATCACATTATACAATATTTCACAATGTATACATCAAATTATCACATTATACGCTTTGAATAATATTTTACTTGTCAAATATACTTCAGTAAAGCGGGGGGGGTGGTGGGGAGAAAAAGGTTATGGAATGTCAGATTCCATCAAATTCAAAGAGGTTACCATGGAATTACTAACTGTATAAAGAATTTCTAAGAGTATAAAGAATTCAATAGGCTTAAACTATCTTTAGACCAAAGAAGGAAAACATTTAAATATCTTAAAAGGAAAGAGAATTACAAAACCAACAAAGTAGTTAAAGTACTTGGCTACAATCTAGGGAGACTATCTTAGATTTCATTGGGTAGATAATGAAATTCCTGTTTAAAATTTTAGTAACTATTTAAAAGAGCTCAGAATGGTTGTCCAGGCAATGAGAAAAATAAGTGCTTCAGATCTCACTGCTCACTGAAATCAATATGCAACAGCCCAGAAGATAACCATCTATTGTCTCTTCAACCCCAAGAATATTTAAACTTTTAAAGGAAAAGGAACTTTTGCATTAATCTCTCCTGTGTACCAAAGGCACCCATAAGGATGCTACAATACGGACACTGTAAAAACAAAAACGAAATCAAAATTAAAAACTTTACCTTATCTTCCAGCTATAATTAGGGTTGTTAATTTGTTATACCATACCGCCTTTCAGCCTTTCTTTTTTTTTTTTTTAAAACTCTGGGGCACCTGGGTGGCTCAGTCAGTTAAGTATCATGATCTCAGGTCACAATCTCACGGGCTCATGATCTCATGGCTTGGGACTCTGTGCTAACTCTGTGCTAACAGCTCTCAGCCTGGAGCCTGCTTTGGATTCTGTCACCCTTTCTCTCTGCCTCTCCCCCACTCTCTCTCTCTCTCTCTCTCTCTTAAAAATAAACAAACATTTAAAAAAAAAATCTTGATCTAACTGTATTGGTCTCATAGTAAATGTTTTGTAATCCATTATTTTCCAATATCTTTAGAATAAATTCCTAAGATAAAATTATTGATCAGATAATAACATTTAAAACTTTGATACATACTGACAAATTGCCCTCCAGACTGGTACTAATACTCCTAACCAGCAATGAGTGCCTATTCCTACAAACAGACCAGATTATAAAGACTATTAATTTTTTCATTGTTGGTGATATGGTTAGGAAAGAATATATTTCTTAGCCTAGTAGTGAGGTTGAATATATTTTCATAAGGCTAACAGTCATTTGTATTTCTTCTTTCATCTTTTTTCTGCTTATCTTTTGCCTATTTTTCATTAGAGGTTTTTTTCCTTTTTTTTTCCCCCCGTAATGACTGGAATTATACTATTATATAAATATCCTTTAAGTCTTATGCAGAACTGAATGTAGCTATCTTTTCTTGCTTTAACAGAACAGCTATTTTAATTGAGGATGTTTATGAGAATTACTAAAAGAATTTACAAATAGGTGTCCTGAATTCTACCTCAAACACACTGAGAATCTGTGGCTTCTTTAATGATATATTAAGTATAAATACAAATACATATATTTACATAATATATTTATATAGTTATATAAATATAAGTACATATAAATTTATTATAATGTACTCTCCTGGTTAAGAACCACGGATTTCAAGGCTTTATTAACATCAGTTACTATTATATTTTAAGACATGATATACTTGGTCTAAGGTAGTCAAACCTATTTTCTTCTATACTAAATAACCTTGATTGCTACACTGAGTTTTGTGTCTGTTTTTTATAATTATCTTATTGCTTCACTGGCAAATGGTTTGTTACTCTCTTCTTCTGTGGTAAATACAGCATATAATTCTCACATTCAGAATATTTTAAGTATAAAATAAGATATTATAGTCATATGCCATAAGGAAAAACTAGGGAAAGTAAAGTAAAGTACCACAAACCAGGAATGGCTTAATGAGAGATGCAACTTAAGATCAATGACTTTATTTCAGGAGATCAGTTAACAGTTGAGACACTGCTCAGATAGGAAATAGGAAATTGTGTGGTTAGTCCAAAATGGATAGCGTAAGGAATGCAGGTTCCAGAGAAAGATGAAATATGGCCAGTTTGTGCATATTGAGTTCTAAAGCCATAAGGACCACCTAGGACAGTTTAAAATCCAAGAGGAAAAAAAACACTTCTGACTCGAAGTGGAAATGTCTTCAACTCAGAAGGTCAGGAACCAAGGTAAAGTCTATAGGAAGAGGAAAGCTATAAAGCATAACACAACAGAGCCCCAAACAGGCTGATGACCTAGTACCTGCCTATATAAGTAATGTGTTATGGGAGAACCTAAGATTCTTACCAATGCTAGAATTATTAAAAAATTTAACTAGGCCTAAAGCTCAAGATTATTAAACTAGCATCGAGACCAATTTAAACTTGTAATTTATCATTCTTTACAACTTCACTCATCTCTCTAAAATCCTAGCCACATTTTTGTTGTTTAGTAAAAACTGTATTCACTGAAATTATCTTTTCTTAGGAACAATCTCTAGACTTACTACATTATGATTGTTGCCAGACTGAATTGAGATCACCTGAACTTAAGCTCAGCTTTTAAAATTAAACATAGTTAACCATTTTTGAAAACCTATATATATGTATTTGGCCCATATTAGTCATTACCACTAGTGAACAATAAGATACAGAGTATCAAATTATGTACATATACATTATTTTATCTAATCCTCGTAAAAACCCTTAGAAATACTTCCCAATTTAAAAACGCAACCCCCAAACCAGAGACATATGTAGTTCAGATCAAATCTCTGGAGAATATAAAGCCATACACTAAAAAATGGCAGCCAGATGAAGAATCCATTTCTTCAACTTCTTTTTAAGTTTTTCTTTATGTTTATTTGTTTTGGAGAGAGAGACAGATGGGGGGGAGGGAGGGAGGGAGGGAGAGAGATAGAGAGAGAGCGAGAGAGCGAGCGAGCACAAGTGGGGAAGGGGCAGAGAGAGACAGAGACACAGAATCTGAAGTAGGCTCCAGGTTCTGAGCTGTCGGCACAGAGCCCAACACAGGGCTCGAACTCACAGACTGCGAGATCATGACCAAACAAGGAGGCCCCATTTCTTCAATTTCTAAGGCAGTGCTTTTTCTGCCATACTAACGAAATAAAAAAGATAAGCTTCCCCCTACCCCCCCCAAGATTCTAGGGCTTGATTATGTTGTTTATCTGCTTTGGAAAAACTGTCCTGTCTTTTTGCCCAATACAACAGCATGTAATGCACACAGGTCAGCATTTAGAGGACCTTATACATTCTAGCTATCTTATCATGTATCTTTAGAAGGAATTTCCTCTAGTTAACTCTTTGTGCATGTTCATACATACAATGCATGTGTTTGAGATGCCCTACAAATGCTAGTTTTAGCATGCAGGTAGGCTGCTCAATGTACTCTTATCCTTCAGATTCAAGTGTTTCCATTAAAAATGTTTAATGAATAAGTAGAACATCTTACATTAGCAGACACTCAGGGAATTTTTAAAACTTCATTAAATATATGTAGATTGACAAGAAGATATGGAATAAATAAACTATACACAGTTGAAACAAATGAATAAGAGAAAATAATAAGTTATGGAAACTAATGATGAAATTGGTGGGGTTTTTTTTTTCCTTTTACAAGTTTATCAATTTAAAAGACATTAAAAATAATGCTGCGTCGGTCCAGTATGTTTTAAAATCACATAGAAAACACAAATACCTACAGCTTTAGGGTTTTTTTTAAACTTTTTTTTTAAAGCTTTATTTATTTCTGAGAGAGACAGATAAGACAGACAGACAGCGTGAGCAGGGGAGGGTCAGAGAGAGAGGAGATACAGAATTGGAAACAGGCTCCAGGCTTTTGAGCTAGCCACCAGCACAGAGCCCAACACAGGGCTCGAACCCACGAACAGTGTGATCATGACCTGAGCCGAAGTTGAATGCTTAACCTACTGAGCCACCCAGGAGCCCCCCTATAGCTTTAGTCTTAAAATACTGATCATGCTAAATGAAATGGGTTCATGGTCTTTACTCAGTTCTTTACTAGAAAATTCTCAATGGAATTTTGACAAAGTATCTTTTCTTTGATTTTAAAGATGATGTCTAATGAAAAACTTATTGTTGGTAACATCAACTCAGAGATTCTTACTTTGACACATATTCACATTTTAAGTCTCATATAAAAATTCTTAATTTCAAAGATCAGAATACTTAAATGTAGGTTAAAAAAACCCTTTGTTCCTATACTGTACATCTTTAAAAGCACTTTACAATTACATATCATTCAAGAACAGTCAATTTTCTATTGAATAAAGAAATGTTGCATTGTCTGATGGAAGTTATATCTGTTTACTTTACAGTAAATAAAAATCTATCTAAGTTCTTCAACATTCTGTACAATTCCAGAAGGAATTTAAAAAAATGAATTGGATAAAATTAAATCATTTCTGTCAAATATGTACCCTCTTCTGTAATTATCAAGGAAGATAAACAATAAAGAGAGGACAGAATCCAGAGAACAGAGACTCCCTTCCCCACTCCCATAAACAGAGAGACAGACAAAGGAGAAATACAAGGAGAAAGAGCCACATGGGCAGAAAAATAGATAAATGGACAATCAGAGGGTTAGTGAGAAAGAATAACACAGGTGCAGAGTGCGGAGTGGACAAAGAAGGGAATACTGCAGCAGAAAGATAACCACAATAAGGCAGGATAGAGGGAGGGCAGAAGGCAAAGGCAGGTATATGAAATCTGGCTTTGATGATAATTCTAGTTTACTACAGCTTCCCTACAACAAAGTTCTTTATATCTAGTTTAAATTCTTTGTCCCACAGTTAGATCTATTTCTTCTCACTTGATGTTCAGTAGAAATTGTTTTAAGATCCCATCATGTTCTCTATAACGTTTCTTGTAACACTTAAATCAATTATTTATGTTAAGAGAGGACATATTATCTAAAAGAAAAATTACTTACATTTGGCGTTGGAATACAATTAATCAGATAAATAAAAACATACACATAAATCACAAATTCACCCCCCGAAACCCTCTCCTTTCCCCTCAATCCTCTCCTAGCAGCCTAAATGTAAAAGAATTAAGATTTAAAATAGGCAACAGAAAGCAATTACCAAGAGTTACTCTATCTGAAATTCTATCTTTAAACACCCAAGACTCTAGGCAGCCATATGGGAGAATCTTTGGACTTTTAGGATAAACACTAAAATTACCCAAGGAAGCTAAGGAATCTCCATCTCTGGAGAACTTTGAAGTAATGGTGATAATCATCTACCCTGGATTAGCTTTGCTTATTTTTACTTATGCTATCATTTACCCCACATGAAACATAGTTTCACAGAGATCTATTCTAGCATTAAGATTCTTACATTTCATTGCTTAAATAATACAGATTATTTTAATCTATCCTCAAAAATTTCTAGATTACAACCAACTTTTTTACTTTTTTCTGAAACTTATAAAGATTCCTTCTTTTTCTCCTAACCTGTAGTAACTGAATATTCAGATGAAGCCCTTAATATTTCTGAGTATGAGGAAATTGTATCAGCTCCAGTATATCTATTGCTGAAAGAAAATTAGAACATTCATTCAGGAAATTTTTGCGTAAGTAGAGGCAGACTTTTTTGTTTTCAAATTTAAGAACATAAAATTCAAATCTTTGAATTTTGGTTGTCAGTGGACTAAGTCAAAATAATTTTTTTTCACGTTTATTTATTTAGAGAAAGAAAGAGAGAGAGAGCGTGCATGCAAGCAAGCAAGCAGGAAAGGGGCAGAGAGAGAGGGAGACACAGAATCAGAAGCGGACTTCAGGCTCCGAGCTGTCAGCAAAGAGCTCAACGATATGTGGCTCAAACCCACGAGCAGAGTTCATAATCCGAGCTGAGCTGAAGTTGGACACTTAATTGACAAAGACACCCAGGAGCCCCAGTCAAATTAATTTTTTAAATAATCAGAAACTCATGAAAGATCCTGAACAGTATTCACTAACAAATTGGGTTACAAACTGGAAACAAATACCAGTTAAGTATATAGGCCAAAGATAGTTAAGGGAGCACAGCAAAAATTTTACCCCTAAATATGGTAAGACCATGAAAAACTGTCACTGAAGCCTCAGATCTGGGATGAGAATACCTGGGTCCTAGTTACTGCTAGATCACTTATTAGCTGCATTATATGCCACTGGACAACCTGCCTGAAGTCTATGCGCCTTCCTATAAAATGCGTGGGTTTGACTAGAATAGTATTTCTCAAACTTTTGTTGACAATCCATTAAAAAAGTGTATATATTTGATTGCAACCTAGGATATACATACTTATTTGAAATATAAGATTTACAAATACTTATGTATAATAGATTTTAATATTTTCTATTTTATTTTAATTCTTTAAAAAATTACTGATAGGTTGGCTAAAATTAAAAGACATATAATACAAATTGAAGCAAATATGTAGCTAAACTGGAACCCTCAACACATTGCTGGTGAGAATGTAAAACAGTGCAGATACTGTAGAAGATAAGGCAGTTCCTCAATAACTTAAACACAGAATTACCATATAACCCAGCAATTCCACTCCTAGGTATATACTCAAAAGAATTAAAACCAGGTGTTCAAACAAAAACTTGTATAGGAATATTCATAACAGTATTCACAATAGCCAAAAGGTGGAAACAACCCAAATGTTGCATCATCAGATGAATGGATAAACAAGATGTGGCATATATCCATACAATGGAATATTATTCAGCCATAAAAAGGAATTAAGTATTGAAAATACTTAAAATATGATGTTATGTAAAAATAAGCCAGTCACAAAAGGCCACATATTATATGACTGAGTTATAGGAAATGTCCAGAATAAACAAATCTATAGACAGAAAGTAGATTAAGTCCGTTGGGAGAAGAATAGGGAGTGACCACTAATGGGTACAGTTTCTTTTTGGGATTATGAAAACACTATGAAATTATACAGTGGTGATGGTTGCACAATCTTGAGAATATACTAAAAACTCATGAATTACGGTTTAAAAGAGTGAATTTTATGGTATATGAGTATCTTGATAAATTTGTTATTTTAAAGAATAAAATGAAAATTTACCAGTTGAGGTCCACAATTAATTTCATGGACTAGAAAATTAGAAGATCTTTCTGGTGGCTTCTAGTTCTTACAAGAGTTAAATTTTAGGGGGCGCTTAGTCGGTTAAGCGTCCGACTTTCACTTAGGTCATGATCTCGTGGTTCGTGGGTTCGAGCCCCACGTCGGGCTCTGTGCTGACTGCCAGCTCAGAGCCTGGAGCCTGTTTCAGAGTCTGTGACTCCCTCTCTCTCTGACCCTCCCCTGCTCATGCTGTCTCTTTCTCTCTCTCCTAGAAATAAATAAAGCATTAAAAAATTAAAAAAAAAAAAAAGTTAAATTTTAGGAAGGCAAATCCTAAGAGACTCTTAAATAAACCGAACAAACAAACTGAAGGTTACTGGAGGGGAGGTAGATGCGGAGATGGGGTAAATGGGTGATGTGCATTAAGGAGGGTACCTGTTGGGATGATCACTGGGTGTTATATGTAAGTGATGAATTACTAGGTTCCACTCCTGAAACCATTACTACACTGTATGCTAACTAACTTGAATTAAAAAAAAAAAAAGTTAAATTTTAGTCAAAACTACAGTGTGCCTCATATATATTTACACTTTTTCACTTGGTCCCCAAGAAAATTCAGAAACTGGAGGCTCAGAAAAGTAACCTGTCTAGTGTCAACAGCAATTAAATGAAGATAAAAAGTATTTGAACTCTACATCTTCTTACAGATACCCCTTTCCAATATTCAGTAATGTGCATTTTTGAACATATCATGACATAATGATGCAAGTCTTTTTAAGAAGAGAAAAAGCTAGGGGGGCCTGGGTGGCTCAGTTGGTTAAGTGACTAACTTAGACTCAGGTCATGATCTCATGGTTCATGAGTTCAAGCACTGGGCTTTGTACTGACAGTTCAGAGTCTGAAGCCTGCTTCAGAGTCTGTGACTCTCTCTCTGCCCCTTCCCTGCTCATGCTATGTCTCTCTTTCTCTCTCAAAAATAAACAAACATGGGGGCACCTGGGTGGCTCAGTCAGTTGGGCATCCGACTTCAGCTCAGGTCATGATCTTGCAGTTTGTGGGTTCGAGCTCTGCGTCGGTCTCTGTGCTGTCAGCTCAGAGCAAGGAGCCTGTCTTCAGATTCTGTGTCTCCCTCTCTCTCTGACCCTCCCCTGCTCATGCTGTCTCTCTCTCTCAAAAATAAATAAAATATTTTTTAAAAATTAAGAAAAAATAAACATCAAAAAATTTTTAAAAGAGAAAAAGCTACAACTTATTAATTTTTAAAAAAGTTTTATTATTTATTTATTTTGAGAGAGTGAGGAAGTGAGTGTGCATATGGGGGCAGGGAAGGGCAGAGAGGAAGAGAATCCCAAGCAGGCTCCATGCTGTCAATGTGGAGCCTGATATAGGGCTCAGTCCCACAAACCGTGAGATCATGACCTGAGCTGAAATCAAGAGTTGGACACTTAAATGACTGAGCCACCAAGATGTCCCAAAATTTATTACTAATTAATAGGTAAAATGAAGTTTTTGATGCATTGTGTCAAAGACTGGTAACAGTTAAATTATTTTTCAGTAGAATTATGCATATTTAACCGAACATTACATGTCTATACACATATCCTAATGAATTTTCTAATCTTTATGTTAGATTAGCTCTAATTTTAGCAATCTGAACAAATGAGAAAATTTTCAAATAAACCCAACATGTTAAAAAATTAAATCTAGCACCAATAAGTCTAATCACGTCACTCAAAGAAAAAAAAAGTTCCTCAAAGAATGGCTAAAAGAGGTTGGTAACATCTATAGCAGCTGAGCAAAAATTTCATAATAATTAGCTTCTCAGAAGTAGGCTGAACTCAAGGTTTATTGGCACTGGAAGTTTCTTGGTTGCCTTTAAATAAACGTTGCTTAAAGCCAATCTTTAAAAAAGCTTATCACAATCTAACAAAGTTCTAGTATATCCCATGGTCAGTCAGAAGTCAAATAACATCAGAAAGAAATGTAGAAGAGATATTTTACTTTGTAACACCAAATACAGGAATATTATTATTGGCTTCATAGCTGAATATTCAGAGATATGGCAAAAATATGCAGATACTAATCAAGACTGCTATTATTAACAGTGAAATATTTTATTCATCCTAGTTTTCTGCCCCTTGGCGTATTTTTTATTCACACTAACAACATCGGGTGTGAATCAAAAAGCCTCTCTTCACTAATTTCAAGGGTCTCCTTATTAAACACAAAACAGACAGCTCATCATGAGTGTGTCTGGGTGGGTGGGTGTGCCTTTCCTAAGGTCTCTTCATATGTGATAGATGACTTTATTCCCTTTTAATTTTCTACTGTATTTACCTGTCTACAACCTTGGCCCCAAATTACTTCTATGTGAATACAAAAACAAAAATAAAAAAACAGTGGCACCTGTAAACTATAGGTATCTGAAAACGAGTCTACTCTACTTCATCCTATACTAATCTTTCTGTTATTTTCTCAGGATTTCTCTCACAAAGTAGTTTGTTTTGCTTATGAATGAGAACAATCAGATTTTATTTGTAGCAAAGCAAGTTTTAATAACTCATCCCAATCTTAAGGAAATCTTCCCTAATATATCTACTTTATTATAATATATAATACTAATACTGATCATTTATTTGAAATTAAGTTCCCACATCACTATTTTCTAATTTTCAGTAAGATTCAAACTACTTTTAAGAAAATTCAGTTCATCCTTTCGGAATATTTTCTATCAATTCCATCACTGCACTTTTATTATTATACAGTGTCTAATTTATAAATCCTTTCATTAAAAACCACTTTCCAGACAATTAAAGTATCAACTTTTCTAATCATGTTTTCAATTCTTAAAATAGTATTTTCTCTACTCACAGATAAATGATGATGTGCCACTGGAAACTGAGGGCTCCCTCTCAAGTAAATAAATTAGTTGTCCCATCCTTCCTGCATTTAAAACAAGGTAGCTGTTTCTGGCTGTGAAAAAGGCTTCTGAGAAGGTGCCTCCTGGCATGTGTTTATTAATCAAAATACTGGCAGGGAGACACATACAACTTTAAGGGAGTACTTCTGCTGTAGTCTTATGTGTTAGCAAATTATGTACACGAAAAGTGTTTGGTACAAAGCTATTAATACACTTCATTTCAAAACAAAAAATTAAAACTTAGTATATTCGAAAATTGAAGCTTTGACTGATAGTAACTCTGTAAATTACACTAACTTCTCATGTTTCCTACAATTAACACATTTGTGTTGAGTCTATTAACATTAAATTTATTACTTATTTCTCAAAATATTAAATATGTTCTCCTACTTAGGAACTGAATCACTGGGCACCTGGTTGGCTCAAGCCAGTTAAGTGTCCGACTTCGGCTCAGGTCATGATCTCACAGACTGTGGGTTTGAGCCCCACATCAGGTTCTGTGCTAACGGCTAGTTCAGAGCCTGGAGTCTGTTTCGGATTCGTGTCTCCTTTTCTCTCTGCCCCTCCCTTGTTCTCACTCTCTCTCTTCTCAAAAAAAAAAAAAAACACAAGAAAACAAAAAAAATGTTAAAAAAAAAAACTGAATTACAGATACCTGGTACTACATTTTTAACTACTTTAAAATATATAAAAGTCTTAAATTCAAGGACTGCACAAAGGCATTTTTGAAAACATAGTGCGCTGCAAATTCCAAGAAAATATAGCTGTCCTTTAATCTATACTTAAAGCAAATTTAACCAAGCAAGATATAAACAGAAATAGGAAAAAGCAAAAAAAAGGTTTCACTAAAGTGAATCTGGCTTAAGCATATATTTTTTTAAGTTTATTTATTTTTTGAGACAGAAACAGAGTACAAGCAGGGGAGAGACAGAGAAAGAGGGAGACACAGAATCCTAAATAGGCTCCTGGCTCTGAGCTGTCAGCACAGAGCTGGACATGGGGCTTGAATTCATAGGCCGTGAGATCATGACCTGAGCTGAAGTCAGACACTCAGCCAACTGTGCCACCCAGGCACCCCTGTATATGTCTCTTTACTGAGATTACATGAATATTACCTATTAGATGGACAATTATGCCTGATCTAAGTAAAGCAAATGGACAAATACATTAATCTTAAAGAAATTTAAACAAAAAAGGAAAAATCAATCCAGGCTTAGGTTGGATATATTATAATGTAAATATTTTCCAAGCCATAGAGAATATTTACCAGAAGATTTTAATAAAGAACAATGGGAGTGGTGGGAGATGAGGTAGAGCATGAGGTAATCGAGAATAAAACATTTTTACTCTAATGAAACTCTCTGGGGGAAAGGGCATAAAATTTCTTCAGGAAAAAAGGAGATAAAATTTCTTCAGGTAAATAACGTATTTTGAAAATATGCAATTAAATAATTATAACACCTGAAGGCATTTACCAGACTCACTATCACTGAACACTATCTCTGATTTCTTAAAACACAGAGAGGCATGCACATTGCTTCCTGTCAAGAAATGTGGCTTCTTAATAAATTTATAAGAAAGAAAAGAAAATGACATGATATAGTAGAAACTGTTTCAGACTTAGAACACAGACTTTGTGAGGAACCAATCTAGTAAATATGTATGGTACCTTTGGGGAAATTAGAAAAAGGTATTCCATTCTTGGTAGCCAGAGTTCTAGTTCAATGAGTGAAGAACAGGCTGAACATCATTCTTTACCCAAGCTCTTTATTTTTTGCAGTACACCAACTGCATATCTAGATCAAGCAAATTCAACCTTAGCTCTACCACTTAATAGCTTAGAATCTTGAACAAAGAGTTAACCAAGTTTCAATTTCTTTACTTCCAAAATGCAGATTACAAAGTCTTATTAACAGGACTATTCTGAATATCATATAGGATGGGATTTGCTCTACTACAGAGCACAGAGCTCAACAGATACTTAAAATTTTTTTTAATGTTTTTTATTTATTTCTGAGAGAGAGAGAGAGAGAGAGACAGGAGACAGTATGAGCAGGGAAGGGTCAGAGAAGAGAGGAAGACACAGAATCTGAAACAGGCTCCAGGCTCTGAGCTAGCTGTTAGCACATAGCCCGACACGGGGCTTGAACCCACGAACCGTGAGATCATGACCTGAGCCGAAGTTGGATGCTTAACCGACTGAGCCACCCAGGCACCCCTCAACAGATACTTAAATGGATGGCAGAACCACAAAGAACACTTCCTGAAGTATCTCTATTTTCACATCTATAAATAATAAACTGCCAACAAACAGAATACTCAATCTCAGTTAACATGGTTTTAAAGGAACACAAATTAATGTATATCTCTAACACCAGTTCACTGATCATTCTTGTGTATGTGCAGGAAGGGAGGACAATAAGTTCAATGATCACATACTGTTTGAAAACATACATCTGATGTCAGTCTCTCTTGTAGATTCAGAATGCCTATTAGTGCTCTAAAGGATCTAAAGTCCTGTAATAAGAGGTTTAATTTATTTAGCCCACTGTTCTTAAAAAATTATTTGATCACAGAATTCTTTTTTGTTTATCTCTAGTAATATCTCATGGCACTAGTTTTTTGGTTTTTTCACAGAATGGAATTTGGAAATTCTGAGGCATGTTTTGTGTGTATGATGCCATACAAACAGTTCCAGTTCTTCTTATGGGCAGTCATTAGAGAAAATCAAATAGATTGTAAGCTACAGATGTTAATTTCATTACTATTTTACAAACTATAAGGAAATCAGAAATTCAAAATCTAAAAACTGCTTTTCAATAATTTTGATATAAAAGTTTGGGTTTGAAATAAAAGGTGAATTTTAAGGCTATGTTAGGCTGTATATAGAAATTTTTAATTCAAAGATTATATCTAAAAACCATGTTGTGGTGACTCAATTTTTAAGCCGTATGCTTCAGCTCTATGTAACTGAAAGTAAACAGTGATAGTTATATGGCCTTTCCAAGAAAGAACTTATCTTGGTCTGAATTCAAGTTATTATTACTTAAAATTCTCTTATACCCCTTTCTTCCTGTACACATTTATGTTAAGGCAAGAGAAACAAAAGTAAAACATTTTCCGTAATTCTGCGTATTACTTACCTAAAATTTTCACAGCATAATGAGGACTTTCTAAGACAATTCCTTCCTCTGTATCAAATATAGGGTTATCTATTCCAGTCTTTGGAGGAATCTGGGCTAGTTTCTTAAGTCTCATAGAAGAATTAAGGTCAAGTTCTTGTTTTTTCCCTTCTTCCTCTCGCCTACGCCTCATGTCTTCCTGTTGTTGCCGAATACGCTCCAATTGTGCACTTCGACGTACTGGCATCATCCTGGTGCCCAAATCTCCAGGGCAGTCAACAGCCATCTCTCGATGCTTCTGATGTTCCTCTGGTGATGCAAGATCAACATTTTTTACTTCGCTGTCTGATTCCTCAGTAACATGCCCATTCATATGGGATGTTGTCATGGTTATCTATAAAAACCTGTACCACTTTATAAATCAATTTCTCCTATAAAGCCAATCTCTTGATTCTGTAGTATAAAATCCATGTTACTTCAAAAAAAAACAAAAAACAAAAAACTTCTCACATAATAATGCTATGAAATGTATCCATGAAGGAAATCTAAGGGGAAAGATGAGGGGAAAAAAGTATAAGAATTACAATATAAAAACATTTTACACTGCTCACTTCTAATCTATGCACAATACGGTAACTCATAAGTGTACATTATTTGGCTATACATTATTAAGTACTTTCATTTTACGGATAATGCTGAGGAAATCAAAATATTAAAAGAAAATCCTCTCCCCTTAAGAATTTGAAGCATACTTTTTATAGCTGAGAAAAATCATGTATTGAAAGTTTAGCAAAGCGAGAAAGTAAGAAAGTTTTAGGTACTAGTCTAGTAGAGAATAGGTTGCTTAAGGTATAAAGATATTTTAGTCATCTTTGTATAGCTGCTTCAACACAGTAATTTATCCTCAATTAATGCTTAAGATTGAAAATAACTTCCTAGTTAACTGTTAAAGAAAGTGGCATATAGCAAGCCATCCTGGTGGCTTACTTGAGATTAAGGCAGTATTATGGAGGACAATTTACTTTTAGGAGTTTATGAGATGCAGGAGATACCTAATGAAAAAGAAATTTTTAATTAGCAGCTAAGGTATCTATAGGATAAAACCATATGTGGGTTTATCAGTCTTTAAAACCAGTCACATTAAAAAAAGAATTAAAAGTTAATTTTTTACAAGGATTCATACAGAAAAAAATAGTATCTGTCACCACTTGAAAAAAAAATTTAAAGTCACAGTGTACAGCAAGTAAGAATATATAGGGCTTTGGGGCACCTGGGTGCTCGGCTGAGCATCTGACTTTGGCTCAGGTCATGACCTCACCATTCATGGGTTCGAGCCCCACATCAGGCTCTTTGCTGACAGCATGGACCCTGGAGCCTGCTTTGCATTATGTCTCCCTCTCTCTCTGTTCCACCCAC
Organism: Proteles cristata cristata; assembly: GCA_017311185.1. NCBI lineage: Eukaryota > Metazoa > Chordata > Mammalia > Carnivora > Hyaenidae > Proteles > Proteles cristata. Next base: position 101,841 of record JAESUZ010005618.1, on the reverse strand, counting down.
TCGCACACTCAGATCTCTCTCAAAATTAAAGATTTAAAAAAAATCTTAAACACACACACACACACACACACACACACACATATATATATATATAGGAATTAGAGACCAGAAAACTGAATTTTAATTCTGGCTCTGCCACTTCCTCTAACTCAATGATTTAAGGCTAGTCATTCTCTCTCTGAACCTCAGATTCCTTTGGAAAATGTATTCACAGGATTATTCTGAGTTGTAAATGAGATAGTATATGCAAGTTTTAAAACTAAAGTATATATATGCACATTAATTCTTAGCTTTAATTTGATTCTCTAATTTTAAAAATCTTTCAACATATTTTTTTTTATTTTTAGAGAGAGAGAGCAGGAACTGGGGAAAGGAGCGGAAGGAGAAAGAGAATCTTATAAGCAAACTCCATGCTCAGTGTGGAGACTGATGCAGGGCTTGATCTCATAACCTGGGCTGCAATCAAGAATTCGACACTCAACTGACTGAGTCACCTAGGCAACCCTCCTTCAACATAGTTTAGACAAGAAAAATATTTTATGGATGACACTGGCTTTTTATCAAGCTATTTCCTAGGCATAAATAGGCAGACTGTTTACATATGTGTAAACCCACACATTAAATCTAATTAGTCTTGTCTGCTCAAGACTTTAAAAATATTTACAATAATAAACTTACTACCTCCTTGAGTTGAGCATCATTTCAGTAAACAGGTTGGTTAGAGCACATGCTGACTCAGCAAAAGCTGAGTTTTTCAGATAATATTCTTAAATGCCAGCCAATCTTTCCTCAAACAAACATCCTGTCACAGACTTCTTAAACCTACCTAGACTATGAGAAAAACCACTAGACCAACAAGCAGAACAGATGCAAGCTACATAAGTCACCAGAATTACATTTTCACAAGAATTCTGGTAGACTTTTCTGTCTTGTATCCAAATTTTAACTTCTCTCTTTATAACTATGTGACTTACACATAAATACCTTACTTATAATTAGATTGCCTTCTTTTTTGTTAAAATGAGAACTATCAAAATTACGTTAGGCTGTTTTTTTAAAATTTATTTATTTTGAGACAGAAGGCGTGAGCAGGGCAGAGGCAGAAAGAAAGGGAAAGAATCCCAAGCAGACTCCATACTCTGTGTGGAGCCCAAAGTAGGGATCAAACCCATAAATCAGGAGATCATGACCATGACAAAATCAAGAATCAGACACTTAATTGATTGATCCACCCAGGCACCCCACATTAGGCTATTCTTACATTTTATATATTGACTATATGTAATGTAAATTCAGCTTATATAAGTTCTCATTATACCTAAGCAGAAACTTATGTGAGAGTTACTATAGTGCTATACTTAATTTTGATTTTAAAAATCTAGGGGTATACATACTTCCAGAAAATTAAAAGTCTGAACTCTTCCTCTAACATTTACTAGATATTAAAAATAAAATTTAATAATGTACTTTTTGCCTTTAATGCTATTCTACAAAATTATGATCTGAAATTAAAATTCTCAGTGTAAACACTATAAGGCTGTGTCCATATTCATTGTATTAGATCATCGGGGAGGGGGAGATTATAGCTGATGCAAGAGGGACTGGGCCAGGTGATCTGGGTCAGAGTTTTGATGCTTGCACTTTATTATACTGGTCTTTCTTGATCTAATCTTTTGCCCTCAGAAAAATTTCTGCAACCTGATATTAATCCGTTCAAAATTCCATTTTGGTCATTTCCCTTAGAGTGTTCAGTCTCCTGGGATAGAGAGCAAAGAAAATGAATGATTATTCTTCCCCAGTTAGTTTCTCCTCATTAGAGTCTTAAATTCATTAAAGACAGAGTCTGGTCTTATTTTTATACTCCCTAGTGCCTAACACAATGCATATCATAAAGAGAATGCCCAGTAAATATCTATTCAAGTGAGAATGTCAGAAATTCAGAGGACTACACAGACCACAGACTCTAAAACTTAGTATGTGGTAAGGAGTCACAGTAAACACTCAAAATATAAGGATATATTGCTTTGAGCAACATTTCAAAGAACAAAAAACTGGCCAGATAGAAGAGTGTGTTCCAGGGGTGCCTGTGTGGCTCAGTCAGTTGAGTGCCTGACTTCAGCTCAGGTCATGATCTCGTGGTTTGCAGGTTCAAGCCCTGAGTCAGGTTCTGTGCTCAGAGATCGAAGCCTGCTTCTGATTCCAGGTCTCCCTCTCCCTCTCCTCTGATTGCGTGCGCTCTCTCTCAGAAATAAATAAAACGTTTAAAAAAACCATTTTAAAAAGAAGAGTCTGTTCCAAGCAGGGAATCACATGACCAAAAAGAATGAAGAGTATGAAAATATGGCACTTTCAGAAAACAGAATAGAATACAATAGTATGGATGTGACAATGAGAGCTTATCATACATGAGTAATGATAAAACTGCAAAGGCAACCATGGGGCCAGACTGAGAGAATTTAAGAACTAAAGACTTTAATCTTTGTCCTTAAAGTTTAAGAATTATTACAGGATTTAAAGCAGAGCTGAAATGATCACATTCACTCTTCCAGAAATATCACTCTGGTAAAAGTGTACAAGACTGAAGGGTGGTAATGAGACCAGTCTGAAGGCAACTGTAAGAAATGGGGTACTGAACTAAGACAGTGAAGAAAGAAGAAAAGTTATATTGAAAAAATATATAGGTTACAGAATTACTAAAGCTCGGTGTCTTTATTTCATATAGCCAAAAGAATCAAGAAAGAGGAAGAGGAGAAGAAGGAAGCAGTAGTAGTAGTAGTAGTAGTAGTAGTAGTAGTAGTAGTAGTAGTAGTAACAATTACAAATTTATTTACTGAGCACTTACAGAGAATATTGCAAACACTTTACACAGTATTCACTTATTTAATCCTCGTTACTATTCTAAATATAGTTCCAAATATGCCCGTTTTGCAGATGAGGAAGGAGGTCTTCATGATAAAATGGAGACATAAAAAAGAGGCCATATGAACAAAAAGTCAGGAAAATAAAACATATGGGGAAAAGTACAAATAAGGCTAGTTGAACTAAAGCAGCTTGTACAAGAGAATAGTGGCTAGAAAGTCTGTTGGGGTCCAACTTTAAGGAAGGTCTTAAATATACGTCCTTAATTCTCAAAACAGTAAGAAAGCCATCAAAGATTTAGAAAAGAGTGATTCGTACATAAACTTAAATGAGCATTTATTCTTGGCTAGGTACTACAGTTATAGAGATAGAATCCCTTCCTATTAGTCCTATTAGTCTAGTTACCAAAAGGTCCTACAGGGATCTAGAAATTAATGAGAGTTATACTCATTGTTTCCCTTTAATCCCCTCATATTCTCCTTAATCCTCTACTCTCAATTCTAATTAATGCCATTATACCTAACCAGTTACCCAAGACAACATAATGTTTAAGAGAACACTCTTCAGAGTCAGACTACCTAGGATCTAATCCTTGCCTACTCTCCTTTTATTATTTAAAAAACATTTTTTAATGTTTAAATTTTTTTTTTTTTTTTTTGGCGAGAGAGAGAGAGAGAGCACACAAATAGGGTAGGGGTACAGAGAGAGGGACACAGAGAGTCTGAAGCAGGATCCAGGCTCTGAGCTGTCAACACAAAGCCTGACGCAGGGCTTGAACCCACAAACTGTGAGATAGTGACCTGAGCCTAAGTCAGATGTTTAACTGACTGAGCCACCCAGGCGCCTTACTTACTCTCCTTTTAAAAGTCTCAAATACATGGGTCGCCTGGGTGGCTTAGTCGGTTAAGCCTCCGACTTTCGCTTAGGTCATGATCTCGCGGTTCGTGGGTTCGAGCCCCGCGTCGGGCTCTGTGCTGACTGCCAGCTCAGAGCCTGGAGCCTGTTTCAGTCTGTGACTCCTCTCTCTGACCCTCCCCTGCTCACGCTGTCTCTCTCTCTCTCTCCTAAAAAAATAAATAAAACATTAAAAAAAAAGGTCTCAAATACATATTCCTCCAAATTTTAGGACTCCCCAAACTGGTTCTGTGCCTACTCTGGAATCCCACAATCCCTATCACATCTCTGATCAAACCAGACTATAGCTATTTGTATCTCTGTCTACCCCATCAGACTAGAAGCACTGCAAGGTCAGGAACCACACTGACTCATCTGCAGATCCATGATATTGCCTAGCATAGGGGCCAAGCAAATAGGAAGGCTTCAGAATAGGAACCTAAGCAGCGTGACTCCAGGACCACTATCTTTGTGTTAGTAGGTAGGTAACAAATATTATTAAGATGGAGAATACAAGAGAAGAAGAATTAGACAGAAGAGGACAGAAATTGAAGAGTAATATGGGTTTAGTTTAGACACATTAATTTCAAGGTGATTGCAAGTCATATAGGTAAATGCTTGTCCTATTCATCTCTAAAGCCCTGATATCCAGTAAGGGATAAATGCTTATTTCAGTATTTGAGCAAATCACTCATTTGTTCAATACCTCTGATGGCTTCCATATTGCCTAGAGAACAGAGTCCCAACTCAGAAGTTAAATCCAAACTTTCTAATTGTATCTTTTACTACTTTCCTGCACAAACCTTCTTAGTTTCCTTATTTATGCCTATCTCCTATCTTTTTTCTTCCTGCCCAAGTGCCTTATAAAATAATATGAACTGCTTCTCCTCTCATCTTCTGCTTTCAAGATCGACCATAAGCCCCTGTTTTCTTTAAGAAACCTTTCTAGACCACCTCAGTTAAATAATGATCTCTTTAAACAACACCCCGAAAGACTTATAATGCTCATGAGTTAATTCATGAGGGCCATGAATGTTAAAAGTTCTTCCAGAATCAAAGAAACATTATACTATGTCCTACAGTTCTAGCATCAAGATCATTATAATTCTCAAACCGTTAATACTCCAGCTCATATATGTAGTCAGTACATATCAATAAAATGTGGCAGTCCAAAGGAATTCTACTATCCCTCTCCAAAACAACCCCCCCCCACACACACACAGGAAAAAGAAAAAGAAAAGAAGAAAAAGAAAAAAGAGAAAGAGAAAGTCCTTTGACAATCCAGAAGCTGGTAAATAACTGAACTAAATAATTACCTCCTTATATGTAAGTAAAAGACCAGGACCTTATGCAGATAATGTAGTTACAAATTCCTGGGCCTTAGAGTATTCCTCTCTTCTCAGTCTTCTGGTTTTAAGTTGTTTTTATTATTTTTTAATGTTTTATTTTATTTTTGAGAGAGAGAGCAGGAGAGAGGGAGACAGAGGATCTGAAGTGGGCTCTGTGCCAACAACCATGAGCCCGATGCCAGGCTCAAACTCATGAGAGGTGAGATCACAACCTGAGCCAAAGTCGGATCCTTAACTGACTGAACCACTCAGACGGCCCATAAATTGTTTTTAAAATGCCTCAAAAGCCCACATTTCAAATCCTCATCAGACTCCCAGCTCATACCCCAGCCCATGAAAGAAAAAAGAAAAAATAAGTTAAAACTTTTTAACATAGTCCAAAAAATAAGAAAATGAATTTTCAGGTTGGCAGGCCAAAGCTGTTCAATGCTAACTTCAAACCAGTTGGGGAGAAAGACCTTTGCTTATGTGAGTTGGCTATACGAGAAGGGAGTAAAAGGAAGCTAAATAAGCTTCAAGTAATTACAAATGATTAAGATTGGGGGGCCTGAAATAGCCTCAGGGATAGAGGTCCACTGAACTCCATACCAAGAAAGAGAAACATTTGTGTGACAGCTGGGGAACATGAAGATGGTTGTCTACACTAGTGTCCAGAACTCAAAAAAAAAAAAAAAAAAAAAACACCCCACAAAACACAAAAAACAAAACACCATTTTTCCCCCCCAATTTATCCTTCCTCCTCTACTCCCACAAGTAATGCCCTTTGACTAGCAGCTGGGAAGTCTCATTTTAAGTGATCAGCATTCCTCTGACATTCTAAGAAGTTGGACTATTTGTTTCCATAGAAACAGCTTTGTCAGCTAACAGAAGATTCAGGCCAAGAATAGTGAAAAGAACTTACGTTATGCAAATTGGAAAGCACTTGTCTACTATCCTCTTAGCTTTTCTTCACTGTTTATTCCCCCCCCCCACCCCCGCAGAACTCAGGCTAACTTTCTTACTCTGTAAAACAGAGGAAAATCAAGTGTAAAGGTTTGCAGTGTTTTTTAGAGGGAGTGAGAAACGTTAACTGATCAAGATACCTAATTCTGTTTGCATATGCCTAGGATTTCTTGGTATGAAGCAGCAAAAATGCAAATCCTCCTATATTTACTGGACATCAATTAAAGTCAGTGCAAATTACCTGAAATCAGTGAGGACAAAGAGGTAAACATAACTGGAAAGACCCTTTACAGATTATTTTTAATGATAACCTTTTGACCTCTAGGTAAAGGCTCAAACAAAAACGCAGTTTATACTTTTTCTTTAACTATAACTTCTGATCAATTTCATTTAGTTTTATTTAGTTTTTAGTTACTTATTTTGAGAGAGCGAGAGAGAGTGTGCAAGTGGGAAAGGGGCAGAGAGAGAAGGAGAGAGAGAATCCCAAGCAGGCTCCACACTATCTGCACAGAGCCTAATGCAGGGCTCAAACTCAAGAACCATAAGACCATGGCCTGAGCTGAAGTTGGACACTTAATCCACTGAGCCACCCAGGTGCCCCTGAATTAACTTTAAATATTAAGAATAGCTTATGACTCTGAGAGAATGAGAAGTGAAGGATCCAACAAGATCCAAAGGAATTTGAGAGGCAGGAACCATAGTTAATTCAGAGGGAGACTTTTATGCTACACTGGACCAAGACAGAAGGGGGTCCTGTCCTAATGGAGCTTACTTTCTGGCAGAGTAATAGGTACTAAAGAACGAATATATGATAAGATGACTCCAGGTAAAGAGTTTAAAAAAAAAAAAAGTGAAACAGTAATATAATAATGATTTTTTAATTTTTAAAAAATGTTTTATTTCTGAGAGAGAGAGAGAGAGAGAGAGAGAAAATGAGCAGGGGAGGGTCAGAAAGAGAGGGAGACACAGAATCTGAAAACAGGCTCCAGGCTCCAAACTGGCTGTCAGCCCAGAGCCTGACAGGGGGGTCAAACCCAGGAACCGTGAGATCATGACCTGAGCCGAAGTCAGACGCTTAACCAACTGAGCCACCCAGGCGCCCCTAAACAGTGATGTTTAGAAGGGGCAACATTAGATGAGATGGCCAGGGAAGGCCTATTTCAGGAGTTGATATTTGCAGTGAGACCTGAATGACAAAAAAGTGAGTCAGCTGTGGGAAGATCCAGAAATAAAGGGTTCTAAGTTTAGGGAACAGAAAGTACATTTCTATATGAATATCACCAGGAATCTCAATTTCAATATATCCTAAACGAGCTCAACTTCTTCCCTACTACTGTTAGTTATACCACTATCTCCAAGATCTTTATCTTTTTCAAGCCCTATTGTCAGTTGCCAAGATCTGTGGATTCTACATGGTTTTTAGAATCCACTGAAGGGTGGCAAAATATGCCACCCCAAAATATCCCCCTGGAAGATAGTGTTCAGAAAATGAAAAGGTATGCTAAAAAGTGGGAGAAATATCTGCAAAAGATCTATGTCCAGTATCAATACTTATAACCTATCATATCAAACAGTCTAATTTTTTAAAATAGGGCAAGAGATTTGACTGCTTCACAAAAGAAGATATACAAGTGGCAAAAATAAACATTTCAAGGGGCTCAGTTGGTTAAGTGTCCAACTCTAGATTTCAGCTCAGGTCATGATCTTGCAGTTTGTGGGTTCAAGTCCCATGCTGGGCTCTGTGAGGACAGTATGGAGCCTGCTTGGAATTCTATCTCTCCCTCTCTCTCTACCTCTTCCCCATTTGTGCACACACTCTCTCAAAATAAAAAAAAAAAACTCGAAAAAAAAGAATATTTGGAAAGAAACTCAAAATAACTTTTTATAAAAGACCAATGTATATTCATATACATCATGTATTCAAAACGATTCATAAACTGACATTATATTTTTAAAAACCTGCAAAATGAATGAATGGTCTTCACAAAGAAGGAATTTTAGCTGTATCTAAGTAAATACAAGTTAAAATTCAAATATATTTGGGCTACTCATACAAAGTATTAGCTTAGAAATTATTACTGACAACTTTTTTTTTTAATCCAGTGAGCAGATTCTTCATTTGTTTATATCAAACACAAAGTTGAAGGTCTTCGGAGATATTCAAGACCACAAATTCACAGCAGGAATTGGTTAAAAGCCAAACGGTATCAAAGATATCAAATGGTTGGTTACTTGAACTCCCTATTATCACCTTCAACAACCTGGTAATAAAAGATTAAATGAGTCCAAAAGGTTAGGAAAGTTTCTGAAAAAAGTATTAGGACAAAAGGTAATTTATAACATTTTTAAGTCAACTAGAAATAGATTTTTAAACATGCGGGATAAAATTATTGCCATATTATGGCTTTTCAGCATATTGCCACCAATCAAGAATATATATGGCCTAGCTGGATAACAAGAACAGTCTTGATAAGGAGCCAGAATAAGAGATAGAAGATAAAGCCAGAGTTGACTCTCAATGGTAAGCTAAGTTGACTGAATTTTCTCCTGTAAGCAATGGGAAACTATGGGTTTCTGAGTTAAAAACAAACAAAAAGACAACCAAAAATGGGCTTTTTAGAAAGTCACATCTACACTGGAACCAGAGTTGACCAGGGGAAATATAAGTAGAGCGGCCAAGAGAGATGTTTTAATACTTGATGCATGGGAAGATAAAGGAAGTAGCAGAAGGAATGAATAAGGGATAACTTCCAACAATGGTTATTACAAAGAATGATTTGACAGGATTTGGAGACCAGGAGCCAAATATAATTCTAAAATACTGAGCACGACGACTGAACCCAGGAGATGTTACAGGACCTTAAAACAGAACTCAGAGAATAAGGTTTTTCCCCTTGAGAGGGAGAGGAGGAGGATGGGAAAAACTGGAAAAGATGATAAACTCCATTTTACTTTTTTAAAGTTTGTTTATTTTTGAGAGGAGGGGAGGGAGGGCAGAGAGAGAATCCCAAGCAAGCTCCACAGTGTCAGCACAGAGCCTGATGTGAGGCTCAATCTCACAAAGAGATTATGACCTGAGCTGAAACCAACAGTCAGACGTTAACTGACTGAGCCACCCAGACACCAGATAAATTCCATTTTATTTATTTATTTTTAAATTTTTTATAGTTTATTTTTTTTTTAATTTTTTATTTATTTCTAGGAGAGAGAGAGAGATAGCGTGAACAGGGGAGGGTCAGAGAGAGAGGGAGTCAAAGACTCTGAAACAGGCTCCAGGCTCTGAGCTGGCAGTCAGCACAGAGCCCGACGCGGGGCTTAAACCCATGAACCGCGAGATCATGACCTAAGCGAAAGTCGGACGCTTAACCGACTAAGCCACCCAGGCGCCCCTTTTATAGTTTATTTTTGAGAGAGAGACAGAGCACGAGTGAGGTAAGGGCAGAGAGAGGGAGGCAGTCACAGAATCTGAAACGGGCTCCAGGCTCTGAGCTGCCAGCACAGAACTCGATGTGGGGCTCGAACCCATGAATCGCGAGATCATGACCTGAGCCAAAGTTGGACACTTAACTGACTGAGCCACCCAGAAGCCCCTAAATTCCATTTTAAAAGGGCATTTTTGGCAAGCTGTTAACCGCTAGACAAGGAAACCAAAGAGGACAAGGTAGAAATGAAAATTTGTAAGTAATTTACATATTCATACCTTACATTTGTAAAGCTCTTCAGTTTCCATAATAAATTCAAGCACATTATCTCATTTGATCTCCAGTTTCCCTGAATGGTAAGCAGGTTGGACATCTACACATTTTCCAGAAGATGTGTAGGCATTGTAAGTTAAGTAACAGAGCTACAAGTAATAGAACAGGAACTAAAATCCACATCAGTGAACTCTTGTGTGGATCCACAGTGCAGTTAGTTACATCTCTGTAAGATGATACTACACTGACTACATAACATATTTCATTCAAAAATCACATATTCACATCATTCTTTTACTTTCAAAATTTGATTGGAGAGAATTCATCTTTTTTCTTCAACTGACTGTTTCATAAAATAAATTTTAACTCAATAATTAATTTCATTTATATGTTAAGAGACTACAAGTACCAGACTGTGGTATCATGACATCTATTGCTCAAAGTTTCTAAATACTCAGTGGAAGAGTGGTAGTCAATTAGAGAAATGGTAAAAATGCACAGAAACTTCTCTCCCTATTTGAAAACTGAAACTAAGCTACAAACACTTCAGTTTCCTAGTGATAGTTTTAAAAATGTTATTCTCTACTCTGTATTGCTCCAATTTCAGTATGTGCTACCAAACTGAGCCACATGTCCTACCTTGACAAACTTTTTAATAATAAAATATTAACTTATGGCTTGAAAAATGAATACCATAAAAATAAGACAGACTAGACAGATTAGTCTTGTCAGAAATTAGCTGTCTCCCAGGGGCAAATTTAAGTACTGAGAATCGTAATTGTAATATTCCTAAATATGTTAATAATTAATTACACCAACTCTCATCAATTCTCCCTCCATAATATCTCACACATATAACCCTAGCTTCTTCATTCTCATACTACTACCTTAAATCATATTCACGTTATCTCTTTGGTGGGTTTTTCTATGAACTTCAAGTCACCTCAGTCTTGGGTCTTTCTAGCTGCCACTCACTTTACACAGCTGACCCCTGAATAACATGGGGGTTAGGAGTCATTAACTACTAATAGCCTACTGTTAACAGGAAGCCTTACTGATAATATAAACAGTTGATTAACACATATCTTGTATGTCATATGTATTATATTCTATATTTTCCAGTAAAGTAAACTAAAGAAGAGAAAGTGTTACTAAGAAAATCATAATACATTTATAGGGCTGTACTGTATTTAAGGTGAAAAAAAAACCCTCATATGTAAGTGGACCCATGCAGTTGAAACCTGTGTTGTCCAAGGGTCAACTGCACTGAATAAATTTTCCTGAAGCACACCTATTATCATTGGTGTCCCTTTTCAAAAGTTTTTGTTGCTCTTCCCTTCTCTTAAGCTACTGTTGTGTACCATTCATTCACTGTGCTAAATACCTAGCCTGCGTTATCTCATTTTACCCTCACAATTATCTCCTTGCTGAATTTTGTTAGCTTAGTAAAGATAGTAACTTGTCCAATGTCAAAAGCTAAATGGCACAGTTGGACCTCAAACTGAATTGTTTGACTCCAGGGTACTTGTTCCTTAGCCTGTCATGCACATGGCTCCCCTCGAATTAGTTCTAGAATGCTTTTCCCACTATTTCTCCCTCCCTTATCTTCCAAATCAAACTACCTGCTATTTCTAATGCAAGCCCTGCAATTTCCCACCTCCACAGCTTTTACATATTGTTTCTTATACCCAGAAAAAAAAATACCCTTCCTGGTCAACTATTTATCTGTTAAAATTTTCCTCTACCGTTAAGAGTCTTATGAAATCTTCCTTACTCCTGCCTGCTCCCATCTACAACCTACATTTCTAGAGTACTTAATCTATGTCCCTGCTGTAGCATTTACTTATACATTTCCTTCTCCCCATAAGTTATATTTTCCTTTCTAGTTAAATCACTAATACATTCCCATGCCTTCTGGTAAAAGAATCAATTTACTCTTTAATGCACACATTTAAATAAATCAGGTAACCTATTAGTTTCTTTCTTGCTTGTTTTAGTCATCTCTTTCCTGGAGCCCTTCATTCTCTAGCTCTAAGTTGGATATTTTCTTTTTGCCCAGATTCACTCATCCTTCTCCATCTGCTCCAGGTCTAAGGCGGCTGACCTCTATAGACTGCATTCTTCTGGCTTCCAGTGGGTTCAGCTCGAACAAAGTACCCACTGGGAGGGAGGAGAGAGGATTAGGTTCTTTATTCCCTCACCTTCCTCCTGTGATTTGACAGGGGTTATGTTCCTTTAAGGCCACAGTTCCCACTAGGTGGCTCCTCAACTACAGTAGTAGCTCTAGTAAAATGTAACTTCCAGTAACTCCCTGGCCCATTCAGGCCTAGGCTTAGGCATTCTCTGTTACTAACCCTAGGATGCTTCTTGGCTCCCTTAATTCAACTGACATCTTTTAAACAGTCCCTTCGTTAAAACTCTCTTCCATTACTCAGGTTGATTTTGTCATCTGTTTTTTGCATGCTCCAATCTGAATTTACTCTCTAAGTCATCGTTATTCATGCATCCTTATCCTAAGAAATTTTCTTCACCTCTTTCCTCTTTCTTCATCTATTCCCTTCTCCTTCAGAGTCTTCCAAAAGCTTCCTAAGAAAGGGGACGTGGGGATAAATTTTTTAAGGCCTTGGTTTACTTGGGGGTGCCTGGGTGGCTTAGTCAGTTAAGCGTCCGACTTTTGCTTAGGTCATGATCTCGCGGTTCGTGGGTTTGAGCCCCACGTCAGGCTCTGTGCTGACTGTCAGCTCAGAGCCTGGAGCCTGTTTCAGAGTCTGTGACTCCCTCTCTCTCTGACTTTCCCCTGCTCACACTGTCTCTCTCTCTCTCCTAGAAATTAAAAAAAAAAAAAAACAACAACAAAAAACCCAAAAAACATTAAGACCTTGATTTACTTGATACTAGAGGAGACTAATTTTCTTTGTGTTTTCTTTGTGTTATTCTTTTGCATCCTTGCACTCAACCTTAATTCCTCATAGCTTCTGATGACTTCTGGGTCTCCCTTTTTGTTGTTCTCCCCATGGAAACATTTATAGTGAGAGTGACCCTTTTCTTCCAACAAGTAGGAAGAAAAACAAATAACATAAATATGTAAAAATATTTACCTTCGTATAAAGTTTCTGTGGAAGTAACCAATCATGTTCAGTGTTGGAAACATAGAAAAATAGACATTGTGTAGTGTTGATTCTATAAGCCAGTACAATGTTATGAAGAACAATTTTGCAAAGTCTACCAAAAATTTTAAATAAACCAAGGGCGCCTAGGTGGCTCAGTTTGTTAAGTGTTCAACTTCAGCTTGGGTCATGATCTCACAGTTCATGGATTTGAGCCTCACATCCAGCTTTGTGCTGACAGCTCAGAGCCTGGGGCCTGCTTAGGATTCTGTGTCTCCCTCTCTCTCTGCCCTTCCCCATTCGTGCTCTGTCTCTGTCTCTCAAAACTGAACAAGTGTGAAAAAAAATTTTTTTAATTTAAAAAAATCCTATGATCTATTAATTCTTTTTCTAGAAATTCATCCTATAAAGTATGTTTGGAACAATCTGGGTATGTTATTCTATGTTTTTAACTATAAATATAATAAAACCTAAATACAGATCAGACTTCCAATAAAAATTTATCACTCTATAAAATTTTTTAAATGTTCATTTATATTTGAGAGACAAAGTACCAAGCGGGGGAGGAGCAGAGAGAGAGGGAGACATAGAATTCAAAGAAGGCTCCTGGGCTCAAAGTCATGAACTGTGAGATTGTGATCTGAGTCGAAGTCATATGCTTAACCAACTGAGCCACTGGGAGCCCCTGAAAATTTATCATTCTAACTGACATGTGTCATCAGTGTAAAATATACACTGAATTTCAAAGACTCCATATAGAAAAAAAAAAAAATGGATGTAAAACATGTCATTACTTTTAATATACGTGGAAATAGTAATACCTTATACATTATGTTAAATAAAGTATACTATTATATTGCAACTAACTGTTCCTTTTAAATCTTTTTTAAAAAGTTTAAAAAATGTAATGTGGCTGCTAGAGATTGAAGCTCTGTATGGAACAAAAAGCAAGTGAATAAAGATAGCTTCAGAATGGTGTTTATAGATCATACCATTTTTACAAATGCACATAAAAGATGTTTACAGGGCTCAGTCAGTTGGGCATCTGACTCTTGACTTCAGTTCAGAAATTTGAGCCCTGTATCGGGCTCCATACTGACAGTGTGGAGCCTGCTTGGGATTCTCTCCCCCTCCCTTTTTCTCTGCTCCTCCCACACACTCTCTCAAAATAAAAAATAAATACCTAAAAATAAATACCAAAATAAAAACCTAAAGAAAAAATAAAAGATGTTTATAAAGTTATTAACAAAAAATTTAGAAGAATAAATACAAAACTGTTTTCACTTAATATCTCTGAAAAGTAAAGACAAAAGACCTCTCAAGTTTTACTTTCTACTTCTACTTCTGTACTATTTGGATAATTTATAAAATGTTGACAAAAATGTGTTATTCTTATAATTCGGAGGAAAAACACAAAGATATTTACTTTTGAAAGAAAAAAACATAGAAACTTTAAATTACAACTACTTTCTTAAAGTCTATAAAAGTTCCCAGCAGCAACAAAGCCCTTTCAAGAGTTCTGGAATCTTTTCACAAAATGAAGTAAAAAAAAATATTATCCCTAAGGCCCTAAACAATTTCATAAATAATAAAATAAGAATTCCTAAAGAAAAAAAAAGAATTCCTTTTTTTAAATTATTATTTTTTAATGTTTTATTTATTTATGAGAGAGGGAGACAGCATGAGCAGGGGAGGGTCAGAGAGAGAGGGAGACACAGAATCCAAAGCAGGCTCTGGGCTCTGACCTAGCGGTCAGCACAGAGCCCAACACAGGGCTTGAACCCTCGAACCTGAGATCATGACCTGAGCCGAAGTCGGACACTTAACTGACTGAGCCACGCAGGTGCCCCAAGAATTCCTAAATAAAGCACTTAAACAGTCATTAGGAAAGGGACTCATACTCAGAACTGACTCTACCACACAATAATGAATATATAACATCTTTACTTAAAAATGACAGGAAACCATAAGAATAAGAGCAATAAGGGGCACCTGGGTGGCTTAGTCGGTTAAGTGTCTGACTCTTGGTTTCCAGTCAAGTTATGATCTCGAGGTATGTGAGACTGAGCCTACACCGGGCTGTGTGTGCAGAGCCTGCTTGAGATTCTCTCCCTCCCTCTCTGCTTCTCCTCTGCTAGCACATGCACATTTGCGCGTGCGCGCTCTCTCTCTCTCTCAAAATAGATAAACACTGGGGCGCCTGGGTGGCTCAGTCGGTTAAGCGTCGGACTTCGGCTCAGGTCATGGTCTCATGATTGGTGGGTTCGAGCCCATATCGGGCTCTATGCTGACAGCTAGCTCAGAGCCTGGAGTCTGCTTCAGATTCTGTGTCCTCTCTTTCTGACCCTCCCCTGAACGTTCACGCTGTCTCTCTCAGAAATAAATAAAACATTTTTTAAAAGTTTAAAAAATAAAATATTCAACATCAACAACAAAAAAAGTAAGAGCAATAATAAGAAAAACTTCAAATGGGACCACCTACACTTTAAAATACAAAAGTCAAGGGGCGCCTGGGTGGCTTAGTCGGTTAAGCGTCCGACTTTCGCTTGGGTCATGATCTCGCGGTTTGTGGGTTCGAGCCCCGCGTCGAGCTCTGTGCTGACTGCCAGCTCAGAGCTTGGAGCCTGTTTCAGTCTGTGACTCCCTCTCTCTCTGACCCTCCCCTGCTCACGCTGTCTCTCTCTCTCCTAGAAATAAATAAAACATTAAAAAAAAAAAATTAAAAAAAAAAATACAAAAGTCAAGGGGCACCTGGGTGGCTCAGTCAGTTAAGCGTCGGACTTCGGCTCAGGTCATGATCTTGCCCTGGTCTGTGAGTTTGAGTCCCGCGCAACAGGCTCTGTGTTGACAGCTCAGAGCCTGAAGCCAGTCTCAAACTCTGTTTCTCCCTCTCCCTCTGCCCCTCCCGCTGTTCACTCTCTGTCTCTTTTTCTCTCTTAAAAATAAAGATTAAAAAAAGTTTAAAAAGTAAAATAAAATACAGAAGTCAAGTTCATAAATTTGATAGCCCTGAATCTTTCATCATGTTAATAATGCACAATAACAAAATCTCAAAGAATCCCAATAACAAAATCTCAAAGAATCCCAATTAATCAAACTTGCATGACTATTCCTTTATTTTCTAGATACATATTTCTATACCTATTCCATATAGATTTTCTCCATTCCCGCTAATCTTAGGTGTCAATCCTTTAGTCAGTTACCTTCCCTGAAACACATGTATCACAAGTTTCAGGTCTGTAAAAATGCACTGTAAGAGATTCCAACTTTGACCTCAAGTAATTTATAGCTTATGAGAAAAAAATACACTCTAAAGGTCAGCAAATTAGTAGATGATTACCTAGACCTACATGGCTTATTGGTATGCAATTGAACTGGCCATAGAAAAAAAAAGAACAGTTTGCCTTGTCATTAAAGAACTACCAAATAACCATTTCTGAGTTATTAGAACAAGAATAGTAAGCAAAATTGGGGCACCTGGGTGGCTCTGGTTAAGCAGTCTGCCTCTGGATTTCAGCTCAGGTCATGATCTCACAGTTTGTGGGATCAAGCCCCACGTCGAGCTTCTTGCTAATAGCACAGAGCTTGTTTGAGATTCTCTGTCTCCCTCTCTCTGCCTTTCCCCAGCTCATGCTCATGCTCTCTCCCTCTCTCAAAATAAATAAACTTCAAAAAAAAAAGAATATTAAGCAAAATTAATAACAACTACTCCTATCTATTGCTATCTACAAATCTGACTAAAGAGGAACAACAGAGTATTTCCAGGACCAGAGGTAGAGTTATATCAACAGAACAGGAAAGAAGAATCTATGAAAAAAGACTGATGAGGATGCAAATGTCACCAAGTTTAGAATCCACCGAACTTTTAGTACTGCAGATTCTGATTTTGACCAGTTAGTATTAGAGGGCAAGAAACATAAGGGGAATATTATGCAACATGAGTAATAAGAACAAAAGGTTAATTTTAAAGATTGCTGTGCTGCAAAATCTACAGTTAAAAAGTTATTTTTAAAGCACACTTTCATCCAACAATTTAAGTACCCACTTGGCACAAAAGCTTGGATAGTTGCTGGCAAGAAAAAGATTGCTAAGGCAGAGTCCTTATCCTTAAGAAACTTAAAATCTAGTAGGGTAATCAGATAAGCAAATAAACAAAATCCTATACAACTGCATGCTATTTGGTAAGTGCTATACTACAACTGCAGAAAATGCTACAAAAATTACCTGGAGAGGAAGAGCATTCTAACACAACCACATTGATATCTATAAAATTAAACAAATGCTTTATCTAAATATAAGACTTTAAATCATGGTAATGAAACTCAATTCGGTGAATGCCTATTTAAAAGTGCTCAGTAAAAACCTACGGAAAAATACCCTAGACTAATGCTTGAGTAATGCTGAGTAAAACTTGCCTCAATACATATGTAAGCTGTTTATAAATAAGGCAATACATTATTTCCCCCCACCGACTTTCACTATTAGTTCAGAAATGAAAAGAACACACAATTACACTTTTTCATCACTGACTCACTCTGTGACAACTGATTCACACAATTCCTATAAAACTGCTGAATCAAATTATTGTTAATCATACAATCTACTAAAAAACTATTTATTAATATATAATGCAGTTCATTGCTATTCCACATGAATGTCACAAACTAGGTTTTTATAGTCTATCTTCCTCTTATCTAACATTTATAAGGTGCTTAATAAACACAAAGTCACTATGCCACTTATTCTTCATAGAGCATCTCAGTTAATCCTCAAAATAAGGCCCTGAAGGGTATCAGAATATGCTACCCCAAAATGTGACACTTTGGCATAAGGGTTTTTTTTTTGAGTTAAAGGGAATTAAGAAACAGCAGAGGTGGCTGGGTAGCTGAGTTGGCTGAATTACGGACTCTTGATTTTGGCTCAGCTCATGGTTTCATGGTCACGACCCTTGCCAGCTCCATGCTGGATATAGAGTCTGCTTAGAATTCTCTCTCCCTGTATCCTGGGATAAGCCGGCCCTGGCCACAGCACAGTGAGACCCCTCTTTGAGAAGATTACCGTGGGTCAAAAACATGGGGGCCTCTGAAGTATGGGGTTTTGAAACACAGCCCCGCCTTAGATAAAACTCTAGAGAGAGGCACCACCTCGTAGGTGGACAGCTCAGACACAGAGAGAAGGCAGGAAGCTAATGCGGGGCAAGGGGAACCCGAGAAGGATGACTGGTCGTTCATCTGTGAGGGCATTAACTTCCCACTCCAGAGACTAGAAAACAGGATGAAGCCATTTTCACCATTAGCCCACAGACACTGATTGACCCCAGTGAGCTACAGAGTGCCACCAAGTGGAGAATGAAGCTGTTACACCAAGCCCTGCCCCACTGTACCCTCCAGGCACATCTCTACTAGAGCAAGTTGGTCGGAATATCAGAGAAGCAGGCTCCTCCCCCAAGACCAGCACAAATCCCTCCGAGGAGTTTAGACCGTATACTGCTGCAGTTTCAGCTCTAGGGGAAACTGGATCTAGCTTCATCTGGGTTTGTTCATTTGCTTATTTTTGCTTCTTGAATACAAAAGCGAAATTTATTATTTTATTTTGTTAATTTTAATTTTTTTTTCTCTCTTCTCTATTCTCTGTCAACCTTCTTTTTTAAAATGTTTAGGGGCGCCTTGGTGGCTCAGTTGGTTAAGTGTCCGACTTCAGCTCAGGTCATGATCTCACAGTTTGTGGGTTCAAGCCCCACATCAGGCTCTGTGCTGACAGCTAGCTCAGAGCTTGGAGCCTGCTTCAGATTCTGTGTCTCCCTCTCTTTCTGACCCTCCCCTGCTCAACTGCTCTCTCTCTCTCTCAGAAATAAATTAAAAAACATTAAAAAAAATTTTTTAAATAAAAAAATATTTATTTTGAGAGCGAGAGAGTGAGCGAGAGAGAGCATGGGCAAACATGCACGCAGGAGCCAACAAGGGTCAGAGAGGGAGACAGAGAATCCCAAGCAGGCTCCACTCTGTCAGCACATTGCCCCAAGTGGGGCTTGATCCCACGAACTGCAAGACAATGACCCGAGCCAAAACCAAGAGTTAGATGCTCAACAGACTAAGCCACCCAGGTGCCCTTCTATCAAGCTTCTCTTAACAAGGAGACTAAAACACACTTTTGGGTTTAGCTTCCTTTACTTGATTTTTAATTTTTTTATTTCATTTTATTATTACTATTGTTTTCCCTCCTCCAAAATGCCAAGACAGAGGAATTCACCTCAAAAAAAAAAAAAAAAAATGACAGCCAGGGATTTAGTCGATGCAGATATAAGTAAGATATTTGAACTGAGATTTAAAACAATTATAAGGATACTAGCTGGACTTGAAAAAAAGCATAGCAGACATCTGAGAATCCCTTTCTGCGGAGATAAAAGAACTAAATCTAGTCGGCTTGAAACTAAAAATGCTATAACCGAGATGCAAACCCATATGGTGACGTAACAATAAGGATGGATGGGGTAGAGGAGCAAATTAGCAATATTTCCAATAAGATTATGGAAAATAATGAAGCTGAAAAGAGGGAAACACAAGTCAGGGATCATGAAGGTAGACTCAGGGAACTCAGTGACTTATTAAAACATAGTAACATTCATATCATAGGGGTCCCAGAAGATGAAGGGAGAGAACAAGAGGCAGAAAATTTATATGAGCAAATTATACCTGGAAACTTTTCCTAACCTGGGGAAGGCCAAGGACATTAAAATCTAAGAAGCACAGAGAATTCCCATTAGATTCAACAAAAACCAACCATCACCAAATAGTCAAATTCACAAAATACAAAGACAAGGAAAGAATCTTGAAAGCAGAAAGGGAAAAAAGTCCTTAACTTACAAGGGAACACAGATCAGGTCTCCAGCTGATTTGTCCACAGAAACTTGGCAGGTCAGAAAAGAGTGGCAAGATACATTCATAGCGCTGAACGTGAAAAATATACTGCCAAGAATACTCTATCCAGCAAGGCTGTCATTTAAAATAGAAGGAGAGACAGAGCTTCCCAGATAAACAAAAACTAAAGGAGTTGGTGACCATGAAACTAGCCCTACATGAAGTTTTTTTGTTTTTTTAAACCCAGGTTAGTTAACATATACACTAACCCAAGTGTAATAATGGTTTCAGGAGTAGAATTTGGTGATTGATCACTTACACAGAATACCCAGTACTCATCTCAACAAGTGCTGTCCTTAATGCCCATCACTCATTTAGCCCATCCCCCTACCCAACATTCCTCTAGCAACCCTCAGTTTGTTCTCTATATTTAAGTTTCTTCACTGGATATTGTATGTAAGTGAAGAATCACTGGGTTCTACTCCTGAAGCCAATACTACACTGTATGTTAACTAAATAAATTAAAAGCAAAAAAAAAAAAAAAGTCTCTTCCAGTTTGCCTCCCTCTCTGTTTTTGCCTTATTTTTCCTTTCCTTCCCCTATGTACATCTGTTTTGTTTCTTAAAGTGCTACAAGAAATTTTAAGGGTGACTCTGAGTGGAGGGAAAAAAATTAAAAAAGACCAAAAGCAACAAACACTAGAAAGGACCAGACAGCATAACCAGAAACACCAACTCTAGGGGTAACATAGGGCACTAAATTTGTATCTTTCAATAATTACTCTGAATGTAAATGGACTAAATGCTCCAAACAAAAGACATATGGAGGTGCCTGGGTAGCTCAGTTGGTTGAGTGTCTAACTTTGGCTCAGGTTATGATCTCATGGTTCGCGAGTTCGAGCCCACGTCAGGCTCTGTCTTCAGCTCAGAGCCTGCTTTGGATTCTCTATCCCCCCTCTCTGCCTGCGCCTCCCCCGCTCATGCATATGCACTCTGTTTCACATTCTCTCTCAAAAACAAATAAATATTTTTTAAAAAATCATATAGTATCAGAATGGATTAAAAATAAACAAGATTCATCTATATGCCACCTATAAGAGACTTACTTTATTTTAAGTTTATTTATTTAAAAGAGAGAGAGAAAGAGAAAGCACACACACATGCCAGTGGAGGGGGGAGAGAGAGAGAGACAGACAGACAGACAGACACAGAGAGAGAATTCCAGGCAGCCTCCAAACTGTTAGCACAGAGTCTGACACGGAGCTCAAATTCACAAACTATGAGATCATGACCTGAGCCAAAGTAAGATGCTTAACTGACCTGAACCACCCAGGCACCTGTAACTCATTTTAGACCAAAAGACATCGACAGATCAAAAGTGAGAGGATGGCAAGCCATCTACCATGCTAATGAACATCAAAAGCAACCTGGAGTAGCCATATTTATATCAGACAAACTAGATGTTAAAACAAAACCTGTTACAAGAGATGAAGAAGGGCATTAAATCATAATTAAGGGGTCTATCCATCAGGAAGATCTAACAACTGTAAGTATTTATGCCCCCAACTTAGAAGCACGCAAATATATAAATTAGTAACAAACATAAAGAAACTCCTTGGGAAAAAAAAAAACTCATTGATAATAATACAAAAATAACAGGGGACTTAACACCCTACTTACAGCAATGGACAGATCACCTAAGCAGAAAATCAACAAGGAAACAAATGGCTTTGATTTACACACTGGACCAGATGGACTTAGCAGATATGCTCAGAACATTTCATCCTAAAGCAGAATACACATTCTTTTCAAGTACATCATGGAATATTCTCTAGATCATATACTGAGTCACAAATCAGCCAACAAGTACAAAAAGACTGAGATCATACTGTGCATATTTTCAGACCACAATGCTATGAAACTTGAAATTAACCACAAGAAAAAAATTTGAAAAGCTCTCACATACATGAAGCTTAAAGAACATCCTATTAAAGAATGAATATGTTAACCCAAAAATTAAAGAAGAAATAAAACAATACCAAGAAGCAAATGAAAATTAAAACATGACAATCTAAACCTTTGGGATGCAGCAAAGGCAGTCCTAAAAGGGAAGTATATTGCAATTCAGGCCTATCTTACAAAGCAAGAAAGGTCCCAAATACACAATTTAACCTTACATCTAAAGAAGCTAGAAAAGGAATAGCAAATAAGGCCTAAAGCCAGCAGAAGAAGGGAAATAATAAAGTTTAGAGCAGAAATGAATGATATAGAAACATACAAAAATCCAGTAGAACAGATCAATGAAACTAAGAGCTGGTTTTTTGAAAGAATTAACAAAACTGCTAAACCCCTAGCCAGACTTACCAAAAAGAAAAGGCCCAAATAGATAAAATCACAAATGAAAGAGAAGAGATCAGAACCAACACCACAGAAATACATGCAATTATAAAAGAATACTATGTAAAATTATATGCCAACAAATTGGGCAATTTGGAAATGGACAAATTCCTAGAAACTCACAAATTACCAAAACTGAAACTGGAACAGAAAATTTGAACAGACCCATAACCAGCAAAGAAACTGAATCAGTAATCAAAAAATCTCAAAACCGGGGGCGCCTGGGTGGCTCAGTCGGCTAAGTGTCCAACTTCGGCTCAGGTCATGATCTCACAGTTTGTGGGTTCGAGCCCCGCATCGGGCTCTGTGCTGACAGCTAGCTCAGAGCCTGGAGCCTGCTTCTGATTCTGTGTCTCCCTCTGTCTCTGACCCTCCCCTGCTCACACTGTCTCTCTCTCTTTCTCAGAATTAAATAAACCACTAAAAAAAAAAAAAATTAAAAAAAAAAAATCTCAAAACCAACAAAAGTTCTGGGCCAGATGGCTTCCCAGGAGAATTCTACCAGACATTTAAAGAAGAGTTAATACCTGTTCTTCTCAAATGGTTCCAAAAAACATAAATAGAAGGAAAACTTCCAAACTCATTCTACAAAGCCACCATTACCTCGATTCCAAAACCAAAGACCCACTAAAAAGGAGAATTATAGGCCAATATCCCTGATGAACATGGATGCAAAAATTCTCAGTAAGATATTAGCAAATTGAATTCAACAGTACATTAAAAGAATTATTCACCATGATCAAGTGGGATTTATTCCTGGGCTGGAGAACTTGTCCAATATTCACTCATCAATTAGTGGGATACAACACATTAATAAAAGAAAGGATGAAAACCATATGATCCTGTGAATAGACGCAGAAAAAGCATTTGACAAAATACAGCATCCTGTCTTGACAAAAACTCTCAACTAAGTAGGGATGGATGGAACACACCTCAACATCACAAAGGTCATATGCAAAAGACCCCAGCTAATATCATTCTCAATGGGGAAAAATTAAGAACCTTTCCCTTACAGTCAGGAACAAGACAAAGCTGTCCACTCTCACCATTACTATTTAACATAGCACTGGAAGTCTTAACCTCAGCAATCAGAAAACAAAAATAAAAGGCATCCAAATTGGCAAGGAAGAAGTCAAACTTTCACTATCTGTCAACTACACCATACTCTGTAGAAAACCAGAAACGATTCTAACAAAAAACTGCTATAACTAATTCATGAATTCAGCAAAGTCACAGGATATAAAATCAACATGCAGAAATCTATTGCATTCCTACACATCAATAACAAAGTAGCAGAAAAAGAAATCAAGTAATGGATCCCATTTGCAACTGCACCAAAAACAGTAAGATACCTAGGAATAAACCTAACCAAAGAGGCTAAAGATCTATACTCTGAGAACTATAGAACACTCATGAAAGAAGTTTAAAAGGCATTAAAAAAAAAAAAATAGAAAGGCATTCCATGCTCATGAATTGGAAGGACATTATTAAAATGTCTATACTACCCAATGCAATCTACACATTTAATGCAGTTCCTTTGAAAGTAGCAAAATCATTTTTTGCAGAGCAAGACAGACAATCCTAAAATTTGTATGGAACCACAAAAGCCCCCAAATAGCCAAAGCAATCCTGAAAAAGAAAAACAGAACTGGAGGCATCTTGATTCCAGATTTCAATCTATATTACAAAGCTGTAATCATCAAGACAGCATGGCAATGGCACAAAAAGAGATCAATGGAACACAACAGAAAACCCAGATATGGGGGTACCTGGATGACTCAGTTGGTTAAGCATCCGACTTTGGCTCAGGTCATGATCTCACGCTTTTTGAGTTTGAGCCCCTTTGGGCTCTGTGCTGACAGCTCAGAGCCTGGAGTCTGTTTCAGATTCTCCCTCTCTCAAAAATAAATTAAAAAAAAAAAAAAGAAAGAAAAGAAAAGAAAACCCAGATATGGGTCTACAACTATATGGTCAACTAATCTCCGACAAAGCAGGAAAGAATATCCCATGGAAAAAAAACCAGTGTCTTTAACAAATAGTATGCCAAACTGTATAGCAACACACATGAGAGTGAAACTGGACCACTTTCTTACACCATACACAAAAATAAATTTTAAATGCATAAAAGATCTAAATGTGAGACAAGAAACCATCAAAATCCTGGATGAGGAGAACACAGACAGCAATCTCTTTGACCTCGCTTGTAGCAACTTTTTACTAGACACAAAGGCAAGGGAAACAAAACCAAACATGAACCATTGGGACTTCATCAAGATAAAAAGCTTCTGACAGTGAAGGAAACAATCAACAAAACTAAAACGCAGGTTAAAGAATGGGAGAAGACATTTGCAAATGACATATCTGGTCAAGGGTTAGTATCCAAAATCTTTAAAGAAAGTTATCAAACTCCCCACAAAAATAATCCACTGAAGAAATAGGCAAAAGACATGAACAGACACTTGCCCAAAGAAGACATACAGATGGCTAACAGACATGAAAAGATGCTCAGCATCATTCATCATCAGGGAAATACAAATTAAAACCATGATGAGATACCACCACCTCACACCTGTCAGAATGGCTAAAACTAACAACAAGAGAAACAAGAGGTGTTGACAAGGATGCAGAGAAAGGGAAACAAATACTCTTTCACTGTTGGTAGGAATGTAACTGGTGTGGCCACTCTGGAGAACAGTAAGGAGGTTCCTCAAAAAGTTAAAAATAGAACTACCCCATAATCCAGTAATTCCATTATTAGGTGTTTACCCAAAGGATACAAAAATACAGATTCAAAGGGGTACATGCACCCCAATGTTTATAACAGCATTATCAACAACAGTCAAACTATGGACAAAGGCCAAATGTCCATCAACTGATGAATAAAGAAAATATGGATTATATACACAATGGAATATTACTCAGCCATCAAAAAGAATGAAATCTTGCCATTTACAATGACAGGGATGGTGCTAGACTGTATTATGCTAAGTAAGTCAATGAGAGAAAGACAAATACCATATGAAATCACTCATGCAAAATTTAAGAAACAGATGAACATATGGGAAGGGGGGAGAGAAAACAGAGAAACCACAAGAGAGGCTTAATGATAGAGAACTATGGATTGATGGAGGGAAGGTGGGTGGGAGATGGGCTAGATGGGTGATGAGTACTAAGGAGGACACTTGAAGTGATGAGCACTGAGTGTTGTATGTAAGTGATGAGTCACCTAATTCTACTCCTGAAACCAATATTGCACTGTATGTTAACTAAAATTCAAATTAATTGGCGCCTGTGGCTCAGTCAATTAAGCAGCTGACTCTGGAATTTGGCTCAGGTCATGATCTCACAGTTCTTGAGTTGAAGCCCAATTTTGGGCTCTACACTGTCAGTGTAAAGCTGTTTGGGATTCTCTCTCTGTTTCCTCCACCCCTCTCCCATTCTCTCTACCTCTTTCTCTCTAAGTAAATAAATACACTTAAAAATGCTTAATTAAGGAGAAAAAAGGTTCTCTCTTCCTCCCTCTGCTCCTCCCCCACTCACATGCTCTCTTTCTCAAAAAACACAAAAAACTGGGGCACCTAGGTGGCTCAGTTGGTTAAATGCCGGACTCTTGATTTTGGCTCATGTCAAGATCTCTTGGTTGTGAGATCAAGCCCACAAGGTTCTGTGCTGGGTGTGGAGTTGCTTAAGATTCTCTCTCTCAGCCCCTCTTCCCAGCTACTTTGCGCCAGCTCGCTCTCTTTAAAAAAAAAAAAATGGAAAAAAGAAACAATAGACACAGAGGGGGAAAAAATTCAATGCCCTCCCCTTATCTGGTTAAAAAGCAGGCATAAATTTCCCTTTGTAAAGGTACCAGGAAATCCTGGGAAGTTACTCTTATCAATAGAGAAGGCACCAACTTCAATCTGTATAACAAACCTTACTAAAATAAACTTTATCTTCCATTAGTTTCCCCCACATATTTACCTTCCCACAATTTATATTCCCTAAAGGCCTAAACCTCTTTTCCTTTGTCTTGTCACTTTTCCATAATTTATTGCTCAGCTTCACTGCTTCTTTGGGGCTTCTTTTCTATGAAGATCTCCCATTGTACACCTAGTAATAAGCCATCTTTCCTGTTAATCTGTCTTTTGTCGCAGTGAACCTAAGAGAACAGAAAAAGGTTTTTCCTCCCCTACAAGCCTTTGACTTGGGTACTGATACAATTCCATTCTGCAAATAAGGAGTCAGACTCCAATAAGTTAACATACCCAGAGTCACACACAGGACAAGAAGGTATCATAGCCTAACTCTGGACTTTATAGCCTGAGTACTTAATCTGTGCAAGGACTATAACTGCACTGTAATGCCTGTCAGTAAAGGCCTTGGGAAAATCAAAAGCCATTAGCACATTTATCTGTTTATGTTTATATCTTTGTAGAGAGTTAATCAAGACTGTATGAAAATTAGACACCCTAAGAAAACACATTTATGGCCAACACAGAATATGTGGAATTATGTTTTTTTTTTTTTAATGTTTTATTTATTTCTAGGAGAGAGAGAGAGAGACAGCGTGAGCAGGGGAGGGTCAGAGAGAGAGGGAGTCACAGACTGAAACAGGCTCCAGGCTCCGAGCTGGTAGTCAGCACAGAGCCCGACGCGGGGCTCGAACCCACGAACAGCGAGATCATGACCTAAGCGAAAGTCGGACGCTTAACCGACTAAGCCACCCAGGCGCCCCTGGAATTATGTTTTGAATCTCAAATTCTATCAAGTTACAGGGGGTGACTAGGTTAAAACAGTCTCTGATATTTATTAAGTTCACAAACAAGGCTAAAATTTAAACAAGTAAATGATAAAAGTGTAAACTGGTAACATGCATCTACTATGGGCCATATTAACCAGTGAGATACTAAGATGAAGACAATGACTCCTAACCCTTGAGGAGCTTGCAATTTACAGGTTCAAGGTTCTTCACTTTAATTCAAGTACATTTAAACACTAAATCAAACATGGCTTTCCTCAAAAAGATTTCCATCATACCAAAAAGACACTGTTAAAATAAGTCTTAAGGCAGACTAAAATACAGGCGAAACAGAAAAATCCAAGGGCTTTGGAGTCAAATAAACCGAATTCAAATCCTTGCTATCACTCACAATAAGACTTTGGATAAAACAGTTAATCTCTCTGAGCCTCTGTTTCCTTATTTGTAAAAGAGAGAATACTGATAAAAACCTTACAATGTAGCTGTTAATATTTAAAATATATAACACATTAAGAGATGGGGCAAGGGATACTGTTCTAGGTAAGTGTTAGGGGAAAGCAAAAAGTACTGTGGTTTAGCCTAAAGAATTACTACTCTTTCTATAAAGTTTAAGTGTAAAAGGATAAGGTATGATGTATAAATGGGTAAGGTATAAAAGGAACAGTGTCCCTTTAAGATGTCTAGAAAGAATTATCAAATTTCCTTTCATAAACTCTTAAGTATCTGTTGATTACTTTTAAAGTGAATCATTATTTTGAAAACATCGGCTGAGGCACCTGGGTGGCCCAGTCAGTTAAGCATCCAACTCTTCCTGATGTTGGCTTAGGTCTTCATCTCTTGGTCTGTAAAACTGAGCCCACAGCAGGGTCTGCTCTTACAACACAGCCTGCTTGGAATTCTCTCTCTGTCCCCAATAAATAAACTTAGAAAGGAGAAAAAAAATTTGAAAAATACCTGTAGGTCACTTGTATAGTCCTTAGATGAATCATCTGGATTAGAGGTTTAAATCTAGGGTTCATGACCTAATATCCATGAATCCCGTAATACTTTATGTCCCAATAGTGTATTTCAGGGGAAGGGCCCAAAGAACCATCAGATTCACGAAACATTAATAGTAGTTAAATTTACATGTCCAATATTAATAAAGTGGAATTTATACAATTTCAGTACAGCAATTTAAGGAAACTCAACAGTTTGCTGCTAGAAGTATTAATAAAATGAATCATGCTGAAAAAGTTTGGCATTAACTAATAAACTGACAACATCTTCTGCTGTTGCTTCTGTAACAGAGGAGCTGAAGTTTTAATTTCAGTTAAATTATACTTAAATAGTCATATGTGGCTAGTGGCTACCATACTGGATACTGGAGAGTATAGCCCTAGAGAAATACATGTAATTATATGCACCATGAAGAATGTACAGAACATTCACGGTAACATTATTCATAGCAATCAAAAATTAAAAACAACTCATAGGTCCACCAACAATAAAGTAATATGGTTAAATAAACTGTGATGTATTTAAATAAATTTATAATTCTTAAACCTTATAAACCCAACCCTAACAGTCATTTGCATTCTATACAAGTAATTCTGCGATTCTGTTTCAAGTTTTAAACAACTAGTAAATTCTCTCAAAACAATCTAATCTCAGAGCACCTGGGTGGCTCAGTCGGTTTGAGCATCCAACCTTGGCTGAAGTCATGACCTCACAGCTCATGTTCAAGCCCCATGTCAAGGTCTCTGCTGTCAACACAGAGCCCACTTCGGATCCTCTTTCTCCCTCTCTCTGCCCCTCCCCTGCTCACGCTCTGTCTCAAAAATAAGCATTTAAAAAAAAAACCCACAATTCAAAGCAATTTAGCTATAAATACAAACACAATTATTTCTAATCATTATTCGAATAATCCCTAATATTTGGAATAACTTTAGAAATACTACAAACTGTAAAAAAAAAAACCCTGAATCTCCTTAATTAATATCTGTCAATCACAAAGCATTACACAGCAATAAAATTGGGGGAGGAGAGGCAAGTATTTATTAAGTATCTACTACCTATCAGAATACTGAGAATGCTCAGTGCATTCTATGCCTTATTTAATTTTTTCAATCATCTTCTGAGGTAGCTACATGTTACAGATAAGGAAAGTGAGAGCCTGGCTGGAAATTACAGCATAGACTAATTTCCCAACTAAGCTCATTCTAATACTCTTACCACTACATTACTACAATATTTTCATTTCTCCTGCTGACTTTTTGCCCAAAACAAAAGTAGACAAACTAAATCCACAGGTCAAATCAGGTAAAACCCTGTTTTTATAAATAAAGTTTTACTGGAACATTCATTCACTTCTCTGGCTGCCTTTACACTGTAACAGCAGTCGAGTACTTGCAATAGAAGTGATATGGCCCCCAAAGTTTAAGTATTTATTTACCATCTTGGTCCTTCACAGAAAGTTGTCAATCCTTGTCTTAGGATCAAAAATGTCAAGAATGTCAGAGGCCTCAAAACTTCAATGTTCAGGGGCGCCTGGGTGGCTCAATCAGTTGAGCATCCGACTTAGGCTCAGATCATGATTTCACAGTTTGTGGGTTCGAGTACCCTGTCGGGTTCTGTGCTGACAGCTAGCTCAGAGCCTGGAGACTGTTTCAGGTTTTGTGTCTCCCTCTCTCTCTCTGACCCTCCCCTGCTCACGCTGTCTCTCTCGGGAATGAATAAGACATTAAAAAAAAATTTTTTTTTTTTAAAACTTCAAAGTTCTTGGGGCGCCTGGGTGGCTTAGTTGGTTAAGCGTCCAACTTTCGCTCAGGTCATAATCTCATGGTTCGTGGGTTCGAGCTCCATGTCGGGCTCTGTGCTGACTGCCAGCTCAGAGCCTGGAGCCTGTTTCAGTCTGTGACTCCCTCTCTCTCTGACCCTCCTCTGCTCACACTCTCTGTCTCCTAGAAATAAATTAAAAAAAAAAAAACATTAAAACAAACAAACAAAAAAAAACCTTCAATGTTCAGGGTCTTTGGGACAACTAGTAACCTGAAAAGAAACTTTAAAATTATAGAAGACAGAAGGCCACATTGCTTGAATTTTTATGATTAATCATATGATAAGCCCAAACTTCTAGAAATGTTAAAATTAAACAACTTAATTATGAGATTATTGAAACTCTATTTTCATAATTAAATTTCTTTAGTTTGAACTGATGGAGGAGAAACTTCACAATTCCAAATATTAAAATATTTAATGAACATGCATCTTTTTACCATGTACCCAAAATTTTCATGAAGGAACATCTTCAGTGCAGCAAAATTTTCTTACAGGTAATTTATATCTCAACTCACATTTTTTTATTTAATATATTCACGAAATTCACTCTACTCTAAGACAAACATATGTGATTTCTCGAAGGTCTACAGTTGATTTTCTGGTGTGAGGAAGGAGCCTGGGTTTTTGCTGTGGTTTTTCAAATTCCCACTGCTTTTATTCGAAGTAAAAATCTCCTAATTAAATAATTTTATCTTCATTCCAAATTTACTTCAGTATTCAAATAAATTTAAACAGCTTTCCTAAATTAACTTAGCGTGAGGAATATTTGATTACAATGATACAAATAGCATTTTCTTCCCTCATTTAGTGATTTTAGATAAAAATCCTGCAGTGGTAAACTACAGTGTACAAACTCCAGTATAGACCAAGAAAACCTAAGTCCTACTAACATGTAAAATGTACATAACTAATAAGGAGTATCTTGATTCCTGTCTTTATAAACACCTTAGCTCCCAAAATCTTATATTCAGCTTCCTTCTTCATTTTTAAGAATAAATGTTAAAGGGGGCGCCTGGGTGGCTCAGTCGGTTAAGCGTCCGACTTTCGCTCAGGTCATGATCTCGCGGTTCGTGGGTTCGAGCCCCGCGTCGGGCTCTGTGCTGACTGCCAGCGCAGAGCCTGGAGCCTGTTTCAGTCTGTGGCTCCCTCTCTCTGACCCTCCCCTGTTCACGCTGTCTCTCTCTCTCCTAGAAATAAATAAAACATTAAAAAAAAAATTAAAAAAAAAAAAAAAGAATGTTAATGTATTAAGTAAAAAAAAACAAAAAACAAAAAACAAATTATTTTTGTTTGAAACAACTCCTAGAAACAGGCAAGGCTAGTCCAACATTTGAAAATTACTTAGTGTAAGTCACCATATTAACAGATTAAAGAAAAGATACCCACATGAATATCTCAACAGATACAGAAAAGCCATTTGACAAAATTCAACATCTCCTCATGAAAAAACTCTAGGCAATCTCAGAGAAAATTTCCTTAACTTAACTAAGAGAATCTATGAAATTATCTACAGTTAACATCATATTTATTTATTTTTTTAAATGTTTTACTTATTTCCGAGAGAGAGACAGCATGAGCAGGGGACGGTCAGGGAAACGGAGACACAGAATCTCAAACAGGCTGCAGGCTCTGAGCTAGCTGCCAGCAAAGAGCCTGACACGGGGTTCAAACCCACGAACTGCGAGATCATGACCTGAGCTGAAGTTGGACGCTTAACTGACTGAGCCACCCAGGCGCCCCACTAACATCATATTTAAAGGTGAAAGACTGCTTTCCCTTCAAGACTGTAAACAAGGCAAAGATGTTCCCTTTCATCACTCCTATTCAAACATCTCACTAATGTGAGATGTGCAAAGTGCAATAAATCATAAAAAGAAAAGGCATCAGATTAGAAAACAGTTCTTTATTCACAGATGACATGACTGTCTACTTAGAAAACCCCAGGAAATCTACCAACAAACAAACAAACAGACACCCTTAGAACTAATGAATGAGTCCGGTAAAGACTGAGGGTACAAAGTCAATACCAAAAAAAAAAAAAAAATCAACTGTATTTCTGTATACTAACAATGATCAATTAGAAACCCACATTTTTTGCAAAGATCATTTATAATAGGCCCAACTGAAATAGTCAGGTATAGATTTAATAAAGTATTTGCAGGATTTATATGTTGAAAACTACAAAACATACATGAAAGGAAGATCTACATAAATGGAGAAAAATACTATGTTCATACTGGAAAACTCAATTTTATTAAGATGTCAATTATCCTTATCTATAAACACAATCCCAATCAAAATCCTAGGTTTTTGTGTGTGTGGATATTAACAAGCTGATCCTAAAATTTATATGGAAAGGCAAAAGAACTAAAATACGTAAAACAATTTTTAAAAATGAATAAATTTGGGAGAACTCATTACCCGATTTCAAGATTTGTTTAAAACTATAGTAATCAAGACATTGTGACATTGGCAAAGGATAGACAAATATCAATGGAACACAAGAGTCTAGAAATAGACCCATAAAAATGTAGTCAAATGGTTTTTGACCAAGAGACAAAGGCAATTCAGTGGAGAAAGGATAGTCTTTTCAACAAATGGTCATGGAATAACTGGACAAATAAATGAAACTCAACCCAAAACTCTCTTTATATAAAAATTAACTCAAAATGGAAAACAGATCTAAATTTAATATACATAAAACTATAAAACTTGTAGAAGAAAACAGGAAAAAAACTTTGTGACCTTCAGTTAGACCAAGAGTGCTTATATACAATGGCAAGAGATACACATACACACACACACACACACACACACACAAATACTGATACGCTGTACTTCATCAAAATGTAAAATCTGTTTTCAAAAGCCAGTTATCAGAATGGAAAAGGCAAGCCAAAGACTGGCAGAAAACCTCTGCAAATCACCTATTTGACAAAGGACTGTGAAAAACTCAAAATTCAACATTAAGAAAATCCAATTTGTGGAGAGCGCAAGCAGGATACAGCCAGAGACAGGGGTACAGAGGATGTGAAGCTGGGCTCTGCACTGATAGGTTGACAGCAGTAAGCCTGATGTGGGGCTGGAACTCACAAACCAGGAGATCACCCCTTGAGTTGAAATCGGACACTCAAGGGACTGAGCCACCCATGTGTCCAAGAAAATCCAATTTTAAAATGGCAAAAGAGTTTGCTTCACTGAAGAAGATACATAGATGGCAAATAAGTATATGAAAAGATGTTCAACATCATTAGTCAGAAGAAAATGCAATAAAAACCACAATGAGATAAGGCTACAAGCCTATCAGTATATAAAAGTAAAAAATCTGACCATACAAAGTGATGAGGATGTAAAGTAACTGGAACATTTGTCATACACTACTGGTAGGAATACAAAGTGGTTCAGGCTCTTTGGAAAAGTGTGCTGTTGTAACAAATTATCACAAACTTAGTGGTTTAAAACAACACAAATTTATCATTTTACAGTTCTGTTCATTAAAAATCTGACACAGGTCTCCCTGGGCTAAAATCAAGCTGCTGGCAGAGCTGTGTTCTATTAATCCATTTCCTAGCCTTTTCCAGCTTTTAAAGACCACCACATTCCTTAGATTATGACTGACTCCTCTCCATCCTCAAAACCAAGAACTCTTCATCCATCCCTCTAGTGCTGCTTCTGTTTTACGTCTTTTTTTTTCTTTTCTTCTTTTTCTTTTTTTTTTAAATGTTTTATTTATTTCTAGGAGAGAGAGAGAGAGAGACAGCATGAGCAGGGGAGGGTCAGAGAGAGAGGGAGTCACAGACTGAAACAGGCTCCAGGCTCTGAGCTGGCAGTCAGCACAGAGCCCGACGCAGGGCCCAAACCCACGAACCGTGAGATCATGACATAAGCGAAAGTCGGACGCTTAACCGACTAAGCCACCCAGGCGACTCTTTTCTTCTTTTTCTCCTTACACTACTGCTTCTCTCTTTCCCTTTTATTTTTTTTAAATTTTTTTTTAATGTTTTATTTATTTCTAGGAGAGAGAGAAAGACAGCGTGAGCAGGGGAGGGTCAGAGAGAGAAGGAGTCACAGACTGAAACAGGCTCCAGGCTCTGAGCTGGCAGTCAGCACAGAGCCCGACACGGGGCTCGAACCCACAAACCGCGAGATCATGACCTAAGCGAAAGCCAGACGCTTAACCGACTAAGCCACCCAGGCGCCCCTCTCTCTTTCCCTTTTAAAAAGGACTTTCATGATACATTGGATCCACCTGGATAATCCAGTGTACCTTCCCTAAAGTCAACTGATTAGCAACCTTAATTCCGCTGCAACTTTACTTTGCCTTTACCATGTAACCAAATTTATTCACAGGTTCCAGGGATTAAGCTATTTTTGTGAGCCATTATTCTGCCTACCACAGACTGTTTTTTAAATTGAACATACACTTACCAGAAAGTGTATGACCCAGAAAGGAAGACTTATGTTCACACAAAAAACTGCTCCCAGAGATTTACAGCAGCTTTTTCATGGTTAAAATTTCTTTAAAAATTTAGAAAACTAGAGGCGCCTAGGTGGCTCAGTTGGTTAAGTGTCCAACTTCAGCTCAGGTCATGATCTCACGGGTTCGTGGGTCAGCACAGAGCCCGGAACCTGCTTCGGGTTCGGTTGTCTCCCTCATTCTCTGCCCCTTACCCACTCACATTCTGTCTCTGTCTCTCAAAACTGAATAAACATTTAAAAAAATTTTTTAAAAGATTTAAAAATTTAAAAATCGAACTCAAATCTCCTTCAACTGATAGATAGGCAGGCAAACTGTGGTATATCCATACAATAGAATACTACCTTCAGCAGTAAAACAGAAGGAATTGCTGATACCCTCACATTATGGATGAATACCCAACTATTATGCTAAATGAAAGAGACCAAACTCAAAAGGCTATATAAGGATTGATTCCATTAACATGATAGTCTAAAAAAGACACACTCTAGGGGAGGACAATAGATCATTACTTTCCAAGTGTTACAGGTGAGAGAAGGGTTGATTACAGAAGAGCAGCAGCTTAAGGGAATCTTGGGTGCTGGATCTATTCCTGATTTTGGTAGTCACACAGCTCTATGCATTTGTCAAAAACAATTACACAACAAAAAACATTAATTTTATTTCATGTAAATTAAAAATACAGTTAAAATCTTTTTAAAAGAAAGCAAACAAGACATTATTTATCAGATAGCAGAAATTTAATTATCTGACCATGCCATCTTAACAATTCCAAGTGTGGGCAAGGACGACTTATATACTGTTGGCAGTAATGTAAATCGTAAATGTAAATATAAACTTTATAGGATAATTTGACAGCAGCTAAGAAAGCTGAAAATGCACATCAACATATGGCCCAGCAATTCCATCTACAGACAGGTAGGTATACATTCTAGAGAAACCTTCACACATGTGCTTGAGAAAACATGCACAAAGATATTCACTAAACATTGTTTAAAATACTGAAAAATTGAAAACAAAATATTGAAAAACTGAAAACAAGGAATTAATTGCATTCAGTGGTTATTTAAAAAGAGAAAAGAAATGCATAAAGAATCAACCGTGCTAGCCACATATATGATTTTGAGAAGGATAATTTGTTTGTTTATCTAACAATAGTATATAGTGAAAAGAGCACTGTACTTGAAATCTAGAGACAAGTCTTTAGCATTTAGTTTCAACTTTGCCACTAATAAGCAGTCTAGGGACTACTTAACTCTATAAAGCTCACTTTCCTTTTCCTAGAAAATGAAGAGGTTGAGCTATACAACACTAAGATTATTTCCAACTCAAGAATTCTATGATTCAATAAATATAAAATCAAGAATTATAAAGAAACTATGTCGGGAAACTAGTTTTCCCAGACGCCCTGAAATGAGAAACTATCAGAGATGGAACATCTTAGTGTATTGATACACAAAAAGGACCAACTTTCTTGATTTGTTTGTGATGAACTTTTTAATTAAGATCATAATTCACAAAAAGCATATAAACAGCTAAACCCACCATATTGACTTGGGTCACCCTCAGGTAAAATTCTCCCCTTTTAATATTCTAAAGCAAGTTAATATTATTAATGGGTCCATCTTTACCTGTCAAGTCCAGGTCTATTTAGCCAAAAGCTATTTAGATACATGGTAAAAATTACTTGTTTTTTTAAAAAAGATATAATAATGAACTGCTTTTCCTTTTTTGCCTGTTCATCTATAAAGATCTTACATTATAATTTAATAGCTTCAGCCTACTACAGTAGTTTAAAGAGCCCTTTAAAATTTATTATGCCTTGTCCACAGGGAACTAGTAAAAAAAAAAAGTTCATAACCCAAAAAAAGCTTACTTAACAATTTCATTACCACCAATACTTAAACTTCAAAGACACCAATAACGACATGTCACGTTCCTACTGCAGAATTTAATAGGTTATTAACTTAAGGTATAATCCAAAGGCATAATTGGGATACTATTATTAAAGCATGAGATTACTTTTCTAAAAATCAGAAATATTAACACCTTTTACCTTGTCAGGAAAGTCAATATTTCAAAAGTCCTGTCCTACAGGCTTTCCATATCTAAATTCTTAGAATTCTAAACGAGCACGGAGACAAAACACACACTATATACTTCTAAAAACCTAGCTATCAGATTTTAATTTTAGCGTCCACTGACAAGAAAAACCTCCCAACCGAAACCTAAATTCCGTACACATTACTGTATGCCAATCAACTAAACAGAAGGTGAGTTATTATTATTAGAAAGTTACATAATTTTCACCAAAGACTATTTAAAGCGTCTCTCATTAAATGAAGGTTACGATGATTTACAAGCTTCAAAGTTCACCTTGCAAACTTCAAGTAAATTACCAGAAATCATTAACGACATGAGGCATTTCTTTAAAAGGGGACACAAGGAAGTAGGGACTGTTTATTTGTTTACAGAAAGCAATAAGCAGCCGAATACCAGGAGCTGAGTCAGGCAGAGGAACGCTGACTACATTCCGTCTTCTAAAGGAAAGTGTTCGCCCCGCCGATCTCCCCCGCCCGACCTTAGGGGGAGTCCCAGGAGTCGCGAACTCGGGGGTGGGGGCGCAGTGAACAGGGGGCTCCCTGTTGGGCCCCCGGAGTCTCGGGCCGAGCGGGCAGGAGCCTCCACCAAGGTGGTCCCACGCCAAAGCAGAGGGCGCAGGCAGGGCCTGGCAGCGTTCCCCCGGGGGACAAAGGTTGGGCTCACGCCCTGCACGGCCAGCCCCGGCTCCCGCCGCCTGGAGACGCCAGCCAAGCAGCCCCTGGTCCCGCCCGGGCAGTGCGACCGGCGGGTGGGGGAGGGGACGAGCCCCGCCGCCCCTCCCCCGACGCGCTCCCCGGGACCTGTTGATTAAGATCTCTACACAGAGCCACCGCTGGTCCTCTTACCTCTGCGCCACGGCGGCCGGCGATCCTCCCGCCCGGGGCCGCTCCCACACACTACACAAACGACAGCTCCCC
This sequence comes from Proteles cristata cristata, assembly GCA_017311185.1. Lineage (NCBI taxonomy): Eukaryota > Metazoa > Chordata > Mammalia > Carnivora > Hyaenidae > Proteles > Proteles cristata. The sequence continues at coordinate 64,681 of JAESUZ010005618.1, read as the reverse complement.
TGCGGCACTTAAAATACCGGATAAAGAATCCAGAAACTCCCGATTCCGCACCTCACAATCCTTAGACCCCGCCTCCGCCCCACCGCCAGTCGCCGCCGTCACCGCCGCCGCCGCCGCCAGCTACTCCGCCTCGAGACCGCGCGAGACCGGCCCCCGCGGCCGCCGCGAGACCGCGCACGCGCCCCCGGGACGCTGGCGCAGCCGGCGCGCCTATCCCAGTTCCCTCCTCAGCGCGCCCCTCCCGCTGCTAGGCTGGGAGACTGGCGCGGTTCGCCCAATCCCGCCCCGGCGTGGAGGGAGGGCCCACTCACTGGTCCGGCCCCCAGCCCAGAGCGGCAGGTCGCGCGCACTTGCGCGCCTCTAAGTGAGATGCGAGCTGCTTCGCGCTGGTCTGCATAAGGCGACCACTTGGAGGTTGAGCCGGCCGGCCGGCCTGTGGGGGGACATGAGGTTTCCCTGAGTCCTAGTCGATCGCGGCTGTAGTCGGAGAGCCATTGACCTTCCTCTCCCTGACTACCCGTCAGTCAGCTCCTGAAGAAAATCTGATCCTGGTTGAGGCGACTCCAGTGTCCCGTGAGGCACGTCACACAATCTAATATTTGTTTTAAAAAGAACCATTACATAAAACACCTGGATATGTGTAGCGTCCTACAGAATTCTGCTACCGCAGAAAACTCCAAAAAGCTAGCAGCTAGGACCGAGTTCTGAAAAACAGAAAAGAAGGATGCGACGACCCACAGCGGTTTCACAAAAACTCGAGTGAATGCACTTAGTTACCTGGGTCACCCCATATGCAGTGCAAGGAAATCCACCAAAAGTCTCCAGGACTCCTTACAAACGGTTAGTCGTATCCAAAATGGAAATTTAAAAAGGTGTGTATGTGACCTGTTTTCTCTTAAATACGTAAATAATTCAAGGAGCTTCCTCTAAGCTCCTCAATGAGTTTTTCTTCCTCTGGCACAGTCTCCCAGGCTTAGCGCTGTTGACATCTGGGCCAGCTAATTTGTCATGGCGGCTGTTCAGTGCATTATGTTTAGCAGCATCCCTGGTCTGTCTCCCTACTGAGTGCCAGTAGTATCACTACCCCCATTGGTGACCATCAAAATGTTTCTAGACGTTGCCAGAGGTCCCCTGGGTGGCAAAATCACCCGCAGTTAAGAACCTCTTACCTACCTGTTCAGAGAAATGGCCTCTTTAGAAAGATAGTCACTCTTCACCCATATCTTCCAATTGCCTGGCCCCAAGCAGGTTTGCAAAACATCACCGCCCAAATGAACCCTCCAGCTACCTAGCCTTGCTTCCCCAACTCCTTGGACTCCTGTGTCACAGGATCCCACCCTAATAGAATGATGATTACTATCTGTGTGAGATAACAGCTACTGATCTCAAAATATGTGGAAATACCTTTCTAAAGTGCTATCCATTCCTTTCTAAAGTATTATTTTTACTTCCTAAGGGTATTTTTATCTTAAAAGAGGTCTTAAAAGAGGGTACACCCAATGGCAGATTAAAAAATGTATTCTCTGCTAAGTAGAGACATTCCTGGAATCCCCAAATCGTTCAAATCACTGTCCTTGTGTAAAAAAAAAAAAAAACACAACAAAAAACAAAAAACAAAATGATAGCTGAAAGAGTGAAAGGTATAGTAGCTGGAAGTAAGGTTATAGTTTTGATGAGAACTAGTTCTGTGATTTGATGATTGATAACTACTTCTGGGATGCATATGACAAGATTCCTGGACCTAAATTTTGCATCTGTAATATAATGCTTTTTGTACTTTGTATTTCTGTGTGTATTTTTGTTTTTTATTTATTTATTTATTTATTTTTTAGTTTTAAAATTCTGGTATATGGAATCTGCATATGGAATCTGCATATGGAATCTAACATGGATAGCTTAGGAGGTTAGAAAATATAATATTCATCCTCTAAAAGAATGAAATGGGTTAATCTGTGGGTTAAAACCTCAAAAGAGTTATTCATTCTTGTCACAGGGCAGTTCATCCACTGAATCACTCTGGCAATTTGTAACTAAGTATTTTGGGTGAAGTGTAAAAGCTAAAGTGTAAAGTCAAGTGTACAGTGGAGAGTAACCACAGCAAATAAGCTTCTGCCTTCCTTATTTTGGCATCTGCTGAATCCATCATCTGCCAACAGCCTCTATTATATGTTTACATAATATAAACATATTATTTCACTAAAGTCTTGGGGGAAATATATTAATATTGCATATCAGACATTTGCAACAGGTCTGAAATCTGTTTTCAAGATTCTACCATTTACCATTGTATGGGAAATCCTTATCTAAAGCTACTGATTATATCCCTTTGTTTTTATGACCTCCATGTGGTAGTGAAAGCTGTTTCCATAACTGAATTAGCAGCCTAATCTCATATAATTGTATGAACCAGAGATCAGAAATAATATAAACTAAAAGAATACTCACTGATTCGTATATGTTATAAAATAAGCAATTAGTAAGTGCTTTAATTATTAACTACATATCTTTAAAAATTGTAAAATATCCCCAAAAAGTAAACCAACAGGAGTGCCTGGATGGCTCAGTTGGGTAAGTGTCCAACTTCAGCTCAGGTCATGATCTCATAGTCCGTGGGTTGGAGCCCGGCATCAGGCTCTGTGCTGACAGTTTGGAGCCTGGAGCCTGCTTTGATTCTATGTTTCCCTCTCTTTCTGCCCCTCCCCCTCCCCAAAGAAATAAACATTAAAAAAAAAAATTTTTTTAAAGCAAACCAACAAACCCTGAACTTTTAAAATTTCATTGTGTTTAACTATGATATCGATGTGTTTCTTCACCTTGGCAGTTATTGCCATATGGAATGAGAGGTCCTACTGTGTAAGGTTAGCGGCAGGAAAACCAAGATTTTGTACACGGCTATAAAAAGATGAGCAAAAAACTTTTATCAATTTAAACAGGTGAAGTACAAAAAGAAAAGTGTGGGCTTATGGGAACAACAAGTAGTCTACCATAACTTCAAAGTACGATATTCAATATTTAGAATGTTAGTCATTTATCACACCTTCATTTGTGTCTTACTTCAGTGGTTCTGTGCTAGTCTGGGGATGAGTAGACACATAAAACATAGTCCTGGAAAAACTTTATCTGGAAGAGGGAAGGTAGGCAAATTTGGAACTTGAAATTTTTTTTTAAGTTTATTTATTTATTTTGAGAGAGAAAGGGATAGAGAAATTCCAAACAGGCTCTGCACTGTCAGCGCGGAGCCTGATATGGAGCTCCAACTCACAAACCACAAGATTAAGACCTGAGTGGAAATCAAGAGTGAGATGCTTAACCGACTAAGCCAACCCCTTGGAAATTTTTTTTAATGAAGGAAAGACCAACACTGAATGCCAAGAGAAAGAAAATCAAGTTTGTTCTCCTTGAAAAAAGCTATAAAATTACCCATATTTTTTTCTTACTAAGCTCCCAGTCAAATCTCTATTTTGTTTGTAGAACAAATATTTTTTTTTTTTAATGTTTATCCAATTTTGAGAGACAGAGACAGAGTGTGAGCTAGGGAGGGATAGAGAGAGAGAGAAGATGCAGAAACGGAAGCAGGTTCCAGACTCTGAGATGCCAGCACAGAGCCCAATGCAGGGCTCAAACTCACAGACTGTGAGAACATGACCTGAGCCAAAGTCGGATGCTTAACTGACTGATCCACCCAGGTGCCCCGTACTACAAATCTTAGCTGCTGCTTTAATTCATATCGATATGTGAATACCTGTATGGGATGTTATCTGCGCTGAACTCCAAAGTTGAACTTAAATGCTTATTTTATCCTCTCTTGGACTGACTGACTCTGTCTGAGCTTTAACTCCATCACTGCTTCAAAATAACCTTTGTCAAAGTCATTAATTAGAGCTACTTTGTTAAATGTAAAGATTAATGTTTGGTTCTCATCTTCTTTGACCAGCCAGCAGTATTTGATGTCACTAATCATTTTCTCCACTTTATCCTCTGGGATCTTGAAAAGAGCTTCTCTTCCTACCCACTGGAACCTCCTCCTCATCTCCTTTGCCAGTTCTTTATCTCCCTGAATGCTAAAAATTGGAGTATCCCGGAGAGCCTGAGTGGCTCAGTCGGTTGGGCGTCTGACTTTGGCTCAGGTCATGATCTCGCAGGTCGTGGGTTCGAGCCCCGCATCAGGCTCTGTGCTGACAGCTGGGTCGGAGCCTGGAGCCTGTTTCGGATTCTGTGTCTCCCTCTCTCTCTGACCCTGCTTCTCTCTTGCTTTCTCAGAAATAAATAAATAAAACATTTAAAAAATAAAATTGGAGTATCCCAGGATTCTAACATTCAGTGCTTACTTTCTCTCTGCCTGGCAGCTCTACCACTTGCTGACCGTTTGATCAAAAGAAAATAACTTAATTTCTCCAAGATTCAGTTTCCTCATTTATAAATTGAGGATCATGAAAGTAGCTACCTCCTACAGTGGTTGTAAAGAATAAATGAATGTATGTGTAAAGTGCTTATAACAGTGTTCTGCACTGAATACATTAACCATTTGTCATTATTCTTATCATGTTTTTTATTGTTTACTCCCTACATGATTTCATCTGATCTCTTGGCTTTAAATTCCAACTATACACTGTCAACTTTTTTTTTTTAAGTTTATTTATGTTGGGGGGTGGGAACAGAGAGAGAGAATCCCAAGCCATCTCCGTGGAGCCTGATGCAGGGCTCAAATTCAGAAACTTTTAGAACATGACCTGAGCCAAAGTCAGAGACTTAACCGACTGAGCCACCCAGGCGACCCTGCACTGTTAGCTTTAAATTGATCTCTAGTCTAAACTTCTGCTGCAAAGTCCAGAATCATATATTTAACTGTTGGCTCAAAATTTCTGTTAGAATTTCTAATGAGCATTACAAGTTTAACATGTCAGAACTTTTTTAGGAATAACTTCTGCCTAAAGATGATTGTTTTTGTTCCTAAGTGGTGCTCTGTGTGAAGAAGGGAGTATGGCAAATGCAAAGAGAAAAAGGAAGAGAAAACTACTTGCTCTTTACCACCTCCTCCTTCCTATGCTTCATAGTTCATTCTAGCTACTATAATCCCTCATTTAATTAATACAGCTGAGAATTGGACAGCAGAAAGCTCCTTCAGATGTCAAAATTAGTTGTACTTCACTTTTATTCCTTAACTTTCACAAGTCTCTGAGAAACCTAGGCATCTTTTTTCTAATATCTAAGTGATAATAAGGGTCCTATTATAAGTGTCAGTTCAAAGCAGACATACCTCTGGGTATGGGGAGGCAGTCATACTCCCCAGGGTCAGGGGAGTCAGTCTGAAGGAGCAGAGTTTCTGATGGAAGTTTCAGATCAGATACAGGAGGTGATTCTAACTAGGAATTTGCAAAAACTCAGTGGAAAGAGATACCTGGGATTTACAATTTTTTTTTCTTCTCGAAAAATCCAAATCTTTAGAAGGTAAAATCCATTCAGTGGATGTAAGAGGTAAGAGTGGGCTGGTAGGGGGTGGCAGTGGGGGTGGGTGGAGGCAGTTAATTGCAAATGGTTCAAGGAAAGTGGTAAAGTAGTTCGTTTAAATGAAAACATTTAGGGGTACCTGGATGGATCAGTTGGCCGAGCATCTGACTCTTGGTTTTGGCTCACTGACAGCTCAGAGCCTGGAGCCTGTTTCAGATTTTGTCTGTGTGTCTGTCTCTCTCTCTCTTGCAAAAAGAAGTAAACATTAAAATTTTTTTTAATTAAAAAAACATTTTTTAAGGAATAAAAACATGTCATATGTATCAGTGCCCATTGTGGGGCTTAAACTCATGACCCCAAGATCAAGAGTCACATGCTCTACACACTGAGCCAGGGAGGTGCCCTTCTATGTTTTCGTTTTGAATCTGACTTCCTTCACTCCACATGCTGTTTTTCAGATTCACCCACATTGTTGTTTTTGCACCTATCACTTTGTGTTTTGTTGTTGTTAAGTAGTGTCACTGTATGAATATACCACAGTTAGTTGAAACCTTCACCTGTCCATGGGCATTTGGGTTGTTTCTAGATTTGGGCTGTTAGGAACAAAACTACTATGACCATTTGTGTACAAGTCTTGTTTTGAACATATGTGCTATGAACATGTTTTAGTTTCTCCTGAGTAAATACCTAGAGTAGAATTGTTTGGTCATATGATAACATGTCATAACTTTACAAGATACGTCCTGTTTTCCAAAGTGGTTTTTCAGGCACTAGGATGTATAAAAGATCTGGTTGCCTACATAGTCACCTGCACTTTATGTGGTCTGGGAATGCCTTTTAAAGGACTCTGTTCCTAGGTAATGATAATAATCAGTCTTAGTTGTGACTTTCTTCACTACAGAATCAGTTTGTGCCAGATAATCTCTCACAAGGAAATATTTTCTGTAATGGAACAGCCATCTCCAAATTCGAAACCGTTGTTTTATATATAATCCTAACTTGAAAATGGCCCTAATGGTAATATGATAGTGGTTGCATAGAAATCTCCTATTTCATTCTTGATTGTGGAAATGGGAGAGAAATCTCTTTCATCTCTGGAGCGAAGAAAAGAGGAGTAATTCCCTCGGACTGTAGCCGAAGGGAATGACAAGAGTATTTCCCTGTCTAGTAGAACTGTACTTGAGCAGTTTTGTGAGATATTACTTAGTAGCTAATTAAGAAAGCAAAAGGAAACATGAAATTAATTTATAAGTTTTAACCTGATACATCCAAAATAGTGTAATTTAAACACATAATCAGTATAATTATTGAGATATTTTCTTATTTTTTCATACTAAGTCTTCAAAATCTGATGTGTATTATGTACTAAAAGTATATCTCAGTTTAGATGCTAAATTTTCAACAGTTAAAGTGAAAAAGTGTAGCCTTTTTCCAAAACAGTAAATTTATGTCTAATAATAAATTGTACTCTATTTCAGCTTTTAAATTTAAATTTAAATTAATCAAAATTAAAAGATATTTAAAATTCAGTTTCTCAGTTGCACTAGCTACAGTTCTAGTGCACAGTGGCCACCTAGACCCAGTTGCTACTATACTGGACCATATAGTTCTGGAGATTTGTCTGTGGGACAGGAAGGAGAAAATGGAAGTGAGACATATTCCTTGTTGCAACTCAGGACACAGTAAAAATACCAGTACAATTTGTGTGCAATTTGAGACAGAGAGATAGAGAGAGAGACATCTTTTATGTATATATCTTTTTTCCCTAGCTACATGACTTTGAACAAGTAACTTAACTTGTGTAAGCTCCACTTTCACCATCTATCTGTAAAAGAGGAAAGTAGTAATACCCCCTTCAGATTGTCATGAAGATTGAGAAGGCATGCAAAGCTCATTGTAGAATAACTGGCAGCTTTTTAAAAAGGAGTAAGTGGTGGTTTTTAAAAATCCAGACTATTCTTTGGATAGGGACTGTCTGTAGTTCTTTTGCTATATTTAAAAGTATAGGAGTTTTAGGGGCACCTGTGTGACTCCACCAGTTAAGCGTCTAGCTCTTGATTTGACCTTAGGTCATGATCTCACGACTCATGGGACTGAGCCCCACATTGGGCTCTGTGCTGATAGCTTGGAGCCTGCTTGGGATTCTATTTTTCTCTCTCTCTCTCTCTGTACCCCTCCCCTGTTTGTGCATGTGCTCTCTCTCTTTCTCTCAAAATAAATAAACATTTTTTTAAAGTATAGGGGTTTTAAAAAACCTGCTTAGAAGTAGCTTTCACTGATTCAGCAAATACTGTCTCTCAGGCCATGTGCTCAACACTTAGAACACAAAGACTAAAAGAACGTAGTCCCCCCTTCAAGGACCTCATAGTGCTTAATGTTAGAAACAACACAGAGTTGAGCTAATGTCCAAGTGAGAAAAGTAAAACTAAAGAGTATAACAAACTTATCCAACGACTCCAAAGAAAAGAAGCCCTAGAGATAAAAATTGAGTTTATAAATTGAAAACCTTAATAGTTCTGTGTATTGCTCTACTTTCCTTTAAAACTGATATCCACAATTATAATAAAGATATAAGAAATTAGATTGGCATGGATTTAAATACTTAATGATTGATTAGTAGTAGCCTTTATTTCTGCCACATGGAAGACACTGCTTTGTTTTTCTCTTCTGGTGGCTGTTATTTCTTGAGCTGTGCTTGTTTTTTAGTTTAGTAGTTTGTATTTATCTGACAAAAAAAGATGGAAAAGTCAGTTCAATTCAAAGGCCTAAAACACAGAATATTTTAGAAGTTATTACTGTTAAGTATAAAACATTAAAAAACTAAATATGAGTAGAATAAGCGATTGAAAAAGTAAAATTGCATTTTTAATATAGCTTCTCTTCTTAATCTAACAGTAAAGATTCTTTGGACACATAAGTTCTCACTATTTAAATCTAGAGGTTGAAATGATGTTAAAGAAACCTCTTACTTTCTTAAAATTTTTGTTTTTAAAGGCTATTTCTACCCATGTAAAAACCTAATACATCAAGATGCCAAGGTTAAGATTATGGGCTTTTAGTCTTTAAAATTTATAGATGTGTCGCTGAATTATTTCCAAGTCCTCGATCTGTCCTAGTCTGAGTCCTAAAATAAGTCATATGTATATATTTACATATACATATACTCATTATAAATAAGGGGCCAACTAACTTTCATATTTTTTCAGTTGTGATAATATGAAGTCTTTATTATTACCAAAAATTTTTCACCATTGAAAATAATCAACTAGGGCACCAGGGTGGCTCAGTTGGTTAAGCATCTGACTTTGCCTCAGATCATGATCTCACAGTTCATGAGTTTGAACCCCACAAGTACTCTGTGCTGACAGTTCAGAGTCTAGAGCCTGGTTCAGATTCTCTTTCTGCTCCTCCCTGCTCCTGCTTTGTCTCTCTCTGTCTCTCAAAAATAAATAAAAACATAAAAAAATTCTTTTACATCATTTACTTTTTCTTATATATCAGCAATTCACAATTTAAATATCTGAGAGCCACTTTTTAAATTTTGGAAGCCAAGATTTAAATATGGTATGTATATTATTATATTTGCTCTTCATTGCATTTACAGATTGCTCTTAATAAGACCCTAATATTTGAAATTTCATCGTTATAAAATATTTCAAAGGATGGAATCATTGTAGAATTTTGAGTTATCTTTAAATGAATTTCTCTCTCTAAATTCTGTAATATATTGAGAAATGACCAGGGTTGGGACCCTCCCTAGGTACCAGCACACATCCACCCTGAGTGCCTCCTTCACTGTCCACCACCACCATAGAGCAATATTAAGAGGAAAGAAAATAGGAGGAAAGAAATGACAAAAGAATAGGCCTAGATGAAGGAGTGTGCAGAGAGGCCAGGGGGTTATTGTGCATGGGATTTTCCTCTTTTTTGGCCACACCGTTTTCCTCTGGTGCATTACCTCTGGCCCATGGTGTGCATCTGGGTGAGTTCCTGTTAATAAGTGCCCAAGTGCTAAGCTGACTATGGTGGCAGAGTGACACAGAAGAGTGGAAAGAAGGGTGGGCATCTCAATTCCAACATCAGAGCCCAGATGAGATATGGCCACATGGTTCCTGCCAAGGTTGGAAAAGAGTATGAGGACGGAACAAAGAGGAAGAGTAAGAATGAGAATGATGAAATCACTTGTAAAAGCAGTAGCAATATTCTTCCAGTGCCTCACCTGAAATTCCCTTAATCCCTGTGCTGATATTACATTTTCACACTTGAAGGATTCTAGAGCAGAAACTACAATAACCCTGAACATTCCGTTCCACCTCTATTGTTACTACAATAGAAGCAAAGATTCAATGTCAAAAGATTCAATTTATTGGCAACTTTTTTGTGAAAGAGTCATCTGTCCTTTATTATCTATAGCAACTTATAATTGTAAAAAATTACCTTTAGATTGTCTTACATATTTTTTCCATTGGCCTTTTCTTTTTCTGTTTTACTTTCCTTTCCTCATATCCATTCCCCTGAGAAAGGGAAAGACAGATGAGGCACAAGTTTGAAGGAAGCAAAAGATTTGACATGAGAGGAGGGAGCCAGAGGGTTAAAAGAAAAATAGGAAAGTGGAATAAAGATCATTAGAGAGAGGGGAAATGAAGAGAGTAAAAGCAAGAGAGTAAAAAGGCACAGGAGAGAGAACTTAATTGGGTCTTAAATTTAAAAATGTTCCTTATTCTTTCCAGTGGAGCCCATTGTTAAATTTCACAGTTTCCTTGTTAGGGTCCTCTCATCCTTTCTCTTTTCAGACTGGGTTTCATAAACAGAATGAACCTAGCTGCTTAGGACTGCAAGGAATTTAAAATTTACAATAGTTAAGAGGAAAGTGGAAAAGAAAGATGGATATAAATGGGGAGGACATTCCCGGTGTTTGGTAAACAGTTTTCCCCTCTCTATTTCTTGGATCTCTATCCTTCGTCTAAATGCTTTCCATCTTGGGAAAATTCCGTAGGATCATAGGTAAGCCTAAGTTTGGGCTCACTGTAAAGAGATCAGCAGAGCTAAGGCAAGAAAAACCTAGATAGGTAAGAAATTAAAGGTTAAGAAAAGGGACAGATGGACCCAGGTCTTGAAAGACTGTGTTAGCCTGGACTCTTTTTTGTAACTTTTTCATAAAAACAGTACATTTGGAGTCCCTTTTACCCAAAATCTTACTCAGAAAGGAGAAAAAGTGTCCTTCTAACAAACTGCTGAGAGGTTTGACCATGAGTAAGAAACCATGGTCCTCAGGTAGCACTGCCTGGGTTGGGTGAATGTGAATCTGACCAGATTAATAGGACTAAGGTTTTGTTTTATTGCAAAGGGGAGCGGTTACTCCTCTGGCTACTGCTTAGAATAGAAATCAGATTCACAGGTTCATTTTTAATCTACATTTAGTCTAAATTCAATGGGACAAAGGATTAAGATTCTACTAATCCTTGCTCTTCTTGGGGTAAATAGTGTTAAGTGTGAGTAAGAGAGTATGAAAGGGGAAAAACAAGTGATTCAGAGGGCTGTAAAAAGGGGGAAAGACATGCTAATCAGCGGGAAAATAAAAAAACTATGTAAGCCTAAGTAAGGAAAAATGGGAAGGCAGGAGAGAAAAGTGGAAAGAATGAGAAAGTATATGAAAAAAAGAAACCAGGGAAAATAATTAACACTTTGTGAAAACTGCAAGCCAAAGTTGTATATTGTACCATGCTTCTGATTGAACAAGCTGAGAGTAACAAACTTCACTTCATGTTTGTTATACCTTTGCTTAGCTCCTGACTCTAAGAGCCCCATTTTAAGCTGCCTGCTAAATTTACAGAGATGGGCCACCAGGACCACAAACATGTCAGCTTATGAAATTATAACAGCTGAAAGGGTTTTGAGACAGTTTTCCATTCCCTCTTCAATTCCTCACCCATATGCACATGTATTTGATATTTGAAGAAGCTTCAGGTTTAGAGACATTAAATGACACATCCGTGGAACAGAGGAAGTGCAGTTAGAACTCAAACCTAGTGTTTTTGATTCTAGGTGTGGTATTTAATAGCTGGTTTCTTCATCATTTCTTTCAGATTTCCTCTAATTCATTTTCCCAGCTTGTTTCATGGACTCATTACTACTTAGTTAAGTTGTCTCCCAAACTCTGTCATCCTTAGTTTTTTTTTTTTTTTCCTCTTGTTCCCATAGGTAGTCAGTCAATAAATCTTGTTAACTGCATATTCACATCCTTGTTTCCATCTGACTGCCTTTTTCCCCCCTAGGTTCAAGACTTTGGCACATTTCACCCTGGACCTTATAATGACTTCCTACCCGTAGCCAGGAATCTCTCTAAGAGAGATTGCAGTCAGAGTAATCATCCTAAAACGTTAACACTCATTTCATTATTTCTTTCAGTGGCTCTTCCTTACCTGCCAAACTGTACTATCCAGACTCCTTAGATGGCCCAAGACTTCCATAATCTGGATCCTGCTTTGCTTTCCAGCTGCATCACTTACCATTCCTAAATTGAATTTGCCCAACACTGTCTCATTCTTTAATTTCACTCTCACTGTATCCTGTATCCAGGATTTTCTTATTTCCCCTTTCCTAAGTCAAAGACTGCTTCCTTCATAGACTCTTTCATGATTTTCTCTTTTGAGGTAAAACTATATTCTCCACCTTTCTCTGAAAGCACCTATAACATTTTTCTGAAAGCACCTATGTTATTTGTGCCCATGTCTTGAGGCCAGGTGATGTCCTATTACCTATTTTTAATCTCTCTCGGAGTCTATCATGGTGCCTCATATATAATAGATAAGGATGAAATGCTTCTTCAGTTCAACAAAACTGAGTTTGTGCCAGAAGACAGGTGAAAGGATCAGTTACAAAAAGAATGAAAATAAACGTATCAATACCCTACATTACTTTAAAATTCTCAAGGCTTAAATAATTAGTGCTTCAGAATGTATGTTATATGTGATTGTACTGATTATGTGCTAACCAGATGCTAACATACTAATTATCAGTGGTAAGGCTGCTGGAAGATTTATCCTTGCTTTTAGAAAGTAAGACAAAAATATCTGCCCATTGGACATCTCTAGAATTTCTATAAATTTACTGTGATTTCTTTTTGAAATAGAATTTGGGGTAAAAATTGGTAGGTGAAAATTCTATATATTTCATTTTGCATTTTTCTTATAAACTACAATGGCATTTCCCTACAATGTTTTCAGGTTCAATACTGTAGATTGGAATACAGGTAAAACCACATCTCAGTGAAGTTCATCTGGTACTTTTGGACACCAAAGCCCAGTGGGAAGGTCTGCAGACAAAAATCCGATTTATATAAACACCTATCCTCTAATTGCTTTTCTTTGTAGGACTCATGCAAATGTGACTAAGAATGCCTTGACAGGGTCTGGATTTTAAAGCAGAAGTATTTTTTGTTCTCCACATAAGCTTTCTTTCCATGATGTTCTTTTATGTGCATGACTGAAGCTGAGGCCTTTCCACCCCTCATCTTAGACAGTAACTTAGAAGTAGGTCAGCAGCAAGCAAAGGGACAGATCTCCACTGGTGCCCATTGACAACCCCCATGTTAAAAACTTTTTGCTAAGAAGTTAAAAGATCCTGAGACATGAGAGCAGGTAAAGAAACAGCTCCTGAGGGGCGCCTGGGTGGCTTAGTCGGTTAAGCGTCCGACTTTCGACTTTCGCTTAGGTCATGATCTCGCGGTTCGTGGGTTCGAGCCCCGCGTCGGGCTCTGTGCTGACTGCCAGCTCAGATCCTGGAGCCTGTTTCAGAGTCTGTGACTCCCTCTCTCTCTGACCCTCCCCTGTTCACACTGTCTCTCTCCATCCTAGAAATAAAATAAAAATATTAAAAAAAAAAAAGAAACAGCTCCTGAATAAAACATTAAATAGTATCACCCAACAGCAAAGCAGAGGCCCAAGATGCAGGTAAGAAGAAAGGAACGGCTATACAGTTGTAGATTTACCAAGAAATTTAGTTGTAGACCATTTCCCTTCCAAATCAGCAAGGATAAAAGGCCCTATTGTTTGGGTTCTGCCTGCTGAGCTGGCCTGGGAGTGGTTCATGCCCAGTGAGCTGGATTCAGGGAACTGGGGAGCCAACTCCACCAGCACAGAAGAAGTGCAGTGACGCCTATCACTTGCAAGATGGCATGAGGAGAGGCTTTGAGGAAGAGTTCCTGCATGGTGGGACTCTCAGAATGGAGCAAAGGGAACACATCAGAACATCTAACTGGATTCCTTTGCTCATAACTGCTTTGTTCCAGGACCCAGGGTTGACTATGGGATACCAGAGATCACAAAGAAATGTAGTGGAATTTGTTCCATACCTGAAGTGCTTGAATCAGTTCTCATGCTCCTGCAAAAATAAACAGCACATTTCAAAAATTTGCCAGTGTAACCACAAATATTTAGAAAAGAATTACTAGGTAGAAGAGAACTGGCCATTGCTAAATGCTTTGTAGGTAGTAATGAAACATGTGTAGCAAGCCTAGGGTATTATAACATACATTAGAGTAAAATTACCTAAAATTTTGCTAACATGCAAGCTATCCAACCTGTAAGAGCCATAAAAGTGAATAGTATATAATAACACACAATCTATTTTTATTCTATCACCACTCAGTGAGGCTGGGGGCATCCCTTTCCTGCTGCCTCTACAGTGTTGGAAAACTCACTTGGGGCTGAGACAGAAGTTAATTGCTGCTGCTCAGGGGCTTCCATAGAGTCCATTGTGTTGGGAATATAGGCTGTCATAGAGACGTGGGAGAAATTCTGGAATAGATGGATGCCTGGGTTAGAAGGTACCCACCTCTGCTGGCTTCATCACAATCTCTATGGCCCTGATGGGGGTGACTTGGGAATCTTGCAGGCAAATGACATACTCAACTATTTGCCTAAGTTAGTACTTAGTTTAGTTTACTTGGTTTACTGGATAAAATAGAAAACTAGCTGTAAGGTTTTCAGACCATTTCACGTTCAGAAATGCCTTTGGATGTCTTTGGACAAAGAAGTTTTCTGCATTCCTAATTTTTAAAATTAATAACAATAATTAAGATACTTATTTTCTCAACCTCATTAACATGCTAAAACATAAATTTTCACCAAATCTTTGTTTCGTGGCTACATTTTCAATAAATATTTTGGAAGCATTGCTGTTTGAGTAAAAGAAAGCATTTGGGAAGAATAATTACCCTCAGATAATAGCTTTCCAGATAAATGTGTAAAGACATAATTATGATCTATTTTAAGAGGTCTAGCAAATACATCCAGTAGGAGGTCTACAATGGATCTTTCTGAAATAAAGTTTAAATTAGTGATTTTCTAAGACATTTGTAAATCAATTCTCCTGTAGCCTTCACCAAATAAGCCTGGTGATTTAAACGAAGGTTGAGCTTAATGATGAAAGTTTTTAAGAGACTGAGAAATACTAAGTAAATGTACTTTAAAAAATAAGTGCAAATTAAAATGAAGCCTGATATTATCCTCTTTAGAACAAAGGAAAGAGTCAATTTTGTCAAGATATGAGAAGGAATAGAAATGCTTTATAAAGTAAATCCTTCACTTCTAAAGGACCTAAGGTGATATAGAAGCCTCCAAAGTCTTTCATTCATCTAGATTGAAACTTCTTAGTTAACATTTTAGAAACTAATAAATCTGAGGGCAAAATATTCAACAAGGTCATCATTTAATTCTTTTTCACTTTACTAAAATACAGTTATAAAATGTCACTGAAATCCATGGTCTTCGAGAAGAAAACTAGACAGAACTTACTTATCACTTTCATATGTCCTGACTATTTCCTACAAATGTCCCAGGAATAAACTGAATTCCATTCTGTTCTAGAGATATTACACCTTTCATTCATAATGAACATTCTCAAATTAGGCTCTGGCTGGTATTTATGTTCCAGATGCAAATGGGCAATAAAAAAAGAATCCATACTTGATTAAACTGGGGTTAAGAGGATTACTTGGAACCCAAATTGTTTTCTGCTTTGTTTTGCTTTCTTTCTTTATCCCCAATAGAGACAGCAGATATAGGAAGCTGAGAGACTGAAGGGCAGAGCCTTGAAGAATTTGGGATTTGTTTACCTTCGAGATCCTTTTTATCTTTAAAATTCTATGATTTTTTCCATTTATATAGGGATTCATTTTCTCATTGTTTATAATAGTGATCGTAATAGACTAACAAATCTTTGCACCTACAGAGCATTTTACATCTTAGAAATTTGTTATCCTTATACTTTTTCATATTTTTATTTACTTATTTATTTATTTAAATTTTGAGAGAAAGAGAGAGTAGGGAAGGGGCAGAAAGAGAGAGGGAGAGGGAGAGCAAGAGAATCCCAAGCAGTCTCCATACTGTCAGCACAGAGCTCAATGATTTCAAGGTTTGTGATTCTCCTAAAGATCACCCTTATTTCTTTGCTTTCCTTGATCCTTCTTTGGCCAGGAAAAAAGGTTAAAAAGAAAGCCAGCTTTGAGCAATTAATCCTCAGTTGCTTAAGATATTTTTGAGTAAAGGTTTTTGGTGTTGTGCTTTTTTGAACACTGTTATCTACACTAGTGGAAATGAATAGTAGTGATAATAATGATCCTTTACTAGGCATCTAATGTGTCCTGAGCTCTTTCCATACTTTTATTGCTCTAGTTCTAAGAACCCTAAGAACCCTGCAACACACTCATGTGCATTTACTGTTTCCATTCCATTCTACTCCTTTAAGGAATCCTCAGGACTTAGTTATATTTGACTTTACCATGCTGTCATTCATTTTAGCAGTAGATTAAAATTACATAAGAAAAATGAACAGGTCTTGAGCCCTTGCAGAAGAATGTCTGAACTCTATCCAGGACAAATGGCCTGATGCTTGTTTTTAAGAAGTTTCCAAGGAGAAAGATTCTACAACCTTCAGAAATTAGTTCTGTTGTTTATTAATATCTAATCAATGATATGCATTAATGCTTTTTTATAGATTGGCTGATTGCTATATTGTTTTACTATATAAGAAACTTTTCTTTGTAAACTGTTTAGTAAAAATATTTTCAGTTTAAATCCACTTTTTAAATTTAGCCTTTAAATTTGGACTTCCTTGTGCACTTAAGATGGTAATTGTCACCTATTTCCATTTTCCTCCTCAGTTTAAATTACCTTGATTTCTTTCCTGCATTAAAAATATTTAAGTTTTGTGCTTTTTTCCCCCCCAGTGTTCTGGGTTCAGTTTTTGGGTAATATAGTAGTAAGATTACTTCAGAGGTATAGAATCCTCTTTCTACTACATTCAATGCAAGTCAAAGCTATGTTAGATTTATGTTTAGTCTAATCTAGAATCTGAATCCTCCTTCCATCTCTTTCTTTCTCTCTTCCTCCCTCTCTCCCTCCCCTCCCTATTTTAATCTATTCTTTTTTTTTTTTTTTCTTTTTTGGAGTAATTACCAAAGGCTTGGCATTGTAAACTTTTAATATCAGCTTATTTAATCCCTGTAACAACTGCATGGTGAGTGTTATTCTCATTTTACAAATGAGGAAGCTAAGACCTGAAAAAAACTAATTTAACTTGCCCAAGATAGAGGAGGTAGGATTTGAACCCCGAGTCATCTGACTGCAAAGGTCATTGTCTAGCTGCTATGTCCTCCAATTAATGCATCCTAGCATCAGTTTTGATTTTTAAATTATACATGTAATTAATTGTACAAAAAAAGTTTAATGGAAACATCTATCAATAGCTACAACACATACTAATTCCTTTAATCACCAATTATGTCCAAACACTGTGGTTTCTTATCATCCTGTTTGTAGAAATAAAATACCATTGTACATACGTTTTTCAGAATTTTACACTTCCAACTTGCAGTTCCTTACTAGTCATATAGGTCTTTTTATTGAAATTCTCTGATTCTTTTCCTAATGGGGGTCTGCTGTTTCACTAAATTGTCATATTATTTTCTGGTTAGCTATTCTTCCACCAGGGGTTGTTTGGATTGCTTTCAGGTTTTAATTACAAAACAGTATGTTCAATTAAGTTATTTTCTGTTTCAAATTACTTCTTTGGCACATGTTCCTTTAAGTCAAGGTGTATAATCATTTGTAGCATGAATTGCCAAATCACTCTGTAGAAAGTTCCCACCACTTGCGGTGGTCCCCATCAATATTATAGTTAACATCTAATCGAAAGCCAATGGTAATTGCTTAACTTGTATTTCTTTAATTATTAGGGAGATTGATCTCTTGTTAAGTGTTTATTTGTCTTCTGGAGTCAATTTTCTATTCATAATTTTAAACCATTTGTTAATTGGATCCTTTACAAATTTCCATCAGCTACCTATACATATGATAGGTAAATCCTTTATTGATTATCTATTTATTATTATTCGTTTTCCATTGTGTTGTTATGTATTTATTAAAACAATTTTTTGGCAGATATTTATAATTGTTATGTAATCAATCAACCTGAACTCTATTTTTCTATAGCTCCACCTGCCTTCAGATTTGCCCTTCCTCAGAGAAATTTGCCTGACCACTATAAAATATCCTTCCTCCTCAAATCGCCTTCTATTGTTACTCTATTTTTGGTTTTTGGTTTATTTTTGAGGCTTTTTTTAATGTTTAGTTTTGAGAGAGAGCGGGAGCGCATACTCATGCAAGCAGCATAGGGGCAGAGAGAGAGGGAGACAAAGGACCCAAAGTGGGCTAGGCACTGACAGCATTAGACAAATGAGGGGCTCAAACTTACCAACCATGAGATTATGACTTGAGCACAAGTCAGAAGCTCAACCAACTGAGCCATCCAGGTTTTCTTTGTTTTTTAAAAAAGTGTTTATTTATTATGAGAGAGAGTGTGAGTGGGGGAGGAACAGAGAGAGAGAGGGAGAGAGAGAGAGAATCCCAAGCAGGGTCTTAATCTCACAAACCATAAGATTATGACCTGAGCTGAGATCAAGTCATCTGCTTAACCTGACTGAACCACCCAGGTGCCCCTCTATTTTTGCTTTTATCACAGCACATTCCAGCCTGCATAATGTATTTTATTTGTGTATTATCTATATTGTCCACTAGAATGAAACATCCTATAACTTATATTCACAGCTGTATCCCCAGTTCCTAGCACATAGAAAATGCTCAGTAAATATTTTTGAGTGAACCAAACTTTGCCATTGAAAATTTCTTCTGTTGGCTTCAAAGGACAAGAAATGATGTTTCTCATGCATTCAAGGCAATTCAACTGTTTCATTTTCTTCTAGTTTATTTTAGTTTTAAAATATTTTACTCTTTTGGGGCATCTGGAGGGACTCAGTTGGTTAAGCGTATAACTTTGGCTCAGGTTATGATCTCATGGTTCGTGAGTTTGAGCCCCACTTTGGGTTCTGTGGTGGCAGCACAGTACCTGGATCCTGTTTCAGATTCTGTGTCTCTGTCTCTCTCTGCCCCTCTCTTGCTCACACACACACACACACACACACACACACACACTCTCTCTCTCTCAAAAATAAACATTAAAAAATGTTTAATGTTTTCCTATCTGAAAATTTTTTTGTGTGGTACAGCATAAATCTTTGATATTTTGTAGAGTTTTGCTTTTTTGTGTGTTTCTTTTGAACTTCCATCAGTTTGAATCAATTTTACTGTCTTAATGTCTATATCCTAAACTTTCTGATGGCTATTTAATTATAATATGGCTTAAGATTTTAATATAATTGAGTCAGTCCCTCTAGATATATTCCAGCCCCAAGTTTCCTTGAGATTCTTACTCCTATATTTTCCACTTTTTATATTATAATTTCTATTGAGATAATTGGTATTGTATTAAATTCATAAATTAATTTAGGTTCTTCATCTTTGTTTTCTTAAGTATACCTACCCAGATGAAAGCTTATTTTTCCTTTTTGAAATATCTTTGGTTTCTGCCTCTAGAGTTTTGTAATTCCATGTATACAGGTCTCTTATCACTCTCACTAAATATTTGATTTTTATTGCTGATTTTGAAAAATACATTCTCTTTTGTCAATGTATTTTTGGTCTGTTAATTAAAATAATGAAACAAATGATGTTTTGTGAGTTTTAATCTGTGATTGTCCTAAAGTTGTTTACAAACTAATATTTTTGATGACTCAAATTTTCTGAATATAAATTTCCATTTGCAAAGAGTGATTTTTTAAAACTCTCATGTTTATTCACCATATTTTTTGGTCCTACTGTAATTGCTAAACTTCCTTAAATTATATTACATAGAAATGCTAATAAGAAACATCCTCAATTTATTCCAAGTTTAAGTAGAACACTTCTGGAATTTCTTCATTAAAAACAATTTCTTCATTAAATTTCTTGGGGCACCTGGGGGGCTCAGTCAGTTAAGTGTTCGACTTCAGCTCAGGTCATGATCTTGCATTTTGTGAGTTTGAGCCCCACTCTGTGCTGACAGCTCAGAGTCTGGAGTGTGCTTCAGATTCTGTCTCCCTCTCTTTCTCTGCCCCTCCCCCACTTACATTCTGTTTCTCTCTCTCTAAAAAATAAACTAACATTTAAAAACCCCACAATGCTGTCTCTGGTTGGGAATAATTATTCTTTACTGTGCAGCAGTAAAACTCTTCTATATTTTGTGGGTCTTTATCAAGAATATCAGTCTCTCAAATGTATTCAAGGTATCCACGATGTTTTCTGCTCTTCCTTTAAATAATTTACGTTGATTTTCCTTAATTTTATATTAAGCTTGCTACATTTTGCCTGCTAAGATTCTATGAATTTAACATTTATTGTCTTAAGTAGGGATTAATCTAAAATTTTCTTTCTTGTCAGTCTTTATAATCCAAACAAATTATTTGCTTCGAACAATTAAGAGAACATAACATAATTTTTCTATATTTAAAAGGGAATTTTACATTAAATAATTTAGAGCTAATTCTTAGAGTATCTAAAACATTGTCCAGGAAAAGTCATACTATGTTTTTCTCTTTCCTGGGAGCTCCTGGATGACATTGTTCTATGTTCTCAAGTTGTGGCTGTGCCAGCTTTGCCTCTTTGCATTTTTTGTTATTTATTTATTTAGGGTTTCAAAGTTATTTAAGAAAAGCTGTATATGATATGTATCAATAGCATTTTACTATTGCTCTTATTAGTTGATGATGACCTCTTACATTTCTAATTTTATCATTAAAAATAAAGTTTTCCAATGGTTTGCCTGTTTTGTCATTCTTTTTGAAGAACCAGCCAAACTCTGTAGCACATCACATTACTTATAATTTTTTTTTATTTCTTTTTTTGCTCTGTTTTTGGTTTTCCTTGTTCCTTTTTTATATTTAAAAAGAATTTGGACAGGGGCACCTGGGTGGCTCAGTCAGTTGAACGTTCAGCTCTTGATTTCGGCTCAAGTCATAATCTCCAAGTTCGTGGGTTTGAGCTCCACATCAGGCTCTGCACTGACAGTGTTAAGTCTGCTTAGCATTCTCTCTCCCTCTCTCTGTCCCTCCCCTGCTTGCTTTCTGTCTCTTTTTCAAAATAAATAAAAACAAGCAAACAAAAAGAATTTAGAAATAGTTCATTACATTCCCTATTTTCAGTCTTGCTATTGTAAGCATTTAGACCTCTAAGTTTTTCTCTGGTTTCTCTTTAGTTGTTACTCTGAAATGATTGGATTAACTTTTACCTTTATAATACATCAGTGCTCACTCACATTCAACTTGCAACTGAGTATTAAAATTATGAAAAAATGTTTTTCAGATTATTAACTTATTAGTTGGAAATGTAGGAAGGCATGAGAGAAGGAAATAGAAGTATAAAGAGTTCCCATAGTCTCTCTAACTCCAAACCATGGACGCTGATTCTATCCCATAGTCTTCAGCACACATAGTTGATACCATATAGGCTCAAATGTGAACTGAAGGGTGTGAGAAGTTGATAGAGAAATAAAAATTAGACAAGGTTAAACCACATGTGGATAACTTTTTTAGTGTTTTTTAATGTTTCCTTAATTTTGAGAGAGAGAGAAAGAGGGAGGGAGGGAGAGAGACAGAGTATGAGCAGGGGAGGGGCAGAGAGAAAGGGAGACAGAGAATCCAAAGCCAGGTTCAGGCTCTGAGCTGTCAGCACAGAGCCTAAGGTGGGGCTTGAGCTCATGAACCATGTGATCATGACCTGAGCTGAAGTCAGATGCTTAACTGACTGAGCCACCCAGGAACCCCCTAAACCAAACATGGATAACTGAGAGTTGACTATGGCATCATTCAATTACATTGTTTCTATAGCCGAGAGTCTTCAGTAACAAGAGCCAGAGTTGCAGGGACTTTAAAGCATGCACTTACTTACATTACTTCATGACTTAGCATCCCTGGCATTTCCCTGCCTCACATACCTGGATTCCTCAGCCTTGAGAGCCGTGTTCTCAAAATCAGTGGTCCTTATTTCAGACGTTCTAAAGCTCATCCTTTTGAATGAATCTGTGTCACTTTCTTCTGGAGTCAAAGTAGTACGAAAACATCGTTCACCTTCGAAAGTCAGTGTTACATTTGAGATGGTGACATGTTTTGAGGATTCTTTGATTTCATTCTTAATTTTTGTATCTTGTAGACACCCAGGCTTCAGAATGCTTTCCATTTTTTCCTTTGAAAATAATAAACAGCAGCAAATCAGGTAACAGAAGGGCGTCACACAGAAATAGATCATTTCCAGAGCAATACCTAATAATAATAATATATAATATATAATAAATAATAAATAAATGTTTAAAAAAGTAAAATAAAAAAATAAAAATGATTTTATTTATTTTCAACAGAGACAAAGACAAGAATACAAACAGGGGAGGGGCAGAAAAAGAGGGAGACACAGAATCCGAAGCAAGCTCTAGGCTCTGAGCTGTCAGCACAGAGCCCAACACGAGGCTTGAACTCGGGAACTGTGAGATCATGACCTGAGCCAAAGTCGGAAGCCTAACCGACTGAGCCACTCAGGTGCCCCGAGAAAATTAGTACTTAATTATGGCATTTCCTCTTTCTGAATTATCAGGGTATGGCAGATTGTCTAGGAATGCCTTGCCACCTACTCCCCAATCCGATGTTGCTCTTAAGTTAAGAGCATTTAACAGGTGACATGAGTTGGGAGGTTCACAATAAGACAAAACCGTTTATTTTTCAAAAGACTTAGAATCTATACCTAAAACTAATACTATAAAATCTCTTATCATTTGCTGGTTTTTATTAATGCATCACCTCTTCTTGCCAGTCACTGTCTTCCTCAGAATCTGTCTCAGGCCTCAGAGCAATTGGTCAGCGGGTCCTAAAGACTCCGTGTCTTTGATATCCCTCATGCCTGCATACTCCTCCTGCCATCAGCACCACCTAGTCCATCATCTCTCTTCACTTCCCTTGAATCTAATACAATACTCTTCTTTCTAAAGCATTTTTTTTTTGGTAACACATATTTACTACAGAATATTTAGAAAATCCTGGAAGATATAATGTGAAAAGGAGAATCTTATTGCCTGCCTGAAGCCACTGGCCAGAAATAACTACTCCTATGGCACATGTCATTCAGTCTTTGTGCCCATTTATTTATTTTGTATGTGTCTTCTATGTGATAACCTTTCAGTTCTATATTTTACATTGTTCACTTAATTTTTATTAAAAGCATTTTCCTCATGTGATTAAAAATTGTGTAAAATTGCTCGAATTTTTTTGAATTAAAAATTATTTTTATTGTAAGAAACACAAAATTCAGAAAAGTGTAAAGAGGAAAATATTAATCCCAGAAGCTAGAAATAAACTGCTGTTAACAGTATGACTTCCCCCCTTCTATTGTTTGTGAGCATTTAAATGTATTTTTATGTAATGGGATCATACTCATTTTTTACTCAACTTTTCTCAATCTGAAAATTTCTGCAAGTAAAGAAAAAATTTTCCAACAATTTTAATAACTACAGAGTAGTCATTCATTTAATAGATATTTACTGACTGTCTATGGTCTTGCCTGATACTGTGGTCACTCCTGAAAAAATAAATAAGGCACCTGTCCTTTGTAGATTTACATTAATTTAGCAATTTCCCTGAGGTGGATATTTAGGTTACTTCCAGATTTTCATTATTTCATTTTTACAAACATGGTATAGATGTAGTATAATTAGTATCTTTACAGCTAAACCCCCATTCTTATTTCTGATTAATTCCTTAAGAAAGATTCCTAGAAATGGAGTCACTGAGTCAAAGGGTATAAACATTTTTAGGTTCTTTTTTTAAAAATGTTTTTTATTTATTTCTGAGAGAGAGAGAGAGTGAGCATGAGCAGGGGAGGGTCACAGAGAGAGGGAGATACAGAATCCAAAACAGGCTCCAGGCTCTGAGCTGGCTGTCAGCACAGAGCCCTACAGGGGGCTCAAACCCATGAACCATGAGATCATGACCTGAGCCGAAGTCGGATCCTTAACCAACTGAGCCACCCAGGCACCCAGGTTCTTGATTCATAATGATTTCAAGAAAGTTTGGGCCAGTTCTCATCCCTACCATGAACCTATATGAATTCCAAGATGACCACACCTTTACTAACATTGACTATTTTTATTCTTTAAAAAATTTTTTTTAAATCCTTATTTCTTTTTGAGAGAGAAACAGAGTGTGAATGGGGGGGGGGAGGGACAGAAAGAAAGGGAGACACAGAATCAAAGCAGGCTCCAGGGTCCAAGCTGTCATCACAAAATCTGACACAGGGCTCGACCTGAGCTGAAGTGGGACGCTTAACCGACTGAGCCACCCAGGCATCCCTATTTT
Source organism: Proteles cristata cristata (assembly GCA_017311185.1). Classification (NCBI taxonomy): domain Eukaryota; kingdom Metazoa; phylum Chordata; class Mammalia; order Carnivora; family Hyaenidae; genus Proteles; species Proteles cristata. The sequence continues at coordinate 40,461 of JAESUZ010005618.1, read as the reverse complement.
TATTCTTTTAAGTAACAGTTTTATAGGTTATTTCTTTCCCTAAGTTTTCATTCCTTTGGTTACTAGTGAGATTAAATTTTCTCCATGATATTTATTGGCAGTTTCTTCTTCTGTAAAATGTCTATCCTTGCCCTTTATGACTTTTCTCTCGTGGGCCGCATGGAGATTTTCCAACAGTAGTCCTCAAGCTTATCTCTTTATCTACAACCCATGTTACCGTCAGTTTAACCTTTCTACAAACTCAGCTCCTTCACTCCCTCACATGAACGGCTTTTATGGTTAAAGTTTGCCCAAAGAGCGAAGTCCACACTTCTTAATTTGGCATTCAAGGTTTGCAGACAACTTTCAAAGCCTATATCCCAATATTTTCCATATGTATTATGCTCCTGCCAAACTGAACTAACTGTTCTTGGATATGGCTCTGTGTTTTTTCACTGTCTTTTTCTGAAACAACTCAATTCTTTTGGTAATTTATTTTATATTTCCACCCTCATTTTTCCCCATTGAAATTTCCCCCCATCCTTCAATGTAGTGCATACTTTTATATACATTTCAACTTTAAAATAGCCCTTACATGATATCAGCATTCCTACTCTAGAGATTAGGAAACTGAGGCTAATGCAGCTTCAGCGGCTTGGTCAAACAGATACACAACAGGGCAAGATTCTAACCCAGGTCTTCTGACCCTGGTCCCCAAGTTCTTTCCATCCCACCACAGCTTTCTGATACTGGGTTAAATTTGATGGTAATCATGGTCACTGCCTCTTTCAGGATATAGCTTATAACTCCTTTATACCAGGGCTCAGGGATTCTATCTCATTATTGAAATTACTCAAAGCACATTTCACAGCATTTTGATAATCAATGTCAAGGAGCTAACCAAGAAGAGTGATCTTGATTATCCCTCCTGTTCTTAACTATTAAAGAATGAGTCTTCCATGTCACATACCTTTTCCTCTTGGTTGGCCCTTAGTATGTCATCATTTTCAAACACCACTGTAACTTCCGAGTAGTTTGGGACATCACAGACATCTGTGACTTCTGTAACTTCTGTGACAATTTTTATATCTGGGACCTCTGTGACCTCATTTTCTGGAACATCTGTGACATCAGTGACATCGGTGACATCGGTGAATTCTGAGAAATCAATGCTTTCCACGGCATGTACAGGGTCTGAACACTTGTCCATATGTGGGGTCTGTACGGCTGCGAATGCTGCAATATCCATGATGTCCACTGAACCTGTGATATCTGTGCTATTGGTGATTTCTGAGAGGCTTGAGACTTCCGACAGTTTGGAAGCTTTGGCTTTCTCCTGATTCAAGAGGGAGATGAGTTCCACCCATTGACAAAATAGGGTTTCCTCTTTAGATGCAGGGGCACAGAGCTGCAGGTAGTAGGCTCGACCACTGACCAGCTTTATTTTGAGGCGCATATTCTCAGCATCGTGCACAGAGAGAGTCACAAACTGCAGAGGGAGAAACCTGCAGACAAACACAAACATCATCTGGAGGCCTGACTGGAGACCTGTCAAAAGGCCTTTCCTTTTATTCTGCATAGCAGTCTCCAGAGTGAGATTCAGGGCAACTGGCTTGCCTCCCAGAAGGCCTGGGTAGGGGCAGGCCTGAGGTTGAGCGGTACTTTCTTATGGCCACTATGTTCCCAGGTCTGGTCCTTAGCTTTTAAGGCTCAAAACTTTGACTTTTAGTACATTTAACCAGCCCTGAGGGCCATCTCACTCAAAGCATACTCCTAAGACTCTGATGAGCTTAAAAAAATCAGAGTATCAACTATTTATCTTGAGAAGTTGTCCCACTTAGTTAATCCTGCAAAGCTGAGAGAGAAGTTGAGTGATTGTTCTAGGTCATAGAGCAAGTTAGTGGCTTGACAGAAGACTAGAGTTATTTCTTTTTTTTAAAAAATTATTTATTTATTTTTGGGAGAGTGCAAGTTGGGGGAGGGCAGAGAGAGAGGGGGCAGAGGATCCAAAGCTCTGCACAGCAGCAAGCCCGACGTGGGTCTGGAACCCATGAATTGCAAGCTCATGACCTGAGCTGAAGTTGGACGCTCAACTTACTGAGCCACACAGGTGCGCCAAGACCAGAGCTAATTCTGATGGAGGCTGAGATGCTGGAGAAAGAAGGGCATGCCCTAGAGAAGCAGTTTATTATGAATCTTCAGTTCCCATTACTTAAGTTTAATTTTTAAAAATTAACTACCTGACTGCCAGCTCGTCATAAGGTATTTTCCCAGACTTCAAGGACATTACTTTTTATCACTTATAGCAGAGTGCAAGTGAGATGCTCCCTTGGAGCAAATGTCATTGGTGTTTTTATTTTCAGCTTCTCAGGGGTAAAGCATGTTTTCTGAGAGATCCTTAAGCTCTTCCCTTTGTAACTCACCTGGTAAGCACCAGGTTCTCTGGAGAAGGAGATCTCAGGAGTCTTCGAAATAGGGGTTCCGTATCTTTCTGGGCTTCAGGTGTCAGATGAGCCAGAAGCATCACGTTGGGGGTCTTGTGGGTGTTACTGGAAGAGCAGATGCCTACAGTCACCCAGTTGGCTCGGTTGTGAAGGTAAATGGATTCACCTTTCCTATTAACCTAAGGTAGAGAACAGGAAGAGGAGTTTTCTGATAAAGTGTATGGCCCCAACAACCTTGCTTACCTGAGCAGTGCAGAAAGTAAAGGAAAAATGAACCATGATGCATTTGTTCAATCACTTGTTGATGTGAATTCTTAGAAATATCACAGTGAATGGATGGACACATTCCCTGGGCCATGGGGGTTCTGTCAGGGAAGGTGAACATTAAACAAACATGTCACTAATTATTATTGCAAGAAGTATTCCCAAGCACAAGGTCAGGGTGCTGTTCTGTGAAGCATGTAGCAGGAGACTTGATTTAAGAAGGGATATAGACAGTGGTGTGCTGGTAAATGTGTAACAACTATCTCTTGGAAGATATGCATACAATTATTATATATTTTACTGCTATAAAAGATGAATAGCACACAATTTACAAAAAATGATATATACAATTTTCTTCATTTTAAATTCAATATAGTCAGTTGATTCTCACAGAAGTCTTTTTTTTTTTTTAATGTTATATTTATTTCTGAGAGAGAGACAGAGACAGCGTGAGCAGGGGAGGTTCAGAGAGAGAGGGAGACACAGAATCTGAAACAGGCTCCGGGCTCTGAGCTGGCTGTCAGCTCAGAGCCCAATGCGGGGCTCGAACCCATGAACCGCAAGATCATGACCTGAGCCAAAGTTGGACGCTTAACCGACTGAGCCACCCAGGCACCCCTCACAGAAGTCTTCATTGACTTTTGCCAAACTCTTATATCCATAACCTCAAGAACATAAATAGTAAAATGTAGTAAAATAATAGGAATGATGAGGTTTGAGTATATGAGTTTATACAATCAAATTTTTAATAATGGCTGTGTTAAATAGTAGACTTGCAAACTTCCTGAACACTTAGCTGCTCCAGCACACCCTGGACATAGGGTCAGAGAAATCTCCGAGAGGAAAGACCTCTAGCTGAGACCTGAACAATGTGAGGTAAATTGGCTGGGTGGCAGGAGAGCTTTCTAGGGAGAGGAAGAGCATGCGCAAGAATCCCAAAGTCAAAGAATATTGGCCAGTAAAAATCTCTGTCAGTTGGAAGAAGAGAAGACTGGAAAGTGGTTGGACAAGGATGTGAAGGAAGGCAAAGGGGGCAATACTTGGTTTCTCAGCTGTATGTTCTCAAACAAACAAACAACAACAACAAAAAACAACCACTTAAGGGGCACTTGGATGGCTCAGTCAGTTAAGAGTCCAACTTTGGCTCAGGTCATGATCTCACCATTCATGAGTTCGAGCCCAGCATCAGGCTCTATACTGACAGCTCAGAGCCTGGAGCCTGCTTTGGATTCTGTGTTTCCCTCTCTCTCTGCCACTCCCCTGCTCATGGTATGTCTCTTTCTCTCTCTCTGAAAAGTAAATAAACATTAAAAAAATTTAAATCACTTAAAAACAGATATACGTAGAAAAAGGTTATAGCCCACGCTATGGACCACAAAGCCATGCCTGACTAACAGAATCCAGAATTCATCCAGTATCTGCCCCTCAGGGATGGTGCTCCAGCTCAGGGGTTAAATACTGATGAACCTAAACTGGTCATGGTGATTTCATCCCCTTGCCGATGCTTGCTTTCATCAGGGGCATGTGACCCCCACCTGGCCAATGAGACACAGTGGGGACCTCCTGGTGGCTCTGGGAACAGTTTCTCAACCCTCACAGAAAGCTATGAGGATGAGAGCATCTCATCTGTCTCTGGCAGCTGTCACCGTCCTGTTTGCATGTCATGTCCTGGGGGGAGCCAACTTGAGGCTGAGAGAGCAAAAGGAGAGGACCCGGGTCCTCAATGACTCCCTGCAGGTGAGCTGTATATACTCTTTTATTTTGAAATCGTTGTTCTTATTTGTTTAAACTTGAGTCATGAACTATGGCAACTTGCTGCTGAAGACATACTAACCATGAGAGATTGTGTACGTTGAAGGGGATAATTTATTCAGTTATGATATGGGGCATGTCTGGTCTACAACGTGGTAACTACCCCCTCCCCTAGCCCAGTGTTCATTAGAGCTTGCAAAAGGTTATTAGAAAAGGGTGCAAGAAGAAGTGTGAAAAATAAGATTATTAATAAGAAAGAAGCATATAGATGGCAATGACTTATCACATGTGTTCAGGGTGTTACTTAAACATTAGTGTTCTTTGAGGAGTCACCTCTTGCCTAATGCTTGCTCTGGAGGTGAAGTATCAGGGAAGAGAACACATTTATGGAAGATGATGTGTCTGTTGTCTTCCCTGTTTCCTCTCTGTGGAATCAGCTGAGGAGCTGCTTGAATGGGTGTGTTTTGTGTCAGCCTTTATCATGGTATTTCTGTGGACTTTAGGGGTATAGCCCATAACACTGAACTCACTTCCCCATTTCTTTGTCTGAGTATTTTAATGCCAAATGCTTAGAGGAAAGTAAGAAGTGCTCTCAAATTGTAATTCCACTCAAAATGTAGGCACATTTTTATGAGAAGAAAACTCTTCTCCCTAACAATTTAATGATTTTCTTTTACTTTCAGAACTAAGAGCCAAAATTTATTTTTTAAAATATGATTTATTGTCAAATTGGCTAACATACAGTGTGTACAATGTGCTCTTGGTTTTGGGGGTAGATTCCTGTGGTTCATTGCTTACATACAACACCCAGTGCTCATCCCAATGAAAATTCATTTTAATACTCAGCTGTGTTATAGATTTTACTCTTTAAAATGTCTTCTAAATCTAAGAAAAGAGCTATCTGAATGCTTTCCTGTGTGGGATGTTTTGAATTCATTGTAATCTCTTTATGTCATTTTGGGAAGATTATGATAGAATGACATTTATGGTAGAGTTAGAACAGAATTCCTAGGTGAGAGTTTGCTGGGAAAAATTGAAGTGAATTTTCTTTTAACATTATAATTATTTTATTTTTTATTTTTTTCCTTAAGTAGTTTATTGTCAAGTTGGTTTACATATAACACGCAGTGCTCATCCACATTATAATTATTTTAGGTGGGTTAAAGTTCCGAAACTATTCCCTTTAATTGTCTCATGCATTCCATTATCACATTTAAAATAATTCTCCTCCCAATATATTTAGTTTCTTTGCGAAAATTAATTACTGAAGTTATGGAACTTAATTCAGGGCTCAAATATGATTTACCTGGATAAAGTTGCTCTCTAATATGGGAGGAGATACAAAAGGGGCATACTCTCCTCCATCCAACATATTTTGAAGATCTCCTGTATCTTGGGAGGGTAGGACGGAGAAGGCATCTTGCTCACTGCTCCTTGTGGTAGAGTTCCTATTGTTCCTCTTCATGGTGCTTACACACAAACATTCCAGGAGATGGGAATACAGTGAACAGATACAGAAAATTTAGCATGAAGGAGTTAAACAAATGTTATCAACATCTATGATATGCCAGGCACTGCATTGGGCATTGGTGATACATCTGAATAGGACTGATAAGATCCCTGTCCCCATACAGCTTACACTCTATAGGAAGAATAAGCAACTTAAAAGAAAGAAAAGGATACTGGATGATTAGAGTTCCCAAGACTCTAGAAAAGATCCATGGAACAGAAAATGCCTGGGGCATAGGGCTGGCAACACTAATTTACTAGGGCAGTTAGGAAAGGGAAGGAAACTCTCTAGGAGGCCTTGATATACATGCACCACATCCCCCAAACCACTGTGTTCTGTCTTCCTAATTAATAGTACCACTGCTCTTGCCATCATGGAGGGTTCTCAGATCCTTTTTTATTTTATTTTATTTTTTTGTAAATAGGGTATTAAAGCTCTACTACACTGAGAACATCTTTTCCTGACCATTCATCCTTGACTGATCCTTAGCTCATGGATGAGGATTTCTAATCAATGACTGCTGTCTATCTCCTCTGGTCTATTGCTCTGGCTCTCTCTCCAGAAACCACTTCAACAAAGAACAATGGCTCTACATCATTGGATTTCACCTCTTATCTACCAGAAATGACAGAGTTCCAAGAAGGGAACAAGGTCTCTGAATGTAATTCTGTTTATATTTTCCAAAGATCATCCTTCCCTTTTCACAAATCCCCCCCCACCATGAGCAGAAGGGTCTTGACCAGCAAGCAGCTGCTAATGTGTTCCTACTCAGGGGTATAGTTCCACCTCAGTCTTTCCTCAGAGACTCTTTTTTTATTCCTTCTCCTCAAGCTGAGGGGTGTGTAGTGAATATGTCTTGTTGCTGTACCAGCCAGGGTCATGGGATGCAGAGACCACTGCTACCTGACATCTTATAAGCACATGACTGTGGGCATGGGAATTCCCCATCAGACCCTCTGCTGGTGGCAACTCAATGCCTCCTTTCAGCACACATCTGTGTATGAACGTGGGAAAAGTAAAGTCAGAAAAAGCAGGGAAGTAAAATAGTCTAGTGAAGCCAACATGTAAAAAGAATGAGACAGAAAGAGCCTTAAAGAATAAAAGGGGTAAAGATAAAACCACCACCACCACCATCTAAAACAGGGAGGATGGGAAATAAGTCCCCACATCAGGATTCAATCCCTCCTGGTCTGACCTGAGAAGCTTATGCCACCAGCCATGGTTCAGTACTGCCTTGAGTGCTTGGAAAGCAAGGACTTGGACTTGGCAGGTGTTAGCAAGGGTGAGAAAGGTAGGATAGGTCAGGACGGATGGGAAAGAGGAAAAAGAGGGAACAGCAAAGAATACAGAAGATGTCCTTCTTATTCCCTTTTATTCCTGAATAATTTTGTCCTAAATCCATTAGCTGGGACAAAGAGAGGCAGGAATCTGTACTGAGGGGAGTGGGGAGCCTTGGCTCAGAACTCAAAGGAGCCAAGAAGACCTCTGTTGTCAGGAGAAGGGGGGTACAGCGTAAGAAATCAGAGCCTAGCAGGGTGAGGAGGGTGTCTGAGCAGGAGAGAGGATGGTAGAGGAGGGGAGTCATTGGTTATATACAAGGGAATTGGTTAAATAAAATAGGAAACCTTGAGAATCTATATTGATAGAAATAAATGAATAGATTAAAAGTTTGGTGAAGAGCAGAGATTTACATAGTTCAAAGTACCTTCCACCAGCAATACTTATTAATTTTCAAAGAGGAAAAAGTAACTTTACAGTGAAGAAGCCACACAGAGCCTGTCATAGTGGACTGATGAATGAACAACATCAGTAATGGGACAAAACAAAATGGTGGATCATCTTATAGGATGCAATGAGAAGCACAGAGCATTCCCTTGTGATATTCCTCCCAAAGATGCATGACCCGAATCCAACCATTAGGAAATAACAGACAGAGCTGGTTAGAGGGATATCTGACAAAATATCTGGCCTGTGTTCATTTTTTTTAATGTAATAATTTTTTTTACAAATAGTTTATTGTCCAGTTGGTTTCCATATAACACCCAGTGCTCATCCACACAAGTGCCCTCCTCCATACCCATCTCCCCCCTCCCCACCACACACTCATCAGTCCTCAGTTTGTTCTCAGCATTCAAGAGTCTCTCATGGTTTGCCTCCCTCCCTCTCCCCCACCATTTCCCCCCTTCTTCTTCCCCACGGTCCTCCATTAAGTTCCTCCCAATCCTCCTATACGTGCAAACATATGGTATTTGTCCTTTTCTGCCTGACTTATTTCGCTCAGCATAACACCCTCAAGGTCCATCCATGTTGCTACACATGGCCAGATTTCATTGTTTCTCATTGCCATGTAGTATTCCATGGTATAGATAAACCACATCTTCTTGATCCATTCATCTGTTGATGGACACTTAGGCTCTTTCCATGTTTTAGCTATTGTGGAGAGTGCTGCTATGAACATTGGGGTACATGTGCTCCTATGCATCAGCATTTCTATATCCCTTGGGTGAATTCCTAGCAGTGCTATTGCTGGGTCATAGGGGAGTTCTATTGTTAGTTTCCTTGAGGAACCTCCACACTGTTTTCCAGGGGGCTGTACCAGTTTACATTCCCACCAACAGTGTAGGAGGCCTGTGATCTTAAAAAACGTCAGTGTAACTCAAAGTCAAATAAAAAACTAAGAATGTCCTTGATGGTAAGAAACACAAACTAAAGTATTTGGAAGTAATAGGGCATCAAATTGGCAAATTACTCTTAAAAGATTTAGGAAAAAAAGATCTTTGTAGTGTATTTGTAATATTTCTGTATGTTTGTGATTGCTTTGAAGATGTTAATGGAAATAATACAAGGAAAGAGGAAGTAAAAGGTATAGAGGAGAGGATGGGGGATGTAAAAGAAGATCTTGAGGAGATGGACAGGTTCTGTGGGCTAGAGTGAGAAGGGACTTCTGCAACAGCAGTGGAAGAATCCATATAGGGATTGGATGGTAGGAAAAAAACACCTGAAGGTTTGTTGCCATCTACATTTTCTCTCCTTTATGACTTATCCAACAGCACAAGGCATTTATACCATCAACACTTTGTTGAAAGACAGTGAAGCTGTCTTAAGAGAGACAGAAGACACAGCAAGTGATCAAAACATCAATTGGATCCTTGGGGGCCTAAATATATGGGGGATTTTCTTCTGGAACATGACAAGAAATCATTAGAAAAAAGCATTTTTGGATGAAAGCAAGGTATAATGGAGGAAGGAAAACAAAGGTCAGCAACCCTTTGGGTCAGGGTGACAAGCAAAATCACAGCAGTTGTTCACCCTTCACTTTTCAGAACAGCTGTGATTTCTTACACTTGTCTTTCGTAGCTCAAACTGTCTCATATCACTTCACGTATCCCTCTCTGGAGATCTAGAAAAGCATCATTCTTAATCCATGAAGTTTCCATAGGAGGAAAAGAGGCAAAGACAGCTTGGGAAGGAGAAGAAAGGAGACAGAATGGAGAGAGAAAGGGGAGAGGGTGTGACGATGTAGAGTTTAATATGGTCTCATTAGTATGCATCAATATATCTCACCTCAACTCAGGGTCAAGCCACAGTCCTTTCTCCAAGATAAAGGCGTTAACTCATTTCAGTTTGGGCTTCCTCCTTTTCATGATGAAGTCTTTGTGAAGGAAACAAAAATGGAAAATAAAGTGCATACACAGGAGGAAAATTTCAATACAGATCCTTATTTTTATTTCATACCCGAGGGGTCCATGCCTTAGAAAGAGTTTTCCTAACTAAGCAATGTGGGTGAAGTCCTCAGAGGGCTGCTGTTTATATCTGAGCTGAGCTGTTGTCAATGATTCTAATCATGGTCTTTTGGTGAGTGGAACCAGACAGTCATGAGTTCATAGCTCATGGTTAGCCTCAAATTGCCTGATGGTAAAATTCTGGGCTCCTAAAGTAAGGAAGATATTTGATAATGTGACAACAGAAGTAGTATAGATTCAAATAACTATTTGAGGGTTATATTACAATGGAGGGTCATAAGAAACCTGAGTTATTTTCTTTCTGTAAAAAGCCAGAGTAGCCCATATTACTAACTTTTCAGCTAGCTATTTTGTCACTTGTGTATCATTGTCCATATTGTGCTTGCAGTCCCTACAGACAATGCTTTTTTTCTCTCTGTAAAATTCTGATTTAAATAATCTCTTTATGGACCAGGTAAACTACAGCCATAATAACTACAGAACTCAAATGCCATAAGGCCAGTGTGGAAATTGGTATAACTGGGAATATAAAGGATTCCGGAGTCAGACATATCCACATTCATATTTGGGCTCTGTCACCTGCTTTTGTGACCTTGGGCATCTCTGAGCTCAAATTTCTCTTCTATAAAATGATGATAAAACTACCTAACTCAATAGAGTGATGTATAGGAAATACTGAACACCATGGTTACCACATAGTGAGCACCTGAGTGCTTATATTGGTCTACTGACACCTGCCCCTTTGTTGAAAAGTATAAGTTAGTCAGCATTTGCTGTGCTGGGTTCCCTCTTGCTCACTTATAGTTTCATATTTCCCAAGTTTCATTCATTGCAATAAACATTTTCCCCCAGCTTAACTCTGAAATGGAATGTTCCTTGTGATCACTCAGCTGGTGGTGGTGGTGGGGAATTGCACAGTGGTTGTTATTTGGCTGCACATGCACAAACTTAATTATGGTTGTTCATGTTACGCTATGTACATTTATTGTACGACACAGGTTGCATTTAATTGCCATTTAAAATGTGTTTCTAAATCAAAAGACACATGGAGACAAATGAAAATGAAAACAGTCCAAAATCTTTGAAATTTTGCAAAAGCTGATTTAAGAGGGAAGATTATAGCAATACAGGCCTACCTCAAGAAGAAAAATCTCGAATTAACAACCTTACCTTACACTTACAGGAGCTAGAAAAACAACAACAAACAAAGACAAAGCCAGTAGAAGGAGGTGAATAATAAAGATTAGAGCAGAAATAAAGACTAAAAACCCAATTAAACAATGAAGCCAGGAGCTGTTCTTGGAAAAGTTCAACAAAATTGATAAAACTTAGTCAGACTCGTCAAAAAGAAAAAAAAAAAGGAGAGAGGAGATGCAAATAAATAAAATTAGAGATGGAGGAGAAAAACAACTAACACCACAGAAATATAAAAGATTATAAGAGAATATTATGAAAAATTGTATGCCAACAAATTGGAAAACTTAGAAGAAAAGGTTAAATTCCTAGAAACATATCACCTTCCCAGACAGAATCAGAAAGAAATAGAGGAACAGACTAATTACTAGCAATGAAATTGAATCAGTAATAAAAAAAAAACTCCCGACAAAGTTCAGGGCCAGATGTCTTCACAGGCAAATTCTACCAAACATTTAAAGGAGAGTTAAAATGTATTTTTCTCAAGCTTATCCAGAAAAATAGAAGAGGAAGGAAAACTTCCAAATTCATTTTATGAGGTCAGCATCACCCTACCACTACAAAAAGACCAAAAAGAGGCCAGCATCAACCAAAGACACTACAAAAAGAATAAAGCTACAGGCCAGTATTTCAGAAGAACATAGATGCAAAAAGCCTCGACAAAATACTAGTAAACCAAATCCAACAACACATTAAAGTGTGTTGTTGGGGGGCACCTGGGTGGCTTAGTTGGTTAAGCGTCCGACTTTCGCTTAGGTCATGATCTCATGGTTCGTGGGTTCGAGCCCCGCGTCGGGCTCTGTGCTGACTGCCAGCTCAGAGCCTGGAGCCTGTTTCAGAGTCTGTGACTCCCTCTCTCTCTGACCCTCCCCGCTCATGCTGTCTCTCTCTCTTTCTCACCTAGAAATAAATAAAAATATTTAAAAAAAAATAAATAAAGTGTGTTGTTGGATCAACCATGATCAAGTAGGATTTATTCCCAGGATGTAAGGGTTGTTCAATATTCACAAATCAATCATTGTGATATATCACATCAATAAGAGAAAGGATAAAAACCATATGATAATTTCAAAAGATGCAGAAACAGCATCTGACAAAGTGCAACATCCATTCATGATAAAAACCCTCAACAAAGTAGGTTTAAAGGGAACATACCTCAAAATAATCAAGGCCATGTCTGAAGAATCTCAGTTAATTTCATAATTAATGGAGAAAAACTGGGAGCTTTTCCTCTAAGATCAGGAACTAGATAAGGATGTTCACTATTACCACTTTTATTGGGCATAATACAGGAAAGGTCCTTCCCACAGCAATCAGACAAGAAAAAGAAATAAAAACATCCAAATTGGTAAGGAAGAAGTAAAACTTCCACTACTTGCAGATGACATGATACTATAAGTATGAAACTCCAAAGACTCCACCAAAAAACTACAAGAATATAGTTATCTTGATGAGCACTGAGAAATGTATAGAATTGTTGAATCATTATATGGTACACCTGAAATTATTATAACACTGTTATGTTAATTTATACTTGGATAAAAATAAAATGAGATTCTAATGATAACTTGAAAAGATTTTGTTGATACCTGCTGGTGTGGTTAAGAAAGTTCCAGTACAAAACTTGCAGAAGGCTTGTCAGAGGCTAGGAAGAAGTTCCCAGAGACTGGAGTGGAGCTTTCTTTTAATAAATGCACAGAGGATGACAGAATAGAGTATGACAGACATCGTACGGAAAACTTCTAAGTAATAAGAAAGCTTTTAATTGTGTAATTAGCAACATTTTTTTCTTTCTTAGTGGTCCATAACATAATGGATATAATAATTGGTGGATCTTAGATTTGATGAAAGGCAGTAGTCAACTCTTGCTCATCCAGAAGTGGGTGACAAAGTGAACACTAAAAAAAATCACTTTAAGAAAAGAAACAAATATATGCAATGTCTACTGTTAGCAAATTCATGCTAATCTGTGGATGCTCAGTGGTCACCAGGACTAGGGAATGCCCCTTCAGCAGTCATTTTTGTGGTCCCCTGGGTCCCTTCGATGCGAGAACAGTCCCTCCAGGAGCAATCAGTGGACAATCTTCTGAGGGAGCAAGTGTAATTGTGTATTTAGGGCCACACAGAAGGAAGTGGAAATGAAGGGGAGGAAAGGGTTCAGTGAATTTGCAGCCACACTGGGCCTTGCCCTTCTCATCTCTTTTGAACTCTGGAATACAGGGGAGGTCAACTATGGAGCTAAAAATGTAATAGAACTTTTATCTTCACCCATGTGGTGTTACTTTGTTTCTAAACATTTGTTTCAGAATTGTTTTGACACTTTTGGATCATATGTATAGATGGTAAATGTATGCTGAATTTTAACTAGTTTTGTTGTAACTGTCATTTGAGATTACCAATCTGTCCACCACAACCCCTGCCCACACCTCTCCAATTATCCTGGTAATGAGCCAAGACTGCACTGTTCTTGAGACATATGAATCATTCTGTGAAACCAATTTTTGGCTAAACACACACCCACCACACATTTCGTCAAAGATCTAAAAGCAGAATCATCAACTGTTAAATTAACTGGGGTGCCTGGGTGGCTCAGTCAGTTAAGTGTCCGACTTTGGCTCAGGTCATGATCTTGTGGTGCGTGATTTCAAGCCCTGCATTGGGCTCTGTGCTGACAGCTTGGAGACTGGAGCCTGCTTTAGGTTTTGTGTCTCCCTCTCTCTCTGCCGTTTCCCTGTTTGCACTCTATCTCCCTCTTAAAAATAAATAAACATTAAAAAATCTATTTACTAGGTTTACTCTCAATATATGGAGAGATAATATTAAAATTTTGGTATGTTTCTTTTTAGTTTCATAAATTTATATATGTACAATATATATTTATATCATATGTAAAATATACAATATTATATGTTAGTTATATACATTGTGTGTCACATATAACATATATTAAAATTTTCCTATAACATTAAATATTTTTAAAAGCAGGAGTTGCCAATCATGGTGTGGACCCACTTGGAACATCACAATCTTTTGTAAGATGTACTAAAATCAATTGTGCCCAGTGGCTAAACTGATGCTTGAGAAATGAGTTTCTCTTAAAAAGCAGTAGATAATTCATGGTCCTCACTCTGATAAGTTCCCTGTGCTCTACTGTGCTTTCCTGTGGAAAGACCACGACAACCTGACTGCTTACAGCCCCCAGCCCTCGTATCCAATGCAACGCTTACTGAGATAGTGTTATTAATTATGATGAGTCAAAATAATTCTAATTTGTGTGGGCTGGACCTTTATAGATAGTTTTGTTCACCTAATAATTTACTTATGGATCAGTTTTTAATATAGCTTTATCAAGATATTGAGATATAATTTACATATTATCAACTTCACTCATTTCAATGATCTTTAGTGTATTTACAGAATCGTACAACCATCACCATAACCTAACTTTAGGACATTTTCATAATTTCCATGGATACATTTTTAGTAAGGATAAGTGTAGACAATGAGTTATGCAATTATGTTTCTCTTGTATTCCCTGTGACCACTGCAGGCTAGAGAATGATATGACTATAATCATTATGATGAGAAGTCAGAGCAGAAAGATGTTGCAAGTGAAATCTGCAACAGTGTTATTCATATTAATGAGAACACCATTTGTAGATTCTACATAAATATTTTAAAAATAAAGCAAGGGTTATTTATGCAAATTCTTTATGAAAGTTCATACTATCTTGCTTTATTAACATTACATGTACAGTAAAGATCTGCAATATAAAACTCATAAATAAAAAGTAAATTTTAGTATTAGAAAAGGTTGATCACATCAAAGGGCCAATGAATGTATGTGTTATGGAGTTACAATAAATGTATTTTGAATGAATGTGTGAAATAGAACAGAGATGCAAAGCAGGGTTGCTACAGGGTATCATGGGAACCTGGCTTCATTTCACAGATACACAAAATCTTTTGTTATAACTTGTTCTACAAGGATTGCGTATTCATTTTCACAATCACAGTTTATATTTTTCTGATAATTTATGCCTTTCACTGGGCTCAATAAATGTTTTCTACATCCAATTAAGCAAGCATTGTATGGAGAGAGTGTATATAAGGGTTTTAACTGTGTTACAGAGCGTGAAGAAATCTAATTCTATTTGAGATAGGCCCTAACTTATCCTGTCACGAGCAGATTCTTTACATTCTTTGTTATTTCTTTTAATTAGTAATCCCCCTGTTCTCTTTTCTCTTGTTTGGCTTTAACTGAATGAAGATTAATTTAGGAGATAGTTATAAAAGGTTGTACTTTTCTGGAGAATTACAATATGACTTCATTTGAAAAGGCATTGTTGGCTACTTTTAGTAAAAAAAGAAGGCAGAGAGATTCCATATTAAATGAGATTACAGATCAGAAACCAACGCCAGCAGTTTAATGGGGGCATGAAGCACTGACAGGCGATGAGCTGTATGCATTTCAGGGATGGAACTTTTTCGGTTTTGCTCCAGACTTCCCATGACATCACCAGACTTCCTTATCTGGGTAGTGTTTCAAGATAACCAAGGCCCCAGTAGGGCTAAGAATAGTGTGGATATGAAGTACATTCACCTGTGGGCAGTTGTGGACTGTCTTGATTTTCCCATGAATAAATGTAATCACCGGGAATTTTGTGGACCAGTGACAGGCTGACTTTAATGGAAATTGGGAAAGGGAGGGAGAAGGAGTCTGGGAGCCAACATGGAAATGTTTTCAGGGGCTTTTCTAACCCCTTAATTTGGACGGATGTCTATAATTGTTTGCTATTTACCATTCCCATTTGATCTTTTCCCACTGATAGTTTATTATAAAAAATTTTCAAACCTATAGCAAAGTTTTAAGAATTCTATCGTAAGGGGTGCTTGTGTGGCTCAGTCGGTTGAGTGTCCCAACTTCAGGTCATAATCTCTTGGTTTTTGAGTTCAAACCCTAAATCAGGCTCACTGCTTCCAGTGCAGACTCCGCTTCAGATCCTCTGTCTCCCTCTCTCTCTGCACCTCCCCTGCTCATGCTGTCTCTTGCTCTCTCAAGGATAAACGAAAACAAAAACAAAACGAAACAAAAAGAATTGTATACTGAATGAATGTCCTTATACTCACCAGCAAGATTCTCTTGCCTTTTCTTCTGTGTGTGTTATTTCTCATTTATAGTTACATAAAAGCTCTTACATGGTAGTGTTTACCCATTACTTATTCTCTGGTTGGTACTTGTGCTTTGAGGTTGGTTCTTTATAGCACTTTGAAGCATAGCATTTTCTTAGGTAGTTTTTTTCTAACATTCTTAACAACACTAGTGAACATATTTTTAGGAGTGGTGCATTACAATTCTATGTTGCAGCTCTGGTCACATCTTTGAGAAGGTTTGACTGTTGTGGACCTCATTCGCCCAATGGGGCCCCCACTAATCGTTCAGCTTTGAACAGCAAAGCCCTATATTCTGGATCTTCTCTCCCATTTGAATAATGAAAAGTGACCATTTTTCCAAAAGTTCATTAAATTTTCACTCATGAAAGAAAATTAGAGTAATGGTTTGGAAAACCAAAATTAATTAATTAATTGATTTTAAAGTTTATTTATTTATTTTGAGAGGGAGAGAGGAAGGGGGGGAGAGGCAGAGAGAAAAGGAGGTGGGGGGAGAGAGAGAGACAGAGAGACAGAGAGAATCCCAAGCAGGCTCCACACTGTCAGCGCAGAGCCCGATGTGGGGCTTAAACCCATGAAGCTGTGAGGTCATGACCTGAGCCGGAACCAAGAGTGGGACACTTAATTGATTCACCTATCCAGGCTCCCCGGAAAACTAAAATTCAAAAATCATTAGAAAACTTGCTTATGTTTTAACGCAAATTCTCAATGAAGTTATTTTTAAGAAAAATCCAGTAACCAGAGTTAAGTCTCTGAGCTTTCCGGCTTGTTCTGGTTGCAGCATAAGACATGAAACTAGAAGGAAAAGAGGAAGATGGAAAGAAAATAGACATTTTTGCCTTGAATTATTCGAATTCATTCAACTGGTATCCATTTCCTTCTTCCTCACGTTCGCACCAAAAATTGCAGTAATCACATAGTCACTTACATAGATGAGAGGCTGAAATAGATCTCTGGAGATCTCCTGGATGTCTACTAGAAGAATAGTCCTCAAACAGCAGGTTTCCAGCTCTTTTCACATCTCTTTCGCAGAAGGTGTTTATGTCTACGAGGCGGCAACTAACCACTTAGTAAAAGAAGCAGAGGAGGCCAGGCTGCTTGGGGCATTGTTCTATCACTCCTGCATCACAATGTGCTGACATAGTGTCTGAAGTAAGAGAAGAGCACTGGGAAAGAGCAGCCCTGGAGGTCAGGGCTGAGATCAAGTGTCGCCAGCATTCCTGTGGAGCCCAGACAGCTAGTGAATGGTAGCTCTGGTTGCGGGTGTGAAGTTTACAGAGGCTTCCTTGGAGAGAACAGTCAACTGAGCAGTAGAATCTCCATGGCAAAGATAAAACGCTGAGAAAGTTGAAGACACTTAATATTGTTTGCCATTCAATCGATAATTCATCAATTTCCTTACATCCCAGTTTTCGGAAACTTGAACAGTTAGGTCGCTTTGAGCTTCTGTAAAGTAAAGCTTCAGAAGAGTGTAGTATTCTTAGAGGGCAGAGGCGGCTTCATGCTTCCAGCATCTAGTGTATTTTAGATATACTGGGCTCTGGGCTGTCAGTGCAGAGCCTGCTTGGGATTCTCTCTCTCCCTCTCTCTCTCTGCCATTCCCCTGCCTTACTATCTCTATCTCAAAATAAACAAACATTTAAAAATATATATAAAAGCTCCCAATTAATAAAAAAAAATAGGCATCAGGTTCTGGTGATCACTCTCCACACACACACTGGTTCAGTCTGAGGACAGAGGCAGCCTCTCCATGCACAGACTCAAAGCGTTTCCTGTTATCCTTGCTTTAGACACGCCTTTTCCTGTCTTCTATCCTGAATGTCCTCTTTGGTTGGAAAATTCTTCCTGTAATCATATGAATACCATGGACTAGATTTCTAGTCACCTATTTCTTCATTCAGCACAGTTATTACATGGTCACCACTTGCCATGTTCCTGTTCTTCCTGCCTCAGGGCCAGGAAACATTTTTCAATAAATATGATCTCACCTTTTTCCATGTCAAAGTTAATTTTGATGACACTCTTTGGTATTTTCTTACTTCCATTTTTTAGGCTATTGGTATATTAAAAAGTGAAGAATAGCAAAAGAGACATAATCATGGAATATTTTAAACATTTACCTTGAAAATACTGATGTTTTTTAAACATGCACAGAATGTAGAACTATACGCATAACTTGATTTGGAGATGATGCCGCAAGTCAGCATTTAAGGTGCTTTGTCAAAGTGAGGTCCGTGACTAATTAGCTTCTGTCCTTGTTCCTTCATGAGATGTGCCCACTAACTCATACCTTGATGTATGTTGCATGTTCTAAGCTTGGGATATGAAGTTTTCCTGTCAAGTTCTGCCGCTGGCCCCCTGGTGACTGTTATACAAGGCCAATTCTGTTGGTCTGTTCAGTAATGAGTACCTACTGTTTACAGGGCACCATGCCATGCTGTGGCTACAAAGATGAATGTCTTTGCCCTCAAGGAATTCACCATCAACTGGGGGAGGGGCTATCTAAGCAGACTATTCCAATGATATGTAGTGATAAGTAGGAGCACAGGTGAGGGGCACTTAGTTCAGTTTGGAGATTTAGGGCAGGGTTCCAGGAGGAATTAATGCCCAAGCTAAGTTTTGAAAGATTAGCCATCCTGGGCAAAGGCACTGAGGCATAAAATGACATGGTTTGAAGGGGTACCTGCAAATTGTCTGCTGTTACATAAAGTTGGAGGGGGGAAAAGTGAAGTTGGAAGAGGTATGGGCTAGGTTCTGGAGGTCTCTGAATGCCCTAACTGGGGGCTTGGACCTTATCTGCTGTAGTAGTTTTCTAACAAGGAGTCGTAGCCTAATGGGATTTGTGTTCTTGATTGATCATTCTAGCAGCAGTGTAAAGTTTGGATTTGGGGAGGCCAGTTCATGTGGCAGAGGAAACACCAGGTAGTAGCAGTAAGAATAGAAAAGAGAGGGTTATTTCATAACTATTGGTAGAGTTGACAGAATCTGGTGACTAATTGGATGTGGGGAGTGAGAAGGAATGACTCAGAGGTTTCTGCTTTGGGAAACCGGGTAGACCAGAAATCAAAATGTGAACAGAGGAACAGGTGTAGAAGGCAGAGAATGAGTTCCTTGTTTGTAGGAATTCTTGTCTGGTATGGTGCCTGGTATTCAATGGGTATTTAGCAAATAATAGACTCCTCCCCCGCCCCCCCCCGCCCCCCAGACCTTTAGTGGCTTCCCAAAGCAGCTCTTAGCAGATTTGCATTATATCATAAGGTGTGTATGTATTTAGTATTTCACCCAACAGCCAGCATATTTGTGGGCATGATCTGACTCCATCCTGGCTTCAGTTCCCTCAAAATAGATCTCAGACCCCACCCCCATCCCTCATCATACTCTGTTTCCTTTCTGATGTTGTATTCTTTAAGCCCTTTCCTCTGTCTGAAATGCTATTTTCTCAATTCTTAACATATGGGGCTTATTTTCATTCTTTAGATCTGAGCTCAAAAGTCACTTGGTTACAGAGCCCTTCTCCATCACTTGACCAGTGATTGTGTCCCACCTCCAAATCCACCGATGCAATCTGCACTGTGGTGCTGGGGCTGGAACTCTGCAGTCTTTCACCAGCTGGCTTCCTGTTAGGTTCAACAAGAGGTTGCATTAGACTGTAGGGAGCCTGGAAAGCGAGGGAAGGAAGAAGGAACTGGTGATCCTTCCTGTTCCCTTCTTGTTTCTGTCAGTGTTGCCCTGGCAACAGCAACTGGTTCTAGCCTCCATTCTACCCCCTCCCCCCCTCAGAATTAGCAGTTGGCGAGTGCCTACTTCTTAAAAGGTTGAGTCCTAGCTCCAAAGGCTCGGACTTTAAGCTTCTAGATTCTGATTACTCTAAACTCTTCCTCCTGTCACCCAGACCCAGTTGTGATAGTTGCTTCCTGTAGTTATTCCTCTGACATCTTAATGTTTCCTTTGTGCTTTTCGAGATCTCTAACACCTATTTAACTTATTCCTACATTAAAGTCTCATATGATGTGATTTCTCCCTTTTTCTTTTCTTTTCTTTTTTGATTTCTCCCTTTTTTATTAATGGCTGCACTCTGACACAACAACCAAATACGATTTAGGCCTCTACCCAGGTAATCTCTAACATATCATTGGATTTTCTTCATAGACTTCATAATCTGTATTTCAAATGATTTTTTTTTTCTTTCTCAAAATCTATCTCCTCTACTTGGATGTCAGAGTCTTTGTCTCATTCATCACTGTATCCTCAGTGCTAAGCATGGAGCCTGGAATATTGCAGGGACTTAATAAATGCTTGTTAAATAAATTATTGAGTTATTGCAAAAGTACTACAGGAGAAATATTGGTAACTGATTATACAAAATGGCCAAAATCAAGCAATTCTGTAGCCTTTTGTCTCTAGGCCAAGTTATTGTACAATTACATTGTAACAATGTAATTCTCTGTTAGAGTCCAGCTTAATGCTTTCTATAAGCATGTTAGAATGCAATGCATTATTTAACTCAGGTCCATCATCATTGGAATAACAAGATACATAGTTTATTTGCTTTGAATTCTGTACATATGCAAATATCCACTTTCTATATTTGGGAATAATAAAGACTTACCTTGTTATATAGAGTTTCATGAAGACCAAGAATTGGTTGTGGGTCAGATCCACAAAGTTTTCCTCATTAGGAAATAATTTTAAAAATGAAAGCCATCCGAAGAATCCACTTGTTGTCCCTGCAACATCACTCAATAGCATTTTCTTGGTGCACTTATGTGCTTACGTTCTTTTTCTCATTGTGTGATATGGTTTGAAATAACTAAAAGATTGAACCAAAAATAGGTTAAAAAAGACCTGCTTGACTTCCATGTAGTTATAAGCAAGAATCTGAAGACATCATCTATAGTCTTTTGTTTAAGTATCAACTAAGACATAAAAGGGTAATAGATCATATATGTGTAATTCTAAAATAACTTAGGTCAAATAAATGCAAATAGATGAAAGGCATTGACTTCCACTGTGCCATGTAGAACCATTTCATTGAACCTTAAATTTTAAATTAAATTTCCCTTGTATCCACTTCAAGTGTATTCATATATATTTTTGTCTTTTTTAACTCACAAGAAAAAATGTTCCATTTCTACTTCAGGTTAATTAAGTCCCCAGCATCCTTAAATTCAACCCTTCCTTCCTCTTCTTTCTCCATCTGGAAACTTGTTCTTGCATTTTTAATGTGCCCACTACTGTTTTCCTCCTTTCTCAAAACTCACAAACAGAAATCTTTCTTCCACCTTGTTATCGGTCCAAGCTACCATCCAAGTATCTATCTTTTCTCATTTACAAGTTCCAAATAATTCATATTGACAGTGTCTATTTTGTAATATGGCTTTCGCTCTCAACCCACTATTGAAATTGCATTCTTGCAGCTCACAAATGATTGCCCAATTAGCAAATCTTTTTGAGCCTTCACGCTTGACATTCTTGTTTTTGACAGTTGATTATCCTTCCTTCTTGAAACACTTCTTGGTTTTTGGGACATTGCACTATTTGGTTTCTTCTACAAACTGCTCTTTTTTTCATTCCACTTATGGTCTTTCTCCTCTAACTCTTCAAAGTAAGGAGCTCCCCAAGGCCCTCTCCTCTTCTCCTATTAATCTTTCCCATTTATCCTTATGTTTCAAATACCACATGTCATATAATCCCAAGATTACATCCAGATGGTATCTCTTTTGTGAACTCCTAACCTATGCTTTCAAATGCCAACAGGACATATCTACCTTAGTATTCCTCTACCATCTCAAATACATATCCAAACTCATCATCTCCTCCAAAAAATTATTATTATTAGTATTATTATTATTTTTGCTAATGTCTTCACATTTTCTCAGTCAGCCAAGACTTAGGACTTTGATTGATCTCTTACTATGAATAGCTTCCTTTCCAAAACTTGAAATCAGTAATCAAATTCTTTCCATCTGTGATGACCTTCCCATCATCATGACTTCTCTAAGGTTAAGGCTCTCTTCACCCCTCACCTGCACCACCAGATCACTTCTTAGCTGGTGTCTCATTCCAGTTTCTCCTCAATCCAATCCATCCTCCTCAATGCTGCCAGGCCAGTTTCCCTAGAAGGACAGTTCTGATGCTAACACTTCCCTGTTTAGGAGTCTCTAACAGTTTAATTATCTCTAGAATCGATCTAGACTCCTTAATCTGGTTTTCAAGAACTTCAGAGTTTGGCCCTCAAACATGTACTTTTTTGGTCTTACAAATGTATCAATTTTCTGTTTCTGTAACTTGGTGTTTAAGAGTATGCACTCTGAGAACACCTGGGTGGCTCAGTTGGTTAAGCATTCAACTCTTGATTTCAGCTCAGATCATGATCCCCGGGTCGTGAGATGGAACCCTGCATCGAGGTCCAGGCCAGGCGTGGAGCCTGCTTAAGACTCTCTCTCTCTCTCTCTCTCTCTCTCTCTCTCTCTGCCTGTCCCCTATTCATGCATGCTCTCTCTTAAAGAAAAGAGAAGAAAAAAGAAAAGAAAAAGTATGGACTCTGAAGTCAGATTGCTAAATTCAAATCCTAGCTCTTTTTCTAACTAGCTGTGTGAACTTGGACAAGTTTCTTAACTTCTTTGTGCCTCAATTTCCTCATCTGTAATATAGAAATAATAAATAATAACCCTAATACTGTTGTTGTGAAAATTAAACATATGAAAAGTGCTCAGAAAGTGCCTGGCATATAGTAAGTTCTGTAGTATGTGTTTCATTGGACAAATATTTACTGATGCCCACATGTATATACACGTCGGAACTCTTCTAAGGACCTGGGCATAATACCAGTGAACAAAGTAAACAAAAATCTTTGCTCTGCGGAACTTACATTCTATAATAAAAATGATTATTATTAATTGTCCATAATTCCATTTCCATAATACCTTTCCTTTTGCATCATCATTGTTAAAATTCTACCCTTCCTTCAAGATCCAACAAAATGCCATCCTGCCCCTTGAAATCCTACCTTGTAGGAGGTTCCCATTTGAACTCCTCCAATTCTTTAAATCTGAATTATAGCATTTATCACATTCTACACACTCTATTACATATTATCAAATATCAACCATATTAAATTTTATGGTTACTTGTACAGTTTTGTTTTTTCTCTTGATGAAGTATAGTGTCAGCTGTTATCCCCTCCATCCTTGTAAATAGTAGCAGGATGTACCTTGTACCCAAGCACATAGTAGATGCTTAATGAATGAATGTGTGTAGGTAAAGAACAATTTGCATGATCTTTCATTTAACTTCTAGTAATTAATCTTATGTTCTTTAACTGAAAATATAAAAGATTAAAAATATATATTCTTGGGGCGCCTGGGTGGCTTAGTCGGTTAAGCGTCCGACTTTCGCTTGGGTCATGATCTCGCGGTTCGTGGGTTCAAGCCCCGCGTCGGGCTCTGTGCTGACTGCCAGCTCAGAGCCTGGAGCCTGTTTCAGTCTGTGACTCCCTCTCTCTCTGACCCTTCCCTGCTCACGCTCTCTCTCTCTCTCCTAGAAATAAATAAAACATTAAAAAAATATATATATATTCTTTTCTTTTATGTCTTATTTATTTCTGAGAGAGAGAGACAGCATGAGTAGGGGAGGGTCAGAGAGAGAGGGGGAGACACAGAATCTGAAACAGCCTCCAGGCTTGGAGATGGCTGTCAGCACAGAGCCCGATGCGGAGCTCGAACCCCCGAATCGTGAGATAATGACCTGAGCCAAAGTCGGACGCTCAACCGACTGAGCCACCCAGGCGCCCCAAGATCATTTTATTTTCAACTTTGGAAATATCAAATATCAATATCAAATTTTCCTTATTTACTACTTGGCTTTATTCATCATCATCATTTGGTACCTTGTTCACTAGTTGCCCAATTTTTGTTGTTTGCTTTGCTAAGTACACCCTAAAGGATTTTTTAATGTCCCTTGTTACGGCCAGTTAGAAAGTGCCTTTAAGTTTTTATTACAGGAGCTGGGGCGCCTGGGTGGCTCAGTTGGTTAAGTGTACGACTTCGGCTCAGGTCATGATCCCACGGTTCATGGGTTCGAGTCCCGCATCGGGCTCTGTGCTGACAGCTCAGGGCCTGGAGCCTGTTTCAGATTCTGTGTCTCCCTCTCTCTCTGAGCCTCCCCTGCTCATGCTCTCTCCCTCCCTCTCAGAAATAAAACATTAAATAAAAAGTTTTTATTACAGGAGCTATGTGGATACAGTATATTTTGTTTGTATATTTTCTACGTGTAGCATAGAATTTTCCCATTTCTCACTTCCTAACATGAAAAAATTTCCAGTTACTCATCTGCTATATTGTGGTTCATTAGTTCTTGTTTTTTTCTCCATTCCAAAGAACTTTAGATGTTTGAAATTTGCTTTTATTGCATCTCTAATAAGAAATTAGTTTCTTTTCCTCTGTATCAAGTTTTCTCCCTCTAAATTTGCTAGCTATTCTCTAGCCATTACTGGAAAGACCAGACTGACTGTAGGTTGTTTTGTATTTTCCAATTTGTATTTTCACAATGCTGTATATCACAACACTATAGTAAAATGCAAAATATACTAAAAACATTTTTTAATGTTTATTTATTTTTGAGAGAGAGAGAGTGCAAGAGAGAGAGAGTACATGAGTAGGGAAGGGGTTGGGAGAGGGAGACACAGAATCCAAAGCAGGCTCCAGGCTTGAAGCTGTCAGCACAGAGCCCAATGTGGGGTTCAAACCCACAAACCACGAGATCATGACCTGAGCCGAAGCTGGATGCTTAACCGACTGAGCCACCCAGGTGCCCCAGAGTATATTATACTACATGTCAATCACCTTTATAATACTTACTCTTGTCATATCATCTTAACTATTCCTTTTATCCAAGCAGAATCCCATCAGAATGGCATGTGACACTCTTCTCTCTTTTAATAAGACGCCAACACAAGAGATTTTTAAATAATGATCAAGGATTTTTTTATTCATTAAGTTTCGGTATCATTACAGAAAATGTTATGGTACAGAGTTGTTTAACATTATTTTTTCTTTGCTCTTGATTTCCACATGAATGCTGGTAACACTAATATCTGTACAAGATCAGTCTTTGATTTTATTTTTTGTTCTGTACAATTTTAAATGTATTGGTTAAAAAGGCTGTCAGCACTTAAGGAAGCATTTCCCCCCCAGTTTGTTTATTCAAATAAAAGGTATCCAGTTACCGCCCCAGAATACTGTGCCATGAGGCTACTGGGGTGAGGCACCTCCCGGGCGCTCTGCAGGGGAGGGTGCTCCCTGCGGCAGGGCCGGGCCTCCACCCGGTCACTCTTCAGTTGGCACTGTGCACATAAACACGAGATACATGATAAAGAACAAGCAAAAGCTCTCTGAAAAGCGGTTATGAAGCATACTAAGAAGGGAAATCCAAGTGTTGCCTACGCTAGTATAAATAAGCAGACAGCCTTGATTAAGAGCATAATTAGTTGTATTTTAAAGATGAGAAAAACACAAGTTCTGCAGGCACCTACTGCTGTCTACTAAAAGCTATCGCTATCAGACCTAGCATTGAACACACAAAGCAATTTGCAAGAAAGAAAAAATTTGCTTTGATATAATCAGAATAGAGTTGTCTGTTAAGATTTATTTTTAGGTGTTTTTTTTTCCTTTAAAAGGTATTTAAATTCTTTTGAAATATAGTTCAAGATGTTGACTATACAGATCAACTTTTATCCAAATCAGAAAAACTAGCTGTGCCGTTGCATATTACAGGATACAGTCAATGATATGTGGACATGCATCGAAGCTCTCTCCCTCCGGTGACATCATAGCCGTCCAATGACCATGACATCCACCACCTCGCCCTTGTGGAGCTCCACGTACTGCTCTGTCTTTGGAGGTAGCATCAGCAATCCGTTGGCGCTGCGCATGCTCATCAGACGGCTGCTCATCTGATTACCTGGAAAGAAGCATCTCGTTACAGCAGCAGAAGCAGCACAGTGTGTACATTTGGAGCCCCTGCTCTTCAAATGTTCTCTTCAAAATAAGTTCTCTTCAAAATGTTCTCTTCAAAATAAACACCAAAGGACAGAAACACAGGTCTTCAAGAGGAAGAGGGAAGGCTGGACCCCTCAGGACCTTTTCCAGGTGGCCTTGCCATGGTCTCCTACTACCTTCTCACTAAACTTTAAAAATAAACTGGAGACATTATTGCCTAAAAAGAATAAAATGGGATTTTATAGCATGATGCAAAATGCCACAGAATTTCTCAGTTCAGGCTAAAAATGTGACGTGTGCCTGAAAAGAGAGGCTTTTAACACTTATTTTAAAAAAGATAATAGCAGTGGCTACCATCTCTTTAGTATTTATTAATTACCAGACTGTGGTGGGCATTTTACTTAACTATCTTATTTAATTTGTACAAGACTCAAAAGAGGTTAGGTAATTTGCCTACAGTCCTACTAACTCATTGTTGGCCAGTTTGAATGCAAGTCTGGAGGAGACACTGCCTATGTACTTAGTTACTCTGTTACCTGATGTTTGCACTTGATAGGACCTTTGTTTAAAGGGTAATACAGTTTTCTGGAGACACATCAGAAGTTATATAAATATGACTAGAATACTTGGGGATAAAAGTTGAAAGTCTAGAGGTGGAAACCGTAGAAAACTTGAGTTATCGATATTGATTTCTCATTGCTCAAAATTTACCAATATTTAAGAGGCTACAGAGAATCACATTATAGTTGAGCTTTAATCTCACATTTTGGAGTAGCATAGCCATAGTACCCCCCTTTTTACAACCAAAGTTATGCCTAGAACTTAGAGGTTGAACAAATAGATAAAAATCTTCCATAATTCTAGATTTGTATTTTAAATGCTTATCTAGAAAATATGGCGCATGGAATAAGTAAAACTTTATTAAAAATTTTTACTCTTATTTTCTTCTTATGCTATCTTGTTTAGGAATAACTAAGATAGCATATTAATGAGTTAATTAGATTAACTAATCTAATCTTTCAAAAAGGAAAATGTACAATAATTACATTAGGTGTACCCAAGAAAGGAGGTTACATATAAATTTTGTGTTTTAACAGGATACATGGATAGAAATACCCACAGGTGTGAATGACTAACCTGTGCTCTGTGCCCAAGGCAGTGGTTCTTGGTGATGCCAAGTCAATATACAGCGATGGTATTCAGGGCGAGGATCCAGTTTTACATCACATGATAACTACAGAATATAGAGTAAATGAAAACAAACTTGATCACCCGATCATCTCTTAAAACTACAGGGTAGTGAAAATTGTGCAAAGAATAAAGTAGACATGGAAAATATCTTGGCATTCTGCTGTTCCCACTACTACCACCTTATGTTCTTATTATAGGAAGTCTAGAAGTTGGGTTGTTCCAGGGAAAAGAAAAGAAGACTAAGAAGCTGGTATTCGCAGTGGGGAAAAGGGCAGATGAAAAAGATAAGGTCTATTTTTGAAGTCTAATTTTGTGGGTTGATAGTACCTCTGATGTATGAATTGAGAAATCAGAGCAGATATTTTAACACTGAAAATAAAAGAAACAGACCTAGAGAAACAAGCTCAATATCTATTATATGTATGTCCATCCATCCCTCCATCCCTCTGTCCATCAGATAAATATTTACTGAGGCAGTCTTCAGCTACCAATTAATAAACCTATCTTTAACATAAAAGGGATGCTTTCTTTTACTCCTGAATATTTCCCATGTCCCAATACTAACCATACAATGTCATTCAGGCAAATAAAAGCAGTCTGTACTAAAGTTATACTATTTTTGTTTAGCCACATCACTGGCACTAAAAGGATTCCTCTGAATGAGTCTTTGCTATGGAATGGCATCTTTCATATTTTTCCAATAAGGAGAAAATCCTTTCTTTTTTTTTTTTAATGTTTTTTTATTTATTTCTAGGAGAGAGAGACAGCGTGAGCAGGGGAGGGTCAGAGAGAGAGGGAGTCACAGACTGAAACAGGCTCCAGGCTCCGAGCTGGCAGTCAGCACAGAGCCCGACGCGGGGCTCGAACCCACAAATCGCGAGATCATGACCTAAGCGAAAGTCGGAAAGTCGGACGCTTAACCGACTAAGCCACCCAGGCGCCCCTGGAGAAAATCCTTTCTAACAGCAACTCCAGTTTATACACACATTGTAGAATGACTAATCAACTTTTAACTTAGAGCCATTAAAAAAATCTATTTCATTAAATTCATTCTGAAATCCGATAAATAAAAGTGATAATGTGTTGGTAGTAGGTACCTAAGAGGTATTCCTTGAACAAGTTTATATAGTGTATAGTTATGGACAATAGCCCATCAATCAAAGATTAGTTCAATGTTTGTGAATATTAGACTTGTTCCAGTGTATGAGAATTAACATTTTCCATTAGCACAATAATCACTGAATTTATTCTACCTTAAAATGGAACAGAAAGCTTTTATCCAACCAGAACAGTTATTGCTTAGATCAAATGATTCAATTACAGCTTGAATATCCTAGAAATTTTGATTCAGGTAAATCTATCACCAATCCATTCTGGTTACTCTGTTTATAAACATTCTAATTATTCACTCTGACAGTTCCTGCTTTTCCTCTGGAATTCAGAATAAAATTCAATTCTAAGGTGTTTTTCCTTGGCTAAATCATACTCAACTCTGTCACGTGAAATTGCTTATGTTTATACTCTATTTCATATCTACCAAGGGGCAACTTGCCATTATTCCTAAATTATTGTGTGCTTAGCTGAGGGCAAAAATGTCTCTCTCTCTTTCAATCTCTCTGTGTATGCAGGTTCTTCAGAATTAAACTACAAGACTATTCCCATGGCTGTGTTATTTGCTAGGTGTCTGAGCAGGTTTTCCCTGGCAAAGGCACTGATTGGCCTATGGTAGTATGAAAGAACAAATACTAGAATAGGGTGATATCTGACATTCACATTCTACTCCCAGCTGTACTAACTTGTGTGCTGTGTTAGGAAGCTATTTTGCTTTCCTATACCTGTTTGTTCATCTACAAAATGGGGTTGTTTGTTTTAAAGGAATATATTTATGTTAATTTAAGGAACAAGAATCAATTGCATCAAATTGATGTGAATACAAATTTTTTGTAGCCTTACAAACAGCTGTTCCTTTTACAGCAAGAGATGAAACTGACTAGATTTTTATGGTATTTTACTAAAATGCAGAATACTTTATTAACCAATATATTTAGTTGTACTGATATTATAGTTCTGGCATATTACATCACTTAGCTTAAGAAATCACTTATTTGCTGTGAGTGTTAGTGCTTCCAAGAATGATATATCATGAGTAAACACAAGACACATTTTTTTTGGGGTGAAAAAGTTGATGCTTCACTTTTTAAAAAAAATGTTTATTTATTTATTTTGAAGGAAAGAGAGAGAGTGAATGAATGGGAGAGGTACAGAGAGAGCGAGAGAGCGAGAGAGCGAGAGAGCGAGAGAGAGAGAGAGAGAGAGAGAGAATCCCAAGCAGGCTCTGTGCTGTCAGTGCAGAGCACAACACGGGGCTTGATCCCATGAACCATGAGATCATGATCTGAGCTGAAATCAAGAGTCGGATGCTTAACTGACTGAGCTCCTAAAATGCTCCTGATGTTTCACTTCTGAGGACTTCTTCTATTCATTCAAAACCACAGTGGGCTATGGACTAGGACTATTTCTTCTGTTTCCTTTTGGATATTTTTCTGACATGCAGTACTCACTCAAGAGATAAAACTGGGGGCACCTGGGTGGCTCAGTAGGTTCAGTGCCCCACTCTTGACTTCAGCTGAGGTCATGATCCCACAGTTTGTGGGATCGAGCCCAGTGTTGGGCTCTGCACTGACATCGTGGTACCTTCTTGGGAGTCTCTCTTTCCCTCTTTCTCTGCCCCTTCCCTCCGCTTGCACACACATGCTCTCAATCTCAAAATAAATAAACATTAAAAAAGAGATACAACTGTATTATGTGGCAATAGTATCATATGGTATGTTATACATTTAAATGTTTAAGGGAGAAAATTAGAAAAAAAAATGTCAATAGAATGAGGATATAAGCCACAAACTGGGAGAAAATATTTGTAAAAGATGTCTGATGGATGTCTGTTTCCCAAATTATACAGAAAATTCCTAAAATTCATTAACAAAAAGTTTAAAAAATGGGCAAAATACCTGAACAGATATCTCATCAAAGAAGATATATAGATGGCAACTAAACATACTGAAAGATATTCAAGATCATATGTCATTAGAGAGGTGCAAACCAAAACAATGAGATATCATCATTACGCATCTACCAAGGGCCAAGATGCAAAACTCTGGCCACACCAAATCCTGGTGAGAATGTGGAGGAATGGGAACTCTTATTCATTGTTGGTGGGAGTGCAAAATGGTACAGCCACTTTGGAAGACGGCTTGGCAGTTTCTTACCAAAATTAAACATACTCTTACCATACAATTCAGCAATCATGCTCCTTGCTATTTACCTAAGTAAAGGGAAAATTTACGCCCATACAAAAACCTGCGCATAGATGTCTGTAGCAGCTTATCCATAATTGCCAAAACCTTAAGTAATCAAGGTGTCCTTCAGCCGGTGGATGGACAAATAAATTCCACCAGACGAGGAGGGAATTTAAATGCATATTACTAAGTGAAATGAGTCAATCTTAAAAGGTTGCATGATTCTGGAAAAGACAAAACTATGGAGATAGTAAAAAGATCAAAGGTTATAGCATAGAGGGAGGGATGAATAGAGCATAGAAACTACTCTGTATGAACGGACAATGGTAGATACATGTAATTATACATTTGTCAAGACCCACAGAATATACAACAGGAAGAGTGAATCCTTAATAACCCTGAGTGATAATGATGTGTCAAAGTAGGTTTATCAGGGGGCGCCTGGGTGGCTTAGTCGGTTAAGCGTCCGACTTTCGCTTAGGTCATGATCTCGCGGTTCGTGGGTTCGAGCCCCGCGTCGAGCTCTGTGCTGACTGCCAGCTCAGAGCCTGGAGCCTGTTTCAGAGTCTGTGACTCCTCTCTCTGACCCTCTCTTGCTCACGCTGTCTCTCTCTCTCTCTCCTAGAAATAAATAAAACATTAAAAAAATATATTTAAAAAAAACAAAACAAAAAAAAAACAAAGTAGGTTTATCAGTTGTAACAAATGTACCACTTTGGTGCAGATGTCAATAGCAGGAGAGGTTGTACATGTGTGAGGACAGTGGGTATATGGGAACTCTATATACTTTCCATTTAATTTTGTGGTGAACCTAAATGAACTTAAATCTAAAAAAATGTATTAATAAAAAAGGTAAGAATATTTTGTTCTTCCTCTTTGTCCTGTCCATCTTCTAGAGAAGTGACCTAAAAAAAATTCTCAGGGTAAATAATTATTTGCAGATCCAGTGCAATAATATTATTTCCAGAGCTGTCAATAGGATATTAAAATGGCACAAAGACACTAAGTAGTCAACCTTTTTTAGGGACACCGAAAAAGTCTTCATAGGGGACATAATTTCTGAGTCTTAGGACTAAGGAGTTTTGCTGGCTGAGAAAGGAGATGGTGGTGGTTAGGGAAGAACCTTCTAGGAAGGCGAATAATAGGCATATGCAGGGGATCTCATGTTCATTCTGGAAGCAGTAAATAGCTTAATATGGTGAGAGTTCGGGATGAGAAGCAGATGACGCTAGAGAGGGAAAAAGGCTGTGGGGTTTGAAGGGCCTCCTACGTTCACATAAGCAGTTTGGATTTAACCCTGGGATCATGTGAAGCATGGAAGCATCTTAGATGGAGATGCTGACATGATTTGAGTTAGGACAGGGGTTTAAGAGGAAGCAAAATTAGGGGTGCCTGGGTGGTTCGGCTCAGGTCATGATTTTATGGTTTGTGAGTTTGAGCCCCCTGTAGGGCTCTGCGCTGACAGCTCAGAGCCTGGAGCCTGCTTTGGATTCTGTGTCCCCCTCTCTGCCCCTCCACCACTCGCACTCTGCTTCTCTGTGTCTCTCAAAAATAAACAAACATTAAAAAAATAAAAAAAAAGAGGAAGCAAGATTAGAAGAAGGGAAACCATTAAATACATCAAGGATTATACTCTAGTAAATGTTGGAGCCATCATTCAAAGCCAGGATTATTTGGTAACAAAAGTCAGAGGATATGGATTGTGGAGGCAGCTTTGGGAGAATGGTGAAGATCTGGAAGGCTGCTGTGAGGAGGGGAAGAAGCTGATCTGTAGGACAGAAAAGGATCGTGAGGGGAATTTGGGCCCCTGCTGAGGTTTGTAAATTGGAAGTGCTAATGTGAACAGCTGTAGACTCTTCTCTAGTTGTGGCCCAGGAATAAAAGTGAAGGATAAAGAAGGGAGGGCTGATCCAAGTTTGTGGATTTTTAGAGTGGGCTATCATGCAAGGAAGAGGCAAAAAAAAGTTGATGTGCTACACCACAGGACGTTGGTTGGATGAGGAAAGTTACAAACCCAGTGCAGCTTAAGGACTTAAGGGTAGGGATGAAAGGAGAGTTTCTACCCTTTTATATCTACTGATAGTAACTTGTCCTTGTTCCTAAACTGTATATCAGAGTTGGTGATTTTGAGATGGAGTACTTCAGGGTATTGTGAAAGGATGTGTGAGTTGCTGAAGAAGAAATAAAGGTATTTAGAATTGTGGAAATAAAGCAATTGATGGTAAGAGGTGAGCTAGAGAGGTAGACTATGAGACAGTTGCCAAAAACCTGAATGAGGAAAAGAAAGCTCCGAAAATTCAAGGGAATAGGTTGGGACTCAGGACTATAGTTTGGAGAAGAGAGTTTGTGAGAAAACAGATGACCAAAGGGAATTCTGTTTGGGTGGAGGCCCAAGATAAGATGCTCAAAGACCTGGTTGGTGCTAGGGGTCTGGACTTTGCTCCAATCTGGTCAAAGCTTCCAAAGAGTGGTTCAGGCAGCTTTACATTAACTTTTTTGGTAAGTGCTATAAAAGTTATGAGGCACTGATTTCATTAGTCTACCACAGAGATCCTGGAGTTTATTTGCCCTGTAAATCATTTATCTAAAATTTATCATGTAACTTTAAAATCTTGCACATGCTGGTATGGATCAGTTTCAAATTAACTTTTCCAAAATTTTTATAAATTATATTTTCATTTTTATATTTTTCATTTCCTAATAAGTTAAAACTGATTTATATTTCTTATATATCACAGAAAGTCCTATAATTTTCAATATCCAGTTTTTACTCTATAGGACATAATAATATTATATAACAGGCATCCAATAATATATTTTAATGGTCAATGACTGATCTTGTCACAAGAAATAATCATACAATTGCAAACTGTATATCTCTACAGTTGCAAATATTCTCTACAGTTGCAAACACGTTAGTAATTTTCCAACAAAAAAAATTTGTTAAAATGCTTTGTATTTTACTGTTTATGACATCAGCCAGAAAGCATTCATCAAGTTCTCATAGCAGGAGGAGATGGTAATGCTCAAGAGAAGATGTAAGATGGACAAACTGGAATAGTCTAGGAGAGTTCAACATGCCTATACTCTCTCAGAACATGCTGCCCTGATCTCATGGGAGATGAAAATATCTTCCCTCTCCCTTCTCTTAATCATTGCGTGAGATGGGCTGTTAATACTACTAATAGGAGTTACCTCAGGTATGTTTCTGGAGAAAAAAGTTGAGAACAAGGGGCAGTACAGGGTACTTTGATGGGCTATTAAGGAAACACAAAAGGGTATCTGTTTGGAGAAGCATTAGATTAATAATTCAGTGAATTAAGATGATGCTTTTAATTGCCTACTGAAAGCCAGAAGTATTTCAACATCAACCATAAATGACCCAGGTCACAGGGCAAGTATTTATTCTAAGTTGATGTCAGAGTGCATTGATATAAAAGGATGACATTTTTTTCTGCTGACCTTTTAAAATAATGCAGCATTGCCCTAACCACAGGACAGCTGTATCAGATTCAGCACTATGAGTTACTGACACCAGCATTTAACAACTACCTCACTTTCTGAAAGCAGTAAGGATTGGGAGAGGCTGTGATTATGGTGGCCATTTTGGAGAACAGTAATAAGTGGTGTCTGTAAGCTGCATATTGGATAGTCAGAAAATAGAGACAATAGGCTTTACCATGTTTCAAGGAAGTGGATAAAGTTATGTTCTAAAAGTGACAGTTATGTCAGGAAAGGTGTGAGGGTGATTTTAGGAGTTAAAACAAAAAGAAGTAAACAGTCAAGCACACTGATGATCTGTTCCGACAGTCCCAGTGACACTGCTCTGTGGGAGAAAGGAGTTGGACTGATTCTTAGACTAATTCTCAATTCCGTGAGTTGACAGGAATGAGCAGCAGTGTGAACAAGGTACCATGAATCAGTGTGATTAGAGAGCGCTAGCTCATCATTGTTGTCAGAAAGGATAGCTGCCACAATGTCAGGTTTAGACAAGAGATAATGAATGTTAAAATGAGAAATAAATGAAAGAATTCTTAACAACTTTAGCAGAGTCAAAGAGAAATCCTCTTTTTCTCTCATAACAATGGAGATTTTTCTTATTTTCTAAATTTAGCAAATATGAAAATGGTGAGCAAATTCATATTACTGGTTTAGATGT
Organism: Proteles cristata cristata; assembly: GCA_017311185.1. Lineage (NCBI taxonomy): Eukaryota > Metazoa > Chordata > Mammalia > Carnivora > Hyaenidae > Proteles > Proteles cristata. The sequence goes on along the minus strand of JAESUZ010005618.1, from coordinate 5,759 downwards.
CTAAGCTTTAGGACTCTGACTTTCTGGTTTGACTAGAATACTTTTTGTTTACTGAGGCTTTTTTTTCTTCTTTTTCAATTAAATTTAAAATAAGACCACCACCATGAGTATTGGAAAATCCCCCAATAATTTGTTTTCAGAATATCTAGTTGAGCTTTAACTAAAATTTTAGGAAAAGGAGGATATCTCTTCATATGCTAGTCTATAAAATCTCAATATTTAAAAGGTCAATGTTAAGAATATCTGAAGCTTAGGGGCACCAGGGTGGCTCAGTCAGTTAAGTGTCTGACTTTGGCTCAGGTCATAATCTCGCAGTCTGTGAGTTCAAGCCCTGCATTAGGCTCTGTGCTGATAGCTCGGAGCCTGGAGCCTGCTTCGGATTCTGTGTCTCCCTCTCTGCCCCTCCCCTGCTGCACTCTGTCTCTCTCATTCTCAAAAATAAAAATTAAAAAACTAATTTAAAGAAAGAATATTTGAAGCTTAGGTTTTCTTAATGTTTTATCCTATACATTCTCAAAATAATATTTTATTAATATTTCTTTTTCCTCCTGTATGCCTTGTGTTCTTCCTGTCAACTAATCATAGCATTGTGTCATATCAGAATTTATTTCAAAGCTCTTGAAAAGTAACAGTTTAACTCCTGGAAAAAATCGATACATACATGTAAAAAATTAAATTTGGACTCCTTTTTTACACAATACACAAATATCAACTCAAAATGGATTAAAGGCTTATATGAAAAACCTGAAATAGTAAAAATACAAGAAAACATACAGGAAAAGCCTTTTGATATTGGTCTTGGCAATGATTTCTTGGATTTGACACTAAAAGCACAATCCACACAATAAAAAACAGACAAGTGGACTAAAAAGCTTATGCATAGCAAAGGAAACAACAGTGTGAAAAAGCAACCTATGAGAAGGGAGAAAATATTTCAAAGCATCTATCTGATGAAGGATTAATATTCAAACTATATAAGAATCTCTTATAACTCAATAGCAAAAAGACAAATAACCTGATTTTAAAATAGGCAAAGGACTTGAAAAGACATATCCTAAAGAACTGAAATCAGGATCTCAGAGATAACTGTACTCCTTTGTTTACTGTAACATTATTCATAATAGCCAAGATATGTAAACAACTCAGATGTTCATTGACAGATGAATGGAGAAGGAGAATGTGCTATATTAATGCAATGAAATATTATTTAGTTTTAAAAAAAGAAAGATATTCCTATGATTTGTAGCAACATGGTAAACCTAGAGTTCATTATGCTAAGTGAAATAAACCAGTCACAGAAGGATAGATACTTCATGATTCCACTTATATGAAGTATCTAACATAGTTAGTCACAGAGGTGCCTGCATGGCTCAGTCAGTTAAGCAACTGACTCTTGATTTCGGCTTAGGTCGTGATCTCTTGGTTCATGGGATTGAGCCCCACGTTGGGCTCTGCGCTGACAGTGTGGAGCTGGTCAGGATTCTCTCCCTCTCTACCTGCCACTCTCCCACTTGGGTGCTCTCTATCTCTCTCAAAACAAACAAACAAGCAAGCAAGCAAGCAAGCAAACAGTCCTAGAAGCAGAGAGTAGAATGGTGATTGTCAAGAGGCTGAGGGGAGGGGGGCCACGGGAAATTGTTACTCAGTGGGTATAAGTTTTCTCTTATACAAGGTGAATGAGTCTTAGAGATCGGTTGTACTACACAGTACCAATAGTTGACAACGTGGTATTCTGCACTTTAAAATACGTTAAGAGGGTAGTTCTTATGTTAAATGTTCATACCACAAATCAAACAAATAAACAAACAAAACCACAAAAGAACACAAGAAAACTTATGGAAGTGATGAATAGGTTAGTACCTTGCCTGTGATGATGATATGGGTATAAGGATATGTCCAGTCTCATCAAAATGTATACATTAAATATGTGAAATTACAAACTGTATCTCAAACAACCTTTTAAAACAAGCAATAGCTTGATGCTGTAGGTCAAATTACCAAGAAAATTATTCAGAATTTATAAGTATTCAGAAATTGTGTTACATAATTAGTTGAATAGTAATAAATCAAACTAAAGTTAGTATTGGTGGAGAAGGGGACTATAATTTCCAAGTGGCCTTTCAAGCATCATTTCTCAGCTTTAGTTGTTCTTTTCCAAACAATGTGGTCTCCCTTTTCTTCTGACTCACTAGTCTCCTTCTAGTCCTTTGACTGTCTTTTTCTGAATTGTTTAAAATTTATCAGTGAGGTCCCAGGGAAAGTGAGCAGATAAATAGCTGGCCTGTGTGAGTTTACACAGCTGAAAGGGAATTCTTGTCTCCTCTTCCATATAGGTTTAGTTTTAGGGTACTGCCAGTCTCATTCTATTTACCATTTTATCATTACATATCCACTTCCCTATGGATTTTAGCCAGAAAAAATTATTTACTTTAGAAGCTGTGAACTAATGTGGGCTGAGAATAAATGGATGCTTTTCCTTCCATTTCTGTCTTGATGGGGAGAACAGAACTACATTTTCCCTCAAAACGAATATAAAATTCCAGATGTTTATTTTGGGCATTTGGAAAATCATATCTTTAATTGTTATTAGGCTTCAGTTTTGGTTCTTGGTCATTTAGAAAACATTACCCTGGCTTTGATGATGGTTGGCCGAGGATCCAAGATGCCCTGCATCTTTCTCAGTGCAGGCACAACAAAGAGGTTGCAGGTGACCACGGCTGACACAGGATTCCCTGAAAGTCAACCAAGCAGTTATTTACAGTATACATATAAAAATTTGCCAAATAATTATGACTGTCTATACCTTCAGGCATCATAAAGAGCGAAGTGACTAACCACTACATCCTAATCTTCTAAATACACTTAAATCCTGAAGGATGATAGAATAGGCTACAGTCAGCCAAATGCCACAGAGGGTGTCAACATTTGTCTACCAGTGAAATGCAGAAACTTCAGATTCCCAGAAACTGTTTAACACCATTTACTTCCACCTTTCTGGGAACTATACATTAAAAGTCATTACTAATCTTTTTAAGTTTTTAAGTAGATTGTACTTGCTATTTTTTTTAACGTTTTAAAATCGCCATAATAATACATGCTCTGTACAAAAACATTTAGAAAATACATTAAGCATAAAGAAACATATCCATAATTGCTCCCTGTCCAGAAATCCCCTTAAATGAAAAAAATAAAACTAAATGATTTAAGATGCAAAGGACTTGAAGAAGAATACTGTTACAGGCTGAATTATGTCCCTTGGAAATTCATATGTTGAAATTAACACCCAATATGACTGTATTTGTAGATACAAGGGCCTTTAAAGAGGTAATCAAAGTTAAATGAGGTAATAAGGATGAGGTCCCAAACCAAGGACTGGTGTCTGTATAAAAAGAGGGAGAAACACCAGGAGTGCGTGTACACAGAAGAAAAGTCAGGTGAGGACACAGTGGGAAGTTGGCCATCTGCAAGCCAGGATGAAAGACTCAACAGAAGGCAGCCTTGCTGGCATCTTGATCTTAGATTTCTAGTCTCCAGAACTGTGAGAAAATAGATTCCTGTTGTTTAAGCCATTTGGTCTGTGATAGTCTGTTATGGCAGTCTGGGCAGACTATCCCAAACACCAAATTCTTTTAAAATTATATGCAAAACTTGAAGGATTCAGTTGTATCTCTTCAAGAAGAAATCTGGGTATGTCATGCACTTAAAGGGAAGGAAAGGTGGGCTATGAAAAAAATGTGCTGAGAATCACAGATATCGTTTCTTATGTGGTATTATTAACAAAACAAACTGAGCAGCCTGGCTGAGTTCCAGACCTTTCTGAATCTAATTTTACTCTTCCCAAAATGAAAGGTTTGGACTATATGTCTCTCAATATCCCTCCTGGGCCTAAAATTCCAGTTTTACTAATACTTTTATCCAGTCGTATCAAGCATGTACATGTACGTTGAGGATTGGGGATTGACTTTAGATTTTTAGGTTCCCTTGGCCTGGCTTGTGCTGCTAATTGCATCATCAAAGTAAAAGGCAATGGTTTAGGCTATTATTAGCTAAAACCATACCTTTAATTTTCTTCTACCTATAAAAGTAGTTAAGAATAGATTTTTTAAAGCTGCAAAATGTGATGAGTAGCAGTAATAATTTCAATAGAAAAATGAATTGTCTTGTCCAACAGCACAGCAGACCCTTAATGATAATTAATTGCTTTTCACCTGTCTCAAAATACACAGATGAACATGTTTCTGGGAAAGCAAAAAACAAAACAAAACAAAACAAAAAAAAACCCAAACCCAAAAAACAAACTATTGTTTAGCAATGATTATAGCATTCTTATAACAATGCTGCTTTATAAAATTACTCTAAAAATGGACTGCAAACAATTGCAAATAGTGGTTATTTTGTGTGTGTGGGGAAGGGATTACTGATACCATTTCTTTTTTTTTTTTTTTTAATGTTTTATTTATTTCTAGGAAAGAGAGAGAGAGAGAGCGTGAGCAGGGGAGGGTCAGAGAGAGAGGGAGTCACAGACTGAAACAGGCTCCAGGCTCTGAGCTGGCAGTCAGCACAGAGCCTGACGTGGGGCTTGAACCCATGAACCGCGAGATCATGACCTAAGTGAAAGCCAGACGCTTAACCGACTAAGACATCCAGGTGCGCCTACTGATAACATTTCTTAACACCTGTATTTTCTAATGTTTTTATAGTGAACATGTGTTATTATAGTAATTTTAAAAAGTTAAAAAAATGGCAAGTAGATATATCAATCTTTTAAACCACTTTAGATTAGGGGCTCCTAGGTGGCTCAGTTGGCTAAGTGTCCAACTTCAGCTCAGGTCAATATCTCACAGTTCGTGAGTTTGAGCCCTGCATTGGGCTCTGTGGTGACAGCTGGGAGCCTGGAGACTGCTTCAGATTCTGTCTCCCTCTCTCTCTGTCCCTCCCCGCTCACACTATCTCTCTCTCTCTTTCTCAAAAAAAAAAAAAAAGTTATCAGGATTAGTAAACAGTTTAAATGTGTGGCCTTCAGGAAAGCAGAAATACAATCATGAATTTTAAAATCCTCTTAAAAGGAACCACCTCACTGGTTCTGCAATCTGAACATCTGGGTTGTTGCTGCCCTCTTTTGGTTCATTCTGGCTGGGCAGAGAAAATTTCAAGTGAAAGTAGCAATTTGAAAATAGGTTATTTAATTATAACTTCTTTGGTGGATGAACAATAGTTCATAAGTAATGTCAAAGCAGGCTACCAGTATAACATTCTTTGTCTATAGGGCAAGGCCTGTCTTCTGTAGACAAAGTAACAGTCTTTTCTAGGCAAAATGAAGCCAGGAAGAGAATGACATTTTTTCCAGAGGGTCTAAGTATACATACACGTACTTTAAAGGCCCTAAGGAGTTTTTACTATAGATACATTTCAAGGCCTACTTCACTTACATGTCTTCTCTCTTAAAATTTCCTATAGGATAGAAACCTAACCTTTTATTTGTATAGATAGGAACTTTAGAAATGCTTTCAAAACTCAAAACTCCAAAAAATGCTTTTCAAAATTTTCTGTCTTCCTTTTTTTTATACTGTTATGAGATTTATTTGATATCAAAAGCAGATAAATATCCCAAAGTCACCAGATTTGTGCATCTGAAAGGAATAAGCAGGTTATTTTCTGATGGAATTTGTCTCAAGAAATAGAGAATGGGACACTGCTACAGATCAAAGGATAATTTTAAAAGCTGAAAAAAATAACAAGTAGATACACAAAACCTCTAA